>OY992502.1:5800072-7000072 GCA_963921215.1 Scoparia ambigualis | reverse complement strand
TACTTAATTACTTAAATGTGATTTTGTTTTAGGTATCCGATGTAAGCATTGTATGATAGGGATGTTGGTAATTAAGAGTTAGGCAAACTCTGCAGCAACAAGAAGTTGCTATGCCGCCGTCCAAACATTGATGAAGCACATCTTAATACAGTTTCTGCAGACCACCATCGTGATATGTCTTACGCATTATGCAGCACATCATTATTCAGAAGGCAATTACATAATATGTTGCATAGTGGGGAGGAAACAGACGCATTGGCAGCTAGCATTTATCCCCAAGAGGTAATTATATTTTTGACGTGACAACGTCTTAAATTAGGTTGCGGCTGGGAGTCACTTATGAAAAAGTGTAACGCTCGGTAACGTTACGATGAGTCACCGAACGAGAGAGAGGCCATGAGAGCGAGTGAGAGGCACGCGTCCCTTCCACTCGGGCATGGTTAGCCCGCCTAAGATTTTGTTAATATGAAATTCAGTGCGAGATTCTTTGTATAAATTAATGTTTTAAATATAATTCTTTGTATAAATAAATGTTTTAAATTGTTACTATTATTTCATCCTTCTTCCTACTATACGAATGAATATTCACATTAAAATTATTTTACCACTCAAAGTCGTTGTCACGTAAAACTTTCGCCCGTATACCGACTTTACAGGCAACCAATTTTTTTTACAGTGCATAAGCGCATTACTACAAATAAGTAACTTTGTCCGTAATATTAGTTGTTGTAATTGTGGTTCAGGTGGAAGCGATTTATTATGTACCTAATAACTATAGGCTTTTAGAAATTTATTTTCTCTAGAGTTTTCATTACTTTAACACACACTTTATGATATGTATTTATTGTGTTTCATTTTTCAGTTATCTGGGCGCTTTCTCTGCACAATTGTTGGTCAAATAATTTGAGAACAGCTGCACAACCAGCAGATTAAGAGAATGTAGTTCAAAAAAATGTGCAGCAAGGATCTTCTGCATTTACAATGGAGCTGGATGAGTTGGGAGTTTCAGGAACAGTATGAGTTTACTAATTCATTTAATAAAAATGAGATGCAATTAATGCTGCAACTAAGCATCCAAGAAATAAATAATCATTTAGACTTCGGAAATATTAATAATATTGAAGATAATATATTAAAATTCTGGACAGGTCTTAGTAAAGAAAACTATAATATTATTTTTCGTACCACTTGCTCAAAAAAGTGACATTCTATGCCACAAAAAGCGAACATAACAATAGTCATTTTTAATCTGTTATAAACAGGGAAAGAAAATTGTACTGAATTTCATTCATCCTCTAGGAAGAGAATGTGATTTAAATTTGGAATACTTACCGAAATTTATACTGAATTATCAATGTACTGAACTACATCTGTGTTTACACCATTGAGTTTGTATATAAAGCATTATACATCTTTTTGATAAAGGAAATAAATCAAATAAAAAAAATATATTAAAAAACAACTCATCATCAATAAATGTACCATACAAAAGTGTAACTCTCTCTATCAATAATTGGACCAATGTTTCGAATGTTAACTTTTACTTTTAATTGTCATTATTTTTAATTAATCATATTATTATTGTGTTAATTTTTGCAAATGGTAAGAAAAGTAGAGTACCTATTTTCCTCAGTGATAAAGCTGTCTTAGTCTTGGGTGAACTTAAATCTCTCGCTACACTCAGGACTCGTCTTAAATCCCTCGCCTCGCTCGTGATTTAAGTTTTTAACACCCTCGCTACGCTCGGGAGTAAACCTCGAGTCCTTCGTTACGCTCGCGATTTAAATCGTCATCCGCGACAGAAGACACTGCTTTATCCCCTTGGTTAATAATCTACTATTTAATATCATTGACATTGACATGCAAATTCCCTCAAACTCCCATAGAAGAAACGCCTCTCTGTTATGTCTGAGTAAATCCCCAATAATACGTTTGCATTATGGAATGTAATTGTACCAGAGGGTTTATTAGGGGTTGTTTTAAATCTCACCATCATTGAGGTAGAACATATTACACTTATTTACTAATGGCGAGACAACAAACTAATGGGGATGAAAAAAATATAAGTTATTATTGTAGTTGCATATCAGGACAACAAACAGTAGGTTGCTGTGCTCATACAATGACTATTGTATGGTACTTGGACTGGGTCCGGCATCAGGCCACTATTACAGATCCCGCCTCATTCACGGATGAAATATTGGTTAGGGAAGATATTGATTAAAGAATAACAATAAATGTATACGAAAGTTGTTTTATTTACACCTCTGTCTACAGTTAAATAAGTTAATAGGTATAATAAACTAAAAAAATATTGGTAATCTAGGCTCCGATATTTAGGTTGAAATCTTGTCCTGTTGATCTTGATTATCTTCGCCTTTACTAGTTGCTTCTAGGTTTCGAGCTCCCTGTTAGACGTCTGGCGGCAGTTACATATCGAGTAGGTAACCATAACGCATAACCTTCACATGTTGGGCTTTCCTCCTCACTCTGATTCTGATCGATGTCCGGTGAAGAAGGTCGAACCACCCTTTGTTATAAAACCCAGTCCACGAAATTCATTCGTTAAATCAGCGTCTCTTTATGTCAATGCGTTAAATGAAGTAAGTTAATTCATTGAAGTATATATTGTTACAGCTTGGCTACAGCAAGAACACAAAAATAAAATACCTACCTACTTTTACTTTGCTAATACACAAACAATACATAGGTTTATTGAAATTCTTAATTCAATTTCATTTCATGGCTCGCTCTGCTCCACAGAGTTAGTAGAGATGCTACGCATCAGACGGAAATCTCCCGTACTAAAAAAGTGACCAAAAAGGAACCTCAATGAATGATTTTGACAAGCATAGATTAAAAATAAATATTTCTTGAACTGGCATCTTTTTTTTTAAATTATCTTTTTGGGTTAAGGACCTCATACTTTCGGCCAAGTCACTGGTTTCTTAGGGATTTAATATTTTTAATGAGAGTTTTACAAACTTAGTGAAATATTTCAACAATTTAATTTTTTCTCGACTTTTTCATTATTTTCAGTACGAAACAATTGAAATTATTCGGAAAAAATACAATGGTTGAAATACTTCACTAAGTCTGCCTATGGATAATTGGGAAATAAAATTAAACAAAATATGTTTTACTTTTTTTTATTTTTCAGCTTAGTTTTATATTTCACATACTTTTAGCTGCATTGTAGGCAAACATTTGTTTTGGAGTCTGAAAACATCAGTAGGTACCTTTTAAAATTTTATTTGTTATTGTGCACCAATTGAAAATCGTTAGTCGTACTGTTAAGTTAATAAAAACATCGGACATATTTACATGTGCTTTACACTTCAAAAAATCCAACAAATATTTGGTTTTAACTATTTATTTTATATTATTGAAAACTTTTTTTGCTCTGGTTGTTTTTCCAAATATTTGTTGGATATTTTTGTAACATCTCTAAATAATGTAACAGCTTTCTCGGTTGGGTAGGTCAATTTATTTTTATTTTCTGATATAACTTTGTACTCCCGGAACGAAATCCATTTATGACTTTGGTTTTTATCTTTTGATATTAAATTTTCTTTGCATTGGGAACAGTTACTATTTTTTAATATTTTTCTGATGACCCACCAAGCTGTATAAGCATGAGAATGTACATTGAGTCTCTCTTGCGCACATAATATTATTATATGAAATTCTTTGGGTTCAAAACTCTGAAAGTTAGAAGATTCAGGCGATGCTCCAAAAGTCTCTTGTGTATTTATGGGATAAATGTTCTGAGGCTGAAAAAGTGCATGCAGATTTAATAATTGTTCGCCTGAATCTTCTTCACAATTATTGTCAGTAACGACCTAAAGTACATTTAAACATATGATAAGTCAGGGTTATTAATTCTAAAATTGTATGATCTGTATAAAGAAATTTTCAAGTGGGTCTGAGTTAAAATATCTTGGGCGCAGCAATTTAATATTTTTAGTTTTATAAAATTTCCACATTCCCAATTTTTAAGGGTTGTTACCCAATTATTAAAAGTAGGTACTGATGTTTCCTTACCTTGTTTATCTATAAATTTTATTATTTGAAGATCAATAATCATTTCCACGCCTCATGATATTGTGAGTTTTTGTTCACTGCGGTCCTAAGGATTTTTCCTTTGGCTGCCTTATAATTGCTGGCTGCATTGACAGAGTCAAATAGGTCGTCAAAGTTTACCATTTCATACAAATTTAAAGTCTGACTTACAGCTTTCCTATCCAACAAATTGCTAAAAAAAAGAAAATGGGTTAATGTTTTGTAATAATTATTTGATTAATAATTTTATTACAACATCTTAAATAGGTACTTACAAACCTCAGCAGTGTATGACAGGGTTGCAACTACTGTTTTGCTGAATACGCGAGCACAATGCTTTACCTAAAACAAGAAAAATATTATATAATTATCAAACCATGTTCAAAGCCAGCAAACGTCTACAATTGGACTTAAGTATGTTCGTCATTTATAGTTTGTGCAAAAGACGCATCTGTGCGTGGTTACAATCTGATTTGTAGACTTCTACTATATTACTCCATTTGGTTAATCAAGACTAATCTAGACTAGATATACATAGGTACATTCATTCATATAATCACGAATATTATCTTCGAAGGGTTAGTCAAAGACTAGGCAATGAAGACAGCAAAAGCAGTCCTCTACCATAGTCCACCTTTCACCAAAAGCGACTGCACATGTGCTCAGCGTAACAGGTGGTGAGCCCATCGCCGTTCTTTGCTGCTGGATGTATGTGCACTGCACAGTCTGCACTGTGTAGTCCCTAGTCCGTTAGTCGCCTTTTATGACACCCAAGGGAAGAGAGGGGTGGTAGTATTCTTTCACCGCTACGAGACACGGTTAAGTAGTACTAGCTAAAACTTAATTTATATGATTAAAATCGTTAAATGTAACTACACTTACTGTTTTCAATGGGTGCATTGGATAGTCCACTAGCTATTTCGTCATCAATAATCAAAGTCGGATATGCCCCGAGATGCAGCCGAGACTTTAAAGAGAAAAATCTTTTCTCGAAATGTTACGCGCAAATTATTTGCGCAGCACATCATTCATCACTTTGGCCAAATTCACCACTTTAACCAGTTTTGGAGTTCTATTCTATCTCAGTCTTTTGAAATTTAAACAAAATCACAACGTTACGTCTGCTGTTGCAGCCCACAACGCTATTAGAGCTTGAGAGGATAATGATAAATTGATGATCAAAATTACAAAATCAAAACTTTATCGGCAATGGCGGGCGTTTGCTGAGTGATTCTCAACTTGCCAACTTAAACAAACATGGCGCCTAAAGGTATGATGGCGGCAAAGGGGCGAGGAAGGAGTAAGGGTAAAACTTTTGAATCGAGAGAGAGAATCGGGGGTGGGGTGGGGGTGGAGAAGGTAGGGGGAGGGGGAGGAGTACTCCCCCACTTACCCCCCCTGCCGCCAACAAGTAGTTTTTAAGTTATGTTAATTTTTGTATTTTGAGGTTATGTATCGTAGTAAAAAAATTTAATCGAGTCGCCATAATTGGTGGTGGGAGGGGAGGGGAGGAATAAGGAGTGCCCCCCCACTTACCCCTCCTGCCACTGACAAGTAATTTTTTAAGTTATGTAATTTTCTTTTAAATATGGAAATATACTACATATATACTAATATATATTACAAAAATGTCATTTCTGGCGATTCGCCGGCCGCTCCCGCGGCACGCTCGCTTCGCTCGCTCGGCTCGCGCGTTTTTGGTCAACATACTAACCTAACCTAACCTAATTAACTCTTGAGTCTTTTTTCATTGGGGGGGGGGGGGGGGCTTGGCCCCCCGAGCCTCCCTCGCGGTGGGGCTGCCCCCCCCCCGTCCCCCCGCTTCGGTTCTGTTACTATGGTACTGTATAACCTAAAAACGTAATTTTTCGTGATTAAAGCCGATTTTGACAAAATTTTCAAGTGGTTTTTTTATATTCTAACGCAACGGCGGCATCTAAAATGATAATAAACCTTTATTTAAGAACCCCTTAGACCCCCTCACAGTGTTAGTTTCTTCAAATTCAGGCGACTCGATTCAAAAGTCAACCCGGAGTAAGAGGGGTGAAGTATGTGTCAAAATCGTTTATTGACCATAGACACTAAAGGCTAGAAAGAGTTGTATAAAGATTACCGCCCGTGCTCCGCTCGCTATCGAAAATAATCGAACTGTCAAAACAGCAAACTGACAGTGACAGCACAAGCATAGACAAACCTCATCAAGATGTCATCTTCCGCCATGATGTATTATTGTTTTGTGTTTGCATTTTAGAGCACAAATTATTTTCTTACCAGAAAACAAAGTTTTGGAGCGTGTAATTTTGTGTTTAGTCGAAATTTTACTCTAGAATTTTAAGTTTGATGTAAATAATTTAATAGTGAGCAATGTTTATGGAGTGTTTAATTTGAGTCAGTAAAATTTTTTCTTGAAATTTTTAAGTTTGATGTAAGTAACTAATTTACTAGAAAACAGTGTTTTTGGAGCATATAATTTAGTGTTTAGTCAAATTATACTTTGTTATTTCAAGTATGATGTAAATAATTTACTGTCTATGATAGTGTTTGCTACAGAGAGATCAGCGACTGATCTCCCTACAGCAAGACAATACTTATCACTAACATAACTATAATGAATATAAACTAACTCACATACAGTGAAGCCGGTGCCTGCGCGTCCTTGACGCTGACGCTCTTCGCGTGGAATCTGCTCCGTGGCAGTCTGTACGCCGCTGGTGTTGGGAAGTTACCCTAAGCTTACCCACCTAACCCTGAGAGCTCTCAAATACCCCAGACAAGATATAATCACCAGCTTACACAGCATTCTTCAAGGATGCGGCACGCACGTGTCTCAATGGTCTCGGCCGCCAACACCCGTGTACTTTGTATGCTACCCCGCGGTACGTGAATACAAATTAAGACAATAACCAATAACTAAGAAGCCGAGCCGTCAGCTTCTTAAACGTTTTACTCCAAGAGTACACTTTTATCACAAAACAATTTAAGTTACTCAAAATGTGGTCTAGACGCCATCAAATCTAAGGGCAATAGTGATGGGACAATAAAGTGATGTGTTGCATAAAAATTAGTTTAATTGGAAATTGAATTGAGACAGAAACACAGAGCTGAGTGCCGCGCGACGTCACATCGGCCGAGTGAGACAGAGCGATGTGGTCTGTTTTACTTTTTATTTCATACATCCCCCCGCTTCGGTCTGAAGGGCCAGCCTCAGACCGCTAGCTCATTCAATCGGGAGACGAGAGAGAGTTGCTAGGGCTCGTCGCAGAATCGAACCGCCGACCAACACTTTCGCGACGCGTGGAGTTCCGTCCTCACCAACTAGCAACTTTAAAATGCGGCCCTGGCGCCAAACCAAGGATGGCAAGTTAGCCTCCTTCAACAAAACCAAATCTCCCTCCCGAGGAGGCTCAGTCCTGTCTGTCCACTTCACCCTTTGCTGCAGCAGGTGCAAGTATTCAACTGACCAGCGATTCCAAAGGTCCTGGCCCATTTGTTGCAACATTTGATAACGTGACAACCGGGTTGTACGCTCTTCCTTCCATAGGTATTCCGGCAGAGCAGTGAGCGGCTGCCCAATCAAAAATGACCAGGAGTCAGGACCTCCAGATCGTTTTGATCAGGGGACATGGGACAGAGAGGAAGAGCGTTGAGGACCGCCTCTACCTTGCAGAATACTGTAGCAAGCTCCTCAAACGTCAGGACCGTTTCTCCTATCACGCGGCGGAGGTGGGTCTTTGCTGACTTGACGGCAGCCTCAAAGATTCCTCCCCAGTGGTTGCAATTTGGGGGACTGAACCGCCAAGTTACCCCCGTCCGAGCGAAGATTTGACTTAAATTATCTACATTAGTTTCTAAAAATTTATAAACATCTTTTAGATAGTGTTACGGACAGAAGTCTCGACTTTATGATATTATATAGTTAGATATAATACGGCTAAATTTAGGTATGTGTATTTGCATAAGTAGATTAAGTCTCATATGTGTAAAGGTTTTAAGAAAATAAATAAGTAGGGTATCCAGATTACGAGTGATACCGTAGGGTAGGTAATAAATTTAAGATAAAAAGAGAGGTCCGAACGAAAGGGACAGCTGCACAAATTACGACGGTTCATGTGGGTAGTTAGTTATGGTAAAATGTAAAACTGCCCACATGAGCCGGCAGCTGTCCCACAAGGCTGCTAGTTGCCAACCCATAATGTGTTTAAGTCACGGCCGGTCAGAGCAGAATTTGTAAGCTCTCCGGACCCCACCTTGAAGAATAAAGAAGCACTAATCAAGAACCGAGTTTTATTGAAGAACATACTGTCCACATCGAAGCACAACGGCTAAACTGTTCGGCGACTACACCCGTCGGGAACAATTTCTTTGGACCTTCGGAGCCGGATTTGAAGAACTGAAGCCTTCGTCCATTTGAAGATAGAAGATCTACGTAACCACCAACGTGACCACCAACGTAACCACCAACGTATTGTAACCACACCACTTGTGTTCTGCAACAAGTGCTAACGCGGGCGGACCGCGGCTCAAAACGTCACATCACCTAACGGTGCCAAACGGTGTGCGTTCTGAGTAAACGCCGTTCAAGGCGGGACGACTTATCGGACGGGGTCGTCAGTTTGTCCTTTTTAGGGCAAGCTTAAGAGTCCGGCTACGCCAGTACGGTTTGTCGTGGAGCGGGGGTCCTTTCTGTAGGCACTGCCTAAGCTGTCGGACACTCCAGCCGATTCGCGAGCGCCCCGTTGTCCACGTCGACTCTCTGCTGGGTAGGTCCTACCTTTCCACTCCCGCACGAACTCCATCCTTGGACGGCTCCCCACATAGCGTGCCCGTTTGAGATTGTTAGGAGTAGGGGCAGCAAGAAAGAAGATGCCGACCACCCGAAGACAAAGCCAAGCCGAGACGACAACGGGACTACGAACGTTCGACAGACCACCCGCATCACCCTCAAACCTTGCCTCACCCGTGACGCCAATGGAACCGCAACAAGAGACCGCTGAACGCGGCATCACCGCCACTACGGAAGTTAGACGCAACGACGACGCACCGCCACCCGACGCGCCCAGAGCCGGGCCGCCGTCGGTACGATCGACAACGAGCGTCGCCTCACGAGTAAAACAAGCGCAACTTCAAGCGGAGGAGCGGCTCGCCGAAGTACGTCGGCGAGAGTTACAATTGGAAACGGAAATGATTAAGAAGAGACTTGCATACGAAATCGCCGTTATTGAAGAAGAAACGGATTTAGAACCGGAGAGCTTACCCGCCGATATTGCCCAACTGAGAGTGGAGGTGGTGGTTGGATCGGCGTCGGAACGTGCATGAGCCTGACACAGATAAAGTCGGAAATGTGCGACAAAGACAAAAGGATGCACGCGCAAGTGAGATGGACAGAGGTCGCCACCTCACTGCTTCGCCATATGTTGAAAACGAAAACGTAGTGAAAGAGGCAGCGAACCGTGATCAATCGAGCAAAGACGACACGGGGATGGTTAAGCTCGCACTTACACTAGAGAAAATGATGCATAATCGACCGGTACCACGACAGGCGCTGGATTTGCCTATATTCAGCGGCTCGCCGGCCGAATGGTTGCCGTTTAAAGCGGCGATGCGCGATACGACTAAACAATTTAACTTTAGCAAAGCCGAGAACTTGGCACGATTAAGAAGCTGTCTTAAAGATGAAGCAAAGGAAGCGGTGTCCGCTCTTTTATATACGGCCGTGGACCCGGAAGTGGTTATGAAAACACTCGAGCAATGCTTCGGACGGCCAGAAGTAATAATTGATCGAGCGCTGGACGACATTAAGAGACTGCCGCGTCCCGGCACGACGGCCAGTGAATTGAACACGTTCGCGATCAAACTGCAGAACATTGTGTGCATACTCGATAATATCGACAACAGAGGGTACTTACGAAATCCAATGTTAACGCGAGAAGTGGTGGACAAGCTCGGACCGCACCTACGCTCAAGGTGGTGCGACTACGCAACTGACTACGGAAGCTATGCCGAGCCTGAGATCGTCACGCTATCCCACTTCCTCATGAGAGAAGCCGACAGAGCCCCACAGTATGCATACGTGAGCTACAACCCTACGCGAAAGAACGTTATTACGGAAACACGAGCGAACGTGAAACAACGAATCGAGCGAAAGAAAAATACGGCTGTATACGCAACAAGTGATGACGTCATAAACAAAGAATGTCTATGTTGTGGAGGACGTCATGACGTGCCGCAATGTGATCGCTTTAAAACCTTGACGGTTAAACAACGATGGGAATGGATAAAGAAAAGCGGAGTGTGTTTCCGTTGTGCGAATAAGAAACACCGTCGCCTACAATGCGATAAACGCGATATGTGCGGAGTTGATGATTGCCGCCATCCCCACCACGCCTTGCTACACGAACACCGCACCAGGCCGAACGAAACCGAGATGGTGGCGTCGGTCAATCACTCGACCGATGCTACCAAGGTGTTACTGAAAGTATGTCCCGTTACCATCAAGGGACCAAAGGGGTCAATCGACACATACGCCTTGCTCGACGAGGGGTCGACTGTTACGCTAATCGACCAAGACCTTGCGGACTACGTAGGCGCGGACGGGCCGGCGAACGATTTGAAAATACGAAGCGCGAATACACAAACGACGTGCGAAACCAAGACGGTGAATTTAAAGTTAATTGCAACTACGAATAAACGACAATTCGACATTAAAGCTAGAACGATGAAAGATTTATCACTCAATGGACAGACGGTGCACAACGACTGTTTAAGATACACTTATATGAAAGAGTTATCAAACAGCAACGTCTGCTACGGACATGTCAAGCCTCGAATACTGATTGGGGCAGACAATTGGCATCTCATAGTCACACGAAGATTGCTACAGGGCAAGCGAGACGAACCGATCGCATCGCTCACGAAGCTGGGCTGGGTTATACACGGATCAGCACCGCGGTCAAGCGTGCTGATGGAGAGTAATACGGCTGCGGTGTTATACGTAAACACGCCGCAGTGCGCGACGATCTCGCGCACTCTTTTACCCGACAACGAACTCCATGCTATGGTAAAGAAGCACTTCGAAATTGACTCACTGGGAATAACAAAGAAGGAGCGAGTGAGCCCGAGTGATGCACGCGCCATGGAATCGTTTAGAACGACGACAAAGAAAGTCATCGGAAAATACGAAGTTAGATTACCGTGGCGACGTGATGACGTCACGCTGCCGCCAAGTTACGAGTCAGCATTGAGACGATTGAAATCCATAGAACGGAAGATGGACAAGTCTGACGAATTCAAACGAGCTTATACGAATCAAATAGAGAATCTATTTGATAAACACTATGCCGAGGAAAGTAGCGAGAGCGATTTGATGAGCCCGCATTTATGGTACTTACCTCACTTCGCCGTAACAAATCCGAATAAGCCCGGATAACTACGAGTTGTCTTTGACGCGGCCGCCGAAGCAAACGGAGTTTGTCTGAATGACGAGCTTTTGGAGGGTCCCGACTTACTACGCGACCTGGCGGGCCTGCTACTACGATTTCGCGAACGAGCTATCGCAATTACGGCCGACATCCGGGAGATGTTTCTTCAAGTTAAGATATTTAAAGGTGACCAACCCGCTCAGATGTTCCTATGGAGGGTCGCCGACCGAACGAAGCCACCTACACGCTACAAGATGACGTCAATGATATTCGGAGCTAAGAGTTCACCTTTCTTAGCGCACAGCGTGAGAGATTTGAACGCTGAAACGCACGCTGCCGAGTATCCGCGCGCATACGAGGCAATTACGAGAAACCATTATATGGACGACTACGTCGACTGCTACGACACCGAGCAAGAAGCGATTGAAACGATAAAGGAGGTCGCGAAGGTTCACGCGCAGGCAGGATTCACGCTGGCCGGTTATAACTCTAACGGACCGTGCGTGTTGCGTGAGCTGCCAGCAGAAAGCCGTGACACATCACCTCGACAGCTCGGCGCTAGTCTTCAGCAATGTGGCAGAACGCTCGGTTTACTATGGGACGCTGCTACAGACGAGTTGGCGTTTAACACCGAGATGGTTCGCGTGCACGACGACGTGAAGCAAATGAGGCGCGCTCCTACTAAACGAGAGGCGCTGAGTGCGGTTATGTCAATATTTGACCCACTCGGACTGTTGAGTTATTATACTATACGAGCGAAGATCATCTTACAAGGCATATGGCGGTTAAAAATAGAATGGGACGAGGTCTTACCCGATTACGAGGCCGGCGAGTTCCATGAATGGTTGAACGGATTGAGGGCATTACGTAGTCTGCGTCTACCCCGGCGTCTACATACGGGGGGAGTGACGAGAAAGCAGCTACATGTTTTTTGTGACGCCAGCGAGGTCGCTTACGGCGTTGCAGTATATTGGAGAATGAAGGGTGAAAATGGCGAAATACGAGTCGCACTCGCCGCTGCTAAGGCCAGAGTGGCACCGATAAAGCAACAAAGTATTCCGAGAATGGAGTTGCAAGCGGCGTTGATAGCTACGCGACTAGCAAGCTCAGTATTGAATGAACAAAGATGGCAACCTGAGAGAGTCATATATTGGACCGATTCACAAACAGTGTTGAAATGGATTAATAACGACACGGTGCGTTACACCCCCTATGTAGCGCATCGCTTAACTGAGATCACAGAAACGACGATGCCGTCACAATGGCGATGGGTCCCTACGGCTCACAATGTCGCGGACGACGTAACGCGCGGCAGTGAGATTATGAAAACGAAGAATGATCGGTGGTTTGTCGGACCGGCATTTTTATATGCAAACGAAACCGAATGGCCTACGAGTGACGTCATCAACAACGAACACAGCGCGGAGAGTGAACACTGCGTGACGCACACGCATACGTGGCAGAGTGATAGTAGCGTAGTGCCAGACGCTAAGCGCTTCTCTTCCTACGAGCGTTTAGTTAGAACGATGGCGAACGTGCTACTATTCTCTCAGAGATGCCGCCGCCGCGCTAGTAACATGACAATTGAACATATCAACGAGGCCGAGCGCCTACTAACCATTGAATCGCAACGAGAGAGCTTCGCAGACGACATCGACCGCCTCAAAGCATCCCGCAAACTACGCGCGGGCAGCAGATTACGGCGAGCGAGCTTATCTACCGACTCAGCGATTATGGCTCTAAGACGAATGGCGGCCAGGAGGGGATGGCCCCACGTTATATATAGTGACAACGCTACGAATTTTAAAGGCGCGGACCGAGAATTAAAGGCCGCATACGAAGAATGGGAGCCAGCGCTACGAGAATACGCGCTAACGCAACGCACAGAGTGGCGTTACATTTCGCCAGGCGCGCCACACCAAGGCGGCGCATGGGAACGGCTGGTGAGAACAGTCAAAACGGCGCTGCGCACTACGCTCAACGAGAAGTCACCGCGTGAAGAAGTACTTATGACGCTACTAGCCGAAGCCGAGCACACTGTCAACGCTCGGCCTCTAACACACGTCCCTGTGAGCATCGACGACCCGGAAGCGCTGACACCCAATCACTTCCTTTTGGGTAGCTCGAGCGGCCTGCCCACCACTACTCATACCGCGCGGCGGCACGCGCGACTCCAAGCGACGCAACGTACGAGAGGGCGACGTGGTCATAATTGTGGATAACACACTACCCCGCAATGTATGGCCTAGAGGCGTCGTCACGAAGACATTTCCTGTACCTGACAAAGAAGTACGCAACGTAGAGGTGCGCACCAAAGGCGGCACGTTCCGACGACCGACGACGAGACTGGCTGTCCTGCCGATGGAGTGAAGAGGCTACGCGGATGCTGCGCCGGGGGGAGCCTGTTACGGACAGAAGTCTCGACTTTATGATATTATATAGTTAGATATAATACGGCTAAATTTAGGTATGTGTATTTGCATAAGTAGATTAAGTCTCACATGTGTAAAGGTTTTAAGAAAATAAATAAGTAGGGTATCCAGATTACGAGTGATACCTACCCTAGTAGGTAATAAATTTAAGATAAAAAGAGAGGTCCGAACGAAAGGGACAGCTGCACAAATTACGACGGTTCATGTGGGTAGTTAGTTATGGTAAAATGTAAAACTGCCCACATGAGCCGGCAGCTGTCCAAACTGCTGTACCGCCCAGGAAGCCAGTCGTGGTCCAGGGCCGTCTCCATGGCCAGGGCATGCACACGCATCCCAGGCAAGATCTGGACCGTCCTGTCCAGCCGCTGGACAGGCCAAGAAGTCTCAGGCGACTCCAGCCACGGTGGTCCCCACCAGAAGTGGTGGTCCACCAATTCCGGAGCAGTGCAGCCCCGAGAAGCACAGTCCGCCGGGTTAATTTCACCCGGGACGTATCTCCAGATGATAGGAATTCCAATGCTCTGTATTTGGGAAACCCGGTTTCCCACGAAGATCTCCAGAGTATGTGGCGCCGCGCGCAACCATGCCAGTGCGACTTGGCTGTCGGACCATGCAAAGACATCTCGGATGTCAACAGTGGCGGCTAACTCCCGGCGAACATGACCTAGCAACCTGGCTAGTAGATGAGCCCCGCTCAACTCCAATTTAGGGATGGTCAGACGAGTTCTTATTGGAGCAACCTTGCTTTTAACTAAAAGTAATACGACGTTGACCCGGCCCTCGGAGTCAACAGTTTGTAGGTATACTGCAGCAGCGTACCCCCGCTCGAAAGCATCGCAAAAGCCATGTAGACTTACCTGGGATTTGCCCGGCGGCAAAATTTGACGAGGTAGGGCGACTTCCTTCATGGTAGAGATTAGCTCGAGCCAGGTATCTAATGGAGGCCCTATGAGCGGCTCGTCCCACGTGACGCCCAGCATCCACAGCTGCTGCAAAAGGCACTTGGCCGAGAAGATCACCGGACTGATCCACCCGTTTGGATCAAACATACGGGCAATGGTGGACAGCACCGTCCTCTTACTCCAGACCCTCTGGGGTTCCAGGTCCACCTGAAAAGTGAAGATGTCATTGACAGGTTGATAATTCATACCTAACACCGCTATCATGTTGGGGTCCTCCGCCTCCGCAAACAAGCCAGGGTTTTGTTGGTGATCCACCGGGATCCCTTCTAGAAGACCAGGCTCGTTGGATAACCACTTCCGCAGCTCGTATCCCCCGGCTGCAAGAAGTGCAATAAGTTCATCCAGCAGTGTGAGAGCCTCCTCAACACTTTCGGCCCCGGTGCAGACATCGTCGACGTACAGGTCACGTTTCAGCACAGCGGCCGCGCGGGGAAAGCGAGCCCTTTCTCGCTCAGCCAGCTCCAACAAGGATCGGATGGCAATATATGGACTGGACTTCAACCCATACGTGTTGGTGTTGAGCTCGTAGACGGTCACCGGGTCATCCGGGTTCTCACGCCAGAGTATCAGTTGGAAACGCCTATCATCCGGGTGGATGACCGTCTGTCTGAACGTCATCCGGATGTCGGCTCCAAACACCACCTGATGTCTTCTGAAGTTCAGGATAATATCAACGACATCCCGGTGCAACTTGGGACCAGCATGTAGACACTGGTTCAATGACACCCCTGTAGTCGTGGTGGCTGATCCGTCAAACACTGTTCTCAACTTACCCGAAGTAGCCTTTACCACGGCATGGTGAGGCAGGAAGTAGTGCTCAGTTGAGCTCCAATCCACTTGAGCCGGAGACATGTAACCCAATGCCTCATACTCGCGCATAAACTCTATGTATTTATCACGAAGTACGGGGTCACGCCGCATGCGCCGTTCCATAGCCAGCAGACGCTTTTCCGCCAATATCCTGGACTGCCCTAAAGCAGGAGGAGAAGCAATAAAGGGTAACCTAGTTACAAACCTTCCGGACAGCAACCGTGACGTGTTAGCCTGATAAAAGGCCTCACACTCCGCATGGTCAGGGTCCACCCTAGGGACCATGGGAAGTTCCTCAATTTCCCAAAACCGGTGCATCGTTTTGGCAAGAAACGCAGACATGATGACTCTAGACTCATCCGGGGTCGAGTCATCAAAGACTGGTCCCATATTGAAAAAGCAAAAAGAGTCGACACTGCCACCAGTGAAGAGGGACCTAGAGCTTTCTGTGTGCCTAGTAGGATCCACCCTAGCACATCTGAGCCCAAGAGGAGGTCCACCGGAGCCGGATGATAAAAGAGTGGGTCGGCCAGGTCTAGACCCATGGTACATTCCCTTATTCCTGAGGGCAGATCGGTAGAGGGCTGCCAGCCCACAATGGTGTCTATCACCGTGACCATAACCGAAATCTTCAAAGTAGAGGAATGCACCGCTGAGAAGGTGACGTGGGTCTGCCCCGTCAGACCTCTAACTTGCATGCCCCCAACCCCCAGTAACGGCACTGAGGGGGCCTCTAGACCCAAGCCCAATTTTTGGGCCACTCGTGTGGACATGAGACAACCTTGGGCTCCCGAGTCCTACAATGCTCTGATGGTGACAGAGTCTCCTTGAGGGCCCCAAACGCGGACCGCCGCAGTAGGCAGCAGAACCGTCCGCGGTTCTGCTCTTTCAGAGGGGTAGGCTAGTTATGGCCTCCCCTGATGCTCCGTCTCGAAGGGGGCCACCGGGTAGTAGTATGGGCGGCGAATGCACATCGCCATATTAGGTGGGGCATATCCGACCGCTCTACCATACCGATGGTACGGCGGGTGGTACTCCAGCCGGCGGGTGGTACTCCAGCCGTGGGTACTCGTGTAGCGGCGGCGAGAACCGCTGTGACACCGCTGGGTCGCGCTGCTCTATGCTAGCGCGCACAGAGCCCGGTGCGGGGAGGGGTCCACCCTTTTGTGTCGACTGCCGAGCCCAACTCACACTAGGGCCGGCCGTGTGGTAGCCTGCAGGCGCGGGGCCCTCTATGGGTGCGCGCGCCGGCGCATGGCTCACCTCCCGATACTGTAGTTATTATTGTTTTATTAGTGATATTTACTATACTATAGTTTTATTAGTGATGCTAATGGGTCTGTAAGGTGGTTAGACCATTGCGTAGTGACTGGATCGGCTTTTCAAACGGTTACTAATGCACACGTGAATTATGAGGCTGTTTGGTCTGACCACTTACCCCAAGTAATTCAGTGTAACTTAAATATAATTAAACCTAAAATAAATGTCGACTTAAATATATGTAATAAAGTGCGTTGGGGTGACAGAAATCCTGAACAAATTGAATTGTATGGTAGATTATGTCATGAACAGTTACGGGTGATACATTTTCCAATGGAATTTAATTCTTGTGGGGATAAAAAATGTACTTTATTAGAACACAGAAATATTATTGATAAAATGTATTGTGATATTGTTCAGGCCTTAAGTAAGGCGGCGTCTGAGAGCTGCTTTGGTAGTAAACCGAAAAAGAAAAAGCCAACAGTGGGGTGGAATAAACATGTTCGTGAGTCGCATGAGGTCGCTAGGCACAAGTATGAATTATGGGTTTCATATGGTAAACCGAAGGTAGGGCGTGTTTGGGATGAGATGCGGGAGAGTCGAAAAATCTTTAAATCACGCTTGAGGTGGTGTCAGAACAATAGCGAACAGATAAAGATGGACATCCTCGCATCTCAGCATACTAAACATGATTTTCGTAGCTTTTGGAAAAGTACCAACAAATTGAACAGTAGACCCGGCTTACCCGTAAGTGTAAATGGACTAAATGACTCAAAGGATATTGCGGACATGTTTAGGGACCACTTCCCCGTAAAATCGCCATTGGGACCACCACAGTATGTTGATGTGGGCGGAGTACATGGGCAGGAGATGAATACCAGGTTCACAGCGAAGGATGTCAAACGAGCTATAGAATTGATGTCACGAGGAAAGTCTCCTGGCCATGATAGCCTATGCATCGAATATCTTAGACATGCTGACATCCATCTGCCGCGGGTACTTGCTCTGTTCTTCACCTTATGTGTTGGACACTCTTACTTACCTGCGGACATGATGAGGACTTTGGTGGTGCCAATTGCAAGGAGTAAAACCGGTGACATAAGTGACCGTGATAACTACAGACCGATATCACTAGCAACTATACTAGCAAAAGTTCTGGATGGCTTGCTAAACACACAGCTTGATCAATACTTGAAAATTCATGACAACCAATTTGGGTTCAAAGCGGGCCTCTCTACTGAGACAGCTATACTGTGTTTGAAGCAGACTGTCAAGTATTATGCCGATCGTAGTACGCCGATTTATGCGTGCTTTCTCGACCTCTCGAGGGCGTTTGACCTGGTCTGTTATGACATTATGTGGCAAAAACTAAGTGGTCTATCTATGCCAGAGGAACTAGTTTACATCTTTAAGTACTGGTATTTAAATCAGGTCAACGTTGTTCGGTGGTCGAGTGCGATATCGGAACCGTACAGATTGGAGTGCGGAGTGAGGCAGGGGGGGCTGACCTCCACGCGGCTCTTCAATCTGTACGTAAATGCGCTGATAGCGGAGCTCAGGGGGTCTCTTGTCGGCTGCCACATTAATGGAATTAGTATTAATAATATCAGTTACGCGGACGACATGGTCTTGCTGAGTGCTTCTGTCTGTGGGATATCTAAACTGCTGGGTATTTGTGAATGGTATGCACAGTGTCACGGTTTGCTCTATAACGTAAAAAAGAGTGAATGTATTTCGGGCCAGAGGGAAGTGCCCAGATACAATACCTGCTATTAAATTGTATAATACAGAACTCAAAAGAGTGGAACAATTTAAATATCTCGGGCACTTGGTAACCTCTGACCTGAGAGACGATGCTGACGTAGAAAGAGAACGAAGAGCGCTGTCTGTAAGGGCCAATATGATAGCCAGTAGGTTCGCACGGTGTTCGAGGGACGTACAAAATGCCCTAAATAGGGTAATTTTGACGCCCCTCGAACACCGTCAAAATTACCCTATTTAGGGCATTTTGTACGTCTCTCTATGCCTGCAGCCTGTGGGTGGCATATACCCAGAAACAGTACAGCGCTCTTCGTGTACAATATAATAATGCGGTTAGGGTGCTGATGGGGCTGCCTCGGCACTGTAGCGCATCGGGGATGTTCGCCGAGTCGCGGGTGGACTGTTTCTATACAACCATGCGAAAACGGTGCACATCCCTGGTACGCAGGGTTCGGGGTAGCCCCAACAGCATCCTAAACATGTTTGCGAGCAGATTTGATTGTCAGTACGTGAACCATTGTTGTATGGTTCATGTACTGACAAGTAAATAAATAAAATGATTTAAGTACTTTATGAATTATTGAATTATTATTTTATTATTATTGAATTTTTAATTAAAATGTATTAACATAGTTAATAAGTGCACATTGTTACTAACCATAATTGGATCTGTGATATCTGAATAAATAAATAAATTGAAATTGAAATTGAAATTTAGGGGGGTAAATTGGGCTTCACCCAAGGTTTTACAACACCCTTATACCCCTACCTATCCAAAATCCGGTCGCCGTAGGCCTTAAGCCTGCGATTTTACCATCCGGGGGCCATTTTAAATTATTGCCAGCCCAGAGCCTCACCACCACGACGCAAAAAACCCCGTTTCGCTGCGGCGAATAGGTTGGCCAGGGCGAATTTTTGAAAAGATTGGCGGCCATTTTCGACGCCATTTTAGTTTCAAAAAAGCGTCCATAACTTCGGACGTACTGGTCTGATCGCGGCGGGGATTTGTTTGGCGAGTTGCCCCGGACCAGCCGGACCCGACCCTTGTTTTTGTTTCCAGATCCGGGCCAAAAGAAATTCTGGAAAAACTCGGGTTTTTTCGGAGATTTTCGGGCGACTTTTTTATTTGTGCTTTGGGTTGGGTATCGGAAGAGCATCCCAGATATCGTTTTTCGCGTGAATACGAGCAGTGGGGACGCAGATACAGCGCTTCAAAGATCCCGGCGGATCCCGGATTTTGTCCACCATTTTGGAATACTTTGAGGTGTTGTATCTCCCAAACTACTGGGAGTATAAACCTGGGGATTTTTTCGGTGGTGGATCCCCCTTGGCCCTCTAACACCCTGCCAGGGTAAACTTACCCTAGCGTGACCTTAAGGTCAAAAGTCATGTGACCGTACAGGGTTATATAGGAAGAGACCCCCAACGAAAAGTTCCAAGGAACCTCTGACCTGCGGTGGATAGTCCCGGAGTTGTAAGGGTTTACCGTAACTTTTACTTTGTATCGGTATTACTCCGGAGCAATTCGCAACAATGTGTTATTCATTATAGGGACGAGCCGTTGACGGCTTATTTCATTTTATTTTATTTTATTTTTAAATTTTTACTTTTAAGTTATAGGTTTGATTAAGGTGCTATTGCACCTTACTTATTTAGTATAGTGTTTTAACTGTATTCCCTATTGGGAGTGCGTTTAACATTTGGACACATCCCCCGACCCAACATGGCCACGGTCAGAACCCCGGCAGCTCCAACTAAGAGTGACGCCAAAGACCGGAAGATCTCCCCAAGGAAGACTTACGTTGTACCATCTACATCCGGCTTAAGGAAGAGCGTAGGGGAGACAGTGCAGGAAATGGAGGGCAGACCGGCTGGGGCCAAATTAGTTAGTAGGAGTCCAGTGACCGCCTCGACGTCATCGGTGAAAGTTCCATCAAGCCGATTCCAGAGAGCAGCTAGGCACTTTAATAACGCTAATAAGTACCTGAGCAAATCGCGGTTGAAGACCGAGTTCAAGGAAGGGGTCATCTTGGCGCTAAATATGCTGTTCGAACTCATAAAAGATGCCGAAGCCGAACTAGATAGGGTTAAGCAGGAGAGTAGAGTCAGTGTGAAAGATGATGAAATGATAGGATTGATAGAATGATGAAGGATAATGAAAGAAGAGATAGAGAACACAGAGAAGTACAAAAGGAAACGACTGAGAAGATTGAAAGATTGATAAAAGAAAATTAAAGAAGAGCGAGGGAACAGGAGGAATGGAGGAAAACAGAAAGAGATAGGATAGAGGAACTCAAAAGGACTATCTCCGAACACAGAGAATGGGCAAAGAAGTGTCATATGCGAGCGTAGTGGCCGGTAGGCCGCAGAAACTTGCCCCAGCCAGTGAGTGTCTGCACTCCATTATTGTAACGGCCAGTGATGAAACAGAGAGCGGCGATCAAATAATCGAGCGTGTTCGGAGGGCAGTGAAGGCAAAGAAAGGAGACGTGGAAATTAATAGGATTAGGAAGACCATGGAGATAAAAGTCCTTATCATCTGCAGCAGCAAGGAGGCAAGGCAGGAAGTGAAGGAGAGATTGGAAGGAGCAGAAGGAGGACTGAATGTGGAAGAGGTGCGGAACAGGGACCCCCTCCTGGTCCTAAAGGATGTACTTCAGGCTAACACGGATGGAAGCTCGTGAAATCCCTAAGAAACCAGAACGGGGACCTGTTCCGCGACCTCGGTGAGGAGGACAGGATGGTGGTGAGGTTCCGGAGGAGGGCGCCCAACCCGCACCTCGCGCACGTCGTACTGATGGTCTCCCCGCAGATCTGGCGGAGAGCAGTAGAGAGAGGGTCCGTACAACTGGACATACAGAGAGTGAGAGTGGAAGACCAGTCTCCTCTCATACAGTGCTCTGTATGTCTAGGGTACGGACATGGAAAGAAGTACTGCAAAGAGGCAGAAGTGAAGTGCAGCCACTGTGGGGGATCACACATGCGTGCGAAGTGCGACGAGGCGTTGGCGGGGTCGCCCCCGTCCTGTTTGAACTGCACCAGGGCAGGGAAGGGTAACGCCCAGCACAACGCATTTGACGCCGACTGCCAAGTAAGGACGAGGTGGGACGCACTGGCAAGGGCGAAGGTTACGTACTGCTAAGGGCGACCCGGTAGTCACGCAGCAACTAAACAGCCCCAACCAAAGCCGAAGATACACCGTGGCGCAGGCCCATCTCTAGCGAAGTAAACTAGCGACCACAGAGTTGGTCCTGGAAGCTTCGAGGAGGGGATTGGCCTTTGCCCTGGTGCAAGAACCGTACGTGGGCAGTGCGGGCAGGGTGAGGTACTATGGGCCGGTGAGGGTTTACCAAAGCGCTGAACAGGAAGAGGGTGCTGTCTGGGCGGCAATTATCGTCTTCGATGCGAGCCTTGACGTCGAACAGCAACCAGAACTCACGACGAACAACATCACAGTCGTGAGGATCCGGACCAGCTGTTGGTCAATCAACGTCGTCTCGTGTTACTTTGAGCCCAATGCCACTATTGAGCCCTACGTCGCCCAGATAACGAGGATTATTGCAAAGATAGGAACGGCAGGACTCGTTATCGGGGGTGACGTAAATGCTAAAAGCGTATGGTGGGGCAGTGCACGGACGGATTTGAGAGGAAGGGAACTGGCGGGGGCACTTCACCAATGGCAGTTGCATGTGGTAAACATGGGAGACACGCCAACCTTTGAGGTTGAAAAGAATGGGAGAACCTGCACGAGTATAGTCGATGTAACAGCGGCGTCGGCGGATCTTCTGGACAATATCATGGACTGGAGAGTAGATAGGAGCATAACGGGATCGGACCACAACGCTGTCCTCTTTGACCTGGACCTCACAGTAGGGAAATGCATTACACTAAACAGAACCACAAGCAAATACAACACAAAGAAAGCAAGCTGCAGTGAGTTTGATGACAAACTCACCCAGCTCTTACATGCAGACAACACAGACACACAAAACATAAACAGAATTACAAACACTACACAATTAGAAGAAACACTAGACAAATACACAGAAGCAATCACACAAGCATGCACACTACACATTCCAGCGAAGAGGGAAAAACAGAAACTTACCATCCCATGGTGGTCCGAGGAGCTGTACCGCTTGAAGAGATGCGTAGCGACAATGAAGAGGAGAATCCGCTGCGCCGCGCCGATCCGACGAGAGAGAGTGGTGCAGGAGTACCTAAGAGAAAAAGAAAATTACCACAAAGCAGCAAAAGACGCCCAGACCGCCAGTTGGAAAGAGTTCTGCCAAAGACAGGAAAAGGAAACGGTCTGGGGTGGAATTTACCGAGTAATTAAGAAAACAGAAAGGAGAAAAGAGGACCTGCCCCTGAAGAGAGAAGGGACTATGCTTGGACCAGACGAGTCAGTGCACTTCATTGCCGAAAGGTTCTACCCCGAAGACAGGGAGGAGGAGGACACGGACGAACACCGGAAGGTACGGGAGTTTTTTTCTTTTTGTTCATTGATCCACCAACATTTGTTCCATTTCATACATGCATAATACTTAAATAATACTATAGCTAAACGTACAAACAATTACAGGTGAATACCACTTGCATCCACTAATAAACCTAAGTATAATAATTAAGTAGGTATGCAATACAATATCGTTTAAAGTAACGTAATAGTAATATTTTTTTTTACTGACTATAACAAAGCAATATTGAGATATGTATATAATAAAAATTAAAAATAATTTATAGTACCTATTAAGTTTGAAGTCCACTAAAGTGCCGAATGTGCTTCACAAATATATTCAATGACACTGAATGAATGTCGGTAATGTTGCTGAGGCTATTGTACAGTTTGGCGGGTTAAAATCGCGGGACCGGTGAGTTTGACCCGAATTTTGTTCTTCGAAAGGGAGAAGAGAGAGGTTTGACAGCAGAACGAGGATATCTACTAGGTACTCTGAATCTAAGTCTGCCGAGCAAGGTAGGGCAATCAATAAAACCCCTGACTAACTTAAACAGGAACTTTAAATCGAGTATAATGTCAAAAGCGATCATTTTGAAGTAAGATAGTCTGTCAGCGTATGCTTGTTTCGAAAATGCAGTTCCGTTTGAGCGTGACAAATTGCGAAGAAATCTTTTTTGCAATCTCTCTATTCTTAAAGCGTGCGTGGCATAGTGTGGACGCCAGACAGTAATTCCGTATTCAAGTATACTTCGGACGTAAGAGTTATAGAGTAAAACCTTAGTCGATGCATTGCGAAACATTTTACTGTTTCTTAGCACAAAGCCCAACATTCTCGATGCCCTTTTGATCGTTCTGTCTATATGTGGAACAAAAGTTACTTTACAGTCCAGCAGAACACCTAAGTCCATAACCTCACTGACCTCTTGCAAATGTTCTTCCTTCACATCATATCTAGAAGCAATACGGTTGTCCTTGCGAGAAAATATTATATGATGACATTTTTTTTAATTTAAATTCATATTATTATTATTATTACACCACTGAACCAAGCGATTTAGATCTTCCTGCAAGAGGGAAACATCATCCTCCGTTCTAACAACCCGTGCAAACTTTAAGTCGTTAGCATACATGTAAGGAGTGGAGTGAAGAAAACATTTACGAAGATCATTAACGTAAATGCAGAACAATATCGGACCTAAAAGTGAGCCTTGAGGCACGCCTGACGTGATTTCCTTCTCGTCCGAACAATACCCATTCAAAACCACGAAATATCTACGAGCACTCAAATACGATTGAAACCAGTCTAACGATGATCCAAAAAAACCGTAGACTGAGAGCTTCGCCACCAGTATTCTACGGGACACCTTGTCGAAAAACGGAGTTGGCGCGGGTGGTCAACAGCGGAGATCAGAACGAGAATCACGACCCTGAATTTGCTATGCATGAACGATGGGCACTATTAGAACGTTTAATCCAAAGAAGGCCCCAGGGGATGACGGATTTACTTCAAATATCTGCAGTAGAGCGATAGCCCGCCATCCGCAAACTTTCCTGGCCATCGTAAATAAGTGCTTAGAATTAGGATACTTTCCGGAGAGATGGAAGAGAGCGGTTGTAGTAGTCTTGCGTAAACCCGGGAAAGAGGACTATACAGACGTCAAGTCGTACAGACCCATTGGACTCCTCCCGGTTTTAGGCAAAATTTATGAGAAGCTCTTGATAAATAGAATTAAGTGGTATTTGATTCCCAAACTTAATTCTCATCAGTATGGGTTCGTGCCCCAAAAAAGCACCGAGGACTCCCTCTATGCCTTAATCAACCTTATTAGGAGTAATTTGGAAAAGAAGAAGATCATTACAATCGTATCATTAGACATAGAGGGAGCCTTTGATGCGGCTTGGTGGCCTAGGATTAGAACTAGACTGGCAGAAGTGGGCTGTCCCGTAAACCTAAGGCGAGTAATAGACAGCTACCTTGAGAATAGATTTGCAGAAGTAAGATACGGGGGGAGAAAATCGGTGAGGAATACACAAAAAGGATGTGTACAGGGATCGGTAGGAGGACCGGTTCTGTGGAACTTGCTGCTGGACCCTTTATTACAACTACTTAGCGAGGAGGGCCACCATGTGCAGGCGTTCGCGGACGATGTAGTGATGGTGTTTGTGGGAGACTCAGGACTGGAAATCTCGATGAAGGCTAACGGAGCGCTCTCGGATATTTGGAATTGGGGTGTCGGAAACAAATTAAAGTTCGCGACCAATAAAATGGACGCTATTACAGTAACTAGAAAATTGAAGTACGACACACCAATTCTAAACATGGGGGGCGCGATATCGTTATGCGGAGAGAAATGAAATGAATGAGCTCACTTTCAACACACACGTCGCGAATGTCTGCAGGAAGGCCCTTAATATCTACAAACAGCTTAGGACAGCGGCAAGAACCACTTGGGGACTGAATCCGGAGGTTACCAGACAGATATACACAATGGCAGTAGAGCCGATCATCACCTACGCAGCGGCGGCATGGGCCGCCGCGGCCAAAAAGATAGGGACGCGTAAGGAACTGGCAGCAGTGCAGAAAGGATTCGTACAGAAGCTCTGTGGCGCGTACCGTACAGTCTCCCTGAACTCGGCACTATTGCTGTCCGGGATACTGCCTCTCGATCTCCGCATTCTGGAGGCTTCAGCCTTGTATGACGCGAGGAGAGGCAGATCCAGGGCATTGCCGGATGACAGGGATATGGAGGCGCCGGTTGGCTTCGGGGAGATCCCGCACCGCGCCCTGAATGTAGGGAGTGAGTTCGTGGCCCTCGGGGACCAGGAGACCCTCGATAGGTATGCCGTGCAGGAGGTTCTTATTTTCACCGACGGGAGTAAGATGGACGGTGGCGTCGGAGCCTCCCTTTCCATTTGGAAGGGAGGAGCTGCGGTCCGAGCGGTCAAATTACCCCTGGCGAACTACTGCACGGTCTACCAAGCCGAACTCCTCGCCATATTTAGGGCGACTGCCGAGATTCTGAAAAAGGGTGAAGCGAGCTATGGTATTTACAGTGACTCCAGATCTGCGCTGGAAATTGTGACAAAACGTAGCTCGCTTCACCGCTTAGCACTCGATTCACGGGCAAACTTACAGAAGGCCTCCATGCAGAACTAACTTGTTAGTTTGTTCTGGGTGAAAGCTCATGCGGGGTTGCCCGGGAATGAGCGGGCGGATAAGGTCGCGAAGGAGGCGGCAGCTTCGTCGCGGAGAAGGCCGGAGTACGATCGGTGTCCGGCCTCATTCGCCAAACGTTTCATCCGAGATGAGACGATTGGCGAATGGGCTCGGAGATACGATGCGGGAACGACGGCCTCTGTGACGAAGGTGTTCTTCCCGGACGCGACAACTGTGTATAGGCTAGTACGGAAAATCAAATCCACCGGAATCTTAACGCAGGTAATGACAGGGCACGGTGGATTCTCCTCGTACTTGCACCGATTCATGTGCAAGGAGAGTCCATCGTGCATCTGCGACCCCGAAAAAGAAGAGTCAGTGATGCATATCATCACGGAGTGTCCTATTTACGACTATGAGCGGATGAGGTTCGAAAGGAGAATAGGTATGGCAATAACTATAGGCAACATTAATGAAATCGTAGTAGGCAAACACACACGGTCATTATTTTTGGAATTTTGCGTTAAAATTAGTAAACCAGTTATTGGTAAAAACAAGACATAGCCAACAATACGTTCTCACTAGTATATTGGGTATACACCGAGCAACATATTTAAATAGGAATAACAAAAATGTAAGAATTTAAGTAAAATCACCCATCCATAAATAATGTGTAAATCTATATCATATATGTGGATTACATAATTAATAATAGGTATCAAATTGTAATAGTATAATAAAAGCTGTTAATGTAAATAAATGTTGTTTAGAAATAAGATAGAAATAAAATAGTATTAAGAGTTAGTGCAATAATGCAGAAAAAATAAAACCGGGCAACCGGAGTAGTAGATATAAGAGTTAAAATAGGGAATAAATAGGAAGTAGGGCATCATGAGATGCAATAAAAATGTAATTAGAGTAAGTATAAGAAGATAAATAGAAAATAAGTAAGGAGTAGATAGGGCACGTACGTGCAAGAAAATGGAAAAAGCGTTTTTGAAAATTTTATATAGTAGCAGTGGAATAGCAATAGGAAGACAGTAGAGTAGGGCACAATACTAGTGCCAAGGAAATGTAGGCGTAAAGCCACTTTTAAGGAACAGGAGCTGCTATAGAGCGCCATTAGATAGCTTAAGATAGTTAAATAACGAATCTCCGACTTAACCCACGTCGGGGGAGCAGACATTAAATAAATAAAAAAAAAAACACCCGTGATTTTGTACGCTACCCCGCGGTACGTGAATACAAATTAAGACAAAAACCATAACTAAGAAGCCGAGCCGTCAACGTTTTACCCCAAGAGTACACTTTTATCACAAATGTGGTCTAGGCGCCATCAATCTAAGGGCAATAGTGATGAGACAATATTAGTGATGTGTTGCATAAAAATTAGTTTAATTGGAAATTGAATTGAGACAGAAACACAGAGCTGAGTGCCGCGCGACGTCACATCGGCCGAGTGAGACAGAGCGATGTGTTCTGTTTCACGTTTTATTCCATACATATAGGTTAGGTAATTAAAATTAAAATAAAATATTAGTAAATATAGTCGCGTAGCGTTGATAGAATACTACCCAACCACCCCCTCTCTTCTATTGGGTGTCGTAAACAGCGTAGAGCGGTGATAGGCTCATCACCTGTCACGCTGAGCATATGTGAAGTCGCTTTTTGGTGAAATGTGGACTATGGTAGAGGACTGCTTTTGCTGTCCTCATTACCTTCTGACTAACCCTTTGGGGATAATAGTCGTGATTATGTTAGTATGTATATGTAGGTACAACACTGCTTACAACAAAACACAAAGGAAAGTTTGGAAAGGGTACTTATTATAAGAAAAGAGGAACAACCTATTTATATAATACACACATTAATAGGGGATCCCTTTTTTCGCCTATTTTTTTTTGTAGTATGTTATTTAATTTGGCATAACAAGTTAGGCATAATTTTTTTGTCATAATAATTTTTTAACATAATTGTTTTTGGCATACTATTTCAATAAGCATAAATATGGTTTAGGCTTATGTTTTTTGCCCTAATTTTGGTTTGCATAAAGTTATAAGGCACATTGTTTATTCGTCTCATAGTTAATAGGCATAAAGATAGTCTGGTAGATTAGACAAGACAGAAGATGAGGTTATAGTTTAAAAATCCGCTATAGTTTGGTTTGGTTTTTTTTTCAGAATTTGTCTTTGCATTATTGTTTATTTTATTGATAGCTATTTGAATCTGAATAAACATAAGTAGATATTAGGTATATCTAATATAAATTGGATACCGTAGTGTAATAGTAGGTTAGGGTGCGGCGGGGGTGGCCCTTGGGCTAACCCTAAGCCGCCAACATGTTTACTTTATGTACGAAAAGTATTTCGTAAATAGTTTCCAAATCTTACTTTTTCCTTATTTAATTATTATGCCTATCAAAATTATGCTCAATTATCATTATGCGTAAGCAAATTTAGGCTTTAGAATAGTATGTTTAACAATTATTATGCTTATAGTAGATATGCTTAAAAATGTACCTAAAAAGTTATGCCTAATTAATATTGTGCGTAACTATTATTAGGATAAGTAAAAGTATGCCTTGTTAAATTATGACATAAAATTTTATGCAAAACAATAGGGAACCCATTAATAGGTACATACATACAATACGGTTATTTACTTAGAATAATATTATACACGTAAAACTATTACTTAATCTGTGGTAATGCTATTAAATACCTAAGGCCATAGTTCCATATAAGTAACGTGAAAATAATATAAACAATCGGACTTATTTTCGCGGTTTCGAAGTGTGCCCTTTAAAGATGTTTATATTATTATATGGCTTGTTTCAGGGTATTACACCCCTTTTAAATCTAGCATTGATTACATATTTATAAGGTAAGTATAAAAAAAATTGTTGTCTTAATACATGGACTAAAAAGAACTAATTATTGTGACAAATTAAAATAAATAAAGTTATTGTATTTTACTGCATTGCTTTATTTCTACTGACTAGTTGTTCAGAGAGCGTCCAAAGGTCAATTCTGTTGTAGCACTTCCTAGGGACGGGCCACTGCGCGCCGTCCACAAAGAATTTGCCGCTCACTGTACCGCACTCGTCTTCCACGCACAAACTCACCACTGACTGTGCTCCCTCCCACGCGCTCCTATAGCAGAACCAACACAGGATACTAAACAACACACCAAGCAAAGTCTTGTCCGTCATAATGTTGGTGTACACTACACCGGGGTGGGCTGCGTTCACTACAACCCCTGTTCCTCGCAACCTCCTCGCCAATTCCACTGTGAAGGCCATGTCGTACAGCTTGGTGTTTACATACGTCATCACGCGATTGTAGCGGCCTTCGTTGATGGAATCCACGTCAATGTAGCCGAAGTATTGAAACAACGAGCCGAGGTTCACGATACGACTGGGAGCAGACTTTTTGAGCAAGGGCAGCAGAAGCTCTGTGAGGAGGAACGGCCCGAAGTAGTTCACTTGCATCTCCTCGACGATGCCGTCGGCTGTGCGCCGGCCGCTGTTGGCAAACGACCCCGCGTTGTTCACCAGCACGTCTAACCTGCGCTCCGTACTAGCGATGTCTTTGGAAAACTTCTTGACAGATTCCAGCGAGGCCAAATCTAGATTTTTGTAGACTACCTCGTGGTTGCCGGTTTGGGAAATTATCTCGTCCCTGGCTGCGAGCGCTCGCCGCTCGTCGCGGCATGCTAAGATGACGCGGGCGCCTCGCTTGGCCAAATCCTGAGCGATGTGAAATCCTATGCCCGAATTGGCTCCAGTCACTATCACCACTTTTCCATTCATTTTCTTCTCCACTGAACATATCTTTATCTTGTATCTAAGGAATACTCGAAGGGTTATCATAAATATAATAATAGCTAATAAAATCACTAATGCGTAGATCACAAACATTATTGCGATCGCTCTGTCTGACCAAACCGGGAGCTGGTACAGCCGGTAACACTAAACGATACAAAGCTCTTAGCTTTACTAAACGATGGATAGGCGCAACCCGCGCAACTAGATTAATCAGGTATCTAGGCGAGACTGTGACGAAGAGCTGGGTGACACGCGGTTTTATATTACCTACAAGGTTAAACCTTCTGGTAGAACATAAACATAAAACAGATACAGGTGTGATGGGTAAGGGGTAACCCAGGGTAACCCTAGGTACGACCTTTAGGGCAAGCAAGGCACTGTTTAAAAATCAAAACTGAGAACCAACATTATATTTTTGGGATTTTTATCTTAAAATAATAAATATTTTATAAGAACACATGATCCTGTATATTCCTATATAGGATTGGAAGTTCCCGTTTAAAACTTTAAACTTTGCGCAAAGTAATAGCAACATCCCTGAATGTTGGCGATGTCAACGGCCGCCGCGCCGCGCCCCGGTGGCGTTTACCATCAAGGGGCCCGCTTGCTCCTTTGCCTACTTACTTATATAATATATAACACTATACTTTAACTACTGAATTATGCTACAATGTAATATACCTACCCTCGAATATCAAGTCATCAAGCTTCCTCACGTAGTAGTACTTGAGGAAGTAAGTAATTCTTATTGACCTCTTTAAAACGACTTCCTCAACAATAAACTATTCCTTGAACGTAACGAAGCCGTGCTTACGAGAATTGATTTTTTTTTATTTAGTTAATACAACACTTTTTTACGGATTAACTCGCGTTTCGAGAGTTACTTCGAACCCTTTACAGGGTCCGTGGTCACAGTCACAGGGAGACTGTGACAGGGAGGGTCTCCCTGTTATCACGGACCCTGTAAAGGATTCGAAACGTCAGGATAATATAAAAAGACTATGTAAATAGTAAATTAAACGCGAGTTTATCCGTAAAAAAGTGTTTCACTTCAATGTGTAGTGCTTGCTTAAACCTCAGAAAACAATATAGTTAATACATTTTTTTATTTAAAAGTATGATTATTTTAGTTATAGTTTAAATTAACACCTCGGTGGTCGAGTGGTCAAGCGCTCGGCTCGATATCCATATCAATTCCCAAGTCGGACAAATTGTGTTTTCGGATTTTTCGATGCACAGCCCGGGTTTGTGATCACCAACCTGTGGCGTACATTACTATTATTGTTAGTAATTATTATTATTGATTATTATTATTAAATAGTATGTAAGCATTAGCATAGGCTGATATTCTACAGTTCTGCAGCGTAAACTAGTTTGTATTTACTTTTATTTGTTTTCTATAACTTAACAACATTATATACATACATACTTAATAATTTATAAATATATTATATAAACAGGTAGTAGTAGAATAAATTTAATCATGATAGTAAACTAAAATATATCATAAATGTATCTTAGCGTTCAACAAACATACGGACACTACGATTTTGTTTTGTATTATGAGTTCACTAATGACCTCCTAAGTATTAATGTTTTATATTTTAGCGTTTTAATAACGCTTAATTTGACCTCCTAAGTAGTTCTATTGTGTAGCGCGTGCGCCGGCACCGAGCGGCGAAACGGGTTTTGAATGCCTGCCCGCCGGCGCCCCCCGCGTCGACACGACATTCGCCTTTGATTCACGGCTTAAGCGGATGCTAAAAATAGCTTGTTGGCTATCTACGAGTATTTATCAATGCTATATGTTTGTAAAGCTTAACCTGTATGTATGCCTTAAAAACTGTCTCTTCATCTACTTGTTGTGCTGTGTAACTGTGAACTATTGCCTATTTTTTTGTTTTCGCCTTTTATTTTTGGATTGTACGTGTGCCTGTGCTTGTGCGTGAATAAACTGTTTACTTGTGCTTTGGGACTAATTTATTGACGACACCAAATTGGTGACCCCGACGTGATCAAAGAAACTACAGGATGTCGTTATCTCAAGGCAGCAAACCCAGCTACGAAGCAGCAGCGCCGACGGGAAGTGACCTACCTCTTCGCAAGAAATATGTCGAGTTGGAGTACGAGTACCACCCTTTTGGCCATAAGATCCAGAATTTTGGTTTGCCCAAATCGAAGGTCAGTTCGCGTTGTCTGGCATTTCATCAGACATTACAAAATTCAATTATGTCATCAGAAATCTCGACCACCAGTACTCTAAAGAAGTGAGAGACATAATTATCACACCACCCGATAATGATAAATATTTAAAATTAAAGGCTGAGATCGTAAAAAGATTTACGGCGTCGCGAGAGAAGAGAGTCAAGCAACTATTGATGCATGAGGAGTTGGGGGATAGAAAGCCCTCCCAATTTCTTCGCTACTTGCAGAGCTTGGCTGGAGCTAACGTTCCAGAAGAGTTAATGAGAACCATTTGGAGCAGCAAGCTTCCCACTAATATCCAGACAGTGTTAGCAGCGCAACCGTCTACGAGCTTGAAAGTACTGGCTGACCTGGCTGACAAGGTACTGGAGATAGCACCATCATCACCACACGTCGCTTCAGCCTGCGCCCCGACTCCAGGTTCGTCATTTGATGTCATGGCCAGGGAAATCGCGGAGCTGAGGAAGCAAATGAACGAGATGAATATGAAGCTCAACGAAAGATCCCGCCCCAGTTCCAGGAAGCCCACCCATTCTCGATCTAGTTCCCGCAATCGGTCTAACTCACGTTCCCGTAAGCATCCAACATGTTGGTATCATTATAGATTCGGTAGCAAAGCTCATAAATGTATCAAACCGTGCGGTTTTAAGCAATCACAAAACAATTCGGGCGGTCGATAATGGCGACAAGCGATTGTCCTAGTTCCGGTCGCTTATTTGTATAACTATAAGACTATAAGACTAAGATGCGGTTTCTCGTTGACACCGGCAGCGATCTCTGCGTCTTTCCTCGGTCAGCATTAAATGATCGTAGATCGAAAACCGACTACACATTATGCGCGGCGAACGGAACAAAAATTAACACCTACGGTTTTGCTCACTTGGTTCTGAACTTAGGGTTGGGCCGTGACTTTGCTTGGAGATTTATTGTGGCCGACGTAACTAAAGCAATAATAGGTGTAGATTTTTTTATGTTATTACGATTTAGCGGTAGATTGTCGAAACCAACGTCTTACAGATAACAAGACTAGGCTTTCGACTACGGCTTTGCCTGTTACTTCCAAAGATAACGTTTCTTCGGTCAAAGTAGCATCCGGCGATACTAGGTATCATGCGATTCTCAAGGATTTCCCTGATATTACTCGCCCATCTGGTGTTCCCAAATTTACGAAGCACAATACCGTTCATCACATAAGAACAACTCCAGCCCCTCCTGTTGCTTGTACTCCTCGTAGCTGGCTCCGGATAAATAAAAAATTGCCAAAGAAGAATTTGCTTCCATGTTAAAAAATGGTACTGCTAGGGTCTCTGATACACCGTGGTCGTCACCATTACATCTCGCGCCTAAGAAAAGCAACGGTTGGCGGCCCTGTGGCGACTATAGAGCGCTCAATGCCCGAACAATACCGGATAGGTACCCTATTCGCCACATTCAGGATTTTGCTAACAGTATCTCAGGGTGTACAATATTTTCAACGATTGACCTTGAAAAAGCTTTTAATCAAATCCCAATAAGTCAACACGATATTTCTAAGACCGCTATAACGACACCGTTCGGTTTATTCGAATTTCCAGACATGAACTTTGGTCTACGTAACGCAGCGCAATCTTTTCTACGTTTTGTTGATGAAATGTTGCGTGGGCTGGATGAGTTTGTGTATGGATATATCGACGATTTTCTTGTCTTTTCACCTGATCCATCATCTCATGAGAAGCACCTTCGTGAGGTCTTTACTAGACTACGTGACTATGGGATGGTCGTGAACACATCAAAGTGCGAGTTAGGCAAGTCGGAGGTTACTTTTCTTGGGTATAGTATATCTGCTCAAGGTACTAAGCCATTACCAGAAAAAGTAGAAGCTATTAATAACTTCCCAATCCCTAAGACTGTGAGGGAACTGCGTAGATTTTTAGGTATGGTAAACTTTTACCGCAGATTTATCCCTAATGCAGCTAAGTACCAGTCTTCATTAAACATGCTATTGAGTGGTTCAGTTAAAGGGTCTCACCCAGTTCACTTCACAGAAGTGGAGCAGCAAGCCTTTGACGCCTGTAAGCAAAGTTTGTGTCGGGCAGCATTACTAGCCCATCCCAATACTGAAGCAAAGTTGGCTTTGGTCACTGATGCCTCAGACACAGCAATAGGAGCAGTACTGCAACAGATGTCGCAGGCTTCATGGCAACCATTAGCATTTTTCTCCAGAAAGCTAACGCCTGCACAGCAAAAGGATTCGCCTTACGATAGGGAGCTGCTTGCGATTTATGAGGCTATAAAATATTTTAGACACATGGTGGAATCAAGGCAGTTTGTTATTTATACCGACCACAAACCGCTTTGTTTTGCGTTCCACACTCGTAAAGAGAAGTGCAGAATTTAGGCACTTAGACTATATCTCGCAGTTTTCTACGGATATAAGGCATATCCCGGGTAAGGAAAATGTAGCCGCAGACACGCTGTCAAGGGTTGAAGAGTTTGTTCAACCAATAGACCTTAACAAGTTAGCTGAGGCTCAAGTTCACGACTCAGAACTTCAAGGTTTATTGGATAGCGCTTCATCCTTACATTTAAGAAAGGTCAATCTGCCCGGATCTCGTAGTGGTGTATACTGTGAAGAGAGGGATAATACGTTTAGACCTTATGTTTGTAAAATACTGCGGCATCAAGTTTTTCAGAGCCTTCATTCTCTTAATCATCCGGGCACTAACGCAACAGTAAGGTTGGTATCCGAGCGTTATGTGTGGCCGGAAATAAATAAATAATAAATAAATAAATCTTTCCTACAATCACACAAATTATCTAGCCCAAGAGAAGCTTCGAAGAAACTCGTTAAATGGTTACTAGACAACGGATAAACATACTTAAAATACATACTTATTATATGTATACATAAAAAACACCCAGACCCGAGACAATTTAGAAAAACAATAATTTCTAAATTGACCCGACCGGGGATCGAACCCGGGACCTCAGAGATGGCGACACCATGAAAACCGGTGTACAAACCACTCGACCAAGGAGGTCGTCAAGTTGTCAAATAAGAAAGAACTGCAGAGAGTGGGTCCGTTCATGTCTCGTTCGCCATGTGTCATCACCCTTAGGTGCGTACAAGTTGCCTCGTGCTTGCTTTATGTACCTACATATAGATCTGGTGGGGCCACTATCCATATCGCAGGAATTTCGATACTGCATCTCTGCTATCGACCGCTTTTCGCCTGTAGATGGTCCTGTAGATATCGTTACTGACCGTGGTTAGTCAATTCAAGTCTGCCTTATTTAAAACCCTCTCACATATAGTAGGTTTCCAGCACAAACGAACAACGGCGTACCATCCGGCATGCAACGGCCTAGTAGAGAGGTTCCATAGACAGCTCAAAGCGGCCTTAATGTGCCACGAGAACAAAAACTGGATGGAAACGCTCCCAATAGTGCTTTTAGGTATCCGAAGTTCTTTTAAAGAGGATCTCAAGGCATCGCCAGCTGAGTTAGTCTACGGGGAAACCTTAAGATTACCAGGTGAATTTTTTAATCCCATCACCAAAGGTACCACTGATGTATCAGATTACGCGGCGCGGTTACGTAATTTCACAAGAAATCTCCAACCAGCGCCCGCATCTCGCCACGATAAACGGTCAGTTTTTGTCTACAATGACTTATCTACTGTTAGTCACGTGTTTTTGAGGGACGACACAGTACGCAGCTCTCTGCAACCACCATATAGAGGACCGTACAAAGTCATCGAGAGAGCTGACAAAGTTTTTAAAATTAGTGTTAACGGAAAACCCGTCTCAGTTAGTATAGACCGTTTAAAACCAGCCTACATTTTGTCTGACACACACAATACCGACCCTCAACCAGTAAAGAGCACAAATGTCGAAAATAATAACAATAATATTGTGCTTAGAACGACACGGTCAGGGCGGGCAGTCCGCTTTCCAGAGTATTATTGCCCGTAGGACGGTCTCTGGTGGGGGGTGGTGTGGCGTACATTACTATTATTGTTAGTAATTATTATTATTAATTCTTATTATTAAATAGTATGTAAGCATTAGCATAGGCTGGTATTATACAGTTCTGCGGCGTAAACTAGTTAGTATTCGTTTTTATTTGTTTTCTATAACTTATACATACACATTATATACATAGATACTTAATAATTTATAAATATATTATATAAACAATAGTAGTAGTAGTTTAAATGTAATCATGATAGTAAACTAAAATATATCATAAATGTATCTTAGCGTTCAACAAACATACGAACACTACGATTTTGTTTTGTATTATGAGTTCACTAATGACCCCCTAAGGCGAAGGCTACACGTTCAATAAATATTGTGATCCACGGCTATTTATTCCATATCGTGATATTTATTGAGCGTGTAGACTGAAGTATTGACGGATCGCGATACGGATCACAGGATTTCTAGAAATCCGAATTACGGATTGTCAATCCATGGATCGTGATAAATATTGAACGTGTAGACGCGCGGTCAATATTTATCACTTCAGTTCGCTCCGCGGCAGCGATGGGTGACGATGTGCCAGTGCCATGCGGGGTCGACGATGCGCCGGCGCGCCGTCACCCGTGCTTGTAGAACGTTATGCAAATGACCAAAAATACCTGAAATAATTTATTCTCAACCTGGAAAAAGGTACTGCCCGAACTGTGGGATAGTTCATACACTTATTACAAAAAGAAACGAAGACCTAAGCAAGTTACTGGACAAATATAAAAAAAATAAAAATACGTATTTATTGACGGTGTCAGAGAAAAAATTAATAGGATAAACAAAGGGGTCTCGGTAGCTTAGCGGTTAGAGCAGTGGACCGGCAATCCAAATAGAATAGAATAGAATATAATAGAATAGAATTCCTTTATTGCTTAAACTGTGTAACAAGTTCTACAAGTACAGTTTGCCTGTGATCAGGCATGCAATGTACACAAATAAATATTATTAACATTAATATTAACAAAATTCATCGTGAATTTAACAATTAAAGGTCATGGGTTTGAATCGCATTCGAGATTTCCTGTGGTTCGTTGTTTTTTTCTAGTAAACATTTTATCCTATAACTATATTAAAGCAGAATGCAAAAATTTCTATAATAAAAAAAATAGTCTACGGTCCAACTATAGAAAATAATTTTTCATCCATCGCTTTCTTTTCACTATTTTATTTATCGATATTTCTAAAATAATATCTATACAGGCTTTAACTTTTCTTGTTTCTTTTCTTGTTTCCATGGTAGCGTTCGCACGGTCCGCACCGCGCAAAGGAACCCGCAATACTGACGTGATAAATATTGAACGTGTAGGGTATGACCGTGATCCTCTACGTTAAGTCAATCCAGATCGCGATATAGATCACGATAAATACTTTACGTGTAGCCTTCGCCTAAGTAGTTCTATTGTGTGGCGCGCGCGCCGGCACCGAGCGGCGAAACGGGTTTTGAATGCCTGCCCGCCGGCGGGCGCCTCCCGCGTCGACACGACATTCGCCTTTGATTCACGGCTTAAGCGGATGCTAAAAATAGCTTGTTGGCTATCTACGAGTATTTATTAATGTTATATGTTTGTAAAGCTTAACCTGTATGTATGCCTTAAAAACTGTCTCTTCATCTACATGTTGTGCTGTGTAACTGTGAACCATTGCTAATCTTTCTTTTCGCCTTCTATTTTTGTACGTGTTTGTACGTGTGCCTGTGCTTGTGCGTGAATAAACTGTTTACTTGTGCTTTGGGACTAATTTATTAACGACACTAAAAACCTGCATTAGGCAAGCGTGGTGATAAGCCGCATCGGGCAAGAGTGGTGGTTGACCCAATACCCATCAATTGTAGCGATGACTTGGTTTCAATGATGGAGGCCTTTGCCCAGCAGTGGGACAGTCTAAGGGGTGTACTTTAATTTATTTAATTTTTATATTAACTGCTGATGTAAAGTTGTTTTGTCTAAAGTGAGTCCGAAACTCCGGTTACTGGCGCTGCTTGCTTGTTTTACTTAAATGTAAAATTACTTGCTGTTTAGTCTAAGTTATTCTTTTATATATAAACCTCGTAATGTTTTTGATGAATACTCTTTTATTGCTATGATATAGGGGTGCAATTCATTTTATATTTAAACTTGCTTCTGTCCGCGACATCATCCGCATGGAATACTTACTTTAGGCTAACGCTAACTTTAACCCGCGACTTTGTTTACTTAGAGGTGAAAACTTGATTATTATTTTGCTGCGATGTTATTTTAAAACTGTGATGTTCTCCTAAGATATCCATTGAAATCAAATGATGCAAAGGGCAATGATGTTTTTAATGAAATACTTGTGATGAATAACGTATTTATTTGGATAAGGTTTAATATCATGTTTATAAAAAAGGTTTGTAATGTTTGATATAAATACTTATGGTCTAATGTTCAGATAATATAATTTCATTTCATATAACAACTAACTTAATATAATAAACATTTAATATAATTTTAGATTCTATAATGTACATTTGATATAATAATCAAATGATATAAAACATTACTCATGTAATAAGCAAGCAGCATGCAAGCAAGCAAGCAGCATGCAAGCAAGCATGCAGCATGCAAGCAGGCATGCAGCATGCAGGCAGACATGGAGCATGCAGGCATGCAAGCCGGCATACAGCATGCAAGCAGCCGTGCATCAAGCAGCAGGCATGCATCATGCAGCAGGCATGTTTTCTGTCACGGCTCCGGCGCTGCAGAACTCCGGTGGTCCCACACGAGCTTATCGTCGCAGATGGCTTTCGCTCACCACCGCAGCTTCGTCTTGCTGGCCGGCTTCGCCGGCCAGCCTCAGCCGCGGCAGGATTGAGTTACACTCTAGCGTAGGGCAAACAAGTCTACGTGGAGTCGGTTTTGCCGCCATTCGTTTCTGTCACTGACTTTTGTAGCACAACCTTAACGAAAACACAACGTATTAATTTTTTAAGACAATATTTGAAATCAATTTAGGGTTAAAATGTTATTTTTATTTTAAAGCAAAAATTATATCAGATGAAGTTATACAATATGATTATTCTACCAATATAGTTTTATAGAATAAGTTGTTAGAGAATATGAGTATTATGTCAAATGAATAATATACGTACTGTTGTTATAGGAAGTGTATTTAGAACAAGTAAAAATTATATCCAATGAACGTTATGTTCTTTGAAATTAGTTCATTTGTCATTATATAAAATGATACGCACCCTTATAAAAACACCTTCGCAAATAATGCATTATTTAAGAACAAATTTGGTTAGCATAAAAAAGCACATGCAGTCGCAAACTTTTTTTTGAACATTTAAAGGGGAACAATTCTGTCATACATGATTTTTACGAAACTTTAACCGTTTACGCAGCGTACGCTCTCATAGGAAAAAAACTCCCGATTTTATTTATTTATTTAATGGGAAACAAACAGCATTTTTGTATTACATGATAATAACTTAATCTAGGTTTTACATTTGCCAAAAGAGTTTCCACTTATAGACATTAAAATACTTCACTAAATACATACACAACACAACACTTAATATTAAATTTGTTTAGTACAAACAACACTCAGCAACTAGTTAATCCGACCACAAACAATTTATTATTTTATATCTGTTTTAAGTTCAAATTTTAATTTTGATGGTTTTAGATTGAAGATATCGATGTGACTATATCTCTTATTGTAAATATCCAAAACTCTAGAAATAAATCTATTCTTAGCATAATTTGTGCGGGAAAATGGTACAGAAAATGTGTTACGCGAACGGCTGGTGGGTCTTGAGCATTTCAATGAAACTTTGCTTAATAAGTACGGTGAATCTACAAAATTATTGACTATTTTGTATAGTAAAGTTATATCTCTATGATTTTGAAACATTCTTCATTGGTGCTCCGCTCCTATTCGTTTTAGTGTGATGATATATAGTCTTTAGCCTTTCTCAATAAATGGGCTATCTAACACTGAAATAATTTTTCAAATCGGACCAGGAGTTCCTGAGATTAGCGCGTTCAAGCAAACAAATAAACAAACAAACAAACTCTTATAATCATATTCTTTATACCTAAAAAATTCTATAAAAATAGCATTTAAACTTCGATCACGAAAGCTATATAGGTACACACTCCCGTGGCCTGAAAAAATAACATAAAAATGTTGTTTTGGCTAATTTTGCAAAAAGTAAGGCCTCCCGAGGATCTTGCCAGCTTCTTTTCAGTCGAAGGCTCAAAATCCGAACTAGTAGATTAGTTACGTAGGTAGATTAGGTAGGTAGGTATTTAACTTTTTTATACACATATTTTTGACGTCAATAAGTACCTGTAAAGGTTTATATTGAACAAGCGGCCGCTCGCGGTTTCACCCGCGTGGTTCCCGTTCCCGTGGGAATATCAGGGATAAAAAGTATCCTATGTGTTAATCCAGCTTACAAACTATCTGTATGCCGAATTTCATCCAAATCCATTCAGTAGTTTTTACGTGAAGAAGTAACAAACATATACACACTCACAATCTTTCGCCTTTATTACAAGCTTTTATTTAACTTGCAATGTATATGTATGTATGTATGTGTATGTCTTGTTCGGGTGGAATTTTGCAACTTAATTTGATCCACTTCCCGGTTACCGATTGAGCTGAAATTTTGTACACATGTGTAAATCGCGTGACAATGCAATTAGTATTATGATGACATGGTGCTGATCTGATGATGGATCTGGAAGGCGGACATAGGAACTTTGCAATGAAACAACACAACCTCATCGAGTTTGGGCTCGATTGAATCGTCTTGACGAGTAGTTTGTCTTTCAATGGTAATCAGGGTCTGATGATAATAGCTGGAAGGTGGTCATAGGAACTCTGTAATGAAACGACGCAACCCCATTGAGTTTCGGCTCATTTCATTCGTATTGACGAGTACTTTGTTTTTAGATGGTTACCAGGGTATGATCTGATGATGGAGCTGGAAGGTGGTCCCAGGAACTCAGTAAAGAAACCTCGCAACCCCATCGAGTCTCGGGTCGTTTGATTCGTCTTGATGAGTACTTTGGTGCTAGATGGTAACCAGGGTCTGATGATGGAGCTGGAAGATGGCCATAGGAATCAGAATCAGAATCAGAATCAGAATCAGAAATCATTTATTTGCCTACTTATTGTACATTTATGTGTCCTCGTGGCTGGTGGGCCGTGCGAGGGTGAGTCAGCTAACTTATGTCCTAGTTGGATCTTTGTAGTGCTGTGTTTTCTTATTCACAATAAATTATATAATAAAAATATTATGTGTTTCGTTTGTATGTCTGCTTATTTACTAATCTTAACCTATCTTATCCTAAGGGGACGCGGGGCTCCCGAGTCATCGGTGGGCCACCGTTTATAGTTTTTCTTGTTGGGATTATATACAATTTCACCTATTCGATAGTTACTTCGGAGAGGGTTGAATTCTCCGTGTGCCAGGTAGGCGTCGCCGGGGGATTCTAAGTCTACTATTTCCAGTTGGACGATGGCGTCCAACATTTTTTTGTTTAGGTCCTCAGCGCGTAGGTGCCAGGCTTCTATGTCTGACATCTCCCATAGGGCTTCCGTGGATGTTCTCCTTGGTAGTTGTGCGGCACTTTTGAGTGCCATTCTATATTGTCTTTCGATCTTACATTGGTTTGTCGCGCTGTACCTTGACAGTAGTTGAACCACTCCGTAGTCTAGCAGCGGCAGTATACAAGCTTGTATTATGGCCAGTTTGGTTTTTAATTCTGTTTTCGCGTAGTATCCTATTATCGGGCTGAGAGCTCCTCTGACCTGTTTTAGTTTTTTTACTACCTTTTCGGTATGTTGGTTCATCTTCATGTGCTTGTCAAAGATTACGCCGAGGTATTTGATTTGTTTTTGGTAGGGTAGCAATTGTTGTTTTAGTTTTACCGCTGGGCGGTATTTCCTTTTCTTAGAGAACATGATGCACTCAGTTTTGTCTACGTTACATTTGAGTCCCCATCTCGTATAGTAATTGATGATGGCATCTGCTGCCCATTCCGATCGCATGGTGGCGTGGTCTGGGTTTGTGGCTCTGTTCAGTATACAGAGGTCGTCTGCATACTGTGAGAGTTTTAGTCCTCTGATTCTGTCGTGTACGTCCCAGATATCGTGCACGTATAGATTAAATATCACTGGCCCCAGGATCGATCCTTGTGGTACGCCGTGGGGTAAAGGTTTCTCCTCTGTTTCGGTTGTTCTGAATTTGCCTTTTAGAAGTCGGTCTGCGAGGTAATTTTCTATGATTTTTGTGATGTTGTTGGGTACGTCTTTATCCTGTAGTTTCTTGATTAAGCCTTTGTGGTTGATCGAGTCAAAGGCTTTAGAGAGGTCTGTTGATATCATGGAGACGCTGTCACCGTTGGCTAGGGTATCTGTGATTATTCTGCCGGTGCGGAGGATCTGGGTCGCTGTACCTCTGGCCCTCGTGAAACCGTGTTGAAACGGTGGTTGCAGCCGGTCTACGGTGGGGGTGAGTCTGCTCAGGATCAGACGCTCACATAGCTTTCCCATTATGTTGAGCAGCGTGATGGGGCGGTAAGATGACGCCTGGCGATGATCTTTGCCGGTTTTGTGCAGAAAGATGCACATGCCAGTTTTCCATCTTTTGGGGAAGTAACCTGTGGACAATATGAAATTAGCGAGAGGCACGAAGGCCTCAGTAAAGACTTCTCCCCCAAGTTTAAGGGCGTCGGCCTTTATTCCATCTGGCCCGGGAGCCTTTTTGTTTTTAAATCTGCTCAAGGCTTTTTTAACTTCATCTTTTGATGTTAGGTCGAGTGGTTGGAATGGGGTCATTTTTTCAGTACCCTCGTCTTGCGGCTCGATTATGGCTTCTTTTACTATTGCTGCATCAGTCAGTGAGTCAATCGTCTCCTTTTCTGTTTTGCAGTCTGTTATGTTGGGTAGTTTCATGTTTGGTTTTTTCATGTTGCGTTGGATACGCCACATTTGGGATCTGTTATCGCGTGGGTCCTGGATCTTGTCAAGCCAACCCTTCTCAGTATATTCCGTCAGTGCTTGGTCTACTTCTTTTTTGGCTTTGTTATATTAGGTGCGTGTTTCCTGTTGTAGATTGGCGCTGCAGTACCTCGCTTGCCATTTGATTTGTTTTAGTTTGTTTCTGTGATCTATTTTTTTGTTTATTTCTTCTGGTAGGTGTTCTCGTCTTGTTGCCATTTTGAAGGGTGCGTATTCGTCTAGGGTTGCCACAATGGATTTTTCCATTGTTTCGACGTATTTTTCGCAGTCTTCCTCTGTGATTATATCTTTATCTAGGTCACGGAAGTGTTCCCACATGGTATGTTGATATGCTTTTGTTTTTTCTTCGTCTTCGTATATTTTCATCGTATTACGAGACTTGTTTTCTTCTGTATTATATTCAATTTTTGCAGTGAGTAGCCACGGTAGGTGATCTGACCCGACACTTTCTAGGTGTTTGGCTTGTGTCTCTATCTGTTGGTGTGTTATTATGGCCGCATCCAGGATTGCATTGCCTTGGTGGGCTGGTCTCGACGGCTTACCTGTGTGTTTTAGTAAGCATAGTCCGTCTTGTATCGCCTTCTTGATTACGATACCTAGGCCTGCATCTCTGCTCTGATTTAGTGTCCGCATCTGTAGGTTTAGATCTCCTATTATAATTGTCGGTTCGTCTACCAGGGTCTCCTCGAGTTCTTCTTTAGCTTGACGTTGATTACTAATTTGGAAGTAGACTCCTTTTATTTTTATGTATTGTCCGGTCGTGTGGTTAGTGAACAGTTTAATGCCCACGCCTTCGATTATTCTGTTTGTGTCTTCCCAGCCCGGGGTGACTTCCGTTTCGATCCATCTTAATCCTCTCTGTATATACATTGCCGTAGTTAAGTGGTCTTCGAGTGAGTGTGTTATTTTGTCGTACCCTTTCAAATTGAATTTTTGTTTGTCGAAGTCAATTTTACACTCGTTTATTACTATTATGGCTGGCCGATATTTCTCGGCCAGTGCTTTTACTTCTATAAATTTGTTTCTCAGTCCTTGTACGTTAAGGTGCAGGATTTTAAGGTTCTGTATTCTTCTTTGCTGATTGTGATTATCCATTGTTTTGGCGGTGGCTATTGTTCATAGTTTCTATGAGCTTCAGTAGTAGTTGTTCCGTTCGTTCCATTCTCTGGAAGAGATTTTCTATGGAGATTCCATTTGTCGGTAGTGATGTTGATTGTGCCGTACTCTGTTGTGGTTGTTCTTTTTCTGGTAAGGCAGGAAATTGCCTATTGTTTGCAACGTCCACGTATTTGACTCCATGTCTGACTGTCGCTCGTTTGATCCTCAGTTCTTTTTTAAGCTGTTTGTCCCTGGCTTGTTCCATTTGTTTGGTTATCATGTTTTGAAATATTGGGCAGGAAACGCTATTGGCACCGTGTCCTTCCTTCTTACAGTTTTTACAGACCCTGGTCGTGGTGCCTTCAGGCGTGTTAATTTTGATCTGAGGTTCTTCTTGCATGCCGAGGCACGATTGTTTCGAGTGATCAAATGCGTAGCATTTCTTGCATTGCACTATATGTCTCGGGTTTTCTTTAAATGGTTCCACTTTTATAGTAGGAGCGCAGAAAAACTTCTTATCGGCAGTTTTGAATGCATCCAGAACACTCTTTTGATTATATTTGTTTTCGAAGATCAGGAGATGTGTCTTGCCTGTTTTTCCTAATTGTTTTATTGAGATTGGTTTGATGCCGATACATTCCGCTATTTCTTCTGCGATTGTTTCGATGTCTTCCCCATATGTTTCATTTTTTAACACTACTTTAGTTGCCGGCTGTCTGTCGGCTTTCGGCTTTGGTGCTATTATTCTGGTTGGTCCATACGCTTGAATTTTCTCAAGGATGTCAGTGCGGGCTTTCGAGTTGCCCGGGTTAATCTTTATTTGTCCGTTCACTATTTTGAGTGTCGATTGGTTTGATGATGCCACTTCTCTTATGAGTTTGAGGGAGGGCTGATCTTTCGCTAGTTTTTCATCCCTAATTATTATGCTGGGGATGTGTGTGTTCTTTTGAGTAGGTGTCGTGTGTTTATGTGTCTCGACGCGTTGTCTTTTAACACCTCTATTCTCGTTTTGTAGCGCTTCAAATCTGTTTGTTAGCGGTATGTTGTAAATCGTTTCGGTGCTGGCCTCATTTCGACTTAGCGCTTTTTTGTTAGACAAACTCTGCAATGCTCCAGCGATGCTATTGTTCTTTTCATTTGTTAGCGCAGTGCGCGTACCGTCTCGCTCTCCCGAGATGAGGCAGGAGATGGGTCCTGCGGTGGACGGTCTGCACGTGTCGCTCGCTGGCCACGCTTCCGCACGTGCTTTTGTTGCGATTTGTGTTTCGAAAGTTTTAACAGTATTGTTTGTCATTTTGCTCTTTCGGTTTCGTTTTGTCTTTTTATCTTTGTTTTCAGTTAGGGACGGGTTTGAATCCTCTGCCGTAGTGTTTATTGTTGCACATTGGTTTTTCCCACATTTACAAATGAACCATTCCTCCGATGTGAATGCGTTTATTGGTAGGGTTATTAGCTCTCTTTTTGTTTTACAGTTTACGCACGCACGAAAGTTACTTACTGAGGTGTCATGCGATGCTGTATATATTGTTACTGTGGTTTCGATTTTTAGGGTGTCGTTCTCGAATTTCGGCACTATAGTAGTGGCCGCTTTTATGAGGAAACTTTGTGCGCATAGTTTACACTGAATTTTCCTTGTGTTCATTTGATTGGTGCCCCATAAGGGAGCGTCCATTTGGAAATATTGTTCGCATTCCCAGCACTGTATTATGTTTCTGTTGAACTCGTTCAAGCCTATTTTCACTTTTTTTACTTTGACTTTCATTTGTTCACCGTCTGAGCCTGACTTAATCAGGTCCATGTCCATGTCGCTAGGGATATATGAGCTTTCACTATTATTTCTTGGAGCCATTTCACTGGTGTCTCTTCTTACACAGAGTTCATTTAATTTGGTTCGTTTCACTTGTTCAGGTGAATCCCGAGGGGTAGACCCCCCGGGGTCCTCACTGTTCATAGTTCTACACTATTTAATCACTTTTATGTCTCGTTTAAGTATGGATATAAGGCCACACCCGTTTCTTTTAAATGACCGCGGTGCGTTAGTTACTCGTAGTTGTGCGCGGGCGCAGCTCTCGGGAGCTCTCCACTGCGCGCGTCCGTACGCTACGGTGGTTCGCGCGAGACCTGGCCATAGGAACTCAGTAATTAAACGACATAACCCCATCGAGTATGGGCTTGTTTGATTCGTCTTGACGAGTACTTTGGTGGTAGATGGTAACCAAGGTCTGATGATAGAGCTGGAAGATGGCCATAGGAACTCAGTAATTAAACGACATAACCCCATCGAGTATGGGCTCGTTTGATTCGTCTTGACGAGTACTTTGGTGCTAGATGGTAACCAAGGTCTGATGATGGAGCTAAAAGATGGCCATAGGAACTCAGTAATTAAACGACATAACCCCATCGAGTATGGGCTCGTTTGATCCGTCTTGACGAGTACTTTGGAGCTAGATGGTAACCAGGGTTTTTTTACATTATGTAGTTTAGATGTTTTTGTTTATTTATAATCTGTATGTATGTGTATATATGTGTAATATGATTATATTAATTTAAGTAGTTTAATAAGTTTTACTATTATTCATTGCTTAATATGATATTCATGGTACACTACAAGCCCACTTCTAATTTTAAATCAATCTTGTCCATCCAAAGGTCGTCTGGAAGAAATCACTTTTAGTGATAAGACCGCCATTTGTACGTCTACTTTTATATAACTGTATTTTTTTTCTTGTCAAAATGTTTTTTGTAGTGCATAATAAAGCATATTTATCTTATCTTATCTTAATGATTAGAATACTTACCTGTTAACAATGTAATGAATTATACGCTGTTTGTATTTAACCATACCAATCAAATAGTTCAAGTGATCGTTGTTTTAGGTCATAATTTAGATCATAAAAATTAACCGTGTCGCATAGCAGTGAAAGAATACTACCATCCCCCCCTCTCTTCCCTTTGTATGTCGTAAAAGGCGCCTAATAGACTAAAGACTGCACATACATCCCACAGAATAGAGCGGCGATGGGCTCACCACCTGTCACGCTGAGCACATGTGCAGTCGCTATTTAGTGAAAAGTGGACTATAGTAGAGGACTGCTTTTGCTATCCTCATTGCCTACCCTCTGACTAACCCTTCGGAGATAATTGTCGTGATTATTATGTAGGTATATAAATATTAAAATATATTATGCAATGGATGAGTTCCAGCACAGTAACCACAGTCATATTATTGTACATAATACCATGTAACCATGTAAGGAAGACTCGATTTTCCATTGTGAGGTTGCTGCTTGATAACACGTTAATAAAGTGTCGTATTATTGACAATATTACAAATTATTATTTGAAACCGGAGTCAAAGTTTTCAATTATTTCAAAGTTATTTAACGTTTTGACATAAAAAATTCCTTAATTATTAAAACTGGTTGTAAAGTTATACATGGTCATAGATATACATGGTAACCTGGGACCCTAGCTGTCACCTCTTAGAGCAGTAAATAACTTTAATCTTACAATGCAAAATTTGGATAGGAATTAGCATTTAGTAAGATTAAAGGCTCCCTGTTGTTGAATTTTTTTTTTGATTAGCAAAACAGTCTGAGTTTTCAATGCTGTATTTCTTGCCGGTTCTTTCCAGTACATACAAAAATATACTAATAGGAGGAGCTGCTCACAGGTCTTCTTGCTTTTAGGGCATTGTGCTCATAGGACGTTTTACTTAAATGTCCTTCCGATACGAAAGAAATAATTATTAATAAGTAATTTGTTTTAGATTTTACTTTCTAACAACCGCTCGAGTAGTTCGACACACGCGTAATAAAATTTTAGAACATGAGGTAACAATACATTTACTATCCCACCAACCCGAAGTGAGCCAGCTTTGTAGGTTATGGCCCGATTTCCCCACGTGCTGTGGGAGGCCTGTGCCCAGCAGTGGGACGTTTATAGGCGGATGATATTAATATTTTACTATCCCTAAAATATTACAAAAGCAAAAAAGCACAAGTCTTTAACGATGTGAACCAACCAGTTACTCGTTTTTAAGTACGTTGAAGAAGTCTTAACTAATTAAACTACAAAAACTTGATGACGAAAGAAATGGTCATCGTATCCTTACTATGTCACTAATCTATAAAGTGTATTAGCAGAAGGCACAAATTAATCCATTAAGGCGCCGGGCAAATATGGACAGTCAACACACTGAACTTTCCGCTAAGAGTCAGGGTGCAGCGAATACTCCAACCAATTAGTTGTCCAGTCTTATACGGAACGTTGCCGAAACTAGTAGTGATAGTTGTGTACAAAGTGTCAATAATTTGGGAGTAGCCATGTCCAATCTAACTGATTCTGTACAAAATAATTATGTGTTGGACATACAGCAGTGGACCGAGCTGCTGGAGAAATCGGTCAGCCACCGCTCCGATTGGATACGCATTCTGTTTGTGGTCGCCATGTTAGTGACGTTCGTGATCGGCGTCATTGGCAACCTCATAACATGCGTAGTCATATACTTTGATAAGACCATGCACACGGCCACCAACTACTACCTCTTTAACCTGGCCATCTCAGATCTCTTAGTTGCATTCGGAATCATCCTAGAGATCGCAGGATACATGAGAACTGATGTGATAGTCAAAAAACAAGGCGGTGATATGGTTTGTAAAGCGCATTTCTTTTTAGTGGTTACGTTATGGAACAATGGTGTTTTGGTGATGACAGTTTTAGCAATCGAGAGGTACATCGCAATATGGCACCCGATGTTACTGAATTCACAACCAGTATGGCGGCGAGTGACAAAAATTATTGTTCTGATTTGGACGGTCGCGTTTCTGGAAACTTTGCCAGAAATCTGGACGATTGCTTTAATCAAAACGCACACTTTCACCATCTGCTACATAGTGCCAACGACGTTTGCTAGATGGGTTAACATAGTGTTGGCTTTGATCAACTTTGTGATACCTCTCGGAATCATGATTTTCGTTTACACAATGATTGCTTTCAAAGTGAATGTGACGCAAAAGAACAACAAACGGGATCAGGTCTTTAACCATCGCAACAACAGCAGCAAGGTCAATAAGCTTATAGGTAATTTTTTGTTTCTGTATTATTTAAAAGCTCACACTGGAGTTGGTCGGTTTGTAGCATTCGTAGCATTCAAAATGTGTTATTTTTAACCCCAAGTTCTTAGCTGCTATTCTACCTTGTAGTTTTTCATCATGGTTACAGAAAATAGGAGTTAGTCTGTTCTGTGTGTGCAAATGACCATGAGTAGTCACAATACATATCACATACAATGCTCCGATTAGACAAGGAGTTTCTGTAAAATACCAAATTCCATGCGAGTAAATATTTTCTACTGTTAACAATGTCTTCGTTGTTATTAGGAGCATAAAAGTGTAAAAATACACTAAGTGGTATCCAGCTGTATGAATTAATTGATTTTACCAACTCCTTCTGAACTTTGTATTGTTGTCTTTAGTTGTTAAAATTCTGCTTCAAATACTGAGTGTAAGGTGTCTGGTTTCCAGTAGCTCTGACGCTCTCTTTCCTTTGCTGCTACCTGCCATTCTTCGGGTTGAGGGTCCTCATATTCTCCACCGACCTGCGGAAATCTCTACTCTACATAAAGGTTTGTGCATGAATTTGTTAGAATGTTCTGTGTTCGGTTTAAATAGGCATACCCTTGACATGCTATAAATCATGATGTAGAATAGATAAAGGTAGGCTTATGTGATCAAAGGGTAGAAGAGAAAATAAAATAAAATAATCAGGAACAAAAAGTTCTCGCACATTAAAACGTCGAGTGCGAAACTAGATCTAAAACACCTTGTCTATGTCTCGCATACAGTACAACTAAGGAAACTATAGACCTCTTTGTCGTGCGAAAGCCTTAACTTCAATTTGGTTCGGAGTAAGAAAGAGTTGAATATATATCTAAGATGTATTATTAAAAAAGAGTCAAGTGTTGTGCCTACCTTAATACCAGATACCTTAGACCTGGTACCGCACGGAAGAAATAAAATTTCATCACAGTGCGAAACCAGGTCGAAGGGTCTTGGTAGGTACCCCGCGCACCTTGTACCGCACCCCGCGCTAGCCTCGCGCGGCCATTGGATCGCATTGTACAGGACTTATATCAAAAACCTAATAATTTGTTGTGCCTTAGTGAAAACAAGCAGTCAAAAGAAATGATTTATGTCAGTCCCAGTACCAGAAAAATTGACACAGAACAAAATGTTCTGTTACAGAATGTTGCACTTTCCCCTTCTTGTACAAGGCACTAGTTACCTACTCCAAAAAAACAAAAGTCCCTCGATACCATGTTCACCCTCATCGGACTTTCCACATTTAGGTCAGAGCAAAGCTTGTTCTCTGTCAGAAATATCACGCTCAAATTTACTGGACTGTAACAAATCGCAAAAATGAAGATAAAATAAATGAACTTCTTGATACACCTCAACAAAAAAGAGAAAATCAATATTTTACATCAAAATACGCGCAATCTGAAGATTTAGATACCAAATCTGAAAAACGAAATTTTGTAGAAGTCTCTATCACTTATTGAAACATTCCGTAAAATATAAATGCAAAAGAACAAAATACTTAAACTAAACTGCCAATCATCGTAAAATCGACTACTATTATCGAAAAAGATAGAATTGAAAGTACAGACAGTACAAACAATACACATTTCAAAAAATTGCCTAGTGTTATATCGTTAGATTCAATTACCAATCATAATATTAAAGTCAAGAAAATTATTACCAAATGTGTGGGTGGAATCAAGGAAACTTCTGTTTTACATTAATTAATGCTCAATGAAAAACATTAATGAATGAAGGTAGTTTTTCCTCGTCTCTCACGTTTTATCTTACATTAAAACATAATAAATATTAATATATTACGAATATTACGAATCTATAAACTAGGTAGTCTTATCTTAACGTTATCTTTAATTAATCATAATATAAGTACTTTTACTACACCAAACAGAAAAGAAAACAAAAAATTAGATAAACTAAAACTAAATATCTTAAAAACTAAAAACCTAAAAATATCTTTTAATAAAAGCATATCTAAGAGACCGCTGCCGCGCGGCAAAGTAACAAAATGGCTGGCAGCGTTTCACTTTTGTATAGCAAAGCTAATTCCTTAGACAAAATAGCTGCCAGAAAAACTAAAATACTAAATAAAACTAAATCTCATCCTTAAAATATGCACAAAACTTCCCTTATTCAGTGCGGCACAGGGTGCATAAGACTCTGATTTTATTATAGCTAAAGGATGTCCCAAAATGGACGCAAGTTTTGAAATTTGATGAAAAACACAATTTTTTTTTTCGTTATAATATATTTGGATATAAAATCTTGAAATACATAAAATAGGGTTATTTGTGAAATAATACGTCAGGCAAATGTCCTCCTTGGCTTTGCTGGCACATACGCACCTTTTTGTCAAAATTTTCTATGACCATTTTGCATAGATGCGGCTGAATTTCTCCAATGCAGCGTCGAATTTCCTCTTTTAAAGCATGAGTGGTTGTAGGCTTATCGGCATAGACTTTAGACTTTAAATAGCCCATAAAAAGAAGTCTAAAGGCGTTAAATCGCAAGATCTAGGGGGCCAACTCTGATCACCGAATCGAGAGATCACACGATTAGGAAATGTTTGATGCAGTAACTGCATCGTTTCTCTGGCTGTGTGGCAAGTGGCCCCGCCCCGTCTTGTTAAAACCACAATGCTTCCACATCGATATCCTCTAATTCGGCTAGAAAAAACCTTGTTATCATGTCGTGATATCGAGCCCCATTAACTTACTAAACTTAAACAAGTAACTGCTTGACCAGCCTCATTTTGAAAAAAAATATGGTCCAATAATGCCTCCAGCCCAAAATCCGCACCAAACAGTGACCCGTTGTGGATGCATTTGTTTTTGAACAATCACATTTGGGTTCTCTGAGCCCCAAATGCGGCAATTCTGACGATTAACAGAGCCATCGAGATGAAAATGTGCTTCGTCGCTAAAGATGATTTTGTTTGAAAAATCTGCATCCCTGTTTTGGCGGTCGATAATCCATTCAACGAACTCTCTTCGCTGTCCATGATCATGAGGCTTCAGTTCTTGTGTTACTTGAACTTTGTAAGCATGGAGATGCAGATCTTTAGTGAGTAAACGCTGGAGAGAGCTTCTTGAAATTTGCAATTCTTGTCCACGATGCCTAATGGACGTTCCTGGATGTTCACGGACATTCTGACGCATTGATTCGATATTGCCATTTGAACGGCTTGTTTTTGGACGACCAGTGGAATGAACATCATGAATTAATCCGCTCTCCCTAAATTTTCCAACCACTCTGCTCACAGTTGATGAATTCAAGTCAATATTCCGACCATATTTTGCACGGAATTTTCGAACCGTACCCGCATTATTTTCATTATTGCTTGTTGACGTAAGAGCGGCAGACGTTAAAGCCCACCAAACCGCATTGGGCCAGCGTGGTGGATTATGGCTCAATCTCCCCACGTGATGAGTTCTTAGCAGTGGGACGTTTATAGGCTGATAATGATAGTGATGAAGATATCATCGTAATTTCCATCCGTGTCCGTAAACTTACCTGCCAAAGCATATACCAAGCACCAAGATTGCTTAGTCAATTCCGTGTGGTCCTAATTGAATCAGTCGGGTGGTCTCGGTAAACTCCGTGGTAAGCGTATTTACATACAAACATGCACTTCAGACTAACTGCCATCGAGCCACGAGTAGTGTTGCACAACCATCGATAGTTAACCTCCTCATGATATCGATAGTATATCGTCACGTGTCAATACTATCGATGGTTTTACAATCTGCCGTCCTAGTGAATAGTGCAGTAAAGACATCGCGCTTATTCCGAGAAAATGCGCCTAAAGATAAAGAACGACTAACTAACTAACGACTTTAGGCGCATTTTCTCGGAATAATTCACTAGGACGGCAGAATACAATAAAAAATATTATTTTTGAAATATTCTTTAATAATAAAAACGCGTTGATCTTTCGTATAACCCGCCATTTTTACAAACCCTAAACATTCAGCTGTCAAATAGTTTATTTTTAGGGTTCCCAGCACTAAAATACAAAAATGGCGGCAAATTTAAATCTTGCGTCCTTTTTGGGACACCCTTTATAAATCATTGAGCTTTATAAAGTAATAGCGGCCGCTCGCGGTTTCACCCGCGTGGTTCCCGTTCCCGTGGGAATATCGGGATAAAAAGTATCCTATGTGTTAATCCAGGTTATAAACTATCTGTATGCCGAATTTTATCCAATCCATTCAGTAGTTTTTACGTGAAAGAGTAACAAACATCCATCCATACTTACAAACTTTCGCGTTTATAATATTAGTAAGATAGGTCAGTTAATTAAATATACGCTAAAATATGGAACACTGAGACGGGACGTAACAAAGATACTATTTTTTTAATTTACTCTTGAACTATTTTGTTTTACGATAAGATATTTGTTTCACAAATATTGAATTCGTGTAATAGAATAACAATGACAAGAATTTATGTAGCCATAGTTTGAGATTTTAGGAACACTCCATCTGCACCATAGGAGGATTGAGAGTTCTATAGATACCTTTATAAAATCAAAATAAATCGTTAAAAACAATTGAATAATTGTGAATATCTTTAACAAATTTTGTACAATTATTTCACAAAAAATTATAAATATAGTTCTAGTACTTTTTGAGAAACGAGTACACTATTTTTTTCAGGTAAGCAGATTGAGTGTTCTAGTTAATTGGCCGTAACATTCTCTCCATACTTTTCACAATTTTTTTATCTTCCCCATTGACTTTTCACAATTATTTCCTAACATATTTTGGATTTCGTCATGTTTGGATTAACTTTAACTTGCGACGTTTTTTTACATACGCTCTTTACCCACCTCTTTTTAGCCTCCCTCCTGCTAAATTTCCGTATTTTATTGTTTAGAGGTTGTTTACAAAAAAAAACTCGAAAAGTACGTATCTCCGGCAGATGGAGGTTGCGGGAGGGGGGGGGGGTGTTATCCCCTCCCCCCTCCCCACCTCAGCAAACCTCTATCTAGGGTACATATATCTAATGATTACCCCATTAAAATAAAACAATATTTATTCACGACTGTTATCCCCAAAGGGTTGGTCAGAGACGGGCAATGAGGACCGCAAAAGTAGTCTAAATGCCCCAGTCCACGGCACGCCAAATAATAACTGCACATGTGCTCAGCGTGACAGGTGGTGAGCCCATCGCCGCTCTATGCTGTTGGAAGTATGTGCAGTTGTGTCTTTCTTTCTCTAGTCTTTGATCCCTTAGTCGCCTTTTACGACACCCAAGGCAAGAAATGGGTCGATAGTACCCATAGATATAAACAGTTTATATCTATAGTACCTATTCTTTGAATGATTCGCCACCACACAGCTTTTTAGTATAAACAATACAACTTTACATAATACGAGTACCTATATGTTTTAAGTTAATTTCAGTAAAAATAAAAACAATATTGTTTGGTAAGACGTACAGGTACTTACATATTAAAGATGGTATATATTATTTGTTTCTTAGAATATTTATATTTAGTGCTATGTCTAGTTGGTTGTATTTAACAAATAAATTAACATAAAATATACGTTTTGGTTTCCGTTTCCCCGTTTTAAGAACTGGGACCTACTGCTGATGCTTGCATCGTTCAACGGCTGGTTCAGCATCGTGCTCAACCCCATGCTGTTCAGCCTGATGTCCACTAAGTTCAGGAAAGCACTTAAGGTAACTGAGGATACATACATTACACTGAGGTCTATTATCCCCAAAGGGTTAGTCAGAGGCTAGGCAATGAGGATCGTGAAAGCAGTTCACTCTACAGTTTACGTTTCACCAAATGATAACTGTACATATGCTCAGCTTGACAGATAATGAGCCTATCGCCGCTCTATGCTGTTGGATGCACCAGCACAGCACCGGTGCATTTTGTTATTTAATTTTGAAGTATTATTAAAACATAACATATTAATTAGATATTCTAATACACAAAATATACTCGTACATTATACAATACACTACAACGAAAATTAGGACAAAAATGAAAATGTCTATTATTAAACAAAACCTTTGTATTTGTTACAGAATATGTGGAATGCCAAGTTCAAGATGAAGCAATCGAGCATTGGGCAGACGCACCAGAGCGTTATAGTCTAGTGACAACATTTACTTATATTATACCTACCGATCTAACAAACTACAACAGCCCGCCTCCTGGTGCGCGGCCACTGCAGCCTATGGACGAGCGCTGCCAACCCTGAAACTTCAATTCTTATAACTCTATGCTCTATCATTTCACTGGATATAGAAAAACCGTGCTAGTTGGTGGCAGAAATAGGTGGGACGTCGGAAACCAGCGCATAACTGGCGTCGAACACTCAATAGAGTGTCTCGTAGTTCAAGGCTGAATGTAGGGCAAGAGATCCCGTGGTTACTCTCTAACCATATGTGTAGACCTCATTAGATCCCTCACTCAATCTCCTATAACCGTCTGTTTCCACAATGCTACAAATACAGCCGAATGGAGACGCATAACGAGGATGCGCAAGGCTTCGGTCACGCACGCTTTTTGACCCGGAGTGCCTCAGCTCGCCGTGATAACAGTGGCGAGATCGCTCTGATAACAGCCACGTAATAAGCTGAACACACGCACACAGCGTGGCCAAATAATTGCTCTGCTACTCATGCATACGTAGCGATGACAACGAAAAAGATTACTTTTGTTAATTGGAGGGATTACAATCTGTAAACATTGCTGTGTTTGTGTTACAATTTAAAAATTAAGGCTGTTTTTTCTGGAACACAATAGAGTAGGTAAATTTTTTACATAAAATATACCGAAAACTGTTTAGTATAATAAGGTACCTTTTGGCCGAGTTGTACCGACCGCGGTCACTGATGTATTTAAAAAAACGCAAATACTGATATTGTTAGATTAATTAAAATAAATATAGTTACTTTGTTTTTTTTTTATTTATAAATTTTACTAAAGTATACATTTTATTTAAATATGTACAGTGTCACAAAAACCAATTTTGGTTTTACCGTACACTGTCAATTCGCCATCTAATACAACTTACAGTACAAGTTACATAATTATTATTGAATTGCAAAATTTTATTGTAGGGTAGTCGTAAGTGCGCAAACTCACGGGTGGATTTATATCGTTAAAAGTGGACTGTTTTATTTATATTGAGATACATTACTCATGTTACACAAACATAACCTACACACGTATACACACAAACACACACAAACATACACACACACACACACACCCCCACACACCCACACACACACACACGCGCACGCACACATATACTAATACAGACATGTAGGTATATCTTTTTTAATTATTTATTTTTTATTAATAATGACATAAAGTGCTGCTTTAGCTTGTTTTTAATGTTACTTTCATTTATTTGTTGTTTTAATATTATGGGCAGAACTATAATAATTAAAATAAATACACTTTGTTTAATAACTATGTATTTTACAACAACATTGATCTGTTAAGTAACTGTATAGCCTATTTAAAGTACAAAATTACGGGGGGCGATTCTCGCGCAATAGACATGATGTCGAATCAGAGAAATGTCGAATTAAAATGGCGGATGACGATTGAAACAGAATTTTTGTATTCTCGAAATGTCACATTAGAGAAATGTTGATGCCCAGCGCTCGACTTACAACGAGTGGTCGGTAGCGTTAGAGATCGAATGTCGAGTCGAGTTTATAAATACATTTTACGATTATACTTTTACATAATCGATAGAAACGGAACGTGTCATGATAGACATTTCAAAATCTTTCGACATGGGATCTCTACTGAATGCGAGAATAACATTTTTAGGAACAATAGAGATTTCAGTGACATTTTCGTTAGTCATTGCTTTAGTGACATTTTGTCGCATTCGAGAATATGTCGCACCGTACGAGAATCGCCTTCCAGCTCTTAAACATAGGCTTCTACTCTCGTTACCAAAAAAAGCTTCGAAGTCTTGACCACCAATCACCAGAATGCGCATATGTCAAGCGTGGTGAATTAAGCCAATGCCCATCAGATAAAGCGATGACTTGATTTCAACATTAGGCGCCGCGAAAACGTGAAAACACTTTCTGTGGCCGACACGGGACGGCCATCATACATAAACGCATTTGCAATGCGTTCATACATATATCACGACTATTATCCACGAAAGCAGTCCTCTGCCACAGTCCACTTTTCACCAAATAGCGACTGCACTTGAGCTCAGCGTGACAGGTGGTGAGCCCATCGCCGCTTTATGCTGTTGGATGTATGTGCAGTCTTTAGTCCGTTAGTCGCCTTTTACGACACCCAAGGGAAGAGAGGGGGTAGTATTCTTGCACCGCTAAGCGACACGGTTAATGCGTTCAGTTTTTTTAATAATAGAAGGAGGCAAACGAACAGGCGGGTCACCACATAGATAGTAATCACTGCCGCCCATGGACACTCAGACAACCGAGGAAACGCAGATGCGTTGCTGGGGCTCAATGAAAATTCGTAGAATTTCTGTTCTGTCTAGTGGCGCCGTGGTCTGTGTCAAGAAAGGAATTGGCTTATTTCTTGATAAAGTCTGGCTAACGAAAGCTGGACCAGGAAAAACGCGGCAAATTCAAGAAAATCATGACTAGGTAACACAGGGTCACTGATACCTCAGAACAATAACTAAAGCTATTGTTCTGAGACTGATACAGCTGCAATTTTCTCAGAAAAATTTCAATTTGACAGACGACATGATACCTCAGATAGATACACCTCAGAACAATAACTAAATGTTCTGAGAGATACACATAGAGACAAAGTGTTGCCAATCAAATAACTACGAGATTCAGCTTTCGTTAGCCAGACTCTAATTAACCTTACTTTTACTATAATAGTACTTTTACTACTCACACAAATTTTAAGGTATCATTGAAGTTGCATAAATTATCATTGTTACTAACTATTATTGTACTATTATGGCTTATAAGTCTGTGTTTTTAATAACTACTCCGAGGCTAGAGGCGCTGTATGCTGGAATACGAGACTAACATCCCAGCCCAGCATCAGATGCTACAATGTAATATAGCATTAGTTATATGTTTTTAGTTGATGTAATTTTATAGTGTTATTGTTTTTTGATCAAATAAATTATTATTATTACAGTATTGTGAATCTTGAGTGTCTTGAGAGTATTCCGTCTTGAGAGAATTTCCAGATTGTCCTGTTACAAATAAAAAAGACATCCTCTCCATATCCACGGCGCTACAATTTTCCAGAGTCGATCAGTTCCCTCAACTTGTGCTTCTGAATCTTCCCAGATGCTGTTTTAGGGTATTCATCGACGTATTTCACGATCTTGGGGATTTTGAACCTCGCCAGCTTGCCGCCCAGGTGGCTGGCCACGTCCGCCTGGGTCACTGAAGACCCGGGCCGCACCCTTACCACTGCGCACAGGTCTTCGCCCAGTCGGTCGTCAGCTACTCCCACGACCTGGAACAAAATTTAACATCAACACATCAGTAACCTATCTTTTACGCCGATTTAAGCTTTGTTCGTCCCGAAGTTTTGTCCCACATTCCAAAAAATCTTAGTTTGTCTCATATCACTATTGAAGTTGCACTTCGTCCCAAATTACAAGAAGCTAGCTAAAGATCAAATTAAAAAAAAAGTTTGCTGATTGTACTTACAATAACATTAAAGTAAGTTTGGTATATAAAAAAAATTGGGCCGGGAAAGGAATATAAAATAGGACCAAGAAAATAATTAAAATAATATTTTGGGACGAAGGAAGCATTTCGTTTGGCACAAACCAGAATTTTTTTATATGGGGCGAAACTCAGTGAGACGAACGAAGCATAAACCTTTACACCCCATATGATTCGATCACATATATAAAACCAAAATTACACAGAGTGTAACACACAATTATAACAATTGTTTTAAATCATTACCTACGTTGTTCTGTATTCTGAGATCAACACGTAACTCAAAGGGTAGAGAAGTCGATAATACAAAGAAAAAGCAAATAAACATATCTAATATTCAATGAAACCTAAAAACAAGACAAATCCGTTAAAATAAACAAAAAGTAAGAAATGTAAACGTTAAAAATCGATTTTTTACTATTATGATCTCTAAATTCATCTCCCGACGTGTAGTTGTTCAAAGAAGCTTGTAACCTCCCCCCCCCTTCTTCTAATTTCTACACCTAAATCTAAATTCTATACCTAATGCCTTTCACCCCCTATATGCCTAGTCTACCTTATAATACATACACACATCCTCGCCGCTTTACCTTAACTTAAATTATTATCTAATTCTTAAAACTAATTAACCTAATTTATCTACAATCTAATGGTTGTGTCTGGAGTTTTGTAGAGTGTGTAGCGTTTGTATGAAGATGGAACCTTAGCATAGCTTAATTCTATTTGCAGTGAATTTCAGTCAAGCAATGTAATATTATAATAACTACTATTTTGGCCAGATCGTCTAGTGAACCCTCCGTTGTTAACCGCATTTAAGTAACTCAAGTTCTTTCGTGAAAGTTTAGTAATTGGCTTATCCCTGTGTTAAATTATTTTCTCCTGACCTAATTACCTACCAGTCTATAAATCCTAACATAAATATGTGTAGCCTAGCAATGACTCCGTCTGAACTGTGACCTAAATCCTTCACTGCAGCTGCGGGGAAGATTTGTAACCACTCAAAGGTAATCAGATGATAGCTTAGCTTGTAGGTATTATTATTTATTATCAGTAGCGTGATACATAAGAAGCCTGGTGCAATTTACATATAGGTCTTGTGGAATTATAAGAGTCTTGTGGAAATATAAGAGTCTTGTGGAAATATAAAAGTCTTGTGGAAATATAAAAGTCTGGTGGAAGTTTAAAAGTCTTGTGGAAATATAAAAGTCTGGTGGAAGTTTAAAAGTCTTGTGGAAATATAAGAGTCTTGTGGAAGTTTATGAGTCTTGTGGAAATATAAGAGTCTTGTGGAAGTTTATGAGCTCCAACCGCCGCTCCATAGCGTGCCATTACATCTCATTGTTTAATTATGGCCCCGTCCACTTTGGCTTTAACTTTAATTATTAGCTTGTGCCTTTAATTCTTTAAACTGAGAATTTACATCTCTCCTCAAATTTAATTTCATTTTACATTATGAACTATGTGTTAGCAATTTAAATTCTTATTATTCCACATAAATCAATAAAGTTTATCTCAAGGCTTGCTATCATCCAAATATCCTTTTCACATTAAGAACCTAATTATTCAATGCAATAACTTATATTCAGTTCCGTAAAGGGTGGATAATTTAATCAAACGCCACTTCAGGCGGTGGCTAAAGCAGAATGCTATTAATACAGGTAAAACTACTTTTATTTACTCTTAGTATTTATTATACAGGTCTTGTAAAGTTCCAATATAACTACATTGGATTAGCTGCATTGGCAGATTACCACATCTTAAGTTTATTAAAGGATGTTTAATTCATTCAATATCCTTGACTTTAGGAAGTGAACTGAAATAGAATACTATCATTTGAAGTAAATTACTTTGGGTTACTCTTAGTGTTCATTATACAAATCTTATAAAGTATAAGTACATCTCAAGTTTATTGAAAGATGCTTAATTTATTCAACATCCCTGACCCCCAGGGTAGTGATCTTAAGTTAATTATTTTTTCATTAACTTCCACCCTCTGTCTCTCAGACTGAGTGGTTAATTTGATAGACTACTAAATCATAGTTAGTATACCTTTAGTAGGTAGTAAATTAGGTAGTTAATTATCACTGTTAATCATTAAATAAATTACATTTAGAAGTTATCTTTTACTCACTTTAATAAATATAAATTAGACTGTACTAGGTATTAGTCTGATTGATTAGATTGTTCCCATCAAATATTTCTATGTTTCATATTATTAGAAGTAAGTACTTACATATCTTAAGAGGTCTATTCAAATGGTATTAGTAGACCATTGTCAGGCTAATTAGCTGGTTGTTATCAATCAATTATTTCTATGTTTCAGATTATTAGAAGCTCATAGCTTGCAATGTCTTCTTTCAACGACTTATCCTAGGTTCTAAACTGGTTTTAGTTGTTCAGTTTGTATCAGCTTATTTTTGCTAAGGTATCGGATGTAAAACTTTAACACCTTGAAGAGTGTAGCGATATGAGATCGTATTGCATCCCAGGGAAAGCTAAAAAATGCCTGTTTGGTCATTTCAGTATTAGAAATCAAACATCACAGTACGGCTAAGCTTATTTGCTATAACTTTTTAGTATTTTTCTTGTAATAGGAAACCAGTCTAGACTTTTAGGTACTCCAAAGTAATGATCGTACAATATTATCACACTTCTGTTAATTATTTAAAATGAATAATTAATTGGTAACAACTTTAGGAAAACAATTAGAATTTTACCGGCCTGCGGTAACAGATTACTTGCCTAGCTAGGACCCACATCACTTCATCATAATTTTATTTAGCGCCGTAACTTAATTATCCCTACCTTATTAGTCTGAATTAATAACTAACCATATATATATCCGCCTACCTATAGATTCCTATAACTTTCCTCACTTGAAAATGCCTATATTTTGTCGAACTAACAGTCCCTTTTGTGTACCTTGCAAACTAGGCCAAGCCACATTTAACTTAAATTCGTGATGTGTGGTGAGAGTCGCATTGCCCCTGAAAGCAACTAACTCCTAAATGTTCTATCAGTCGAGCCAGTATACTCAGTGTGTTATTTTCCTATCACTACACTGTATGTACGGAGGTAGACTCGAGATTGGACTGGGTCATACGTGTCTACCTCCAGCTAAATGGTGTCTGACCTATCTTCAACTTTCACTAGGGAGACAACTGTCTCTCCCCCATTACTCCGTCGAAGATAGTGTATTGTTTAGCGTAATGATGTAAAACGCCGATCTTATTAAATACAATCAAAGATCATCCAGACCGAAGTCTGTTGAAAGGTACATAGGTTTTTGTTGCCACCGTGATTCGTTTCCGCCGATGTACCCCGGAATACTTCATTCCGTTAACGGATTCGAGTTGCGACCGCAATAGTTTTACTTTATTAATCACTTTCAATTTCACAAATCTTAATTAATATCGCAGCTCGAATATCACTTAGCGCACTATCAAAGCTCGGACACTATTTTCCCCGTATGAGTAGTACCGCCCTCTTAAGTTGGACCGCACCGCCGATGTCCCAAAATTGAATGTCCGCTAATTTTCCGCCCTTTTCCCAAGCATTTTAACTTTCGCGCCACGCGCGCCTAAGATTTGCCCGCGCGAGTCCGCTTTTCTTCCCTTCAACCAATCGCTAGCCGTTTCCCCGATGCCCCCCCGCCTTCGCGTCGCGCCACGTGGAGCTATCATCCGACCTCTCTTTCTGTCTTTTTCTCAACCTCTCGCTCGCTCATTGCCGCTTTCGCCGCGCAATTCTAAAATTTTTCCATAATCTAACCAAATCTCGTCAGATAGCCAATATTACATCTTTGAATATCTAAATGTAGCCTTCTATTAACAATTCCCTCTCAATAATCATCCACTTAAGCCAATAATCCTGTATTTTGTGAAATTATAAAAAGTTCCGTATTCCGACCATAGGTGGCGCCCGCCCGTATGTCTACCGGCTTGCCAACCTACGCCTATGTCACAAGGCCACACAGAGCAGTCCCCGCGAAATTCAAAATAAAGATAAAGCCCGTTGCCAACCTAACACGAAGCTCAAGTAAATAACTCACGCTAGACGGCGCCTATGTCGCAAGGAGCACACAGAGCAGTCCCCGCGAAATTCAAACTAAAGATAAAGCGCTAGACCACTGACCATTATTCTGAACTAGTTTATTATTCCCTTTTCATGCTTATTATTAATGGTGCTACGCATTAATATTTATTTTAGTGCTACTCCCATGCATTCCTTACTAACGGACGGATACCATTCATTCTGTACCGTTACAAGCTCACGGAAGTTTAAGAAGTACCCAGCTGTGGGACGTTTATAGACTGATAATAAAATAGGAACGGACGTTTCTCCATCTGCCATTCCGTACCTGGCAATCGATGACGTCAGGGTGCGTATTGAGGACGTCCTCGATCTCCTTGGGCGCGATGTTCTCGCCGCCCTTCACGATGATGTCCTTAATGCGGCCCACGATGCGACCGTAGCCGTCCTGGCTAATCTTGAACTCGTCGCTGGACAACAAAACGTTTTCTTTAATAAATAAATAATAAGGAGAAAATTAAGAGTAGTTCTCATTGAAATCATTTGTATCTACATCAGTGTGGGTTCAATTATGGATCCGATTCTCTTCAATATTTTTGTATCTATCTTCAGCTATGCCAAGTGTTTTATGTACGCGAACGACATGAAACTATCCAAGTCAATCGGAGCAACTCAATCTTATTGCAGCCAGTCGGCTATGTGGTGCACTAGTAACATGTATATTAAGTCTTTAGTCCGTTAGTCGCCTTTACGATACCCAAGGGAAGATGTGGGCGGTAGTATTCTATTAATGATCCACTACCAGCACAGCACAAAAGGGTTTCTTAATGAAATAAACAACAACTTAAAAAAAAACTTTCTGCTCTCATACCAACTATCTAGCCCAAGTTAAGCTTATTGTAAAACTTGTTTAAATGGTAAACTACATATCGGATAAATATATATACTTAAATATAAAAAATACCCAGACTCGAAAACAATTTAGAAAAACCGTTATTTTTAAAAAAGACCCGCTTGGGAATTGAACCTCATTGAAATAGGTAGAACTTGGGTCTTCTTATAGACTTATTCAGTGTAGACTATTATTATTTATATATTAAATATCAGATAAGAAGACCCAAGTTCTACCTATTTGGTTACTTATGTCACAATATAAATTTAGCTTATATTTATACTGTGCTTATGTCCTCAGCTGTCTTATAACCAGACACAATAAAAGTTCTATTGTTAGCAACCTGTAGGAGTCATCGGGACAGATAATGTGTGCTTTTAATCAAACCTTACCCGGTGCTGAGCCAGCCGTCCTCCGAGAGGGTTTTCCTAGTGTTCTCCGGGTCATCCCAGTATCGGATCATGTTGTTGTAGCCACGCGACAGCAGCTCTCCCGCCGTCCCGTACGGAACCGTCTTTCCGTTACTATCCACCACCTACAGATGTCAGAATTTATCTATCAAAGTTCAAAGTTCAAAGTTCTTTATTGCGTTCATGTTGTACATAAATAGGAGTTAAAAAAATAAAATAAAAGAAACAAACATGACCCTGCAAGGGCACAGCAAGTACATAATGTTAATATATTAAATTACATTATTACTACATTATTATTATTTTATTATCATTATTATAACAAATTCTTAAATCTACATTAAAAAAATATATATATATACTAAAAATGTTTAATCCAATTACTAAAATAAAAAATAATTCTATCATTAACAATGTCAAAAATCTATTATTTTATAAGTTATTCATCCAAAAACTCTGGCAGCGAATAAAAACACTTGTTTTTTAGGTATTTTTTAAAAATTACTTTTAATTTAATTGAATCCTTTATGTCTTTGATTTCACACGGTAACTTATTGTAAATTTTCACACACATTGACAAGGAGCCATTTCGAAACATTTTATAATTGCAGCTAGGTTGGGCTAATTTATTTTGTAGTCTCAGATTTTGTGGACGGCTGTGATACGGAAAGAAATCAGGGTGCTTCCTAACAAATTCACAAGTGGCAAAAATGTACAGGGATGGTAATGTTAATACGTCATATAGATGGAAATATGGTTTGCAGCTATCCATAACTGATAAATTTCCCAATACTCTTATGCATCTTTTTTGCAGTCGGAATAGTTTGATTACTTCTGTACTATGTCCCCATAATAATATGCCATAGGTTAGCCATGAATGTGCATAGGCGTAGTAAGCACTTTTTGCTGATTTTAAGTTTGTTAGTTTTTTAAGTTCTTTTAGTGCATAAGAAAATCTAGATAACTTTATTGCAACCTTATTTATATGTTCTTTCCAATTTGTATTATAGTCTATGCTTATTCCTAAAAGGGGGTAATTATCTACTTGTTTTAATTTGGTATTATTAAATTTAAAATTAATATCTATTGGGTTTCTTTGACGAGGTCTAAATTCCATTAATTTTGTTTTTTTTAAGTTAATTTGTAAGTTATGCTCTGTTAACCAGATATTTACTTTTGACAATGTGTCATGTATTGTATTATTTATATTATTTGTTTGGTTACTTTCAAAAGGAATCACTATAGATATGTCATCCGCAAACAAAGAGCAAGGTACATCAATTTCATTAGGCAGGTCGTTTATATATATTAAAAATAAAACGCATCCAAGCACACTCCCCTGTGGGATTGACATTTCCACTTTCGCTTTTTGAGACCGTATGGTTGTTGTGTAACCTGACTTACTGTCGTGATGTTGTATCTCTACATACTGACATCGGTTATTTAAATATGAAGCAAACCACTTATTAGCGATACCTCGCACACCTATCCCTTGGAGTTTAGAAAGCAGTATATTAAATTTAACTCTATCGTATGCTTTGCTCATATCAAGAAGTAAGCCAGTAGCACGCTTTTTTTTATTAATTATTGAAAGGACGCTTTGCATGTAATTGTATACGGCAAGGGTTGTAGATTTATTCTTTCTGAATCCATTCTGTCTTTCATTGAATATTTTATATTTTTCACAAAATGAGTACAGACGATGAGACATCGCAGTCTCGTATATTTTGGAAATGGTTGATAACAGCGCAATGGGTCGATAATTAGTTAAGTCATATTTATCGTCTTTTTTAAATAATGGCTTTACTATTGATATTTTTAGCAAATCCGGAAATGAACCATTTTTTAATGATTGATTAATTAAAACTACTAATGGTGAAGCTAGTTCATCTGCACATTGTTTTACAAGTACAGGTGGCAGCTCATCGTGGCCAAAACTCTTTTTATTTTTTAACTGCCTGATAATGGCACAGACTTCTGTTGCGTCGACTGGTGATAAGAACATCGAATAAGAAGAAGGATTAAGGACGGGCCGGCCGGCCGGTATGTGCTGCAGCGGTGAGCCATGCGCGTCATTGCCTTTTCCTACTGAGGAGAAGTATGTATTGAACAAGTTGGCAATTAGAGACGGATCCTCTATAACAGTATTATTTTTTCTTAACTTTATATTGCTCTTTGTTTTATGTTTGATTTTATTTGTACATTCTTTTACAATTTGCCATGTAGTTTTAATTATGTTGTTTGTATTTTGAATCCGTTTTATGTATTGAAGTTTTTTTGATCGTTCTACGACTCTTTTAAGTGTCTTTTCATATTGTTTATAATATTTATTTAAAATGGGATTATTATTTTTAGATAAAAATGACTTCAGCAGGCGCTTATTTTTACATGATGTTTTTATTCCAGTAGTCAACCAAGATTTTTTACGAATATTTTTAAATTTTATTTTAACTATAGGTATACACTCATTCAATACACGAAGTAAGCCGTTGTGAAATCTATTATAATTTTCATTTACATCATCTGAGGTCAATATTTTTTGCCAATGAATTTTGTTTAGCTATTTATTTATAGTGAAACGTTTCGCTCAGATTAAATAAAACGGGTATCTCAGATTGGAATCGAACTTACGGTTTTTGCATACCGGGCCTATTATATTCTATATTTTATCTATTTATATTTAAATAGCGGACCGTCAGCTACTTGGTTTGCGTGAACAGCCATATCGTGCTAGTTTCACATATCCAGTGTTATATACAGTAATATACATACACCAAATTATGTCCATTTTTCGGTGGTTAGGTTTACGCCATCGATCGTTTCAATAATAATAAAATACTTAGTCGTTACGACTTTATTCAATGTTTTGTATCTTAGACCTATGAGATCTAAGATTATGCCAAAAAACTTCGCCAATATATTAACCAAGGCTAATTACAAGGTATCGTCGTTATACAGAAATAACTGATAGTAAAATACAGTTATAAGGCTGAGGCCACATTAGTGCGTTGCGTCGTCGCAACGGATAAATGCATTGTATGCCACATGCTCTGCGGCGACGCAACGCATAATGTGGCATCATGTCACAAAAAATTATGCAAAACGAGACGCAGCAATGGCGTTGTGACGACGACGCAACGCAATAATGAGACCTCAGCCTTTAAGTTGTCTGTGGTTAGCGGTGGCCGGAAAAAGAGGTCACCTGTCAAATGATCACGCGACCGAAAGACATCAACGGGATCCCGTTTGAATACGGATATCGCCGGTATAGGATATGACGTTTAGCTCCCATGACTTACAGCTGTGGAGCTGTGTGGTGGAGGCTCATTATTAATAGAATACTACAACCATTGAAGAGAAGGGTTGATAGCAAAGACCCTTAGGTGTTGTAAAAGGCGACTAACAGACTAAATACTGGAGAGAAAAGATAAATTTAGTCTTTGTGTGCAAATGTCACACTACTTTATACCCCTTCGGAGCATAATGTCCAAAACGCAAAATGTACACTACATGCAAAATGTACAAATCACAAAATGAAATACTCAGAATGTGCAAAACGTAAAATGTGCACTACACGCAAAATGTACAAATCGCAAAATGAACTAATAAGCGCACGTTCATAGGCAAAAACAGAAACTTATCTGACTTCTTAGTTGATATTATTTAGGACGTGACTATAGTATCACTGCTTATAGACATACGTAGATAAAAATGCATTCGCAGGGGCGTCGGTTGCCGTGAATAAAGCCTTAGGCTTACTTGTTCATTTTGCGTGTAGTGCACATTTTACGTTTTGCACATTCTGAGTATTGTACATTTTGCGTGTAGTGTATACATTTTGCGTTTTGTACATTAAGCTCCAAAGGGCGTTATACTAGGTTAAGCTGCATAAAATTATATTATTTCTTAGACTAACGCGAAAATAGTTAATGACCAGTTATGTACTATTCAGTTAGTAGGTATTTTACCGTGGGTTCGATTCCCACTTAAGGAAGTGTTTTTTTTCAACTTGTAATTAGCTAAAATAAGATTAGTTGATATATCTGTGACCTTGACTTCCACATGGTCCTGGACGTAGCCCACGGTCTCGGCGACCACGTCCACGCTGTCTCCCGGCTGCGACTGGAAGATGCTCGCCGTCGACTCGCTAAGCCCGTACAGACACTGCGGTATATACCTTGCGTTTATGTATAATTATGTTTCAGTCAAAACTAGGAAAAAAATAAATAGGGAATAGTGGTTTTGACCAACATTCTAATTCAGAAGTGGTCTTGACTGTACAAATTAGCGAAATCCCGCAATAATTGCAACAATATTACCATTAATACTAAATTTCTATACACTTTTGACTGTAACATGTAGATAGATAAGTATTAGAAGCTATGTGTGGGTCAGAGCCACTAGTTGCGGCTCGCTTGATTGAAATTTCACTTTTTTTCTATTTTCTATCTCTATTTTTATTTTTTCTCTTAAGATCGTGACATTCTTTTAATTATTGTGTGTATTTAATTCTATTATTCTTCATGTTTTGACATTTTGAACATATTATGTAATTTTAAGTTGACAATAATTGTAAAGTGCACTGCAGTGCAGTGCAATGAGTGCACTGCAGTGCAGTGCAGTGGACCGGCAATCCAAAGGTCGTGGGTTCGAATCCCACTCGAGCTTCCTGAGACTGGTTGATTTTTTTTCTAGTAAACATTTTATCCGTTATCTATATAGCATTGTGAATGCAAAAATTTCAATAATAAAGATAATAATTGTAATGTAGGTAATTATTAATTAATATCTATTTTTAATATGTTTGAATTTAATTGGCAACTAAATGTAATACCTAATTAGTATGCTGGCGACTTGGCCCAAGCAGACTCGCATGCTTATAAATAAATAAAATAAATAAAAATAAAACTCTTGAATTATAATTTGCTGGGATAAAAAGTATCCTTTGTGATAATTCAGCATTATGCTCTACCTGTTGTACGTACTTTTATGTTTACGTTATAGAATAACAAAATGAACTGTCGAACTGCATTTGAATTAGTTTTGAATTTTGTATGAACCGGCTAGTCTGCTAACCACTTTACCACGAAGGTCGTCAGAGAACTTCAAAGAGGTTGCCAAATATATCCTCACCTGGACGGAGTGCACGTTCAAGTACTCCCGCATGTCGCGCATGAGCTGCGGGCTGCACGGCGCGCCGGCCGCCATTGCGTTCTTCAGGCTGGGAGGGGGGCTGCTATTGGACTTCACCTGTAATACATTTATTTATTTATTTGTAAAAGGTACACTGAGAGATTACTGCGGGTTGGTGGGTCAAAAAAGCTCATTACAAGAGCTTACAAACATATTCTACAAAATTAGCGTGTAACACTTCTGTCTAAACACAAATACTAAATCCTAAATAATATAATATCAAATCAAATGATCTCACTATGATCTCACTATAAACGTCCTACTGCTGGGCAAATAAAATTATTTTAGCGAATTGTACACATCTAACAGCTGACAAGGACGCAAATGACAGAGCTTGTTTCACTTACTCTAAATATCCTGTCGTTAGCTACTTGTGTGGGACGTTGAAAGCGTGTTCCAGCCGGATTGAGGTGGTCTCTTACAATTTGATCTGGAGGTGCTAAAGTTAATTTTTCCTTTAATCAAATAAGGTTGATTAAAGGGAAAATCATAATAAAGAAGAAAGTAATGAATCGCTCATAATTTTGCGATTGTGTAGGCGAGCCATTACTGAGTATCGCTTATAATTTTGCGATTGTGCAAGCATGCCATTATTGATTCTGTCTTCACTATGGTCTAGTCGCTCTGTTATTGTCTCTGCTCGAGCGTCATGACTGGTAGATATCATTTGGGGAGTTTAAATTAACAGCCATATCGATTTTTTATGCGATTTACTCTAATATAAAAAGGAGACACGCTGAGAAAGCTTTCTTTTCCCACTGTGCCTGCCTACTCGCGAAATTACTTACAACATCACACTGTTAAAATTCTGCGCGAAAATATAACCCGAAATCTCGGTGAGTTGTCTATAATATTTCCAACTTGAATTGTTTTGTTGAATTGCTGTGTGTTAGTTTTACAGATATTACTAGTGTTTTGCAGTGTTTGGTAATTGCATAGATTGTTAGTGTTTAACGTAAAGCCTAAATTAATATAATTCGTTTAAAGTCATGTTACCTTCAAAGGGAATAATTGATATTCCTGTCTTGTTACAATTCCTGTCTAACATGTGTAAATGGTATTGGAGGACGCGAGGTTCCTGTGATCCCGTGGACGAAATACCATTCCCAGTTAATTTATTGTCATTTTTACCGTTTCAGACAACATTAACTACAATGCTGGTATCTACCCGCTTTTGTTGTAGTCTCCTTGTAGAATTGTCTAACGGTTTTCCAATCATAATTTTACTTAGTAAAGAGGGCCTGGTTCAATTGTAGCTGTTCTACAACAGCCACAAAAGCCGGGACTTAGTGAACATAAGTTCATGCCTTTTCTTGATGTATCCCAGGGTTCCTGTACTAGGCTACACCCACTGGGCCTGTGCACTGTTGCCTGCTGCTTGCTGCCTGCTGCCTGCCCGCCTGCTAGAGCTCGTGCGTGGATCAGCTGCCTAGCGTACACGACTCCGCTTTCGTCCCTGCGCGCAGACTGACCCGGCCGGCTCCAGGTTCCGGGTAGCTGCAGTCTACGACGAAGATTAGCCTAAAGCTAAGTCCCTTTTAAGTCCTAGCAAGCGGACAGAGTGAGCGATCCATGAACCACCCCCTGAGTCCTTGTAATTTCTTCTCTAAAAGGGAATAAAAACTTTGTAACCAGTACATTGTTGTCATTCCTAACCTGAAGCACTAAACCTTGTTTCAAGCGTACACAGCCAATCATATTTTTTTTTATTATTCATCATCAGCCAGAAGTCGCCCACTGCTGGACAAAGGCCTCCCCAAAGGATCTCCACCACGACCGGTCCTGTGCTGCTTGTATCCAGCGGCTACCTGCGACCCTCACCAGATCGTCGGACCACCTTGTTGGAGGCCTGCCCACACTGCGTCTTCCGGTGCGCGGTCGCCACTCGAGAACCGTTCTGCCCCAACGGCCATCGATTCTACGGGCGATGTGCCCTGCCCATTGCCACTTGAGCTTGGCGACTCTGTGGGCTATGTCGGTTACTCTAGTTCGTCTACGAATCTCTTCATTTCTGATTCGATCACGTAGAGAAACCCCGAGCATAGCCCTCTCCATTGCTCTTTGCGTGACTTTGAGCCTGCTAATTAGGCCCATAGTAAGCGACCACGTTTCGGTACTTACCGTATGTCATCACTAGCAACACACACTGGTCGAAGACTTTCGTCTTGAGACACTGCGGTATTTTGGACGAGAAGATATTTCGTAGCTTACCGAACGCTGCCAAGCCGAGTTGGATTTGACGATTGACCTCTTTCTTAAAGTTGGACCTACCTAACTGGACTGTATGTCCCAGGTATACATATTCGTCAACAACTTCAAGAGCAGAGTCTCCAACCTTCAGAAGAGTGGGTACGACACGTGAGTTAGACATGATTTTCGTCTTCTCCATGTTCATTTCAAGGCCCACTTTTTGAGAGACTCTGTTGAGATCACCGAGCATTGTGCTGAGTTCCTCCAGGGTCTCAGCCATGACTACTATATCGTCGGCAAATCGAAGGTGACTGATGTGCACGCCGTTAATATTGATGCCGAATCCTCTCCAGTCCAGAAGCTTAAACACGTCCTCCAGTGCAGCAGTGCAGCAGGACTGGCTCCGAGCTCTGGTCCTGAAGACGAACTGTCATAGTGGCGTTTTCGTACAAACACTACAATACTTCGATGTACCGGTAGTCAATTTGGCACCGCTGGAGAGACTGAGCACGGCCCATGTTTCGATCCAGCAAAGTGGCCGGTTATACTCTTTGGTCTTCTGTATAACCTGCCGCAATTATTATTATTATTAACTTAAAATATGTCTACTAATTTAATTTATCACTATTATCCTAAATTACAAAATCTATACAATAAGTGGGGTTAAGGGCGCTCCACCACATAACATTATGTCCCAGAGTTACTTCATCCGCATAGGGTGTGTATATTAAAGTGATTAAATTAAATCTACTTCTCAGCTTTGCTCAATCTTGTTGGGCCTATCCCATAGACCTGGCCTACCCCCTTAAAATTTTGCCATTCCTCCCTATTTTGTGCTACTCCCCTGTGTCCAGCAGCGGGACTATTTATCGAAACTGTCCCAATGCTAGGCACAGGCTTTCCCACGTGTACAACGGCACATAGGGAGATTGGGGTCAAAACTACTTTATTGCACTATAAAAACACAAAACAAAGAAAAACAGTACGACAAAAGGCGGCCTTCATGCTAGGGTAGCACTTTCTGCCAGGCAACCTTTGGGCAAAAGAAACCATATAGTTGAAGGATCTAATCACGGGCTAGTGCACAGTACCTACGTACGAGTATATGGAGGAAAATACTATGATAATAAAATATAGATTTAATGAATATCAGAAAAATTTATAGAAATAGACTAAATCGTGTAAATATGGAGGAGATACATGTACAGAGTGGCAGGTTAAATTAGTCCCCCCGAGGGCTTTAGCCCACCACCCTGGCTCAATGAGGGTTGGTGGGTTTCAATGAGTATTATCTTATGACAGCAACCGAGACCAACGCTTTTACGTGTCTTTCGAAGCACCCTGTGTACAAATACACAATGGGAATTTTATTTCCGATAGGTAATATTGGAAGTATCGGTCTAATCAAGTCAAGTCAAGTCAAAAGACATTTATTCAATAAACTCAATTAATAAGTACTTTGAATCGTCCTAATCTTTTTTAACCTACCACCCATTTAGGAAGTCAATTTTAACTGTGGCAAAGAACGGGCGCAAGAAACCACAGCGCACAGAAGCAACGACATTTATAAAAAAAATATACTAATATGTCGTTACCAGGTCATAAAATACAAAATATGAATTTGAATGTAAACTATATTGAGCAAAGGACTGATAGAGACGATAATATGAATGGTGTGACGCTGTTTTCTTTTGAATTCAACAATCTATTGTAATTCGACTGCTTTTTGTCTAGTCATCATTCATATTGTAATTTAATGTATTATTATATTTATTTAGCAACTAAGAATATAACTGTATTTTGCATAGAATTATCTTAATCTTTCTCTTAATCTTTCTGGAAAACAGGAAGATCCTAGTCCAGGCACATGTATATTTTGATTCTATTAGTACCTATATGTTTAGCATTAAGTTAAAATATTGTAAAATTGGTTTTTCAATAAAGAATTTTTTATTATTATTATTATTATCTTACGTTTTAACTTATCCCATTTGTTCGGTGATATCATTGTGGGATCTTTCTCGTTGGTCACAAGGCCTTTACAGCGTTATTTATTAACTTTTGTATTCCTAATTACAACGCTGAAAACACAAAATAAAGCAAAACTAAAATACAGAAAAATAACAGATAAAAGTAAAAAACATTTCACAAACCACAAAATCACAACAAAGACGAGCATTCATCCTTCTCGTAAAACATTATTTTTTTTTTTTAAATATCCTTCCATCCACACACACACACAAACAACCATTCAGGTTGGTCAGCCAGGAGTGCATTGAATTGGGTTAGTTTAAGCATGTATGGCGACAGACCTGGATAAGATGGTGGTAGCTAGACTGGCTTAGGTAAGTACTTAGACCAAGACCAAACTGAGCACAGTATCCTGCTAGAAATGGAACCCTAGCCTAAGACCGGGTTTGAGAAATCTATGGCATAATTATTCGTTAGTCCAATTAATTCAACTCACCAGCGGCAGCATGTCGATGTACATTGTTGGTGTCCCTGTTACTGCTGTACATCTGGAAACAATAATATGCCTATTAAATAGCATACATACATATACCATAAGGCTGCCTGTCCATTACACACACATCATATTTCTCCGCTTCTCCGCACCGCAGCCTCGCTTCGCTTCAATTGACAGGCAGTCTAAGAGTTAGTCAGAGACTAGGCAATAAGGACCGTAGAAGCTGTCCTCTGTCTTAGTCAAATACTAAACTGGTAAATAGCAACATTCAAAACTGAAGGTATAACTTATCCCAAGGATCGCTGAAAAACGTCCACTGCTGGACAAAGACCTCTCCCAAGGATCTTCACCACCACACCGGTCTTACAATAAATTCCCCAGTGAATTTTATTAACTTTCATTTATTAGATATTAATAACTAGCTACTTGTTCCACACTTTCAGTTTTTAATTAAACTATCCAATACTATGTGTTTGTTTATATTTGTTGAAATTACTTTATGAAATAACTTATATGGCTGATTGGCTGTAGAATGTTTAAAAACAGTAAGTTTACAAAATTTTGTTTAGGAATTAGAAGCGTAACGTTTTAAACATTGGTTCATGTGGTCATGCACTACTAAGCCGTTTAGCAAATATGCATAATTATGTATTTTGCTAATTAAGTATTTGCTTAGAAAGGTGCACTTATTATTTATCTATAAATAAATAAAAAAACATTTATTCTCAGGCTACATTAACCCATAGCAACTTACCTAATTATAATTATTATCAAACACAATTTTACAATTATTATTAAAAATTATATTATAATATTGTAACATTATTTTTAAAAATAGATAAAAAAAAATATATATTATATTATTTTTATTATTTATAGCAATAGAATAAACTACACCCCCACTCAGCCAGTTCACCAAACATGTAGTTTGAGAAATCGACTGAGTAGAGTGGAGTCCATCCTATCACCTATATTCAGGACACTGTTTCGTCTATCTCGCACTCGATAAATGAATGATGCTACCTTTTTGCGCATTATTGCGTAGAAGTCCTCTATGCTTGCATCAGCGAACATGCCAGACGCACTACAGTGTCGTGGCAACCTAAACAGTGCCCTGAACATGTTGTTATACAGAATCCACGTATACACACATACAAACATGACGCCCGTTTCCTGTCGGCCTATAGCTTGCGCAACACGAGAACTCTTCTCGACCCATTTTCTCGTGTTTTATTCATATATCTCTAATGTCTATCGACACTAAAGACAAGTGGATGCGCTTAGAACTCTACATAATATGTCAAAAATAGACTTAGTTGTAGTTTTTGCATAAACTGTGGTAATTTTGTCTACAAACCATAACATGACAAATTAAAATGATGTTGCGCATGCTAGGCCTACTGGAGGGGCAGACAGAGACCACAGCTTTACATTTGCTACGATCGACACTTCCGTTCATTCACTTTCATCACGTAGTCGGGGAGTTCCCGGGCGACCACTTTAAAATACCGCTTGCGCTCCATTCGAATCACGCGTACTACGTACAGTAGCGTGTGCGTAGATCTTGTGCAAGTAGGGTTACCATCCGTCATGTCCGGACTTTTAGACTCTAGTCCGGACTTCATTCGGCTCTTTGATTTGTCCGGATTTTGGAATATGAGTAACAAAACTACATTTTAAGTAATATCAAATAAGTCTTTAATCTTTATTAACTTCTCATTTATCTAAAAACAAAACATAAAAAGTGTGTAATGTTTCCATTTTGTGACTAAAAAGCTTAGAGCATTCAACCAACTGAATGCTCTAAGCTAAACCGGACTTTTATCGAAATGTCAGCCTTTTTCCGACCAGGAACTTGCCTGTACGTGTACGAGTGCCTACGAGAGTTACAAGTAGTCTTACTTTTCTGAATAGAGGGCATTAACGTTGGCAGCCACGTTGTAGGTGGGTGACGAGAGGGTGATCGTGGCGCCGTGGCTGAACCCGCTCAGCAGCGTCACTATCGACCCCAGCGCGTGGAACAGAGGAGACTATAACAAAGATAAATCTTAGTCACCATAATCACGACTATATCCATAAAAGGTTAGTCAGAGACCAGGCATAGATGAACACAAATAATAACGCTCAAAAGTCTACCTCAGGTGAGAACCCTCAAGTGGTAGTCATTTGTCAACGTTTCAATACCTTAGAGTATTTTGAGTATTATTAACAAAATATGGAATATTGCAAGATAAACTGTAGTCATGATCTCAGAGGTGAAAACTTCTAAGATTTGATGAAGCAATGTTGACTAAAAACATAAGCATCAAGCAAATGACAAATTTCGACGGTTGAAAGCCAGATCTCGGTAGCCAAGTGGTTAAGGCAGCCGCCCGGAATGCGGAAGGTGCGTGGTTCGATTCCCGCCTGAGGTTGTCGTCTTTTTTCAGTGTTTAAAATTTTACTTAAGTATATTTAAGCGTTAATAAAACGCTAAAATATAAAACATTAAACTGTAGTCATATTTTTAATAGAAAATATAAATAAAATAAATAAATAAATAAACTTTCCTATACTCACACCAATTATCTAGTCCAAGAGAAGATTCGTTATGAAACTCGTTAAATGGTTACTAGACAACGGATAAACGTACCTACTTAAAATACATAAATACATACTTATTATACATAGAAAACACCCAGACCCGAAACAATTTAGAAAAACAATCATTTTTAAATTGACCCGGCCGGGGATAGAACCCGGGACCTCAGAGATGGCGACACCATGAAAACCGGTGTACAAACCACTCGACCAGGAGGTCGTCAAATAAATGAAAATAATAAATAGTTTTAAATGATTTTAATGATCTAGAAATATCTCTCTTGGTTCGATGACACCATAATAAATTTTTATATTTTATCATAATTTATATCAAGAGATATTTTATTTTTATTTTATTATCTTAGGAAAACCAAGGTTTAGGTACACATTTTCTGTATGGTAACAGAATAAAATACATGAAACCACTTATAGGTTCTCACCGATATGGCAAGTACTATTTTGGTGATAATTTTAGATAGGTATCTGGAACGAGTGGATTTGATTACACTACAGGATCTAAGGTTTACGCATTTCGGTTATTCTGTGATTTCGTTTCCCACACAAACTTTCAAGTTCAAAATTATACAAATCAGTGAGCTAATTTTAATGAAACTTTGCATGCTAAAGTGAAATACAGAGATCTAAATAGTTTAGGTATACGATTCCCAATCCGATTCATTAAAAAAAAATCTTAATTTTTTGCATAATTATTCTATTAAATAATGTTAGCGTAGGTGTATATTATATTTGATCTTTTCCCATGCTTAGTGTACACTAAGCATGGGAAAAGATCAAATATAATCAAGTATGAAGGACAAACGGGTCACAACAACCACGACAGCTACTTATTCAATACCATACGCGTAAATGAGTCGAAAGCACTAGGGTGTCCAAACATTACGGGAAAATTGATGAAATTTTAACATCGTTTTTCTGAATTATTTTATATGCATCGAGTAGTATTTTTTTATTTGTTTATGTTTACTCAGGCATAAACTACCATAGGATTAAATATGTCCCTCCCTCGTGTTAACTAACACGCTGCATAGCTGAGCGATTGCGATTTAAAGTCCACAGTTTGAATTACACGTACACCCTGCTTTTATAGCTAATGTTAAAAGTAGAAAAAAAAGTTTGGCTTCATTGTCATACTCTTAAAGCGGTCACACACTAGGACTTTTTGCAGCGCGCCTGCAGCGATCCAATCGCGATAGCGGTACAATCGCTAACCTTTACAAAAACTAGTTTACGATACCTACTGAATGCACTCGCTGAATAAAGTCACCAAGTGTGTAATCTGTTTTAAGCGCTTGTTTGCTTATAGCGCATAATCCGCTGCGCAAAATGCATTGCGTTAAACATGCATGATTTTGATAATGCAAGGTTATTGCAGTGCATTAGTAATTGCATTGAGACCATTTTATTTCGTGTAACGCGTTGCTTTGAATGCAGTAACTTTACTTTTTAATCTCAATTCGTAAAAGGCTGGATGTTGTATGAAGGTATAGCGTCTTAGATTGTAAGTGCATAACGCTGAATAGAATATGTGCAAGCAGAACAGAAGCTATCTTTTGTTTTGTGACCCGTGCACCGTACCGTTAACCGTGTCACGTAGCGGTAAAAGAATACTACCACCCCCTCTCTTCCCTTGGGTGTCGTAAAAGGCGACTAACTGACTAAAGACTGCACATACATCCAACAGCTTAGAGCGGCGATGGGCTCACTACCATGAGCACATGTGCAGTCGCTATTTGGTGAAAAGTGGACTATGGCAGAGGACTGCTTTTGCGGTCTTCATTGCCTAGTCTCTGACTAACCCTTCGGGGATAATAGTCGTGATTACATGTATGTATGTACGTGCACAGAAGCAAACATAGATTTGATGGATACAAAGTTAAAGTCAAAGTCATTCATACAAGCTTTTACAAATACTTATTGACGTTAAAGCTAATAAAATAACAGTTATTTAAAATTTAGTTATACCCAAACTACTGAATCATTAAATTTAACCATAGTACTATTACTTAGTTATTCTGTGCCGCCAGTTCGGATTTTGGGAGAGCTTTCAACTCAGAATAGCGGGTAAGAAACTCTGGAGACTTTTTTTTCCCCACCTTAGTACAAAATAAGTTACGACATAATAATATGTTAAAGTAAAAAAACAGTTTCTTGCGCCCATTCCTCTCCACAGTTAAAAAGTGACGTCAGAATCGTCCAAAACATCTTTTTTAACTTATTTTGATTATTTTATAAGTTTTTAAAAATAAAAAGATTCTGCTTTTCGTGTTACGACTACTATGCATTGGGTTCAATTGGGTTCAGTTGGGTTCAATTCAATTCAAATTATTTTTTCTGGTATACCTACATCAATAATGTTTTAGTTACAACAAATTGCCTAAAACCATGTTAGTAAAATATGTCACGGATGCAAAATAAAATATTAAAATTACAAACAAGTTTACAGTTAATCAACAAATTAAATTCTAAAACGAAATAATAATATAAAATTGGATACGATATACAAATTATAATAAAAATTAAAAATACCAAATTCAAATCAACAACATGTAAATGTGCACCCAATACTTAAGAAATTTTAATCGATTATCCATTTACAGGTTTATGCCCTCAGGATACCGTTGGAGCTCCCATGCATCCGGTTCATCAAGGAAGATGTTCTCTTTCTCATAATGGCGTAAAAATTATCAAGATGTGCCTCAGCAATTATTTGTGACGCGCTACAGTATCGTGGGCGCCCTATCAGTACTCTGAAGGCATTATTGTATTGTACGCGTAGATCGTAGTAGACTCGCTGCGTATACTTAACCCACAGGCTGCATGTGTAGAAGGTTTAGCAGTAAGTCTTGAAAAGAGTGATTTTCACTTCTTTCGTACACCGTGCAAACCTACGGGCCAGCATATTTTGCAGCGAACCGCCACCGCTGTCCGCTTTCGCTCTAAATCCATCATCAGATTAGTCCTCCTGACAAGGTGTCCTAAATACTTAAATTCTTCCACCATTTTAATGGGAGTTCTGTTTAAGTTTACAGGAGGGACATAATCTAATGATTTAGCCTTAAAAACCAGCAACTTACTATTTTTTATATTAGAACTGAGCCCGTGCAGTGTAGCGTGTGACTCACACATTCTCATCAGCTTTCGGAGCCCACTGATCGAGAGACTCAACAAGACCATATCGTCTGCGTAGCTAATATTATTTATAAAAGTTTCATCTATTGAGCAGCCGACATTAGCCCCACCGAGCTCATCAAGCAGCTGATCAATGTAGAGGTTAAAAAGGAGCGGAGATGTCTTACTCCAAACTGTATGCGTCAGAGAATGTGTCTGCCCACCTGCCACGGTTTTGCTGTGAGCTGTACCAAAACCTCAACATCAACTATCTCTCCAGGTACTTTACGGCTATAAAGTTTAATCCATAGCTTTTCATAGCAAACAAGGTCAAACGCTTTGGAAAGGTCGACGAATGCCGTATATACCGGTGTTCGCCTATCCGTGTAATACTTGACCGTCTGCTTGAGCGCCAGAATAGCGCTTCAGTTGACAATCCGCTTCTAAAAATGAATTGAGCGTCGTTTAACTTCATATGGTTCTTAAGCTGGCGCTCAATCAGCCCGTCAAGCACTTTGCCAATTATGGTTGTAAGAGAAATTGATCTGTAGTTGTATATATCGTTATTGCGTTGCATGCAGAAAAACAATTACATAATTATCTTGTCGCGCCTTATAACGCTGCGGATACCGTACAAACTAACCAGCGTACTACGTAGTGGAAGTACCTGAATGGCAACGTTGTGATGCTCCTCGTCGAACGACATTCGCTTGCCAATGAAGTAGACGTTGTTAACCAGGCTGAAGTTCGAATCCAGGACAGCTTTTGGGTTACCTGTACGCAAGATGTCAAAGAAGAGATCTTTATAAATAACAAGGATAGTGAAAATATTCTCTCCTAATAAAAATAAACATCTTGGTGCTCAGCTCTAAGGCGCAGCGGTTTGGTCCTTCGAGTTCTGATCTTGTATGATAAGTAGCTTTCACTAAATGAAGAGTCACGGGATGGGTGATCAATTTAATATTTCAGGTTTCATCGTGCTTCAGAAAACACCTTAAGCCGTCGGTTGGTCCAGGTGGTCGTTCGTCGTAAAATGGCAAACATTTAAACCCACCACGATCTCTTCTTAATGTGGCCTAAAAGCTATGAAGGCCAAGTCCAGCAGAGCGACGTTTATAAAATATATTAAGAGCCTGTATACTGTCCCACTGTAGGGCCAAGCCCCCCCCCCCCCCCCCCAACCAACACAAACTAGCTGTAAAAGAGCTGACAAGCAGATGTTTCCGATTCTTAAAGCTGGTTTCAGAGGCTGTATAAAGTACTGGTTAAGCGCTTATACAGCCCTTTTAAGTGCGAAAGAGGACCATATTAAACAGCTTTATTTCTTCAGCTGATTAATAGCTGTACTGAGGCTGGCTTGTTACTATACTTTTACTCTATAAATTGTTTTGCCATGTAACATCTTTAATGCAGGTTTTAGTATAATAATTATCATATAATAGTTTATTTGAACGAAGAATGGTTAATTAAAGTTTTAAAAAAAGCAATGTGTTCGCAGATAAATATGTCAAACAAAAACTTGTGATTCAACGCAATTGTAATAAATATTGCTGGGTGTTTGTTTATTTTTATCTATAATAATCGTAAGATGGATGCGGGGATCAGTATACTGTGAAAGTACATATGTATTTTAGTCAAAATTTTTAAGCGCTCGAAAAAAAAATACATTTGGGGAAAAAAAGTGAAAAAAGTAATTGTAGGTTACATGATGTTTGCGATTATTTACCTAATATTTGGGTTTCTAATTGATATCAGTTACTTAAAATAACTAGAAGAATAGAATTAAGTACATTTTAGAGCAAATCAAAAACCCAACTTATGTAAAAATGGGATTTCGTAATCCATGAGTACTTAATTAATGGCGTCAAACTATTCTAACTTAACGCAACAGTCTTAAATCTTGAAAACATTTGATATAATGCCACAAGCTTTTCAAATCCTAAATATATTCTGTTAATAGGGTTATGTTTTGTGTGTGGCTGGAAGAGAGATGTAAGTAAGCTTTTGGCTGTATAAAAGTCTGCCAGAAATATACTTTATAGCTTGATATTCCAGCGTTTTAGGGTACAATAAATAAAATAGGAAGACGGTAGGTAGTTCTAGGTATGCAACAGGTAGGTGTTTTATTATGTTTATTGCCTAGTTACCTACTTGAAAATAATATTAACGGAATTAAACATTATTTGTCAGAAAAACAGCCGAAACGCGAGTTATGAATTTATTCATAAAAATACCTATTAGGGCGGTGAGCGGCTGCGGCCGGCTCGCCGCGGTAGAGAGATCGGTACCTCCCCGCCCTTACCCCGCAATACAGCTATTATCTAGTATTATTATTTCTAATTAATGTAAAACATCATTAAGCTAATATTCACCTTGCTCAAAGAGTTTTAAATTTATTTGTCGAGGTGTACGCCAAATTGTTCTAGAACCATAGGGGAAATATATGGAAATCGTTTTTTTAAAATTGCTGCTAAATTTTTCAGCGCTTCTTCTAGATTCTAGGTATACGGAACCCTTGACATTTGACGCCAATGCTTTACCAGACTCCTAGTTTTTAACAGTTTTCTGTACAAGGATTTACAATTCGCCGTATTTACAGCTAAGGGTTTTTGAATGTTCTTCATTGTCTAACTTATAAGGGAAAAGGCTGGTTTAAGGTTATGGTCTAGGGTCTCATAAAAATGGATTTATTAGGGTTTTGATTTATGCCGGAAAACAGCTATAATTCTTTAAAAATCTATTATCAAGCTTAGAGTTTTAAGACGTACTCTATGGATTCTCTTTTACATCTTAAGCCTTTTTATAATACGGTATAGAGCTATATGTCTAGGGAAATGGTAGTAGCTGTATACAGTACAGCTTTCACATGTAAATTGCTTTCTTTAAAACTATTATAGGGTTGATAGTTTGATAAAATATATGTAAATGCTTTATTACAGCAAAAGGCTTTAATAAAGTTAATAAATTCTATAACACGTTGCGAAAACCACTTTAAACCCCTAATTAAACTAAAAGCTGTAAGTTGACTTATATCATTCCTTTAAACTGCTAATGTGTTGGTTGGGCCACCATTGAAATCAAGTCATCGCTACAATTAATGGGTATTAGCCTGTGATCACCACGTTTGCCAAATGCGAGTTGGTGATCACAAACCCAGGCAATGCATGGAGAACACACTTTGTCCGACTTGGGAATTGAACCTGGGAGTTCCGAATATCGAGTCGAGCGATTGACCACTCGGCCACCAAGGCGTTTATAGGCTGATGATTATGGAGTGCGCCACTTCTGCTTTTACTTTAATAAAGCAAAGGTTACTACTTAAATCAGACGAAGCTCACTCACCAGTGCTGCCTGATGTGAAGTAGATTATGCCACCATCTTCAGGCTTCACCTCTTTGCTGTACCTAGAAGCGTCCTGCCGAGCGTAGTCTTCCAGCAGCGAGTTGCAATGGAACGTTCCGCTGGAATTCAATAAACATCACATAATTTTTTGGTTTCAAACCATGTTATCCAAACACTTGTACTGCGGAGATCAGAAACAACATAAATTAACTTTCAGACCCGAGAACATTGATTGTTTTCCAAATTCTCTAGTACATAACCAGATACAGTGAAATGAAAGGACATAGAGACATAAACACTGTAGCTTCAGTGTCTTACTTCTTGCCTCACTCAGAGATTCCAAAAACAGTAATGCATTATGATCCCATAACACCACAGAACGGATTCGGTTCTATTTTTAGCACCTACGACTTTTCATTGACAAAATGTCTCTAACAGTGACGTCGGCGTCACGCGTCGTTAGCATTATCCGTGAAATAATGGCACTTGGTGCTGTTGTGTTTCGTCCAGCCAGTGAGGGTTCCGAAGGCCCCCCCCCCCCTACCCCCCTCACAATTCCTATTCCTTCCTTAACCCTATTCCTTTCTTAAAGGTCGGCAACGCATCTGGGACAATTTACGGCAGTTAGTAGTGCAAACGTCTGAAGCGTCTATAAACTGTTGTAACCGTTTTCCATTAGGCGAGCCATATTCTCAATACTTAGCGTAACTACTAAAACGACATAAAAAAGAAACTTTACTCACCTGAGTTTATCTTTACTAGCAGCCACTATAGAGGTTAATTCAGGAAACAGTTCAGAGGATATGGAGCCTGGTTTCTGGTTCTGCAGTCCTGGTATAAGTTCGTTTAGCTTCCCATAATAATTCCGTGTTGGTAAACATTCACTGATTAGGAGGCTCTTCACTCCCGTTTTTTGAAGGCAGTAACTTAGTTCAGACTTTTCATAAACTGGATTTATTAATACCTGGAAAGTTGAGGGTTGTTTTTCAGAGGATTTGCCAAAGATAAGGCATAGATAGGCCTGCGCAGACGAGAGACAGTCCTCGGCGTACTTTTGTCCGTCATAAATAGATCACTTAGAATTTAACGCGGACTTTTAAGTCTATCATGTGCTTTACGCGACACAGTTAGTGATCTATTTTCGCTTTAAAAAAACTACGCAGGGGTCCTTCGTTTGCCTATATTTGTGATGGCTCTACAGATATGATTTTGATCTTATAGTATCTTCTACTTACTGATATAAGACCCGCTCTAGCTGCTGCTACTAGTGCCACAACCCAGGCTGCAGTGTTGTGAGACCAGACGCCCAGGCGGTCACCCTTCTCCAGACCCTGAGCTCTCAGAGCGCAGCTCAACGCATCTGCCTGGAAAAATACGTACCAAAATTTTAGATGATATTGTTTTTAATATTTTAGTGAGTACGAAGCTCGTGTCAACGTTATTTTTTGTATTTAATTTCATAGCAAATATTAATATACATATATACGGTACGAATTATTCAATCGGTCACCGCAACACATAATCATTTTACACCAGATATAAAGGCAATATAATGAATGCATCTATGAGTGCCTATCGCGAGTTTTGTTCACTATATTCTACGTTGGGAGATACGAGAATTTGTATGAAAAAATTGCAACTCATTTGTAGTCTAATTTGCAATAGGCAGTCTAAAGGACGTAATATATATACACTTCGGCTTGCTTTTGTGCTATTGTTCGTGTGGGACCTGGTTGTGAGATGTTTACAGACTGATGGTGACTATGTCCTAGAAACCTACCTGTGTCAACAGCTGATCATACGTCAGAGTCAGGTCCTCGGACACTGATCTCAGTGCTAGTCTGTTAGGGTACCGGTTGGCTGTCTTCACCAGCTGCTCCGACAGGGTGATGTGGGCCAGGGGTTCAGAGCCCGGGTGCTGCAAATAACTTTCCGTTGGCGCAGCATGAAGTTGACGGAGTGATCTATAAGAGAAACAAAAGATTAGGTTATCATTTGAAAAAGCTATGAGTTTTATTGTAGGTAAGTACATAAAGAAGAAGGAGACGCAGATGCCGCGGTTAGCGAATTTTGGTTTTAAATCGTACTGTTTAGCAAGATTTTTAATAACTAATAAAATAAATATCTCGAGTAGCAGCGTAGCAAGTGGCACAAACCTCATTGGGTTTGTGCCACTTGTGACACACTATATTAATTACGACTATTATCCCCGAAGGGTTAGTCAGAGACTACGCAATGACGACAGCAAAAGCAGTCCTCTACCATAGTCCACTTTTCACGAAATATCGACTGTACATGTGCTCAGTATGACAGGTGGTGAGCCCTTTGCCGCTCTATGCTGTTAGATGTATGTACAGTCTTTAGACGACACCCAAGGGAAGAGAGGGATGGTAGTATTCTTTCACCGCTACGCGACATGGTGGATAATGAAATGGCCCTATTACCTTAAGCTCAAATCGCGCGTAATAAAAAAAAGCGCGTCAATCTAATGTGCCAGGCAAAAGAATGCTTCTCGCTGCTTGCTGTTCGTGGTCCCGAGCCATCGCCGTGGATGGGAAGGATGGTACTGAATCTTTTATTTGGTAGGCCACCCCTTTTCCTGTCATGCTTTTTGTTAAAAACGTACTGTTGGCGCTTAAGGCACCAACATGCGGCGGAGTTAATGGCTGAAGGCAGGAAGGCTGAAGGAGGGAATGACTTACCGGGAACAGCTGGTTGATCTGGGGCGATCGGCGCTAATGGCGCGGGCGTTGCAGCGGGCTTTCGCTGGTGAGGGCGGTAGCACACACACTTCACTTTAGTGGGCACTGATCGGAGGCGTTTTAGGGATAGTTGGGCTGGTAAACACAGCGCTCTCAAGTCACATACACTTAACACATGGTTGTTCACGGGCTGAGTTCTTGCGCGCGCGCGCGCGTGGGTTCTCTTTGAAGGGTCGGAGCACACTGCCGTTGCGCCAGCGCAGGCGGCGCGGGCGAACACTTCGTCTTGTATAATTGTCACCTCGCTGTGATTGGCCGATCATTCGTTGCACATTCGTTGCACCAATATGCACCTTAATTGACCGGCGCAGGGACGGTTATCCGTTGCGCTGTGGCGCGAACATCTTCCCGGGCCCCAGAGGGTAGGAAAGGGGGGGGGGAAGGGATGGAAGTTAAAAGGGGGACTACAGCCCCGATTCGTGCTGTGTTGAGTTAATGTCGAGTGGGTGTGTATATGATGAGCTGAGAGGAATGCACGTGTGTGACTGCATGAGTAAGATCGTGCACTGAGCACAGCAACACATAGGCACAAAACAACAACAAAAAAGGCTGTACACTGGGCATGCCATCACGTAGTCACGCGAGTCGTGCACTGAGCATAATGGCATATAGGCACAAAACAACAACAAAAAGAGCTGTACACTGGGCATACCATTATGTAGTCACATGAGTCGTGCACTGAGCATAATGGCATATAGGCACAAAACAACAACAAAAAGGGCTGTACACTGGGCATACCATTATGTAGTCACATGAGTCGTGCACTGAGCATAATGGCATATAGGCACAAAACAACAACAAAAAGGGCTGTACACTGGGCATACCATTATGTAGTCACATGAGTCGTGCACTGAGCATAATGGCATATAGGCACAAAACAACAACAAAACGGGCTGTGCACTGAGCACGATAGCATACAGGCACAAAAACAACAACAAAAGGCTGTGCACTGAGCACGATAGCATACAGGCACAAAAACAACAACAAAAGGCTGTGCACTGAGCACGACATCATACAGGCACAGAGGCACAGAAAAGCGCAATGCGCACTGTGGCGCAAAGAGCAAAGGCGCAATAAAAGCAAATACAAAGCAGACTGCATGTGTGTATGTGCTGCAGGTTGATGTGTGGGTGCACGTGTGTAGAAGTACTATGCTCTTGTGGTGAGCACGCACGAGATTGAGTCGATTGCCAAGGCAAGAATTAAAAGCAGAAAAAATATAAAATTAACACGACCATAAACTAGTTATATGTGCAACCCAATTAGTAAGTAAAAATATAACACGAATCGAACACTGTTCTTGGAACACGTTCTTAATTTATTTTTGTAGGTAGGTTAATAATATTTCCCTGGCCCTGCGTCGGCTGGGCATTGTAGGTAGCGCACGCTATTAATCTATGCCCCCTAGTCCTACAGTAAGGGCAGTAAGGGGTGTTTGGGCTGGCGTGCATTGTGAATATATGTGTTGTATGTGTAGTTATGTGTAGGTGTATAGGCGTGGCACGAGTCGAGGCGAAAAAATTAAATGTGGCGGGTAGGGTTTGATTTAGTGGACTGTTACTGGGATGTATCCGGCTCGTAAAGGATCATAAATGTTGGCGCTTAAGGCACCAACATGCGGCGGAGTTAATGGCTGAAGGCAGGAAGGCTGAAGGAGGGAATGACTTACCGGGAACAGCTGGTTGATCTGGGGCGATCGGCGCTAATGGCGCGGGCGTTGCAGCGGGCTTTCGCTGGTGAGGGCGGTAGCACACACACTTCACTTTAGTGGGCACTGATCGGAGGCGTTTTAGGGATAGTTGGGCTGGTAAACACAGCGCTCTCAAGTCACATACACTTAACACATGGTTGTTCACGGGCTGAGTTCTTGCGCGCGCGCGCGCGTGGGTTCTCTTTGAAGGGTCGGAGCACACTGCCGTTGCGCCAGCGCAGGCGGCGCGGGCGAACACTTCGTCTTGTATAATTGTCACCTCGCTGTGATTGGCCGATCATTCGTTGCACATTCGTTGCACCAATATGCACCTTAATTGACCGGCGCAGGGACGGTTATCCGTTGCGCTGTGGCGCGAACACGTACTAATATCAAGTCAATAAAAAAGTACTAATATTTATTGACTATGACAGTTTTTTGGTACGGGTAACTTAACTGTAATATAGGTAATAATAGAAGCGAAGACTTGCGAAAACACCATTAATATGTTTATCATCATCATAAGCCAGAGGACATCCGCTATTGGACAAAGGCCTTTATTAGGTGATTAATTAATATATACCTATTTATGATGAACCGTGTAAACGTATTAAAGTTTTAAATATTAGATTAGATTAGATTAGATAACTCTTTTATTGCAACAGTTTACAATACAAATACATACAAAACAAGAAAATAGGTAAAATACATAGTCACAATTTGGCGGTCTTATCGCTATGAAGCGATTTCTTCCAGACAACCAGTCGGATGGAGAGATCATATAAACTCGAAAATCGGAGGTGTAAACTTTTTACGGAATTTAAATAAAAGTGAATAGATAGCAATAAATAAATAAAAATAAATAATGTAGGTATGTAATAAAATAAATAAATAAAATAAATAATACATAAATAAGTGTGTGTGTAATAAATATATTAGTACCTATGTAAATATATACATATACATACTTAAACATAATAGTCTCAGGTAGAAAGTAGTTGACAATGGCAGCTTTGCAGCAGGATGTGGTTAAGCGGATAAGTAAAAATTTTTCACGAGCTCCTTAAATGTGTGGATAGATTGCGCACGCCTGATCGCAACTGGAAGCGAATTCCAGAGACGAACAGCTTGTACGGTAAAGGAGTTATCGTAAAAGGTGGTGTGGTGCGGAGGGGTTTTAAGAGTTAGGTTTTCTGATGACCGTAATGAGCGCGAGTGAGAAGAATGAAGGAAACTAAAACGATCCTTTAGATAGCTAGGGTAATTGGGATTAAACAATACGTTATAAAGAAGGGAGAGGATGTGAGTATTCCGGCGAAGACGAATAGGAAGCCACTTGAGTTTAGCGCGATATTCAGAAACATGATCATACTTACGCAAGCCAAATATGAATCGTATACAAAGATTTTGAAGGCGCTCAAGTTTATTTAGCTGGTCCTCCGTAAGATCAAGATAGCTGGCGTCAGCATAGTCTAAGACAGGAAGGAGCAGCGACTGTGCTAGCGAAATTTTAGTGGCAGTGGGTAAAAAGTTGCGTAGTCTTCTTAAAGATGCCGAAGATGCGTAAAGCTTGCGGCTGACAGCTTGCAGCTGAGGCCCCCAACTATCAATTATCAATAGCAACTATCAATAGCTACACCCAAATTCGTTATAACTTGATTGGGATAGTCACTCCATCAAAGTCGACCTTGGGAAGTGTTTTCCAGTTGACCTTTGAGAGCAATCTGGAGCTGCCGACCACAATAGCCTGCGTTTTCCTTGGATTGACCATAAGTCCGAAGGCTCCAGACTCCAGCCAGGTCAAGCCAGGCCAGGCCAAATATTTGTATTGTATGTAAGTATATGTAAATACTATATACGAGTACATACAAAAACATATGCGTAAATACAATTTCAAGGTTAACATGTAAATTGCACGAAAATGTTTTCATTTATTTTATTTGCAAATTGTATTCGGTGCATCAAACTGATAATAATGTAATTAATAATCTTAACTAATATTATAAGTGAGAAAGTAAGTTGGTTTGATTGATGCAATTGGTTTATAAACGCTTAAACCGCTCAACCGGTTTTAATTAATGTTTTTCTAGAGACAGATGGGGTATCACTCACTATCATTTACTATGTAAAAAAAATATTTTCTGTTAAATGTCTCTTACTTGACCTGGCTGAATGTGTTAACCGCACCTATAAACCTTTAAGTATGGGTTCATGACCGCACCAAGCCATTGTTTTAGAAAAAATAATAATTAACAATAGATTCTGAGGCTCTGGAAGTGAAAAAGAGTAGGGAATGATTTGTAGGGACGTGTAACCACGTGTGAGACGGTAGTTTTTTTTTAAATATTAAAAATAACCATTTCATTTCCCCTCCCCATCATGTGTCTATGTGGGAAATCCTGTGCCCAGCAGTGGGACGCTTGTAGACTTATGATTGAACCATTTAATACTGATAAACATCCAACCTTTAAACATTTACAATTATTGTTTTACCGACGGGAACATACCTACATCTTTGTTATTTGTTAAGCTTCGGTAGATAAATATGAAAGTACTAAACAGTCATTATCTTATCATAGACTGCGTATACAAATATAATAACCTAATATCTCACAGCGGTGTGGCAGCGCAATAAAAACATCAACAACTTATCACATTAGGACAATTTTTGTGACTTTCGTATTAAAAATAATAATTTCTAATTTAAAGAAATAAAATACTAATAATATACATAAATATATGGTGATATCGTTTACAACTGTATTAGCTAATGTTAGGACGAAGCCGCGACAATGGCTTCACGTGACTTTTGAAGCACGGAGCAACACTATAAAATTTTTGGTCACCCATCTGGAGTCATGACGTTACAATAATTTTACAATCGTAACTATGCAAATTGACGGAATTTGCTTTGTATACACCTATGATGTTTATATTTAAACTTGACTTTATTTACGATAAGCGGCCGCTCGCGGTTTCACCCGCGTGGTTCCCGTTCCCGTGGGAATATCGGGATAAAAGTATCCTATGTGTTAATCCAAGTTATAAACTATCTGTATGCCGAATTTCATCCAAATCCATTCTGTAGTTTTTACGTGAAAGAGTAACAAACATCCATCCATACGTTCCCGTGGGAATATCGGAATAAAAAGTATCCTATGTGTTAATCCTGGTTATAAACTATCTGTATGCCGAATTTTATCCAAATTCATTTAGTAGTTTTTACGTAAAAGAGTAACAAATATCCATTCATACTTACAAACTTTCGCGTTTATAATATTAGTAGGATAAAGTCAAACGCTGATTACAATTACAAAATATTCCATTAAGTGCTTAATTGTTTTTGTCATTAAAAAGATTACAAGTTATTATGAAATATTGATAATGATGTATACTTCGTATAAATTTTGTTTTGCTTAATATTTATGTTTGTAAATGCACTTTAATGTAGTTTGTTAATTTAATGTTACTGATTCATCAAATTGTTGTGCGTAGCAGTGCGCTCTTTAGCTTTAGCTTGTAGCTTTTAGTTTTAGTGTAGGTATCTTCGGAAGACCAGCGTCGTGGCATTACTGAGATGCTACGACACAATGCTGAGTAGATGCCTTTTCAGTGTCACATAATATTGTTATTTGTAATTTTTATGTTGTGTTTTTGATGCTGAATAAATTTATTTATTTCTATTCTATTCTATTCTAAATATACCTACGTGTATAATTAAATGTAACCACCTGCTGGCGGTCGACCAATCCAAAACTGTCAAATTTCTCTAGTCAATATTAATTCTTACACCCTAAAGATAAAGTTTAAAATTAATTGTAGAAATTTATCATTTGTCTGGTAGGTGGACGTACTGTACGTTTACCAAAAAACAGAAGAAACCACTTTCTTCTGTTCTGTGATACTTACATTATGTGTAAATTTATTGTGAAGACTAGGTAGGTTTATTAAAATTTTAAATAAATCTTTCCTTAAAAAATCCATATTGCGTGTAGGTACCATGGATGTGGAAATTAGTTGTTGCCTGAATTTTATTTATTCACAAGAAAAACCAAAACTTCTACTAAATGGGATAATATACTTATTAATTCAACAGAATTTTACAGACCTCAAATGATTTGTCCCATTAATAGCTCGCGACACAAAACACGCACTTTTAATCCACATTTTAACTGCACCACTAGTTCATTGCTCGAATGACAACTCTGTACTGCGGCTCTACAAGTATCAACAAACTGGTTGAACCACAACAGGAATATGAAATCAGTTTATCTTTCATTAACGCGGTTGTGCACTGCTATCTTTTACTGATACAGACGGTATTATTGCACTATTACCCTGATTATTGTTAGCTCATTCAAATAGTGCAAGCTACGATGTTACTGTAAATCAATTTTTTATTTTATTAATGCCATTTTATTAGGCAGCTTTATTATTTATATTTTTTTGTATTTTAGTTGTAAACAGATTTTTTTTAAAGTTCATACCTAAAATATACCTACTAACTGTGCTACACGGTTTTACCCGCGTTGATTTGAGGAATAAAAAAACTTACTTAACACTTAATGTTCTAAATTTTAGCGTTTTATTAACGCTTAAATATACTTAAGTAAAATTTTAAACACTGAAAAAAAGACGACAACCTCAGGCGGGAATCGAACCACGCACCTTCCGCGCTCTCCAGAAAGCCGGACCTCGGTAGCCAAGTGGTTAAGGCAGCCGCCCGGAATGCGGAAGGTGCGTGGTCTGGCTTTCCAGAAACCCAGACCTCGGTGGCCAAGTGGTTAAGGCAGCCGCCCGGAATGCGGAAGGTGCGTGGTTCTATTCCCGCCTAAGGTTGTCGTCTTTTTTCAGTGTTTAAAATTTTACTTACTTAACACGTTCACGGACACGCCCCGGCCGTCGATGCCGGTTTTTATTTCGATACGGCGCTGCGTCGACAGGCGGTGAACTTTAGCATGTTAAAATCGACGTACTGGCCAAAGTCGCTTAAATTTGTATAGATTACTATGGAGTCACATGATATTGTGTCGTATTGCACTTACTCACATTTTTTTAGTGTCGTTGAAAATAAGTCTAGGGCAAATCTTCGGAAGTGCCCCCCGCGTCCCTCACACACACAAATAAGACTTCATAGTAAGACGACACGCCTGTGGCCGTAAGATACCCATACAGTCAATTGCGCAGTGTCACGGTGGAGTGCGGTTGTTAGGGCATCGAAACCCGGTCCACTTTTAAAAAACCCGGGTTTCGGGTTTTCTTGTAGTCAAAACCCGGGTACCCGGGTTTTTCAAGCATTTTCGGTCTCTTTGATATATTTATTAAATATGAGGAAACTGTATTTTAGTATGGATTTGCTAATTCAATACGAGTAGGTACCTATATAAAACAAGGGAAGGATTCATATCAATTAAACAGTACTTTCAAAATCACAAATATATTTTTAATAGGTAATAAAAAGTGGCTAAACACGATTAATTTTGTAAGTAAGTACATATCTACTTACTGCTTGACGTTTCGGCCGCGATGCTGTGGCCGCGGAGAACTGGCGGTGCGCGGCGTCGTCGGCTCGGGCGGGTATTTGTTTCTTCATCCACCCTCACACGTTCACTTAAATTGTCACAGTGTAATGAATCTTCAGTAACACGACTCCGGCACACTACACTAACAGTACCGGAGTTTCTTGTTGTAGACCGACGTTGCAGTTTGCATTTGCCAATCACTGGATTCCATGCTGATGATAATTTAAACCCGTCCTCCCGATTGAAATTATTATACTTCTTGATCTCAATCGCTTCACGTACTATCCTGCTATGATAATAACGATCGGTGTAGAGGATTTTTGGATCATGTAACTCCATCCAGTGATTAACTTCAGCTTCCAGCAGGTGTTCAGCTACCGCCGATTTGTCTATTTGTCGATTTTTGACCGCTGCGATGTGTTCCTTGACAGGTTCTGCGATAGTCCGCTTAGTCTGTCCAATATACGAACTACCAAAGCTACAATCGAGTTTATAAACTCCCGGTGTTTGGAAAGGTATAACGTCTTTAAGCGACCGCAATTTGTTAGATATTTGGCATAACGGAGTATATACAGTCTTAATGGAGAAGTTTCTTAGTACTGTTCCAATTTTGTTCGTTACGCCTTGTTAGGTAAAAACGCTGCCTAGCGACTCACTTCTAGACGATTTTTCGATGTCCTTGTGCTGGTCGATAAGGTTTCGAATGCATCGTGTGACCCTGGCCGTGGGGTTGTAGGACACAGGTTTGTATACATTGGTGTCCGACAGCAGATCCCTGATTTTGTTGACATAATCATCTGTATTCATTACTACAATAGCATTTCCTTTGTCAGCCTTTTGCACTAAAATCTTGTCGTTGTTACGTAACTGTTGTAGTGCTAGACGCTCTTCCGTAGTAATGTTACTTTTTGGTAGCTTTGACTTCCTTAAAATTACGGCGACATCTTGTCTTAATATATCAGCGTCCGCAGGTGGTGGCAGGTGGTACCTTATTATGTATAATAGTCTGCTCTACTCTACACACTATGTCCTCGTATGGAATTCGCTTAGGTGTTAAAGCATAATTCATACCCTTTGCCAAAACATTCTTAGATGGCCCATCCAATACTTCATCCGACAAGTTGATCACCGTGCGCGCACTGTCTGTGGTCGAGCGTGTGCCACTCGCATCGCAAGTGGGTATTTGCGACTCCTGCTCGCGACGTTGGCGGTTACATAAATTATTATACTTGCTCTCGTGTTTTTCTGCACACAACTCGTACGTTCGTGACGCTTTTAAATTGGTGATTCTACCGCACTTAACGAAATCCTCACTAGATAACACTGCACTGCATTCCTGATGTAATTCGAACAACTCACATACTGTTCGATTCACTGCACTGTGGCCATTACGTATAAGTTGCCTCAATAGACGAACATTCGCGTTATTTAGAATCCTCTTGGAATGCGCTATATCACTACGCGGTTTAATGCGTACACAAGTAGGTAGAACTGCATTATCCCGACACTTTGTGAGAAATATCAAAGATGTTTCTAAGCGCGCTCGTTTACACCGGAGGAGTTCTAGGCGCTTGATTTTTGCTACAATGCAATGCAACGCGATAGTTTAAAGTCTTATGTAATAAAAAGTCTTTTAGACAATGAGTATTACTTCTAAACAAATATAAAATAGAGAAATATCTAGTATTTATCTAGCTAGTAATTATTTTTGATCACAGACTCACGCAGATCAAATTATTTATATTATTTTGTCTTTTGCTAATAGTCAGTTCTTATACTACTAATAATTATAATATGCTGAAGACTATTTTTGATACCTATATAGAAATATATTTAAATTATTTAACTCTTTTATTAATATTAACAATAAATTCGTATTAGTAGCTAACTTACTCGAATAAAGTGTATGAAGTCAGATTGGAATCAGAATAAAATTTTTAATTAAGTCTTTCAGTAGGTAATAATCAGTTTTTCTCTTAATTAAAAATCTGCTAAAGACTATTATAAAACTTATTTTAACTTTAATTAAACTTTTTCCTTAACATTAACAATAAATTCGTCTAGTGGCTAACTAACACGTAAGAAGGCAGATTTTTTTTAAATGTGAAACGTCATAGTGACTGCATCCTGCCTGATGGTAAGCAGCCGATGCAGTCCAAAATAACGGAGCGCTCCTCACCGTGGAACCAGCACGGTAACAAGCGCACCCATTCATGATGACGGCCTGTATAAATACCGTTTTACGCCCCGCTTAAAAGACCCGGAATTATAGGAGCTGGGAAACACATGCGTCTAGCCGAATGGTCTTAAAGAGGAACGACTTGCCAATTTTTTTGGTACGAGTGCTGATAGTCTGCACAGTATGATGGTGGTTCCTAAAACCAGCACGTGTAGTCCAGGTTAGGAAAGGAGAGGGCGGGATTAGATCAAAAATATCTTCAGAACACTCTCCGTAGTAATTTCGGTAGAAGACACTGATAGAAGCAATATCTCTACGCACACGCAGCTGGAGGTCCTCAAAAGAGGCTGTTACCTCAGCATCTCTAATAATGCGTACCGCTCGCCTTTGCAGTCTATCAAGTGCATTTAGCGGGGCCGTCCCATAGATGGGAACAATACTCCATACTCCATCGCACCTGATTCTCGTACAGCAAACAGCGCTGCTCGGGAATGAAAAACCGCCTCACCTTATTGAGAATACCCAACTTACGGGAGGCAGTTAAAATAACACTCTCGATGTAGCATTTTGGATTCAGTTCCTGGCCGATGTCCATGCCAAGATTGCTGAGGTCCACTGAAATGTGTAAAGGAGAGTTCTGAAGAGAGGGAGGTGCACTGACAAAACAAAATGGCGGGGGAGTCACTCGCAGCTCACCGCTACCGTTGCGTGTCTACAACGCAACGACGCATCTTGCCTCCATCTTTCATTCCGTTTATGTCATTTCTGATCTGAGTCAAACGCACGAATAACGTGCAACTTGCTTTATTAATTTAATCTTTTTCACACAAAAAAAACAACTGTAGTTAATTAGGTCAAGCAGAAATTTTTAGTGCCTAGAGCAAAAAAGTTAAGAGAGAAGTAAACTTCACTAACTTGTTTGTATATTTGATTACATACAAAGGTTTGTATGTAGTGAGATACAATGGAGTTAGGTACGTAAACATGGATTAATTATAAAAGTCGGCATCAAGTGAAAGTCGGCATAAAGGAACCAAACTCAAAGAAACTTGAAAATTCGGCATAAGGGTAATCGTTGTATGATATTTCAGTAAAGTCGACAAACAGGGAACATCGGCACAAGGGTCCTAACTCTTTGACCGTGTTCAATCAAAGAGATTATTTTGAAAAGGCGTCAATATACTTATGATACAAATAATTACCGACAATAAAACGATTGTAAAAAAGCTCGAAAAACCCGAAAACCCGGTTTTTGGTTTTCCAAACCCGGGTTTTATTGCGATCGAGAAAACCCAAAATACCCGGGTTTCTTCGGGTTCGATACCCTAGCGGTTGTGTTGTTATTTGTTATTAGCTGAACCAGTGCACGTGGTTAACGTTATCGGAAGGTGTAGAAGGTAGATTTCTCACTATATTTTTAGTGTATATTGTTTCTGCTTATGAGGTTATGTTTGATGGTTGTTTTTGTTTGTAGATGGCTCCTGGTCAAAAAAAGTCAAGCCCAAATACCAGAAAACGGCTCAAATTATCTAAAAAATGGACGGACCGTCATATCACAGGTATCTAGATCCCTTTGAAACGTCAGTCCGCCCATAGGCTGCACCGCCTGTGGGCGGACTATCATATCACAGATATCTAAAAACATTTTATGCGACAATCCGCCCACAGGCGGGGTAATGAGTTTGTATGAAAACCTTAAAAACTAAAAACGTCTTTGTGTCCGTGAACGTCTTAATATTAATTACTCATTATCATGGTCGCCCGCCTTGCGAATTATAAGATGCGCGCGGGGTACTTTATCATTATTTTGTTGCGGTGCGGGTTGTAACTATCTATTAGTTTTGAAATTACTCTACATAATATCATACAGTTATCAGACATAATAATTCTCTTAAGAAATTAATTGAAAACTAATGACGCAAGGGAATTTTTTTTTAAATGAAAAACGTGTGATGATGTTAACGTATTTATTTGCTTAAGGATTATCATGTTTATAAAAAGATTTTGGTATCAACTCGTCACACCAAAATTTTGTTCTAACCGGTCATCCATCAAAAGCAGTATTATTTGTTTCAACCCGTCACAAGTTGATTTACTTCTTTTAGGACACATTGTAATTTTGTAGCTACTGATGGTCACACTGCAAATCTGTTCCTATTTGTCCTCCCGTCAAACAGTTCTAACTGGTCACAAGGAGGATCCTAAACAAGTTTCACAACCCGCCAAACGTGTGGTAAAACAAAATTTTGGAACAAACACTACATAATAAATAAAATATACCAAGTATTTATTTACAATGTATTTATTTTAATCTTAACAAACCATAAATATAACAGGGTCCCTAAACTTCCCGTTGCCTACCCCTCTTATCTTATCTTATCTTATCTGGTGGGGCCTGCAGAGGTCTCCCTCTTGCAGTAGCACGTCGACCCATTGGGATCTTTTGTGCCACCCCGTCCTATCACTCTGCCTCCTCAGTGAAGATAATTGCCATAAGCTTGGCAATGTCCTTGAGGGCGAAGAGCCTAAAATCTTCTGGTTTGGGGTAGGCCGATCCCAGAAGATTCATTCTTTTCCTGGCAAAAGAGTCGCAGTCACACAGTAGGTGCTGCATAGACTCCGTTTCCCCTCCACATGCCCTGCACAGGTTGTCTGTTGCTAGTTGCATTTTGTGGAGCATTTGTTTAGTGGCATAGTGCCCAGTCAGGGCACCGGTAATTAATCGGGCCTGCCTTCTGCTACCTCCGCATAAGATCTTACTCTGTCCTGGGGCGCCTTCGCCTATAAAGGACTTTGAGTGTCTTATGCCGGATAGCTCTTTCCATTCGGTTTTATGCCTGTTTTGGATATGGTCCTTGAAGGCTTTGTTGATGGTACTCGATGCTAGTGCCAATAGGCCAATAGGCCTCAGGGCCAATATATGGGGTCTCTGAGCCCTCCCTAGCAAGTGCATCGGCCATCTCATTGCCATTTATTCCCATGTGGCCTGGTACCCAGATCAATCTCACCCTGTTGTGCCTACCTAGCTTGTTTAAGGCTTTCGTAGTTTCAAGCACAAGGCTAGAGTTGATTCTAGGCGTTATAAGTGACTTAAGCGCGGCTTGGCTGTCACTCAGGATGAATATGTTACGCTTCTTAGGAGCGATTTCTAAATTCTTTTTAGCGCACAGGAGAATTGCGAAAGTTTCTGCCTGATAAACAGTAGCGAACTTCCCCATACTCTGACTGTGTTTGAAATCATTGCTAAAGATACCTGCTCCAGTGCCCGACTTCATTTTGGATCCGTCGGTGTACCAGATCAGGCTGTCTTTTTCTGGAGACGGTGGCTGTTTCCATTGGTCCCGAGTTGGGACATGTATACTGAATTTCTTTTCGAACATGTACTTTGGGGCAATCTTGTCGCAGCTCATTTCCATGATCCTATCAAGGGTATCATTATGTTCCCATTTTGTGTGTCTGGTCAGAGGCAAAGATGCGTCCCACAGCCCTGCCACCTTAAGTCTGTGTAGCGCTTTCCTTGCCTCCGTCTCTATGACACTGTGCAGAAGTGGGAGGTCCGTGAGGACCTCCAGCGCTGCTGTCGGTGTGGTTCTAAATGCCCCGGTAATCGCCAGGCATACTGTTCTCTGTAGTTTGCTCAAAGCATTCTTACAGATCTTTAGCCTGGTCCTGGGCCACCAGAAGATGCTGCCGTATGTGAGAATCGGCCGCACCATCATCATGTAGATCCATCTTATGATTTTGGGGTTGAGTCCCCACATTTTACCATAAGTGGACCGGCACATACCAAAGACCCTATAGGCCTTGACGACAGTCGTATCCATGTGCTGTTTCCAGGTGAGTTCCTTATCTAGTGTTAAGCCTAGATATTTTACTTCTCTGGACCAAGGAAGCTGGGTGCCGTAAAGCGTTAAGTTTCCCAGTTTCGTAAGGTTTTTCATTCTAGTAAAGGAGATGGCGGTCGTTTTTCCCGGGTTTACAGATAGATGATTGGTATTACACCAACCTTCCAGCAAACCCAGGGCACGTTGCATTAGCTCCGATACCGTGGAGGGAAATTTCTCACTGACCGTGATAACTAGATCATCAGCGTAGCCAACCGTAAAGAATGGTCCATGGTTCAGCTTTGCTATGATTGAATCAACCACAAGGCTCCATAGCAAAGGTGAGAGAACCCCCCCTTGCGGACACCCTCTAGTTGTCTGAGCAAGTAAGCTGTCCCCTAGTAGTTCCGAGTAGATGATTCTACCCTTTAGCATACATTCAATCCATTTGCAGATCGGTTGTGGCACGCCATGATCCCTGGCTGCAACATTAATGGAGTCAAAGGTTGTGCGATCGAATGCACCTTCAATATCTACGAATGTGCAGACGCAGATCTCTTTGTTCTCCAGGGCGGATTCCGCTCTACTCACCACATGATGAAGAGCAGTTTCTGTTGACTTCCCTGGCTGATACGCGCATTGTAGTCCATGAAGTGGGAATTTTTTCAATGGTCCCGCTCTAATAAATTTGTCTACCATTTTCTCCAAGGCCTTGAGGAGAAAAGATTGAAGACTTATTGGCCTAAAGGCTTTGAGTTCTTCGTAATCCGGTTTACCCGTTTTTGGTATATAAATTACATTAACACGCCTCCATATTCGGGGTATGTAGCCGAACGCAATGCAGGCTTTGTACAGTCTGCAGAGGTGGGGGCCCAGTATGGAGGCGCCCTGCTGTAGTAGGATGGGGTAAATGTTATCAGGCCCTGGTGCTTTAAATGGTTGAAAGCTCCCCAGTGCCCATTTAACTTTAGATTCATCTACTACCTTCTTCGCTATTGTCCAATCATACTTGGAAGTTCTACGATGCTGCTCCTTCCAGCTGATTGGGTCATGTTCGTCCTGGATGATACTCGATCCAGGGAAGTGAGTATCAAACATAACCTTTAGTGTATCACCACCAGTTTCTGTACGAGTTCCATTTGCCCTCGTAACTGTGGACAATGGAATCGCCTTTGCTGTAGAAATTGCCTTGGTTAGTCTCATTGCTTCAGGAACAGATTGTATCTGTTCACAATGTTTTCTCCAAGCTGATCTCTTTGCTTTACGAACCGCACTGCTGTAGCGAGTTAAAGCTTTATTGTATTCACTAAAATCGTTCTTAGCCTTCGCTTCATTGAACGCCTGTCGTGTCGCTTTTCTAATTTGAGCAACCTCTGAAGTCTACCATGGTAGTTTCTTTGCCACTGATTTCGTTTCTGGGCAGTTGTTTTGCCAGGCCGTCATCAGTGCTTCTGTAAGTCTGTCAGCTTCAAACTCTATATCCACAGCTGAGTTGAGTTTGTCGCTTTGACCATTTAGATCCCTCCTGAGATCCTTCCTGAAGCCCTCCCAGTTGGTGTTCCGAGGGTTCTTCCTTTGCACAGTTCCTATGATCTTACCTAGTCTGTACCTAAAGCATATGTAGTTGTGGTCGGAAAGTGATACCTCGTCCGACACATGCCAGTTTGTGATGTCACTTACCGCTCTGTTAATAGCAATGGTTATATCAATCACCTGAGCCCTCCGGGCATTGAAAAAGGTGGCCTTATTTCCTTTATTAAGAATTTGCATGGGTGAACTCACCAGATACTCCAGCAGTCTCTCCCCTCTCTCATTGGTGTCTGAACTGCCCCAGATCACGTGATGCGCGTTGGCGTCGCAACCGATGATGACATTTTGGTTTTCTCGGCCAATGCAGGTTACCAGTTCCCGCATCTCCTTTGATACTGGATCCGCCTTCTCGAAGGGGAGGTAAGCTGACGCTAAAATTACCGTCCGCCTATCACCCCCTTCCCCCGTAAGGACCTTGACAGCCGTCAGATCCCTGCAACAGAACTTCATTAGAGGCATTGCGTGTAGGTCATTTTTGACATAGACGCAAGTCCTCATGTCATTAGTAGAACAGTTGTAGAATAATGTACCAGAAGTTCCACCTAAACCTTTAATCTGGCCCCTATAAAGATAAGGTTCCTGGATCAAGGCAATATCGAATTTATTCATTGCAAGCTCGCGTGCCAGAAGGGCAGTTGCGGCCTTGCAATGATGTAAATTGATTTGCCTACCCGTCAATACTGAACCTAGACAAATACATACCACTTGGTACAAATCACTCCACATGTCGCACTCTGACCAAATCACTGAATTTAATTAGGCCGCCCTGGTTTAACTTGGTTGGTTGGTTGGTTTAACTAAACTTATGTTCTACACTGTTTCACTGTTTACTAATCCCTACGGTCCGCCGATTTTAACTTGTTATGTGCCCTACACATCAAAACCAAATACAATTAGGTACTTTCACGCGACCTCGCCAAGATGATGTCTGTGTTCTAACCTAACCATAAGTTCAACGTGTGTGTGTCACTTTGACAGCCGTCTGTCACTATATTTTAAAACTACAGCGGGGGCGCACGAAATGGCCGTTTTATTCAACACACACCCCTGCTCTGATCGGAAGCCTCCGATCGTTAGCTCAATCAATCGAATCGAATCAAAAAATAGCACAAAAAACACAAAATATTTACCCACAACCCGGACGTTGCGAAGGTTGATCGGTTTTAGCGAGAAAGGTCCAGCAGAACCCGTTGCGTGCGACCCCCAAGAACGGACGAGACTGAGTGACTCGGTCCGAAGGCAGACCCCCCATCGGCGGCTGCACGGGTGAAGACGTCCACTGTGACAAAATAAACACCGAAAGAGCACTACACAAATAAAGCTCTTTGAACAAACAATATTCAAAATTACAAATTAGGTTACCTAGTAACACATCCAACAGTCGTCAACCGGGACTTACTGGCCTATTGAAAGGCTCATGGGAAGTTTATCAATTTTCCAAACTTGTACATAGTTATGGAAATGGTACACAAACACAATGACTCTAGACTATGCGGAGTCGAGTCGTCAAACTGTGTCCATAATAGGAACAAAAAACAAAATAGTTGGCACTGCCAGCAGTGAAGAGCGAGTCAGAGCTGTCTGGGTGCCTAGTAGGACCCTTCCTAGTACACCCGAGCCCAAGAGTATGTCAATTGGGCCGGTGAGAAAGTGTGGGTCTGCCCGATCTAGACCAATGTCTGTGCCGTTATCCCTGCGGGCGAATCGGTAAAAGGCTGTTAACCTACAATGGTAAATTCATTACCGTTACCAAAATTGACATTCTCACATAGATACATGTACCGAGGAGAGGGTGACTTGTGTTAGGACCGTCAAACTCCCAGTAAGCATGCCACCAAGAAATGTCGCACAAAAGTTTCAAATTTAAGATTTCTTTAAAATCTAACAACAAATTTCAAATTTAAGGTTTCTTTAAAATCTTTCAAACGCGGCCGCCATAGTAGTTAGCAAAACCGTCCGTGGTTTTGCTCTCGCAAAGGGGCCGGCTAGCTATGGCCTGCCTGGGTCCCCCATCTCCAAAGAAGGCCCCCGCCCGTGTGATACCGCGGGTGGTACTATAACCGTTGCTCGATCGCGCTGCTGCACACAGAGCGCGGTGCAAAGAAGGGTCCCTCCTTCGTGTCACCGTCGGGCGCCCACCCGTGTGATACCCAAATCGCACACGGGCCGGCGGCATGGTAACCTGCAGGCGCGGGTTTGCGCGCCTGTGCATGGTTCACCTTCCGGTGTGGGGGCGCGCCTCGCGCATGACTGGGCCTCCAGTCCACTGGTAGGTGTGTGCTCCGCGCTGGAGCACCCCTGCCCGTGTAAAGCTGCCACCGCTGTGTGTGGTCGGTGAAGCCGCTCCCGATCTGTTGACACACAACAATAATAAATGGAGTGGTCCACCAAATGCAATGCGGCGTTGAAGCCTATAGCCAAAGCAAATGCCGCTGCGCCTTGCTATACGCCACCTCGTAATTACAGGCAGCCCTCGTCGGTCCTGGCACCGCGTTGTAGTGTGGCCCGTTTGGCCACAGTGTGTACAAGCCGGGTCCATACAGGCTGCTGCAGTCAGCGCCGCCAGCCGCGCTGTAGTGTGTCCTGGCTGCGGCTGTGCCGTGGGATTCACCTGGCGTCCCATTGAAACCTGCGCCTCTGATGGCGGCAGGTCAGGCTGGGAGGTCGCTACGACCCCCGTCTCATCGCCGAGGAACCTTAAAAGTTCCTCCAATCCCGGCAGAGTAGCCCCATCTTTCTCTGCCGTTTCCCGCTCAAACCGGGAACGAACGTTCGTTGGCAGCTTGTCCAACACAATGTGTACCAGTAGCAGCGACACTCGGCTACTGGCAACCCTAATTTTCGTAACGCGGTACACGCAACTGTGACTGGCGTCAACAGCTACGTCGTTAAGTCCGCCCGATTAGCTACCTTAGGTAGCGACAACAATTGGCGCGCGTGTGCGTCTACCAATGACCCCTCTTACACAGCGCCACGTAAACTTCCTACCTGATGTGTAGGAAGCCTATCAGGTATCCTGGGCCCTCCCATTGGTGGCGGTGTGGATCGCTGGACATCCCCTATCCGTCGCCTTTTAATGTCGCAGGCCGCCTGGACGACATTATCATTGATTTCCATTATTTGGTCATACTATTCCTTGTATGCGACCATACCTCTTTGTGGGATGTTGGAGCAGTCTCCGACAAAACCACCATGGCGGTCTCAACCGAAGACACCCGCTGCCCTAACTGCCTGGCTCGCTCGAGGATGTCATCATCGCAGTCTCTCCGAGACAGCAGATCCTGCGTATGCACGAACCAGCGCAGCTGCGTTGCAAAGACTGCCTCCGCCATCGCGTTGTCAACAAAAAACAAATAAAAGAGGGATGATATTTATGTCCAACAATAGCACAACAGGCAGGACAATGTTCCCTACATTACATACCCTTTTAATTACAATGTAGCAACAACCAAAATTAAAAAGTACAAAATAAATTTATACGGGTTTGCAACGAGAAGCGCACTAACAAATAGAATGTACAAGTATTATTATTACATAGTCCCTATGGGTCAAACACAAAAAACGAAAAAAAAATGTTCATGCTACTTAAAACCGTTATTTTAAAATTATATCAACATTGAATGCATTTAATAGCTATTTCGTCTTGAAAACTTCACATGTTTCTTAAAAAATTAGCGCTGTACTGGAATTTACTTTATTTTTTTCACTTTTGAATCTGAAAAAATCTCCTTCTGTAGACTGTTCGGATGCCAAGTAGTTGAGTTTAAGTGATGGTTAAAAATATATACACATACTTTCTATACTTTCATTTCGTTTCATTACATCAGTTATATTATCAAATATTCATAACATAACGTATTAAAAAATATTATAGTTCTAAATTTTAAAATACACCGTATCAACATGTTGTTCACAGATTTTAGGTCTACTTCTGTAGACGCATAAATTTAGCCAAAATTTGCCAAAGATGAACGCATCGTTATTATTTTATTTTTTGTGTTGGTTGCACTGTATTCTCTGTCATTTGCTCGGTTGTCATTTTACGTGCAGTGTGTGTGACATAAAAACCTCCAATTTTATTTAATTACACAAGTTTTCTGTCGAGATCAGTGCGTCTTTCCTGTGCAAGGGATACCTGGGTAAGTAGCCTTTACAAATAAATAAAAACATCAAGGTAGTATATGCGTATGGGTGCGGTATGCAAATATCACCATGTTTAAATCCTAACCTGTTAATGTAGGACGCCATCTTTAATTTTTGAAAATGTGTCTCTCGTGTAGACATCTTTACTGTAGACTTAGTGTCTACAGAAGGGAGGCATGCCCACAGAAGTGAATAAGCAATGAAATTTCACTGCATTTGAAAAAAAAACAGTAGTGTTACTCGCTTTTTAACAGATTAATAAAAAAAGGAGGTTCACAATTACAATGTCTTTATTTAAATCCTTTTTTATAAACAAATTTTGTAATGTCGGATGATGAATTTCGTAAATAATTAGAGTATTTTTTGTAAAAATGTTTCTTTTTGTGTTTCTTTTTTCATCATTCATTTTGCTCACTTTGGCCTTCCAATTTGGTTTGCTTTCATTTGCATTGTGTTGCTTGCAGTGCATGACGGTTGGGGTCTTTTGTTTCAGTTACTATGCCACGAACAAGTCGATCAGGGCAGCTTACCGAAGAAGAAAAAAAGAAACGCAGGCGTGAGCAGAAAAAACTTAGTATACGCCGTGCTCGGGCAAAAATGGATGAAGCAGCTCTCGAAGAAAGAAGAAGGAAGGATAGGGAGAGATACAAAAGAAAAAAACAGTTAGGTCAAATTAAGACTGTTAAAGACTATACGCCAAGAGAACAAAGGCAGATAAGAAAAATATGGAGAGAAAAGGCAAAAAAGAAACGCGATAAAGAAAAAATTAAGAAAAGAGAACGTGATTTTGTGCAAGAGAACACACCTCCATCAAGTCCATCGTTTTCGCGTTTACATGTTGGCAGAGCGGTGGCTACACGGAATAGACGACGACTTGTTGCAGAAAATAATCATTTAAAGATAAAAGTTCTTGAATTAGAGTCTAAAGTTGCCAAATATAGAATGAGGTATATAAGAGCAAGTAGTAAACTGGAAAAGAAAAATGAAAGTGCTAAAAGAAGAATAAAAATCATGAAGACTCAAGAGATAAGAAAGGCAATCCATGACTTTTTACTGCAAGATGAACACAGCAGATTGACGTCTGGAAAAAAAGATACTATTACAAGAAGAAAGATCAAGAAACAAATTCGCTTTTTAAATGACTCACTTTTGAATCTGCATAAGGCATTTGTGAATAAGACTGGAATACCTATTTCATATGAAACATTCCGAAGAAATCGACCATTTTGGGTTTTATTCCCTAAAGTCGATGCTAGGAACACTTGCCTATGTGCCATACACACAAACAATGAATATATTATTCGAGCATTATATCATTCAAAATTAATTCCGTATGTCTCTGCTTCTTCTTTGATGAAGGATTTGTGTTGCAATAATGCACTGGCAGTAATCTGCTTAGAACGAAATTGCCCTGATTGCAAAGACAAAACTATTCAATGTAATGACTTTGTTGGAAACGATACTATAACTTACGAGAGATGGGTAACAAAAACGGTAACTGTCGTTATTAAGGGAGAAGCAAAACAATGCAAGAAAACTATTAAAGAAAAAGTACAAACCACGAAGAAGGCTCTTGTAGACATATTAGACTCTAATTTACCGATTTTTATGAAACATGTTGCGTATGTGATGCATCAATTCAAGGCCATTCAAAATATAAAATCACAATTAACGCCAATAGACGGACTTCTCCATATAGATTTTTCAGAAAATTATCAGTGCAAATACGGTCAAGAAGTACAATCTGCTCACTTTGGGGGTTCAAAGATACAATTATCCTTACATACTTCCGTCTACTACTCTACCCAATTAGTACCTCCACACAATTATTCAGAAAGTACATCCTTCTGCACTGTCTCAGAAAATGTTAGGCATGATCCAGTTCTCATCTGTGTTCATTTACAAGCATTGGTAAATAGAGTTAAAGAGTTATCTCCAGATCTGAAAAACTTGCACATTTTGAGCGACGGGCCTTCTACGCAATATCGGAACAAATCTATGTTTCACTTGATAGCATCATATTTAAGCAAAGAGTTTAGCGTTGATTCTATCATTTGGCACTATAGCGAACGGGGACATGGCAAAGGTGCCCCTGATGGAGTGGGTGGTTGCATCAAACGAACTTGCGATAACCACGTTGCAAGAGGCCATGATGTGGCTAGTTTGGATGAGATGATGTTATGCTTGGGGAATAATTGTAAGGGAATTGAAGTTTATAGGATCAATGAATCACTAGTTCCTGAAATTCAACAACTAATTGACAACAGCACTACACGGCCTTTCAAAGGTACGTTTGGAATTCACCAGTTAACATGGAGTGTTAAAGACCCAGGACTTATCCACGCGAGACGTTTAAGTTGCTTGGGATGTGCTCCTCACCAGATATGTCCACATTACGAAATGGGTCGAATCCAAATAAACCACATAAGGGATTCGATAATGCCTGGCACATCTAGAAACATAGCCACTCCTGATTCATCTTTGTACAATTTGTCGCCTGATTGCCCTGAAAGATCAGGATCACCAGACTCCTCATCTGAGCATTTGCCTATCCGTGATTCTCCTGTGGCTCCAGCTACTCCTGAGGCTCCGACTGAGCCAAATTCACCAGGACTATCAGATAGACTGACACCAGATCTTTCTATCGAAATATTTAACCAAAGGCATAGACCCCAGAAGAGAAGAATCTATTCAGACGACTCTGAGGCCTCAGAACATTCACCACAGAAAAAACGGCCGACTAATTTCATGTGGGACGATTCGGACGACGATAGCATATTTTAATATTCTGTTCCTTTATATGCCTACAGAAGCATAAGGTCTGTTCTGTGGACAAATTTCGATTATTTTTTTGTACTGATTTGGTATAGATTTTTGATTATGACTTGTTTAGGAGTTGAGGAGAACTCTATTTTATTTTATTTTCTTTTGTTTATATTCTTGATCTTATTGATATGATTATATAAGGTCAATTTTTGTTCCCTTCTGTAGACAACACAATCTCTTCTGTAGAGGTAAAAAAACTAAAAACGTGATTTATTCCTAAAATATCCAAGACTGATCTCTAGTGATATTATTGTAAGAATATTATTTTCTAACTTTAAATAAATATAACGTTTCACAAAAAATCATGAAGTTTTATTATAAATATTTTGTAATGTTCACTTTTTGTGTATGACCCCTATGCATAAATCAATCAATTTAAAACCAATGTAATAATCAAATTAAATTTAAAATTGGTTTTCAAAATGAATGTGCCAACAAAACAAAAGGTGTTCAACCGATTTCGCATATGCCGCTATGTAAAACAAAACAATCTATTTGGTTCCAAAGAACCAATGTAAACAAAATGAATGTTTAACTAACATTACACAAGGATGAACCAGTAAATCAGACTTGAATTGATTTCCAAAGAAAAATCAAAATTACAAATAAAATTGTTCCTTAATATCATATAGGTACAACACAACTATGTTAACACACAATGTATAATGCAACTACAACATTGATATGTGACTACAATATGATTATACCAAATGAAATGCAATAACAAGCATTGCACAGACCGCCATGCAATCAAAACAAAGCAATAAATCAACCCTAGTTGATTCTAAAGCAGCCACAATAAATATTGAATGTTCAATTAAAATTTACTATGTAAACAAGTCATTTACCAAACAAATGTTACAAATGAATGGAACTCAAATTAGTTTCCCAAAGAAAACTACAATAAACAAATGTTAATCAATCATACATAGGCCAAACTCACTATGGAAACAAACAATTTATATGGTAACATAACTGCAATATTGATATATGTGTCTACAGCTTTGCAATCGCTAGACAACCAAACTACAAATATTGTGAATCAAGTGCCTACAATATTTAAATATGTTTTCAAAATAAAACAACAAACCAAATCAAAATACCACAATTTTCAATGCTTTAACTTTAAATTCCAAATTAAGTTTTTAAGCAATCAAGGAACAAACGAAATGATTAATTATTTGCAAACCGCTAGAATCTTAACATTCCGTTTGCAAACCAAATGCAAAATTAACATCAAAAATATTTATTTGTTGTCCCAAATCCACAGTCCCCAGCGAGACTAATTTTAAATTACAATTAAAATTAAACAACCAAGCAACAATGTAAGTACTGCAGCAAACAGTTAAAGCAAGTACATTAAAATTGTCTGACAATTACACCGCCCCGGTGAGTAGATAGTACTCAAATAAATTCAAAGCAAGTAAATACTGTAGATAGATAGATAGATAGATAAATTCTTTATTGCACATACATGTAGAACAATTTTACAATATAAAACTTAAATCTAGTATGAGCAAAGGCGGTCTTATCGCTGAAAGCGATCTCTTCCAGACAACCTTTGGTTTTAGGACCCAAGAAAGAGAAAGAGGAAGTGCGCAAGTACAATTAAACAGAATTACACGATAGTTAATTAATAAAAACAGGTATTATAATTATATACTTATAAATATATTTAAAATTAGACGTACATATATATATACAACGATATAAGTATCATACATACTCACATACATACATATATATTAAATAAACTATTACATGTTACTAGCAGATGACTTAGCTAATAGATGCTTGTGTAGCATAGATTTGAAGATAGAAAGTGTCTTGGAGTGTCGGATTTCGTAGGGTAAGTTATTCCAAAGAAAAGTAGACTGGACTGTGAACGAATCCTTAAAATAACCTGACCGGGTAAAGGGAGCCTTTAGTACATTATCCGATTTTGACCTGAGACCACGGTTGTGATCCTCCCCTAGAAACCGGAAACATCCTTTAAGGTAGGAAGGAGTACGAGGATCATACAGTACGTTAAAAACGAGAGTGAGGATATGCTCCTCACGGCGCAATCTAATAGGTAGCCATTCAAGCCTATGCCTGTATTCAGACACATGGTCGAACTTACGCAAACCGAAGATAAACCTGACGCAGAGATTTTGAAGGCGTTGTAGCTTATTAAGCAAGTCCTCATTAAGATCAACAAGGCAGACATCGGCGTAGTCTAAGATCGGTAGAAGGAGAGATTGCGCAAGCTCGACCTTGGTCTTCACAGGAAGCAAGTTCCTCCACTTCCTAAGCGAACCAGAGGCAGCAAACACCTTACGACTCATCTCTGCTACTTGTGGAGCCCAGCAGAGGGTACAGTCGAAAAGGACCCCTAGATTCTTTACAACATCGCAGTAGTTTATTGAGATACCGTCAAAGAAGAGCGAAGGGACAGATAAATTGTTTAACTTGGCTGTTTGTTTTGAGCCCCCGATGATGATAGCTTGTGATTTATTAGGATTGACCGTTAAGCCATGGGTTCGACTCCATTCAAGAATAGTCGCAAGGTCAGCGTTAAGGCTGGCGATCAACCTCTCAATATCATCAACGGGGGCCTGAGAATAAATTTGCAGGTCGTCGGCATACAAGTGAAATTGACAGGATAGGAGTGGTGTGAGAAAGTTAATAAAAATCGAAAACAGGAAAGGAGAAAGGACGCCGCCCTGGGGCACACCGGCAGTGACGTCGCTAGCACTAGAAAGTTTGTCATCGGCGCGGACGAATTGCCGTCTGCCGAAAAGGTAACTACGAAACCAATTAAGCGCCGTATCCGAGACTAGGAGAGATTTCAGCATAGCCAGAAGGATGTCGAAGTCAACAGTGCCGAAAGCATTTGAAAAGTCCAATAGTACCAACACCGTCAACCGCTGATCGGACATTCCCAGGCGTATGTCATCGGATACTTTGGTCAGAGCTGAGGTAGTACTATGTCCCGGGCGGAATCCAGATTGGAAAGGACTAAGGAAGTTAATTGAGTTTACAAAGACACTGATTTGGTTGAGGACAAGGCGTTCAAGGATTTTTGAAAGGAAGGGAAGAATGGATATTGGTCTAAAATGAGAGGGCAAGGAAGGGTTCGAAGTTTTAGGAACAGGTATGACGACTGCTTGACGCCAGCAGCTAGGAAAGCTGCCGGTATCAAGCGAGAAGTTAAAAATATGGCAGAGGATAGGGACCAGAATATCAAATCCTAAGAGGATCATCCGCCGGCCAATCCCATCCATGCCCTCGGCATTAGACTTAACTGCTCGGATATTGTCTTCAACTTCGCGCTCAGAGACCGACCGAAAGGCAAATACAGGATGCTGTGGATAAGGAGAGGAAGACAGTGATAGCAGTGTGCTTTGTTTCAAATTATGAGGGATACATGAAGGAGCAGAAAAGTGTTGGTTTAAGGAGGACAAATCAAGATTTTTAGGAATGGAGGTCTTAGACTTACCAATACCCAAGGAATTTAAAAATGACCAAACCTTAGCAGGGTCACCGTTAGCTACGGAAGAGTGAATGTGACGACGTTGCGCATCCCTACACAGCCTACTACAGCGATTACGAAGCTCCCTATATTTGCCACGATTAATGTCAGATGGATCCTTCTTAAATCGAACCTTAGCAGCATTACGCCTGGCCATAATGACTTTAATGTCATTAGTTAGCCAGGGAGCGGGGAGATGTTTGAGCCGGACCGGTCGAAGAGGGGCATGGATGTCAAATATTTCGATCAAGTTCGAGTTGAAGATTTCCATCTTTAGATCGATAGTAGGGGCATCAAACACCGCATCCCAGTCAATACTGCTAAGGTCAGACATAAAGCTAACAGTGTCAACATTGTTGAAGTTACGTTGCATGATCACTCGCGGTTTAGGTTTAGGACAACGGATCTTATAGGATAGGAAAAGGAGATCATGATAGGAAAAGGCTTCAGCAGAAAGTTGCCCGTGGGAACTCACGTGATCAGGAGAGGAAACAATTGCAAGATCCAACAAGGAGGGCTGGCAGCCAGGAAAATGGTGTGTAGCAGTTGAAGGGAGAATGTTAAGGCTAGTGGATTCCACAATTGAACAAAGGTGTGTCGACCGTGAATCCCGCTTGAGTAAGCAGGTGTTGAAGTCACCCATAATAATAGTATGGTCAGCTGTTGGTACCAGTGTTTCTAATACGGCTTCAAATTTATCAAAGTAGTCTATGTGTAGATTGGGGCTATAGAACACGCCTAGGAGAATCTTCGAGTGACCGAGAAGAACTTCTATAAAAAGGTACTCAGAAGATTCAGAGTAGGCAGATGGAGATTTACTTATGATATTAAAAGGCAGGTGGCCTCTGAGGAAAATGGCAACACCACCACCCCCCTTGCCAGTCCTGTCATTGCGAATGAGGTGAAATCCGGGAAGAGAGTAGGAGGTGGAAGGGAGACAAGGTTTTAAGAACGTTTCCGATATTAGGATGGCGTGAATATTTCGGTTACCAGAGAAGGTGGTCAGCAAATCTGGGTAATGCGCGGGGATGCTTTGGGCATTTATAAGCACGACATTATAATTTTTGGAGAAAGGTGCAATGTTAGCATCAAGTAATGAGTCCAGAGGTTGAGGCAAACTTTGGAAACTACAGTCTGATAAAGAAGAAGCAGAAAGATAGTCCGACCTGTCATCCGAATCAATATTATTGTCATCATTAAAAATCGCTTGTAACATAATAAGTAAGTATATAAATACTATATAATATAAGATAAAATATATTAAAAAAAAATGTAATATAAAAAACTAAATAAAAAATTAAATAGGTATAGGTATACCACCCGCCAGCAGTATGGAAGAGAATCGCCTACCTACTAGGTACATTCATTCACTAAAAACACAACTTTAAAATGAAGTTTGAACATGACACAAAAAGATAAATGAACCAAATGATTTACTAAACTATACAGCAAATAAAAAAGTTAAACAAAGGAAAACAAACAAAATTAGGTTTAGAAAAATCAAAATTAGAAAAAGAAAACCCTAGGCCGTATAGACCAGATCCCTTAGTCATGTCCAAGAGTGAATTATTGTACTGACACATTCATCCGTCAGTGTCAGTCTGACACCTGACAGTAGGTAATGTAAACAAACGAGATCACGACGAGTTCGACGAGAAAAAAAAGGTTAAATACAGTGAAACTACACTCCAACCCTATAACATTTTAGAGTACATAAAAACTGATTATTATGTGGGTTAAAGTTTAAGTGGCTGAAAACCGGTTGCTAACATTTACTCGGTGTTGACGAGGTACCCGCAGCAATACGGAGAAACTCGGCCATGGACTCCAACCTGTGCCTGTTTCCGTCAGGAGTCTTAATGAAGATCACCCCTTCCGCAGTCCAGCAGTTAGAAATGCCGAATTTGTTTCTTGCAGCCATAAACACGTCATGCCGCGTCTTTGTTAGAAATTCGGATAGCGTGACTTTGGAACCCTTAAGGGCAACTTTGCCTCTCCACAAAGCTGCGCGCACCGCAGTATCCGAGAATTTTACAACAATGGGCCGCGGTTTGTTGTTATTGGGAGCCAGTTTGCCCATGCGATAACTTGCGGTAATGCTGCTACCCGAGAAACCTTGTACCTTGCATTTCGATGTGAGTGTGGCGACAACTTTAGAGCAAGTATCTTCACCTTTCTGCTCCGCGATACCGTGTACCAGCAACATCTTACTTCGGAAACGCGTCTCAATCCTGTCCATGCCTCTTCGTAAATCATCCATTTCTGAGCGAAGTACAGCCAGTCCGTTACAGACAAAAGCCTTGAAGGCGAGAAATTCGGAATTGAGCCCAGCAATTGTATTTGGATTCTTACGTGAAGATGCCTGGTTGAGCTCAGCCTGGAACTCTGCCATTTTGGTCTGGAACATCTTGGCCATGTTGTTCATGTTGTCTTCCAGTCTTGAGTGATCCATGTTTAGTGATGTGTGGAGAGTTTTAAAAGGAGAAGTTAAACTGCAGGCGAGTAGAACTACTTTATGCTATCAGGATTTGCATAAAAAATCTGATAAAAAACTTAATTAAATATTTTTAAAGAAATAAAATAAGTGAGCAACAAATTTAGGTGTTTACTTGGCAACTACCCTCGGCCGAATTCCTGTACTGTGATATGATTTTAATACAACCAACAGTTAACCCTAACTCAAGTAAACACATTCTAAATCAATAATAAACCAAGAGACATATGCCTAACTTAATAGTGAAGCAAGTAATTACAGCAAGTTAGGTCATGACAATTGCACTTGCAATGACTTTCCGCAATGAAAAAATCTTACATATTCAACGCATTCCAAATGCGAGACAAAAACCAAATTAGCTATTGTTACACTGACCGCAGTGAGACAATCTTACCTACTTTTCTGTAATCACACAATCAACCTACATATTACAATTCAATGTGCAGTTGGAACACAATCCTAACGCTAAAACTAATAACTAATTACTAGTCGAGGTCCGGGATAAACCACGCTCTGCTACCAAAAAATGTTTGATGTAGAGAGTCTACTTCAATGCTGGGCCCATTTGATTACTACTAACTAAACTTAAATGACTAAGTTCTTATAATTAAACGAAAACGACTTACGTACTAGTCTTCCTCTCGTCCGCCCGCGCTGTTCGCGGTGCTGTTAGACCGCGCTCCTGCGCGTCTTCGGGCTGCTGTGATGGGTGGAAGGCCCTAAGGGTCCCTAAACTTCCCGTTGCCTACCCCTCAGTACTGAACCCAGACAAATACATACCACTTGGTACAAATCACTCCACGTGTCGCACTCTGAACAAATCACTGAGTTTAATAAGCCGCCCTGGTTTCAAACTAAACTTATGTCCTACACTGTTTCACTGTTTACTAATCCCTACTTTCCGCCGATTTTAACTTATTATGTGCCCTACACATCAAATCCAAATACAATTAGGTACTTTCACGCGACCTCGCCAAGATGATGGCTGTATTCTAACCTAACCATAAGTTCAACGTGTGTGTGTCACTTTGACAGCCGTCTGTCACTATATTTTTAAAACTACAGCGGGGGCGCACGAAATGGCCGTTTTATTCAACACAATTATTTCTTGTAATGATACTCCTACGTGGTCGAGTAGTTATCTACTCGATATACGCTTTAATGTTTAGTGTTTTTTTATTTTATTTATTTATATAGGAAACAACAGCATATACCTAATATACAAACTTAATAGTAAAATTTATGTTAGCGCATTAGCCTAACAGTTTCCACTATGAGTTAACTCAGATACAATTTCTGTTGAGTAACAAAGATGCGAAATAGTAAACGTAAGCAAAAACAAACTTTAAACTATTTGTACTTACATAAGATTTAATACCTACTTATACAATGTGATAGGGGTGGTACTTCTAACCCGTTAAGGCTAAGTGCTACATCTAAATTTAAAAAATTTAAAAAAAAATATGGGGTTCCATCCCTCTCCCCCTATAATTTATGGCCACTTTAAATTTTTTTCAATGTACTGCGGCGCAATGCGATATCAAAGGTTTTATTTTTTTTTATTGTGGCACGCCAAAATGGCTTCACTCTGCCTGATGATAAGCAGCCAGTGAAGCCCAAGAAGTGAAAGCGTTCATCACAGCGCAACCACGCTATGCCGAACGCTCACACTATGGCGGCCTGCATAAATGCTTTTTCACGCCCCGCTTAAATAACCCGGGAGAGAAAGAGGAAGAAAACACGTGTGCGGGAAGCGCATTCCACATACGGGCAGTTCGGCAAAAGAACGATTGTCCAAACTTTTTGGTAAGTGTCTTGATGGTCAGCACGGTATGAGGGTGGCTTCTAAGACCTGCACGCGTCGATCTGGAAAGGAAAGGAGAGGGAGGGATGAGGTCAAAGAGCTCCTCAGAGCACTCACCGTGGAAAAGGCGGTAGAAAGCACTAAGGGAAGCAATGTCCCTACGTAGCTGTAACGGCTCCAGACTGGTCGTAACGTCATCGTTACCGATAATACGGACAGCACGTCTTTGCAACCTGTCAAGAGCTTCGTGCAAGTACTTGGCGGATCCGTCCCAAAGATGAGTGCAATACTCCACGCATTAGCGCACCTGAGTCTTATACAAAAGACAACGTTACTCCGGCGTGAAGAACCGCTTCACCTTGTTCAGGATTCCGAGTTTACGTAAGGCTGTGGTTATAATGCTCTCAATATAGCTCTTCGGGTTGAGGTCGCTGTGTATGTCCATACCTAAGAGACTGAGACTAGTCTGGATGGGTAATAGGTTGCTCAGGAAGGAGGGTTGGGGGAGAAATGCGGACTTTTTAAGCTGTGACAGCGCAGACCTGTGTTTTTTTGGCATTGAACTGAACCAGGTTATCAGATCAGTCAAATTAAACACTAGAAGTAAGAACAAATTAGCAGTACCTTATACTAGGCTCCATAAACTAAATAATTCTTTTAAGGGTCTGTGTGTACGATTATACAACAAAGTACCAAATGATATTCAGAAATTAGATCTTGATAAATTTAAAATGAAAATCAAAAAAAGGCTTTATAAAAAAGCTTATTATAAAGTGTCAGATTATACAGAAGACAAAACAGCTTGGGTCTAAAATGCTCCAAGTACTCCAACAGCTATTTCTAATTGTCTCTAATTAATTTATATAGAGCACAATATTTAATTAAACTATTTACATTCAAATTCATATTTTGTATTTTGTGACCTGGTAACGACATATAATATATTTTTTTTGTAAATGTCGTTGCTTCTGGGCGCTGTGGTTTCTTGCGCCCGTTCTTTGCCACAGTTAAAAAATGATGTCCTGAAAAATGGTGGTAGGTTAAAAATATTTGGACGTTTCGAAGTGCTTGTTAGTTGAGTTTATTGAATAAATATATTTTGACTATTAACTATAGAGCCCCATTTATAAATGCGGTCTAACTCCTCGTCCAGCTCAATGACAATCTTCCGTCTCGACTCCACTACATCGGCCTGCTTTGCCGCAGGGTGACCCAAATAACGCCAATGTACCGTACTGTCGTCTGCATACCAATGAATGTTACCCAAAGATAACATATCATTGATATGCAGAAGGAACAGCTTGGGCGATATTATAGAACCCTGCGGCACTCCGGCGTTCACCTGCAGAAACTGTAAGGCACTGCTTTCGCAAAGTACGCGAATGCTGCGCTCATGCAGGAACCCGGCGACCCAATCGCATAGGCGAGGTGGCAAGCCGTATGACGAATGCTTGGAGAGAAGCGAACGATGCCAAACTCGATCGAAAGCCTTGGAGATGTCCAGGCTAACAGCCAGTGCTTCTCCGTGCTTGTCCAATGCTTCATCCCACAGGTGTGTTATGAACGCCAGGAGATACCCCGTTGATCATTTCGGTCTGAACCCGTATTGTCGATCATGAATCAGGGAGTGATCTTCTAGGTAGCGAATGAGTTGCCTGTTTATGATTCGCTCAAAAACCTTGCAAAGGACAGAGGTGACAGCAATTGGTCGATAGTTAGCTGGGTCGGACCTATCCCCTTTTTTGGGTACCGGCTGGACGTTCGCCTTTCTCTAAGCCTTCGGCACAATTCCAGTAGAGTACGAGAGGTGGTATAGGCGTGTCAGTACTGGAGACAACTCGGGAGCTCATTTTTTAAGGACGACTGCCGGTATACCGTCAGGACCGGCAGGAGCCTTCCGCACATCAAGTGACTGCAGCACGGCACGGACGTCACGTTGTCTGATTTGGACGTCAGGCATTGAGGAACCCCAGTGAGGGATGGTAGGTGGTTCCGTGCCGCAGTCATCGACACGCGAATTCGCCGCAAAGAGCTTCGCTAAGAGGTTAGCCTTGTTAGCGGCCGATGGGCCAACGAGCCATCAGCCGCAGTGGGGGCAGAGAAGGCGCGCAAAAGTTGGCTTGCACCGCTTTGGCCAGTCGCCAGTCATATGTCGTAGAAACATGAAAAAAATGGCAAACGGTAGCTAATGACACTGTTTAGCTAATCAATTACTTTGTTTCGTGTGTTTAAGATTATTTTGGTGAGAAAAAAATCATTATTTCATTATTTTGTGATTTAAAATCACTTTTTTATGTTTTCACAGATTATTCAAAACTAAGTTGGACCCCACATGTTATTTTTTTTGTCGATGAATTTAGATGTCTATTCTTAACGGGTTAGAAGTACCACCCCTATCACATTGTATATATTATTTAGGCATAACAAAACTAAAGAAAACGTAAATTGACAGATTTGATACTAACAGATCTTGTTTATCACCGTTTAAAAGGTTACGAAAACGCCTTATTTTTTATAAAATATGTCGATGTTATTGAAAGTACTGTTAAACTCATTAGCAGCTCTAAATAAAAATCTGTTTCGTCTATAGTTGGTCCTACACCAGGGGAGATTAAATGTTTGCTTATTTCAAGAATTAAGTCTTGAGCAATTTAGACTTATTTTACCTAGCAAATAAGGGGAATCAGCAAAGTTATTAATAATTGTGTAAAGTAGCACCAGCTGTGCTATCGGCTAAAACAAATGAATATGGACATGGACTTCATTTGTCATTTGAAGCCCATAATATGGCCATATAAGGACAAAATATGGGCTTCAAATGTCAAATGAAGCCCATGGTCCATATCCATTTTTTTAGCCGATAGACCCGCAGGTTCCTATGAATTCGTCGAGTCGTTAAAGACTTAATTATGTCCGTATCAAAATCCATAAACTTATATTTTGAGCGCCTTTGAAATTTATTTTGGGTAGTACTTATCATGTTAATATCCTTAGAATAACAAGCATTCCAAACAGAGTCCTAACTGAATTATATAAAATTGTAAGTGTGTTAAACGTATTTTTGCTTTTTGTATTGTCATTGTAAATATCGTACTTTTGTCTTATTATTATTTTTTCTTTTTTTTTACATGTATGTCATTTGGTAATGTGTGCCAATAAATGTATTTTTTTTTCTTCTTTCTTTCTTTAGCGTTTGGCTAATGGCTAGACATCCGGAGGTGCCAGGTTTAATTGCCAAGCGTGTTACATATTTTTCGAAGCATGCCCGAGTCTGCAAACACTGACTTGTATTTGACTAGTGTGTCGATTAATAATTATGATACCAGTTTTACTCTAGATGACTTGATTTCAATTATTTCTGAGGTCTTTGTCTGTCTGTAGGACTATTTATACTAGTGTCTGTACCTACTCTACTTACTTTATTTTCTTGTAATGTATCTTTTTCAAAAGTACTAGAAGATATTTACATTGCGATTATAAATGGTTTTTAACGCTTGTTTGTTTATTATTGTTAAAATTATCAATCAATTATCAATCAGATATGGAGATGTGTGGTAGCGACTCATTGTTAAAATAATACTTGATCGCCTCGGCGACGGTCTAGTGCAGTGGTCTTAACCTTTTAGTCATGTGTGCTATGCTGCCATGGACCACCCTTGGCATAATATACAGCACCTAAATACCTAAACTTTAAGTATTTATTAACGTTTAGATCCTAAAGAGTTCTATCTATCTATTAAAAAACATGCATACAATTTATTCAAAACCCAAAAGTTAAGATAAATTGAATTATTCCCCAGAGATACACTTTCCCCGTAGATACACTTTTAATAAAACTACGCTTTTATTCCTGTAAGATACATTTTTTTAAAGCCTACCAATTTGTCCTCTTAGATACACTTTTCGGTACTGTTGTGTATAAAATCACTTTTTGTAGTGAATACTTTATTAAACAATGGATGAAGCCCAACATGATGCTTTACATTTGTTTTTATGGTCAGAGACACCGCACCACAAACTCAATAGAAGGCTGGCTTGCACAACCGTCTAAATAGGAAAATCTCAATTATTTGTTTAATTACAATTAATTTAGTTTTTTTTCTACTTAGGTGTTCAAGCCGAAAGCGTATCTCAGGGGAATAGAAGCTTTAGTTTTGTTTGATTTTGACGTAGGTATTTAGTTTTCCTTTTATATAAAACACTTTTCTATTTAAGTGTTCAAGCCGAAAGTGTATCTCTGGGGAATAAAAGCGTAGTTTTATTAAAAGTGTCTCTACGGGGAAAGTGTATCTCTGGGGAATAATTCGATAAATTCACATTTAATTCCAGATTTTAATGAGATTTTTGTGATTGCATACTAATTTATTAATTTCTGAATCCTTGGTTCTGATTCCTATTGAATCCTTCTGAGTCCTTTTCCTATTTATTAGTATGGCTCCGCGGACCACTTGGGATGCTTCCAGGGACCACCAGTGGTTCCGCGGAATACCGATTAAGGCGAGGTATTCCGAGCGCTTTTCTCTCGCTCTCTCGACGGTACGACGGTAAGGGACGGGTATAAAGGCGAAGCGGCGCGAATAGGCACGTTTTAAAGGTTTTTTGCCTATAAAAGAAAAAATATGTGAAATACAAAAAATGTGTCATTTGCATTCACTAGATAATAAAAAGTTTCTTCTATTGGTAAAAAAATTTAGTCTTTTATTATTGTATTAACTGACTTACAGCTCTTTTAAATGTTGAACAGAGCTATTTTTGGATTTTTTTTTTCTATCGAGTGAAGTATTACCAATCATGTTTCTGTCTATAAGAGTCACTAGATATTAGGTTCAACTGTATTATATATGAATTTTAGAACCGTATATTTTGTGTAGGTGGCGGTACAATCAATCGAAATTGTTAAAAATGGGAATTATAGCGCCTTAGGAACCACTGGTCTAGTGGCTAAGCCACACCCGTCTGGGTGTAAGACCGGGGTTCGACTCCTTGGTTTAGTTGGTGGTAGGGCTGTTAAGTCCGCCTGGCTAGCTACCACCATCTTATCTAAAGTCTGGCACCATAACAACATTGCTAATAGCATTTTTATGTTCCCTCAGTTTATAAGAGATAAGATAGCCTCCATGGTTGAGGATTTCGGTTGAAGCGCGTTTCCACCTTCGGCTTTATCGTCACTTACCATCAGGTGGGATGAAGGCCAAGTGCTAACCCGTAATGGATTAAAAAAAAACTACCATCCGTCTATTCTCGTCGTGAGTGTCGTTAAAGGCGATTAATTGGCGGAAGACTTGCTCATACATCCAACAGATGTGTCTTGTCTACACCCAGCGGGATCACCTGTCTGGGAGACTATGAGTGATTTATTTATTTATTTAAAGCTTACCAACTAAATACATAATAGCAAATTATATTAATATTACAAACTTTAGCAAAAAATGTGTCATATATGCATTTAACTTAAAGGTATGCACAACATTGTTATACGTATAAGACATTTTTTTTATAATTATTAGACTAAGTATGTATACAATAGTAGTGCTCAAAAAAAATATATACGGTGAAGAAAAAAAAAAACAGGGAATTAGATCTGGATTTGTTCTACTGAATTATGCTGAAGACAGAATTTGTTCCGGTGAACAGGTGAACCCGGTGGGTGTAGACAAGACACATCTGTTGGATGTATGAGCAAGTCTTCCGTCCATTAGTCGCCGTTAAGGACACTCAGGAGAATAGACGGATGGTAGTTTTTTTGTTGTTGTTTTTTACAGACTGGTGATCCCGCTGGATGCAGACACATATCCAACAGCATATAGCAGCGACTGGGTCACCGGCTATTACGCTGAGCACATGTGCTATGACGCTGAGCACATGTACTATTCTGTAAAACGTGGACAGAAGCAGTGCACTGCTTTTGTGTACTCATTGCCTAGTCTAAGCCTTGCCTTCAACCGTGTCGCGTGGCGGTGAAAGAATACTACCACCCCCTCTCTTCCCTTGGATGTCGTAAAAGGCGACTAACGGACTAAAGACTGCACATACTTCTAACAGGATAGAGCGGTGATGGGCTGGGTGAAAAGTGGACTATGGTAGACCGCTTTTGCTGTCGTCATTGCCCAGTCTCTGACTAACCCTTTGGTGATAATAATCGCCTCTTTGGTCTAGTGGCTAAGCCACCAGTTTCAGACCCAGAGGCCCCGGGTTCGATTCCCAGCGGGGGGTACATCTTTGTGTGCTCGGTTTGGTTGGTGGTAGGGCTGTTAAGTCCGCCTGGCTAGCTACTACCATCTTATCTAAGTCTGTCGCCATAACAACGATGTTTATAGCATTGTTGTGTTCCGGTAGTTTGAGATAAGATAGCCAGTTCCTCAGTGGTTGAGGATCCCGGGTGAAGCGCGCTTCCACCTTCGGCCTTATCGTCACTTACCATCAGGTGAGATGAAGGCCAAGCGCTTACCCGTTGTAGATTAAAAGAAAATCGTTAGTGTATGTAGGTATGTAACTTTCATTTAATTTCAGTCAGTTTTAGTAAATGAGTCTACCACCACCTTTGAATGAGTCAACGTCGCGGGCAGCAGCGCGACCGCTCAACCCCCGACCTTGTTTGTAAGAAAATTGGGAGGCGGAAAAACACCATTTCGAACGCATTTTCCAAACGATCTATATCGTGGCCTTAGGAGGTCGGGGGAATTTGCATGTTTCGTCACAAGGGCCGGGTTGCGGGGGCAGCGGCGGGGGCGGTGGCACAGAATAAAAACCTATACAGTATTCCATCTTTCTACAAACTGCCGCAACCACGCGCTGCAAAATCTCTGTATACTTTGATACAAATTTTAAAATTACAAAGTTACTTAAGTTAATTTAAGCGTTAATAAAACGCTAAAATATAAAACATTAATCTATAAACGCAGCTTCATCTTAACCAAATGTTCAAATATTTGTATAAATATTTCTTTCGGATCTCAGAGGTGAAAACTTCTAAGATTTGATGAAGCAATGTTGACTAAAAACATAAGCATCAAGCACTGACAAATTTCGACGGTTGAAAGCCAGACCTCGGTAGCCAAGTGGTATAGGCAGCCGCCCGGAATGCGGAAGGTGCGTGGTTCGATTCCCGCCTGAGGTTGTCGTCTTTTTTCAGTGTTTAAAATTATTAAAAATTTAAAAAAAAAATTACTTACAAAGGTTGCAGAAAAAACACTATGTTACTAATACTTATAATATAAGATTATTAAATACGGAGCACTAGAGAAGGTAGTTAAGTACCAACGGCCGTATGTAGTTATAACGGAGACGCTGTCGATTTGTACTTCTTACGTCTACGACTAATGTACGACTTATATTTTGCTGAGTTTGAACCGTTTTGGGACGCTCTTTGATACTTTTTTACTATTAATTTTTATATACTTCATGTCTGTAAGAACTCTACTGTATTGTCTCATATAAATAAGTTTTCTTTCTTTCTGACTTACTTTTTAATTCTGTGGCGGCGGGGTGGCAGTCGCGTGAGCCCCACGCGCCACTTCCGGCGGGCGGCTCCGCGGCCTCGATCCAAGATCAGATACCAGGAGAATACAAAGGCTTTGACCATGGACGGTAACGTGCAGTTAGCTGTTCCTTAGACATGACCTACGCTGGCCTGGAGTGAAACCTCATTGGAATTTGTGCAGCGTCAGCTGAACGTTTGAAGTGGAAAAAAAATGGTTTAGGTACCTACATACATTTTAATATGCAATTTAGCATTCTTTATGAGTATCTTTTTAGATTTAACATTTTTGGTCTTATGGCTTCACCACCTCAGACCCCGAGGTCACTTAAGACCCAGCGATTACCAGCGACGGGGGGTTGTGTATAGTCGCTTGCCTATCTTTTATCTAGGCCACTAGGCGTTCGACTTGCGATCTTGCCTGTAAAGTAACTTTCGCAATGCCGTGTCACTGGATGACTGACCAAATTAATAATATCTCGAACTCCTTCGTGCTTCGGAAAGCACGTAAAACCAAATAATTCTTACTTTTATTCTTCAGACAGCGACGTCTGAAGTCATAGTCAGCATAGATTTATTGACAAACATTATGAAACATTTTATTTATAATTGAATAAACTTTCATACACTCACACCAATTATCTAGCTAGCCCAAGAGAAGCTTCGTTATGTAATCGTTAAATGGTTACTAGACAACGGAAAACATACTTAAAATACTTAAATACATAGAAAACATATACATAGGAAACACTCACACCCGAGACAACTTAGAAAAACAATAGTTTCTAAATTGACCCGATCGGGGATCGAACCTGGGACTTCAGAGATGTTGACACGATGAAAATCGGTGTACGAACCACTCGACCAAGGAGGTTGTCAAATAATATATAAATAAATTGACTAATACGCCTGTTCGAGGCAAGGTAGCCAAAAGACATGGCGGCATTATCTCTTTGTATGGCCCAGACTAATCCGCTGGGCGAAAAAAAATTGCCAGCCTTCCGGTCTTTCGTTGCCTCAAACAGGCCGGATATTATACGGAAAAGTATGTCTCAATTAATTCTACTGCGATTGCAGCCGCGCATGGCTAAGACGGCGTTGTGTCAATGTGGCAGGGGGCCAAAGTATCCACACATCTCGCGTCCTAACCCAAAATATATAGGGTCCTCCCCATGCTCCAAGGTACAAATGACATTTCGTCAGGCTTTCTACCATCCGATCGCAAAACCCCACTCGGCTCCAAAACTACACACACCAACAGTCACTAAAGCTCTGCAATTGTTGTCGTTAATCGAAGCATGCCTGCCAATACGCCCTGCGCCTCTTTGGTACGAGAGACCGTGGTAACCCAGCTATGTCACCCATTCGCCACAACGACACCGATGTGGTTCGTTAGTCGTGATGCCCAAACGAAAAGCTATCGATAAGGTGAGGATGCAATTATCAACAACGTACCGATGTTGACGGAAGGGTTTGCGTGCAACCACTGGCCTGACTCTTTTTCAGATACCGCCAAAGGAAGGGCGCGATCCATCGTGTTGTCACATCTATCAATTAATGCCCGGAAAGCCGCTAAGCCACACGCCTCGAGAATTAGTATGGCAAAATTGCGACTCATCTCGTTTGTCAGCAGGGGGCGCTGCTTCAACGCCATATGCATTACCTGTTTTAGTTAATTTTACAGCATATTATACACTTACCTATAAAAAAGAAGTTGAAAAATATTTTGTTAGGCAAAAAAGTTTCCACGAATGTAAAAAACATACAAATTAGCTTAACAACTACTTACTCTTCAACAATGAAGACTACTACAAGTTACATATTTAACTTAATTAACATAACATTTTTATAATAACAATAACCTCTTACATAGTCTCTCAGTAAGTCACTAACAGATGACAGACACCACATAACAATGCTTTTCTTTTAAAAGAGCCAACCTACTATTAAAATTACTAGGTACACGAACAAGGAATCTACTTTTTGCATAATTAGTCTTAATTTACTTAAATCTACTATTAAAATTACTAGTTGCATGAACAAGGAATCTATTTTTTGCTTATTTAATCTTAAAGTATGGTACCTACCTCAAAAACTTTAGAAGAACGAAAGTGTTTTTTTTTAAATTAATAAAAAGAGATTTTACCTAAAATGTAAGGGTAATATGTAAAGTAAAGTAAAGTATAGCCTATAAACTGTCCCACTGCTGGGAAACGATCCATCATTGAGATCAAATGATGGGTATTGGATTAATCATCACGCTTGCCAAATGCGGGTCGGTGATCACAAACCCGGGCTATGCATCGGATAATCCGAAACGCAATATGCCCGACCTAGGAATTCAACCCTCGACCTCCGGTTATCGGACCGAGCGTTAATAGCCACTCGGCCACCTAGGATGTTCGGTAACGTGATCGAATGCTAAATAAATATATATATTTTTGTTATTTGTAAAGGTTAGGATACAATAGGCCTAACATACCTTTATCTAATGGATAAAAGCCTCTAAAAATATTAAAAAATTAATTTTAAAAAAAATATATCATTGCCAAAGAAGTAACAGTTTGTTGAAATGTTACCGTGGCAATTTTAATAATGAAGTTCATGCTTATTTTGTTGCATTGCAAACATATTTGTAGAAGTTTTGACACCAACGACATTTTAAGTAATGAAATTTTGGTTACTTCAAGTATTTTTACTGCAGTTACGTGGTAGTGTGCTAAAAATATTGGAAAAAGCAATTTAGAAAATTAGTTATTTTAATATCTCACCTGTGCTAAGTAAATCAATTAAACTTATAGAATTTCTAAAGTCAATAACCTTTTTATTACCCGGAATTTTAACGAGTAACTAGCTTGTCTTTCACTATCGAAAAATAACAATACCGCTAATATTTTAATTATGGCAACAGATTTAAGTAAGACGATGTTAGGTATCCAGACGTACTTAAGACAAGCCCCAGCACCAGTAATTATTTAGAGTTGGTGAGAATCGACCATTCTAGATACCAGACCTCCAAAAATGTAATTAAAAAGGATTTTCCCCCAACTCAATTACCAAAGTCATAATACATTGAAATACCGAATTACATTTGTAATTAGCAATATTAGCAACGTGGAGTTTCACGTGACGTTGATTAAGTGGCATGAAGTCGTTTGCTTAAAGAAAAATGGAAACGTTAACTTGCCCGCTAAAAGAAAACGGTATTAAGGAAGAATTTTAATTGATGCAGTCCAGTTTATTTAATTGAGGCCAAGGTGCTAAGCAGGCAGTGTGTGCCCGCAGACAATTAAACTTTTATCTTTTTGAAAAAAATAATTTATTTCTCACTGGAGAAACGTGTTTTACATAGGAACTTAGCGATTAAAAGACAAGTTTATCATCATTCACAGGTTGCAAACACTGTATAAACATATGCAATAGAAAGTTGATTTGTAGTTCTAGTATTTTTTTGCATAGTTCGAATATTGTCACCGTGTGTTAATTTTGGTAACATGGTTTTGATACTAAATCCACAATCATAATAATTGAAAGTTGTGTGAAAATAAACAATCTCATATCAACATAATACTGTAAATTTCTAAAAATACCAATTTAAAGAATTATGCAGTTACAAATTATAAGAAAAACAAAGCGATCGGTGACGCTTCTGATAGTAGGTACATCTTCTGCTTTTCGTGCTATGACTCAAGCAATGAATATGTGACAAAACGGCATATTAAAGTAAAGTATACAAAGTCAAGTTAATTATATTATAGGACATAATTATGTCAGGAGCTGGAAGAGGAGAATTCTTTAACATACAAATAACGCCCATTTCATTCATAAATAATTTATCATGCTTATATAAAGCTTAAAAACTTATAGAAGGCTATGTTTTTTGAAATCTCCAAATCTTTTAGCAGTTCTGTTCAGGAATATATTTTTAATTAATGGTGAAATAATTTCTACATAAAAACTCAGGACCGAAGTGGTTGATGTCTTTTCGTGGTAGCTTTGGTACCATTTAAAATATTTTCCCAATAATCCACCTCATTTAAAAATCATAACACTTTGTGGAGTTTTATTTTACACGTATAAGTAAAAGCTAAATATATCCAAACTAAACGAGTAGGTCTAAACTATTTGAAGAAAATTGAGGTCTCAACAGAAGTGTCCAGTCGCAAAGTTATTTCGATTATGTGCCAGAAAGATAAGCTCAAGCAAATTACACCGACATGTAAAAATAAAATTGTTAACTAACGCTATGAATGAAAAAAACTTGAAAATATGCAAATCACAACTTAATCTTCGTAATGGGGGGTTCCAAAAAATGGGTCAATGCATGGGCACGAGACATTCTGAGACATCGCTTGGAAGTTTGTTTGTAAATCCGGCGAACGGCGCGGCGCGTTTATTTACCTGAATCATGCGAGCTTGGGCCACGCCGCCGCAGTCGTGGCCCGGCCGTCCCCCGACGAACACCACCATGTGAGTGCAGTGCAGTGCTCAGGATTGATGAGGTAACGAGTGAGGATGTCGCAGGCCCCCGGCGGCAAGAAGCCCGGAAAGGGTCCGCCGAAGAAGCCGGTCGTGACCGATGAAGACAAAACTGTGCCGGCCAAAGCCGACGACAAAGATGAGACATCTTCCAACAATGGGGATAAGAAGGAGGTTAAGGAGCTTGGCAACGGGGAGGTGGTCCCGAAGCCGCCCAGCGCTGGGGTCACCATGCGGGAGGTGGCTGCCAAGATCCTGGTGCTGGCGCAGAAGAGCGAATGGCCCGCCGTGGAGCAGACCCTCAAAGTGCTGGAGAAGCTGGTGGCTGCGGGCGGTGAGGACACCGTCAGCGTGCCCATGGCGGGCATCCTCGATCCGGTATGTAGCATCTGACCGCTAACGAGTAGTTTTGCACAGCTGAAAACTTTTTGGAACTGTTTTCTACATGGAATGTTTTGCGTAGTTTTTTTGGAAATTTTTCGATAAGATTTCAAAAAGTGTGTTCTTTTTTATTCTATCACATAGATGATCGAAGTTCTATCACTATAAATTCAGTGACAGTATTTGCTATTTTAGCCAACACATCTTTTCCAAAACAAAACACTAATTAGTATGATATTTTAAACCAAAAAGAAAAGCTATTGAAGTAATTAACGACATATTTGTGTGCCAGAAACACAGCACTTAACAGAACCGTTTACTCAATAAAAGTATGAAAGATTATTTCTACCCTGAAATAGAACTGCGGCTACGTAGCTTTACGTGTAACCTACTTGTTAGTAACTCATAAATTAAACGTAACAGATCCTGTTAAATACTTATACAAAATCAAGATTGTTATAGTTTCATTCCAAGTTATAAACGTAATATAACGCAGTACGATTTCAGCTTACGTATTTGTCAAAAATATATGAACTTTAGAGCTACTTCAACTTACTTATTATTAACTTATTTCTATTTGAATAAAAGCTATGTTACATCCAGTTTAGAACTTGAAAACATTTGGAAGGCTATAGTAGAATTGAACATGTTAAGACATCTACAGATCCCAAACATTACATGTGATAGAATTTCCTTATGGGTAAAACTTACTGCACTTTAAAAATTCGTGACGACATACTGCATTGAGACATATTAAATCTCTTTGAATGAGACAAAAGCTATCAGTGTCAAATCAAAAGTAGTTACTTATATACACAAGAGTTGTTGTATGTATCAACTGTAGATCTGTTTATAAATTGACATAAAATACTAAGTAGGTTTTTATCGTGAACATAGAAGGCGGAAAATTCGTTTACCGATTACCTGCTCTACAAGTATCTTTTGCTTCGACTTGAATAATATGAGAACGTAGCGTCTAATGGATAATTTATGCTAGAACGCGCCAAGCCCCAGCCGAGCTAGCACGGAATAGGCAACAATCCAAAACACTAGATACGTTGGACAATAAGTAGTTTATGCTAAACGGTGTAGAGTCGCGCCATGCGTCGATTCGGGGGTGCAATTTTTTTAATCTAACTGCTGATTTTGTAGTTGAAAAAGACAATACATTCATACATACTTACATGCATCATACGTACAATGTTAATTCGTTTTTAACATACGATATCTTCCTTCTCCTTACCATACAGGTTAATTTTGTAATGGACAACGGGCTGTTTTTTATTGTTTTATATACATTATTGTAAAAAACACATAAATTCAAAACTTATATAAGTATGTCTATTGTAAGGTACCCTATTTATCTGTTTTTTACTAAGAAGCTTTTTTCATCCATATGTCAAAAGAAAAAAAAATAAGGAGCCAATGAGCCAATTGAAAACCAGCGTCAGGTTCCATATTATTGGACCTGACATAATGCTGAATTGGCTTCCTGTTTAGCTGCGGTTTACACTATTAAGCTAATAAACAATACTTAAGTGTTTTTGTTATCTGTTTTTGGATCTAAGTTGTTATAATGTTATCGTTGTAACTGTCTCGTGTGTTGTAGCCAAATAAATTATTTTTCGTTTATTTTCATTTTATACTTTCCCCGTGAGGTAGGCAGAGACCATGCAGAGCTTTCCACTAAATTTGCGACGATACTGAAACACTTCTTTTGCTTTATTTACTCTCATCATTGTTTATATACATGCTCCTCGGTTGTATACACAATGAAATATAATATTATGTGCAGTGAAACCAATACGCGTCTACTTCAGAGGAAAAATTCTAGATAACGAGTTATCAATATGGTATTTAGAACTGCAAACTGTGACTTAATGAAACTTCATTGACGGTTGGTTTCTTCCGTATTCTTTCGTGGTTTTCCGTCCGTTGTCCGTATTTCGAAGTTATTTCAGTATTATCAAATAACAATCATTTAAAGTTTTGTACATAAATAACATATTAGTTAGATTTAACAACGGCGAAATTTTTTTTAAATTTCCAAAAGTGGATTCGCTTATTCTTCGTCTTATTTGTGTGTTGTGAACCATAGTATATTATTAAAAAAACTCTACGGTGTAGGTATACGAGGATCAGCACGTAAATGGTTAGAGAGTTATTTGAAAAACCGTAATCAATTGGTAAACATTGGGTACTTTGATAAAACTAAAAACACATAAACCACATTTAGTTCGCAAAGATTAGAAATACAGCACTCGATCCCACAAGGAAGTGTTTTGGGTTGTTTCTTGTTTTTAATCTATATTAACGATTTGCCAATATATTTAAATAAACAATGCATATGCATAACAACGCTGATGATATCACTTTAATATCATCAGGCAGTGACTCTGAGCAACTTATAGAAGAGATAAACTCGTGCTTAACGAAGGTAGGAAAATGGCTTGAGGAACATAATCTGCAGTTAAATGTCTCAAAAACAAAACTTATGCAATTCCATCCTCACCAGAAGCGTCCGTTGGAAATAGGTATAACTTACGATGGCAATAGTGTAGAATTAGTACAATCGTGCTCTTTTTTGGGTATAGATATCGACACAAATATTAATTGGAAAACGCATGTTGAAAAACTTTTAGGCAAAATGTCGAAATTTGTATATGCGCTCTACGAACTAAAGAAGTGTACTGACTTGAAAACCGCAACAACTGCTTACTATGCCTATGCTCATGCATGGCTGTCTTACGGAATAATTCTTTGGGGTAATAGCACAAATGCCAACCAACTTTTCTTGCTCCAAAAAAAGTGCCTTCGAATATTGGTAACTTCGAATATAGGAAACTGAGAGCTGTAGACCTTATTATGTCTCGCAAAAAATATTAACCCTAACCTCTATTTATATTTTTGAACTGTGTAAGATTGTAAGAGAGAACAAAGATAAGTATTCACCAGCGAAAGACCCGTATTCAGCCCGACGTAACATGCAAAGCAAATATATGTTAGCATTACCCGTAGTTTAATTAGAAATAGTAAGAACAAGCGCCTATTATATGTCAATTGTAATTTACAATAAGCTTCCCATGCATCTGAAGGAAATTGTCAAAAATTCATTATTTTATCAAAAGTTAAAGGAATATTTAATAAGTAAAAGCCCTTATTGTCTTAAAGAGTACCTAATGTCATAGTCATAGTCCAGTTTATTATTATTAATTTTTTATTTTTTATTATTATCCTCTTTATTCAACATAATTCTTAAGTTAAATTTTTTACAATATTATTATTATTATTTTTTATTATTATTATATTTTATGAATTGAATTTAATAGTTGAATAATTTTGAATTGTTATTTAAATTGAATTATTTCGAATTGTTATTTATTACAGAAAGAATATTAAAATTGTATTGTGAGTAGTTAATTAATCGTTTAAGCTTGTGCAATTGATAACAAGATTATTAAAATTAAAATTGAATTGTAATCATGTATTTAGTTAAGTATGTTAAATGAAATCATTTTTAAAATATTAAATTATAATTGTATTAAATATAAGTAGGTAAAAAATTATATCATAATTTATTAATTAGTAAGAAAAAAATAAATTTTTAACCTCATTTTTTGCAGTGCCCCTACGGGGCTCATGTTTGGGTTTCTTGCATGTATAAGTTTAAGACCTAAAATGTACCACATGACGCAATAAACGTTATCTATCTATCTATTTGGTGATAAGTGATGATAAAGCTGAATGGCAAGGCTCTTTACCTAGAATTCTCAACTATTGACAGAAAAGTTATCGTTATATGTTACTGTCGACAGAACAGTACTGCACTAATCAGTGTCAATCAATAATCTTTGTTATGACGACAGATTTACGATTCAGAATCTAGCCAGCAGAACTCATAGACCAGACTTTTCTCTAAAATTTAAAAAACTAATTAAGTTCAAAGTGAGCCTTTATTAGCATCCGATAATAAGATTCTCCGTCAGATGCAGAGGCGGCGCAAGTCTTTTACGACGTCATGCATCATCCCCATAGCGGAGGCTGGGAGCTGGGACGACCAACCTATATGCGTATAGACGCATAGGCTCGCGATTCCGCACCATCCTCTCACGGTGGCCTAGCAAGCGAAGTCTGTGGGCTTTTATATAACCGATGATATTCGGCTAAGCTACCAGAAAAATTAATCATCATCATCAAATAAATTACGTTAGTCATATTTCGCTTTCTTATACATTCATGTTTGTCAAGTAGACGTTTTTCAAACAATGCAATGGTTTGAAAACCTTCTTGACGTCTCTTCTTTACGAGTTAACGCTCTAGTGTCAACGACATAACATTTTTATGGGCTTTAAAACTAAAGCCGCCGTTCCAACTGATCCTCGCTTTATGTCCCTAGAAATAGTAAAGCTACTAAGCAATGATAAATAGATAATTTTTTTATATGAACACTTTTATTTTATATAATATAAAGTGGTTACTATTTTGAATCAAGTAGTAGTCTAATGTAAGTAGTCTTCTATATGTCAACCTACAGTATGATTACCAGTATGGTCAAAATACTAGAGAAACCCAGAATGCTAAGGATACCAATTTTGAGCTACTAAGTAGCTTATAAAGGTTCTATTGCTGTGATCAACCTTATACCTGATTTGAAAACAACTCCGTTCCGAGGTTTTAATATTTCTTCTCACCTGGTGATAAGTGACGATACGGCGGAAGAAGATGGGATAGTCAACTACAGAGGCTATCCTATCTCTAAGTATCGAAAACAACAATGTTAACGTTGGTGTTAAAGCGACAGCTTTAGATAAGATGGTGGTTAGCTAGCCAAGCGGACTTAAAAAGTCCAACCACAAACCAAAATTACAAAATGATTAATAGGTCAAGGATCATAAGACCGCCGGCGGTCGCTAAACAATTGATTTTCAATTGTGTCTAGTTTTGCGGTGGTCAAGGGGTTAAGTATGATGAATAATAAAGCTACTTATAATAACTTTTTAAATTTCCATCGTAGGTTCAATTTAACTGTAATAAATAAGAGATTTTGTTGACCTAACACCAAAATTAAAAGTGCAGTGATTAACTAAGATTCTAGTTCTTTGCCTCTGAATAATGAACATGAACATACGATCATTCAAAGATAACGAAACATTGAAAAAAATGTCTACCTCATTTGAGAATCGAACCCGCGTCCTCCGCAATCCGGGCGGCTGCGTTGACCACTCCGCCACCGAGGTTACCTTGTACTGTAAATTGTTCGTTGAAATGGTACAAAAAGTAACGACAAACGATGACTTCTTCATACTATCAAGTATGACTACGGACTTCTTGGCGGGAGATTGAAGATTAATGATAGCAGTTCTGTTTCACTTTCTAAAATTTGTACTTTATTGTGTGCTTTACGAATATTAATGTGGTGATGTATTAGTGGATTATTAACCGTTCAGTGTTTGTGACGTGCACGAAATTAAAAAAAAATAAAAAATAAAAATTTAAACACCTTTAAATTTCTCGTAATAAGGCCGTGTGAGATATCAGTTAAGTCCCACATTTTAACTAAAAATTAAAGGATTTTGGGGGGATATTATTTACCATTTATTATTTCTATGACCAATCAAAGCAAAGGCAAATCAATTGATGGGTACTGGCTTAATCACCACTTACCAAATGTAGGTTAGTGATCACAAGCCCGGATTGTGCATCGAAAAAATCGAAATTCGTCTTTCTTCTTCGAATCATCCATCGCTACAATTTTATTGATGAGTGATGAGGAGGTCCTGCACGAAATTGTGAATATTTACGTATTTTTAAGTCACTTGTACTATGTGCTGAATTAGTTAAATACATTAAGAGAACTTATGTAAGTTAGCCTGATCATTGAACAAGGTCATGGCCTTGTTAAAGTTTGAAAAAAAATCTTTAAACAATAACAAACAATACATAAATCTAATGACTCCTAAAAACATATTTTTTCGACAATTTTCTTTATTTTACGCATGATACAATAATTCTTCCATGAAAATATTTGTATTGATATTCCGCAGGGCAACCCCTTCTTAAAAAAGTAAATTTTAACACAAGCGCGTGATGGTTTTGTACATTTCGCAGAATAAAAACATTGCTGTAATTTTTGCTGATAATGATAATGGCCACTTGCAAATATAAATGCTGTGGTGTAATAGTGATGGGAAATGTCACCATTACGGAGCCACAGAGACGCTATTATGCCAGTATTGTCTTAAGCAGACTTGAGCTCTTGGGATTCAAAGGAGTTCAATAGGGGCTGGTCGATTGCAAATTCATTTCAGGTCGTATGCTTACATGGTCGATTGCAAGTCTGGCAAGTTGTGAATTTGGAATATGGTCATAAGCGTGCACGGTAACTTGCGTTTCTGGTACTATGCAAGGAAAGGAACAATCACTAGGTCTGAAACTGTTCTAATTTTAAATATCAATATGATTGATTTTGCTTTGATGTTCATTAAGAGATTATGTCAGTTTTTGCGATCGCGCGGCACCCCCTTAGTAGGAAAAAAAAATCAAGTTTAGTCATTGCTTCAAATTCATTGATGAATCACAAATAATTATGAGTACAGGAATAAAACAAAAGACGCAAAGTTAAACAAATGAAAGATAGCTGAAGCGCAAATACAGTTTTTCCCTGGCCAGACGCAGCGGGGGTGAGGCGGACTGTATGTTCGATATCTTGGCAACGGGATCGCGTGCGCGGCCGCCTCTCCGCCTTTTTACTGCCTCTGGGCCCCGCTCATGATCGTCATGTATGATTTGTTTTGATATTTCGCGTGTGCCGTGTACCGCGATAAGGTCCGCTTGCTGTCTGTCGTAAATAAGGGATCGGTAGGTTCCTTGACGAGCTGATGTCGCATGGCAGCTAGCTGCAGCTGCCTGTTGAGAGGAGAGGCCAAGATACTGTTGAGAGGTTTTACGCATTTCTGTTTCCCATACCAACATCCAAGTTGAAAATTGTTAAAACCAATCAACCAATTTTAGTAAAACTTTGCATGCCAAGGATTCATTTCGTTCCATCATCTCCTTCTGGGTTTACCGCGTCGCCCAGTTATAAAACTGGATGAATGCGTTTCGGATTTGTAGATAAAAAAATAATCGTTTTTAAATCACTCATACATCGATCATAGGGCTACAAACTTCCCACTGCTGGACTCACACAAGGGTAGACAGGAGCATACCCACTACACTGGCTTCATGCGGGCAGGTGGAACTGTTAAGGCTGCCATCCAACGATTCATTAAAAAATATTAATTTGGTCATCCATCCTTAGTCATGACATTACAAAAGTAGCTAAGTTGCAAGATCGCAACCTAACAAAAGCATAATCTAAAATATTTAAGATCGACCGAATCTGACATTTGATGTAGTAGAAATTATTTTTGTAAGTGTCTGTTTACTATTAAATTGAGGAATTCTATTAAGAACGTTGTATGCGTCGTAAACTCTTGTTCTTTTATCTTGATTTAGTATTCGCCCGTAATAGTGTCTGGTGAACAGTGTTGTTATCCTTATTACATCGTGCACTGTTATGTTGATGAGAGATCTCTTTTCATTGTTTTGTAGCAAGAAGAACAACTGTTTGTTAAATGGCATCTAATTATAATGCACTTTCATTTAAAAAAGAATACAAGCACGTGGATGGAAATTCATCATTATCATCGTTATATAAATGAAAGTCCCTGTAGGGCTCAGGCATGCCGGCACTTACCCTTTATGAACAATATGTAATAATAATATATAATACACAGCTATACCTACAATAAGGCATGAGAGGAGGTCGTGGGACGTAGCAGCATACAACAGCAGATAAGGAGTTTGCTACTTTAGTAATTGTCTACTCGACTGTTCTCGGAAAAGTATTTTAAAAATTACAAACGCTTATTTTATACCTCTTACAATTTGGTTTTTTAAAAAAGCTTTTCATAATTAATAGAAATAAAACATATTATTTTTCTTCATTAAAATCACTAAAACTGTTGGTCACGTGACATTTTGCCCTGAGACGTCACACTTCAATAAACAAACAAATATCTTGAAACCTGACAAATAGTTTTTATTTATTTTGTGAAATGTGACGTCACACGAAGCTCAATCATGGCCGCTCGTGTTTCAGGTCTTGTATCCACAGATAAAAATCGCAAATTTATTTTGTAAAAATAAAATATAATTACAAATTATCTTAATAAAAACTATTGGACAATTATTATTAATTAGAAACTAGGTACCATATCCGGCATATTTCATATTTTATTGTTACAACTGTCAAATAGCCAACTATGCTAATGCAGCAGTGTTTATACCTGCTTTTCTCTTATTCGTTATAGTTTTTAAGACATCATATCTATGTTTTATCAATATTTACGAATACATAAACTTTAATAATAATAAATAGTAATATATTTTCAAACATAAAATACTGTGAACAGCAATTAATCATGCATTTTTATCTACTTTCCTATAGTAATACCATTTCGATTTCGTCCAAAACGTCCATGTGCCAAACATATAAAATCAAACGCTATATTCACAAGAAAAACTCTCTGCAACCATTTTTAATTACCTCCACGTATGATCACAGGAGTCGTAACGTTGCCGTTGCAGACGCATTGCAAATAAAACTGTCCGTGTTCTATTTTTATCGGCATAAATATTTTTATGATTAGCGTGCCGAACGAAGTGTGGCTCAATCCACAATTATATTTTAGTTGTTGTGACCTCTGTGGCGGGCCGAGTTAAGTGTGTCGACTTCTGTGGCACGCTCTTGTGTTGGACTATGGTTCCGATGTGCGACTGCGCCCGCCCTCGTAAACACTCGTATCCCAAAAACGAGGTTTTCTTTTTCATTTCGTGATTATTATGTAAGTAAAGCCGTTGGTCCCGGTTGTCGTTGGCTGTCGTTAAAACCTATCACCAGCAATTGGGCTTGGGCCAGCGTGGTTTGTTTTTTTTTTAAAATTATTATTTTAGCTGTTACTCCCCATTTTTTTGCAAGACTTTTGGTTCTGTTTACTTTTTGTTTTCTTTTTTAGAGGGGTTAATGAGTTAGAGCTCTACTCTAGTTTTACCTTTTCTTTTTTTGTACTAATACATTTTAGTACATATACATAGCTGTTGCTAAAAAAACCCACCAACAGCAACAGAGCAACAGCTCCCCGCTATTTTTGCAGGACTTTTTTGCTTTATTTCTTTTATTCTCTCTTTGGGTTAATAAACATGAGCTTGAAGAGCTATTTTTTTTCTTTGAATTTTTTCTTTAAATCTTTTTTATTCCTGTTTTATTTTACACAATATAATTGATATTACAATTATTACATTTCTTTGTCTTCTTTAACATTACTATTGTTACAAGCTAATACATGTATGCTATTTATTATTGTATTTTATTTCTTTTCTTTTGGTATTTATTATTTTTATACTTGGAGCTTGAGGAGCTCTATTTTTTCCTTATTTCCTTTCATTTTATTTTTCTCTTTACTTTTGATTATCTATTCTTTCTTTTGTCTATTTTATTTTATGCAATATATTTCCTTATTACTATACATTCTTCTTTCATTTGTTATTTTTACATTCTTTCTTATATACTTAGCTTAATCTTACTTATAGTACATTTCTTTTCCTTATCCTATACATACATCTGTGTTTCTTATCTTATCTAAGTATACATATTTCTTTGGTTTAGCGTGGTGGGTTGTAGCCTAACCTAAACCATGTGTAATTACGCCGATGATGATGATGAGTGCGACAGACCTGAATAAGTTAGTAGAAGCCAGTTCAACCCAACGCCAATAAATAGTGATCAAGAGCACAATACGTAATTCGTAATTGCACTCAGTGGCAGGTTTACCCTACACGTGACCCCTGGGTGGTGCAAAATGAGTGAGTGACTGTCTGAGTGGTAGAGCCACGCTGCGTTGCAGCACGCATTAGGCCGGTACGCATTGGCCGCCTGCTCATTTGCCTCCGTTCCACATAAAAAAACTTCTGCCAGTCATCCGCGTAAAGCCATCGCAAAAAGCTTCTAATTAATTATTGCTTTGTGTTAAATATGGTAATCCATTATCGGCAATCAAAAGAGCTGTAGCTATGAATCATATTAAATGTTATTAAAATGTTCAGCGGTAGTCACCATTGTGGCGCAATGCAAAAGGCTTTCAAAACTGGCTGAGTCATCTTACTTTCTGACATTAAAGTTGCGTCAAATATACAAAGAGTAGGTACACAAAATGAGGCTTTTTACATCATCATTAGCCGATTAACGACCTGCTGTTATGCTCAGGGTTAACCACGCACTTATGTTAAGTTTCTATGTGTGTAAGGTACTTATAAGATTGTAAGAAGAAAGAATTCATGAAGCGAAGTGTATAATTAAATTAGGTGTAAAATGTTTATTAGAATATTTATCAACGAGGTTGACATAGTTATAATGATAAAACAATCTAAAAATGTTACTGAATAATTAAAGAGGTACAGGTTGACAAGAGAAACACTCCAGTTATACATACGACTGATACCCATGAGATTGAAGGCATTGTCGACACAATCGAGAAGAAAAATATTGAAGTACAACCCCTCTTGTCAAATTATTTGATTTGACAGTGTTAAATATAGCCTAACACCGTATATACATAGAGTCCTCCATCTCATTGATGCAGTGATAGCCGAAGGTCGCGTCTGCCACCAACCGGCGTGCCGCAGGGAGGGGGAGGGCCCACAACCCACGCATGCCCAGTACGCATCGGCTAAGGGAAACGAACCTACGGAAATGAACGCTGAAATTGTGCCCACAAATATTTCGATAATGAAAGCACTGTTTTTGCAAGGAATACTTGTACTTAATTAGTAGGAATATATTCAATCTATATCTTTCAATACATATGATGCAAATGTTACACGTTTAGTTTAAAGGGTTATGAAAAAGCCAAATGAAAGCTAACATTTTATAGAGAAAAGAGACCGTACTATCATTTCTCGCAACTTATTAGTTACCGTACCTAAAAACAATCAATCAAAAGATAGGTAGGTATAACATTATTTGACAATTCCTAACAAAAGTTTTAATCTAAGCTTGGTAAAGTTCTAATGTAATCTTTGCTTAGTAAGTTTCGTTACAGCAAATGGGAAAGTATGTAAGGTTTGCGCACACAATGTTACTGAGAAAAGAGCTGTATCTTGAAATATGACGAGATTACAAGTATTGTGTTCATTAAAATTTATAAAAATAGAGCACGAACATTTTTCTCTCTTCTACAGAAGATGATACCCTGTCTTTTCTTGTCTTTGTAAACAGCTTGCGGTATTCGAAAGGCTGTAAAATCAATCAGCGTTTTTTACCAGTTCAATCAAACGTTAATTTCCTCCATCTCTTCTACAGAAGGATATATAATACTTCTTTGTTAATTAACAATAACTAACAGTCATCGAAAGGCTACATCGGGCTTGTTCACCGGTTCAATCAAACGTTAATTTCCGTCATTACTTCTACAGAAGATGGTACGATACTTCGTTGTTTATATCCAAGCATTTAACAGTCAAACGCTACAATCAATCAGGGTGGTTTACCGGTTAAAACCGGTTAATTTCCGTCAGAGAACAACATTTTCACGTCCTGCCCTACATAATTTGGGCTGCCGACCACGGGTCCGCTGGTTTCTGTGTCAAGGTAGGGATTTGCGTGTGCGGCCCGCTGTAATCGATGGGAGATTTGCGACCTTGCCTCCCTCGGCACCATCCTTGGGCCTTGCCAGCTTATCCGACGAGAAGAGTGGACGGTACACGGACTTTGATTGGTTGTTATGCTTCGGATGGCGTCCTGATTGGTCGTTGGCTGTTTGGCAGACAGCATGAACGTTTGTGAGGAATGTTTTCTTTATAAACGAGGACCTGGTTTTTGTGAACATACTTTATTAACCTACATGACCTTAGTTTTTAGGCTTTTGATGACGACGAGTTGGTTGTTGCCAGACAACAGGATGTTAGGATGTTTCATTTAGGACGTTTGCGAAAGATGTTTTTACTAACGCATACGTGTAGTTTTCACTTCACTCGGCACTAACATATAGCAAATATCTCTTTGGCGAAGACTGGTCTCAAAAGCAGAGCTCCCGGGTTCGATTCGCAGCGGGGTGTACAAATGCTTGTACTCGGATTGGCTGGTAGTAGGATTTGTTTAAATTCCGCCTGGCTAGCTACATACTACCATCATCGTCGTCACCATAATATCTACATGTTAATATAATTGCTGTGCACCGATAGAGAAAAGAGATTATTTTTATTTATTTATTTATTATTTTTAGAAAGGTTAACAGCTGTTATTAATAACTACCTATATCAAATCAGTTGTTAAAGTTACTCGTATCTGTAGGTTTACCTTGAGACCCTACACGAGACCCCTGGGTGGTGCTAAATGAGTGACACCACGCTGCGTTGCAGTACGCATTGGGCCGGCTCGCCCGGGGTAATACCACCCTCTCACGAATATCCGGCGTGAAATAGTGGCACTTGGTGCTGTTGTGTTTCGTCCGGCTAGTGAGAGTTACGGAGGCCCCTTCCGCCACCTCCCCCTCACAATTCCTATTCCCTCCTTAACCCTATTCCTTTCTTAAAGGTCGGCAACGCATCTGCAACTCCTCTGGTTTTGCGTGGGCGCCCCATGGGCGGCTGGTGATTGCTCTCCATCAGGTGACCCGAATGCTCGTTTGCCTTCTTCAAATAACAAAAAAAACCGAAAAGCTAATTACAAACCTCCATAAACAAACAATTTTAGTTTTTACAATTGTAAGATATGAGAAGCAAGAAATACTAAATAATAGTAAAAAAAAAATAACAAGTTCATCAGTGGGAAACGACTTTGGGTGAAGAGCGCCCTATTCGGACTTATTTGTCTTCACTTACCAACAGAGGGCCTACTCGCTTTCTCCAAAACGAAATATCGGACGATTTTCATTAGCTATTAAATTCCTTCCGAAATTTCGTTTACACAAAATCAGTTTGGTATGTAGATTATAAATTTTTATAATATTTTTTTGAATTTAAATATAATGGAAAGTCCTATAAATAACAAGAGAAAGAGAGTAGGCCCGCAGGTGAGATGGAGGCAAAGAGCTTCCCGGGTGTAGAATGAAAAAATTATATTACCTACACTTACCTTCAAGTGAGATTAGGGCAAAGAACTTCCCGGGTGTAGAATGAACAAAAATATTACCGTAGCATTGTACGCTCAATAATGCTCAACTCCGTAAAGTAAGCATGCATGCGTGCCGTGTCCCGCCGCATTTGCGACCAACAACATGCATGGCATACTGGAACTCGTTACAGCCATAACTCCTGCTCGCCCCTACGACTGCTACTCAAACGTCTTGGGGATCGCGAAAGATTAATTGTAACCGATTGGGGTTTAATCTAATCATCACATTGAGTCTTTTTGTGATAGGTACCGCTGCTAATATTGACGATGTATTTTTTCTACAGAAAAGGGGAGTCCGCGCCATATATACAACATAAAGTTTAGAGACTCACTCATAAAGGTGTTTAAAAATATCGATATAAGTATTAACTATTTATAGACTCACAATTTATTTTTGAAAACATTATGTATGTCAAGAAGTATCAAAACACATTTGTTAAAAATTGTGATCTTCATGACTTAACACTCGTAGGAAAAATAAGCTTGCCGTTCCTAGTTTTAGACTTCATAAAACAGGTGGCTCTTTCTTGGGTAAATGTGTAACGTTTTATAAAAAACTTACACTAAATATTATTGAAATGCCTTTACATACATTTAAGGCACATGTTAAAAAACCCTCACGAGTAAAGGTTATTATGAAGTGCGATGGATGATTATGTAAATGAAAAATAGGTATGGACATAGTTCATGTACGAGCATAACTTATTAGTAATTGTATTAATATATTTCTTTTAAATGTATTTTGTATGACTTGGTGACGACATTGTAACTTTTGTTACTTAGAGGGAGAAAAAAGTAAGGCCTCCTGAGTTTCTTGCCAGTTTCTTCTCAGTCGAAGGTTCTTCCAAAATCCGAACTGGTGGTTAGGTAGATAAATAGTTAAGTTAGTTGCTAATTGGGCCCTATTACATCTCAACTGTGATTTTTGCGTTAAATGGCCAATTTTAGCGTTCTTGATCTCAGAAACAAAAATACATAACAATTTTGACTTATTGAACAGTGAATTGGCGTAGTTCGTAGCGGCCTCGCTTTTTGTATACTTTGCTTAACTTTTTAATTAAACCCAAAATTGCAGAAAAAGATTTTCTTAAAATGCGTGAAGGCACTTTTTTGAGCTCCTAGATTGAATTACCTGCTGTTCTAAACAAATGAAATAAAATAATTAGAATGTTATCTCTTATATAGTCGTATAGTTCGTAGCGGCCTTGGAATTTTTAGATATCATTAATTTTATTTTACTATATTATTAAGCAAAATTTATACCAGAATAATTGTTACTTCATGAGGAATAAAGATTTTATAATTAATTTGTTGTCACATTTCGATAAAAACGATAAATACATCTGCAATATTATTACAAAATGCGATGCGCCGGCCGTCCGAACTCAGCTTATTCTCGAAGAGTGGAGATTTATAATAATAAGCATGAATTTAGTATCCTATTTCAATACAAACGATAAAATTAAATAAAACTGCAATTTTTTTACAAAATGCGGAATTAAAAAATACTGAATAAAGCATTTGACTTTGACTTTGACCTACATTTTGTTACGTTAGGTACTCATTTGTGTACATTTTACATACATCATATAATGATGAAATATATTTTGGGGGTTAAAGTTGCTCGCGTCCGTAGGTTTACCCTTGAGACCCTACACGTGATCCCTGGGTGGTGCTAAATGAGTAACACTGACTGAGTGGTAGAGCCACGCTGCGTTGCAGTACGCATTGGGCCGGCTCGCCCGGCGTAATACCACCCTCTCACGAATATTCGGCGTGAAATAACGGCACTTGGTGCTGTTGTGTTTTGTCCGACCAGTGAGGGTTCCGGAGGCCCCTTCCCCCCCCCCCTCCTCCCAATTCCTATTCCTTTCTTAAACCTATTCCTCCCTTAAAGGCTGGCAACGCATCTGCGATTCCTCTGGTTTTGCGGGTGTCCATGGGCGGCGGTGATTACTTTCCATCAGGTGACCCGCTTGCTCGTTTGCCTCCCTCTTTTATAAAAAAAAAAATAAAATAAAATAATACATAAATCACGAATATTACCCCCGAAGGTTTAGTCACAGACTAGGCAATGACGGCCGCAAAAGCAGTTATAAGCCATAATAGTCCACTTTTCACCAAATAGCGACTGCACTGGTGCTTAGCATGACAGGTGGCGAGCCCATCGCCGCCATATGCAGTTTGATGTATGTGCTGTTTTTAGTCCGCTAGTCGCCTTTTTTCGACAAACAAGGGAAGAGAGGGGGTGGTAGTTCTTTCACCGCTACGCGACACGGTTAAATAATATATAGGTATATAATATATAGGTATATAATAAAAATGCAGCCGTAATAAAATTATGCGCACACATGCATTCGTAGCAATTGATTTTAATTTATATAGATAGACCTACCGCCAGAGGGCGTTGTGATGTAAACATTTGGCTCCGTATTAAACTTAATAAAACTACTTTTTGGTATTTAAAAATGTATCTATTTTCCATTTTTTATTGGCGCCGTACTATTAATTTTACAAACGTAACACATTATTCCCAAAGCCAGTGGTAAATCATTTAACTTTAACTTTTAACTTTAAATAAGGCATGCAAACCGAAACCCAATCGGTTTCGGTTTGCGGGCATTGCGGGCGGGAGGGCGGTGCTTGCATGCAGCATCCAAGCTTGATAAATTAGTGAGTTAGCAGGATTAACACTACATATTTTATTCCATTTTTGTATAATTCAATACCAATTACAAACATACATAAACTCACGACTATTACCCAAAAGGGTTAGTCAGAGACCAGGTAATGAGGACAGCAAATTTAGTCCACTGCCACAGTCCACGTTTCACCAAACAATAACTGCACATGTTCTCAGCGTGACATGTGGTGAGCTGTCGGTCTCTATGCTGCTGCATGTATGTGCAGTTTTTGGTCCGTTAGTCGAATTTTACGATACCATACCCAAAGGAAGAGATGTTTTGGCAGTATTCTAAGTGAGCGCCACAATTTTCGCGATTATAATTTATACGCCGCGCCGCGACAAATGTATCGTGTATGTGCACATCGGAAGCACAATTGTAACGTCGCACCAGCAACAGTATTATTCTGTAACGATTCCTTGTTCAAACGTTAATTCCTTAAAAAGTTACGATATTTTCCCAAAAACGTATGCGTTTGACGTTTGTGCGCGGTAAGGTTTAGGTGTGGAATCTATAGATTGCGATACAGAATCAGGGCCCAGAATGACAACATCATCGTCCTACGATTTTTTGATGTGGCGATTATTGGGTTCATCCGTTTAATCAAAATTGTTAAATATACGGAAATTTCAAAATTGCGCAAGAATTACTATCCAACGAAGAAAAGTTCCGTTTATATTATAGATTGTCTAAAAACACATAAGATTATTAAATTTAACGATTAAGTACGATGATTATAAACTTAACGTAAAATGTTGTCTTTCATTTTTGTAGAGCACGGCGCCACTTATAACGAACATGTTCGATCTGTAATTCGTGTGGCGCAGCAAACGTCTCGACACAAACAGCACCCGCTACAAATGTGTTCTTGGTGTGCGTGCTTACGAGCAGATATACGGAGGCGTTAAATGTGTCGCGTTTCAAATGTGGCGCCACAATTATCTTAACACAAGTGTATGTCTGGTGTGCGGCCTGCCTTATAATGACCCGCAAACACACAACTCAATAAAATAATCACATGCAGAACTTTTTGCAGCGATACGACCACATCGGACCCCCGCATAGCAAAGCAGTTCTGCGTCGTTTAATCATACTTTATAGTAAAACCAAAGTCATGAATAATGCATGAGGCGGGGACTGCTCAAATAGGTTGCGGTACTTAATCCACCTCGTTATTTGGTCTCAAACAATTTGCCGGTATTAACACTAAATAGTTTTGTCTTTCGACGCTATTATGGGCGGGGTGTCGGGTGGAGTACGTACTGCAATGCTGGTAGTAAATCAATCTTCTGTAAAAGTATGCGGGATTATAACTGAAATTGGCCTGTGGCAATAAGCGGTGCAGGTAAACGTCTCTGAATCCTAAAGCCTTTTAAATTCTTTATGAAACACAATTCTAAGTATATTAAAAAGAAGACTTATTCAAATGGGATATGAACTTACGCCCATATCTGGCGACAACTGTTCCAACTGAGAACCGATACATTGATTTATTTCTGAAATTTCAAGTACATTCAAATTCATATTTTGTATTTTATGACCTGGTAACGACTTATATATATATATATATATATATATATATATATATATATATATTTAAATGTCGTTGCTTCTGTGCGCTGTGGTTTCTTGCGCCCATTCTTTACCACATTTAAAAAATGATGTCCTATATGGGTGGTAGGTTAAAAAAGATTTGGACGAATCAAAGTACTTATTATTTGAGTTTATTGAATAAATATATTTTGACTTTTGACTTTTTTGACTATCCTTATGCTAACATTCTATCACATCACATCACATCGTTCGCCAAAAATCAGTTTGGCGATCACAAACCCAAAAAAAAAATGAAACAACGTCGGGTATAAAAGGTATGCGTAGGATGCTTTTAATAAGTAGTTTTGGGTTAAATCCCATCTAAATCTTTTTTTATCAATGATCACTGAGATTTAACTTATGTGCTTGAGTTCGGAAATAGGCACATTACAATTATATTATTACTTAGGTTCTATGATCATATATTTAACTATTATTATTGTGTGCATGAAAAACAGTTTTAACTACCTGGGGGTTGAACCCGCGATTCACAAATGCTATAGTCCGCTGTACCACTCGGAAACCGAGCTCCGTGCACAGTGGGACTTATTCAATTATTTTAGTGTCTAGTGTGTATTAACCATGCATACAAGCTTATAGTTACTCGCGTCCGTAGGTTTACCTTGAGACCCTACACGTGACCCCTGGGTGGTGCTAAATACGTGGCACTGTCTGAGTGGTAGAGCCACGCTGCGTTGCAGCACGGATAATAGGCCGGCTCGCCCGGCGTAATACCACCCTCTCAAGGAACATAATACTCTTTTTAGTAAGGAAGATGTTTCCTTCCTGTTCAAATTCAATTAAAAAAACATAATCGAAGCAATTAAGTGCGTTGACTTAGCGATGAAATAAATTGACCTCTATAAATCAAACAAAAAGGTAATTTAACGCCGTGTTTATTTGTTTATTTCACAATATGTGGGTATGTGTGTAGTCATTTATCTATAATATATTTATTAGTAGGTATTATTTTTTATTAAAAGACCCGCGTTCAATGACGCTGTTACACTAATGGCTGGGTTAATTTTGTGGCTGTGAGGATATAATATATGTTATTTTAATTACTTGTAACTTTGAGCAAAAAAGTTATTTCTGATACTTACACAAATCTATATAATGGTAATATAATATATAATATACTTGTAGGAGAACAAACGACGTTGTACGTAGAAACAATCTTTATTATAGTACAGTATGTGGTTACACAGTAGAGTAGTTAGATAGTAGGTTAACACGGTCCGAGTGTATTCGCGAACAAAGTACACCGTACGCATGCGTTGACTATGGCCCTAATCGCCTGTTAGTCCGGGCAGTTCCACGAGAGCGGAAGCTGCGCCGTACGCAACAGAACTGATGTGCGGTGGGGCTACGCGGCTTATATAGGCGGGCGGCCGGCGCGTCGTGGAGACTCGTCGAGGCTCGGGTATGCTCGGACGCGGTGTCGGTCGTGCGCGCGCGGTGTTTTGAATACGGGAGTCACGAAAGGGAATCTCTTGATGGTGTGAATTTATAATAATGGTTGCTACAGTCTCCCCCTATGACTCTGCAGTCGTCCCGACAAGGAGTCATATCTTATGTAGCTTTCTTTGGTCGGCCCCTACCTCGTCTTGTGGGAAGAGGCTCATAGGTCAGGTTCTGTTTCTTCGGGCGACCTCTCTTGCGAAGTGGCTGTGCGGGAGTTGGTAATTCCACTTCCTTTTCAAGGTCTCTATGGAAACGTCTGATTGCAGATGAATGGTAAACACCCATCATGACTTCAGGTGTTGTTGGAGATGCTATTTCATATGAGGTAGGTCCGTGCCTTTTCTTTATAATGTATGGTCCATCACGTCTTGGCATAAATTTGGCGCTAACGCCGTGGCTTGCTTTACTGATTGGGCGAAGATTAACTAAAACGAGGTCTCCTGGAGAATAGTCCGGTGTGTGGTTTCTATTCTGATCTAGCTTTTGTTTCCGGTACTCTTCTTTGCATTCTTGGATTTCTCGTGCTCGTTTTAAGGTTTCAGTCAATTCCAGAAGTTTTGGGGTGATTTCTGGTATGAAATTCTCAGAAACAATGATTTCACGTAAATTGTGTAAGTTATCATCTGGTGTTCTGAGTTGTCGCCCAAAAGTCATGTAAGATGGAGTAAATGATGTTGCTGATGAGGTTGCCGTGTTCATGGCAAACCGCACAGCTGGAAGTTTATCAGGCCAACTGCGATGATTGTCACCCACTAGGATACCCAATTGTGTTTTCAAATCCCTGTTTCGTCGCTCCACCGGATTTGTTTCGGGATGATACACAGGTGTGAATGCTTGTTTTATTTGGAAACAGAACGCTACTTGCTGCATAATAGCGCTGATGAATTGTGTGCCGTTATCGCTTATGATCCTTCTTGGCACACCATATCGTAAGAATACTTCATTGATAAGTATTGTCGCACAATTGGCAGCAGTGGCATTCACTAATGCAAAGAGTTCGATCCACCGCGTTGCAACATCCTCCACAACTAGTATCCATGTTTTCCCATCATCTGAAGCCGGTAGAGGGCCGAATAGGTCGATAGATAATATTTCAAATCTTTTGTTCATGATGGTCGTTTGAAGTAAACCTGATGGTTTTTGATTAGACGGCTTAAATCTTTGGCACAGTATACAATTCTTCACGTAGCTGTCAATGTATTTCCGCATCCCCTTCCAACTGTATCTCTGGGAGATTCTTTGGTGCGTTTTCTCAGATCCATGATGACCTGCCATCGGGTCATCATGATATACTGCCAGTATGTTGGCCCATTCGTGTTCGGGAACGACAAGTTGTGCATCATCATTGTCTACGTCCGGCGAATAGCGATACAAGAGGCCGTTATTCAGCAAGTAGCCCTTGCTGCTCCAGTAACCAGCATCTTCATTATATAAAGTGTCTTCTAATGCATTCACTATTCGCTGTATGTTTTTATCCTTTAGTTGTTCTGTACGGATTTCACTTGGCTTGCGAGTAGGCATATCGATTGACATAACACATATACCACAATCTTCACTATTTGTCTCATCACATGGAGGTCGAGACAACCCATCGGCAATTACGTTAGTTCTACCAGGTGCATATTTGATAGTTAGGTCGTATGTCTGAAGCTGTAAGGACCATCTTGCCAATCGCCCTGAAGGAGACTTTAAACTGAGTAACCATTTAAGGGCTTGATGATCAGTAACAATAGTTACAGGTAATCCTTCAATATAACCTCGAAATTTTGCAAGTGCCCAGATAATTGCTAACGCTTCCCTCTCAGTAGTGGAGTAGTTTTTCTCTGACTTTGTTAACAGTCGACTTGCGTACTCAACCGGGTGTTCATTTTCTCCCTCCCCCTGCACTAAAACTGCTCCTAACGCATAGTTACTAGCGTCGGTCTTTACGATAAAAGGCTTTTCGGAATCGGCTTGTCGTAATAATGGAGCTGTTGTTAAACGATTCTTGAGTTCGTTGTATGCAACATTTTGGTCAGTACCCCACGTCCATATTGTAGTTTTCTTAGTAAGCCTTGTAAGGGGTTCAGCAACGGATGAAAAATTATCAATGAACCGCCGATACCACGAACAGGTTTGCAGAAACGATATTAGGTGCTTAAGGGTTTTAGGGGTCGGTAAATTAAGTATGGCACTAACCCTTTCTGGGTCAACCTTTAATCCTTCTGGAGTAATGTAGTGTCCTAGATATTTGATAGATTCGCAGCAAAACTGACATTTCTTCGGGTTAATGGTTAAGTTAAACTGCCTCATTCTTTGAAAAACTTTTCCCAGATCTTCCAAGTGCTTTTCATAAGAAGATGAAAATATGATAATATCATCCAGATATGCCAATATCTTAACGTCCAGGCTTAAACGGAATCTGTCGATGAGCCGTTGGAAAGTAGCGGGCGCATTCTTCAAACCAAACGGCATTCGATTGAATTGATATATGCCGAAGGGTGTAATGAAGGTTGTCTTCCCTCTGTCGCTCTTTTGGACTCTGACCTGCCAGTACCCTGCCTTCAAGTCCAAGGTAGACATGAAAGGACTGGTCTTTGCATCATGCAATAGGTCGTCTATTCTAGGAATTGGATATTTGTCTGAAACGGTTATAGCGTTGAGACGACGATAATCGATGCAAACTCGCAGCAGACCATCTGTTTTCGGGACCATTACCACTGGAGCTGCCCATGGAGACATTGACGGCTCTATCACACCATCATCCAACATCTTATCTATCTCCTTTTTCAGGATTTCTCTGCGTGGTGCTGACAGTCGATAAGGTGGAACTGAGATAGGAACAGCATCCCTTGTATCAATACGATGTTCGGTCAGAGGTGTAGGCTCTTTGTTCGGTGTAAATACATCAGAATTTTGCCGGAGCATATCAATGATCTTCTTCTTCTGATCCGGGGTTAGTGCTTCCCCGATCTGATCCACACTAATAGAATTCAATTCAATGTTTGTGTCATCGTTGGCAGTGAAGAGACTCGCAGAGTGCGGGGACAGATTAACGTCCTCCGACCCTATATTGATCACCGCATCGTTATACATGTAATCAGCGCGAGGTGAGTACCCATCGAAGAGTTGTCGGAATCGTTTTGGTCGAATTGGTGAAAGTTCCAATGGTATCAATCTGTAGGGTACGGTAGCGCTCTCCGTTGGTATCGCTGCTTCTTGGCTCGGGCATGATAACCTGCGTCCATTATGAAGTTCGGTAGGCGTTGAGTCATTGTCAGGAAGTTTCAGCGGTGAATCCTTAGGTACTGATCCTGGTGTACTGTTCAAAGGAGTAACAGGACTAGCCAGCCGGAACTCCTTCATATTTACAATGGTATTCGGGGTTGTATTTTCGGGTGCTGATACTGGGGTAATGTTCATGGGTGTGATGGGACTAGAAAACTGGAGCTGCTTCAGGTCTTCAAGAGAGCAAGTGTTAATGGAGTTGCTGTCTTCAAAGGTGGCGAAATTCTCTTCGTAAAGTTCATATACCGCATCTTGGTTTTCTAAACAGTACCATGTAAATTGGGGTATATTCAATACCATTTTCGCGACTTGAATGAACCCTATGCCAAGTAGCGTTCTATTATCTCTTGACTCTGGTAATACTATGAATGTTGTAGGAATCAAATAGCCACATAGTTTAACCACTACTCGAACAGTTAGTACCACTTGCTGCTTTGGGAACCCATCTGCCAAAGTAACCGAAACGCGTTTCTCTTCAAAATCGTAGCCCTTTTCTTTTAACCGACAATATAGGTTGTATGATGCCACACTGCTCTTAGCACACGTATCTATGTGGGCTACTCCAAATACGTTATCAATGGAAATGTAAACAATTGGTCTGGCCCTTGTATCAGGTTTCACGTTAATTGCACAGAAGCTAACTTTCTCCACCTTTGGCAGTAGTTTATTTCCTCTACATGTTGAGCAGTTGGATCGAATTACTCCTGGGGTCCCACAACCGTAACATGCGAATTTAGGTTGCGAAGGGGATGGTGCTTGCGTGATCGCTTCAGATGTCGGAAGTCTCTGTGGAGGTTTCAGAACAATATCACCTCCGTTGCCGGCTTTCGGCTTCTTTCTACAGACATCAGCTGTATGCCCAAGTATTCTGCAGAAGCTGCATCGTAATTTTGCAGGACGTTGATTGGCTGGTTTTTGCTCATAACTTTGGCGCCTTTCTACTAAAACTCTCTCAGCGGCTCTTGACCCCTCCAGTAAGCCATCAAAAGATTTGAATGAGCTACGGAGAACACTGCTTCTAATGTCCAGACGTAACAGCCCGTAAATCATATCCAGCTGTTGTGTTTCATGAAGGCCTGGATCGGATGGTAATTGTGAAAATAACATCCGTTTCCTTGCTATGAAACTATCGGTTGTTTCTAGTGGTTTTTGGTGTTCAGACATTATCTCTTGATAAATCATATACGCAGGCTTCTTCGGGGCAAAAGCGTTTCGAATGCGTTCTTCAAAGTCTGCCCACGTCGATATATTGTTCTTGATGCCTTGCCACCATACAGCAGCCTCACTTCTTAGCAAAAGTGGTAACCCGTTCAGTGCGTCGTCATCATCGATGTTTTCCAGCGTTTTATACGTCTTTACAGCTGCGAGGAACGTTTCAAGGGCTTCCGGTTCTTTTTCTCCATTGTAGTTATATACGCACGAAGCAACTGATCCTCTTCTGGTGCTTGGAGCAATAGCAGATAACAGCCTGTTGAATTGGTCTTCGGTGAAATTCGCCATCTTCTTTCCACTTTTAGACTGGTACGCAATTTCTTTGGTTGACTGTACAACTGTCGTTGATCTTCCAAATTTTGTTGTGTAGAAGCGCTGATCGTCGGCCTTCACGTTGGTCGCCAGATTGTAGGAGAACAAACGACGTTGTACGTAGAAACAATCTTTATTATAGTACAGTATGTGGTTACACAGTAGAGTAGTTAGATAGTAGGTTAACACGGTCCGAGTGTATTCGCGAACAAAGTACACCGTACGCATGCGTTGACTATGGCCCTAATCGCCTGTTAGTCCGGGCAGTTCCACGAGAGCGGAAGCTGCGCCGTACGCAACAGAACTGATGTGCGGTGGGGCTACGCGGCTTATATAGGCGGGCGGCCGGCGCGTCGTGGAGACTCGTCGAGGCTCGGGTATGCTCGGACGCGGTGTCGGTCGTGCGCGCGCGGTGTTTTGAATACGGGAGTCACGAAAGGGAATCTCTTGATGGTGTGAATTTATAATAATGGTTGCTACATACTTATAATAATAGATGCAGAAACCTGTAATTGGCTTTTTTTATTTGTATGACTGTATGGCATGTATTAATGCCATGCCGTCCTCTGGGGGTTAAGATAATTGTTACTAGAATATGGATACATTGTGATAAGCTGTTGGTTTCTATAAATAAATGAAAATAAAGTAGGAATTGCAGAAGGGGGAGGGCCCCTTCTGCAATTCCTACTCCTTCCTCAAAGGTCTTACTTAGGGTTGCCACCCATACTCTAAAATAAGGTATTGTCCTATTTTTCATGTAGGCGTACTTTATAATCTACGACACCAATAAAGTACGCTAAAATACTCTATTTACGTAAAAGACAAATATTTGTTAAATATCGCAAAGAGCAACAAACTATACGTTTTTAAGGACAAATAAATTAATACTCTTTTTTACGCTATGTACTTTATTTTTGTTCCAACAAAATGAACAAGTACTATATTCGTCCTAAAAAAAATGTGGCAACCCTAGTCCTACTCCTTCCTCAAGGCCGGCTACGCATCTGCGAGTCCTCTGGCCCATGGGCGGCGGTGATTACTCCATCAGGTTTTTTTATGTGAAAAAGGAGGCTAACGAACCCGCCTGTTCGTTTGCCTCCTTTTTCACATAAAAAAAAAAACAAAAATAGTGAGTTTAGGTATAATTTACAATGAAGAATCAAATATCAAAGGCAACATTGTCTCCAATTTTCCATTTGAGAAATGTAAAAATATAAGCGAGCGCATGCAATTCATGTCTGCACAGTATTTTTCTTTGTATTCAAAGTTTCATATTGTAATAAATCGCTGAAAGTTTATATCCTATATGCTGAATAATTTCTTTTATGGTGGGTCTGGCAAAGCTTACCTAATGGTGGAAGTCTAAACCAGAATCGTAATTTATGATTAAGAGTAAGTACTGTTTTTTTTTAAGCTTACCTTTTTTCGTGATCTTCTACGGAGTTCCATCATTATTGACTTTTTTCATCATCCGTTTATGAAAACGGCATAGTTAACTACAGGACTACACCAACCTCGGACCAATGGTCCGAGACACCAACGGTATAGGAGCTTTAAAAGAAAATAATTTAAGACCAGTTGTGATGTTGTTTTTTATTTTCTGATAAATATAAATAAATATATTTTGAGAAGTATTTATGTTACTTAATAAATAGCAACTAAATATATTTAAGGAATTTTTTCCGCATTGAAAATAACTGGATACAACCAATTAAAAACATACAAATGAATACATACGCACATACAGGTAAAATGTGTGATATCAATAAGTAATGAATATTACCTATTCCAAATTGAATTCGTTTCTTTGTTGGTTTTCTTTATAAAATTCTTTTAGAATTTAAAAGCTTTTTTCTGTTGAATCACTGCCAGTAATATCCGTAGCGCATTTAATTTCTACGCATAGAGTTATTATTGTATATGACGACTTTCAAGGTTCCACCGAGGGCGGTCAAGACACCGCCAAAATTAACGTCATTCTTTAAAGGTCTGTCTTTGAAGATCATTAGAAATTTCTGTAAAAAAGTAACGAAAGCTGTGTTTCTACTTTCTTCTAAAAGGAGGATAAAAATAGACTTTGCCTACAATAAATGCATACATGTATGCATATCTACCTTCGCGTCGCGCGCCAGACACAATAGAATTTTTAATTGTCTTTGCCGATAGTCGGCAAGTCGACTACCTTCGTTTGTTTACATACATACATACAGTAAACGCGACTTTTATCCCCGGAGGGTTAGTCAGAGACTAGGCAATGAGGACCGCAAAAGCAGTCCTCTGTTATAGTCCACTTTTCACCAAATAGCGACTGCACATGTGCTCAGCGTGACAGGTAGTGATCCCATCGCCGCTCTAAGCTGTTAGATGTATGTGCAGTCTTTAGTCCGTTAGTCGCCTTTTACGACACCCAAGGGAAGAGAGGGGGTGGTAGTATTCTTTCTCCGCTGCGCGACACGGTTAATTGCCTATAATAAGGCAGTCTATACCTGCCCAACTGCAGAGCTTTCGTCGTAGAAATAAAGTCTTCGCTATTTTTTAAATTATTTGGCATTAAATATTTTTTATTGGTTTTCCATCCTATTACAACCTTAGAACACAACAGATTACAACGGAATAAGGTTCAATTTATGGTGGCATGTATATTGCTACAACCAGCTAAAAGGTTTATTTACCACTTTTATCAAATGCAATGGTAATAACTAACTCAGTCAATGCGTCGAAAAATCCGAAACACACTTTGCCGGACCCGGGAATTGAACCCGGGACATCCGGCGGTCATGAGGCCGACCGCTTAGCCACCGAGCCACCGGATTAAAAAAGTAACGTAAGCCATCTTTCAATTGATCGTTACAGCAGATCGTTAAATCACATGTATTACAAGAACTTCGATGCATCGACATGCAAGCAAACTACAAAGCTCACGATTTATAGGTAACGTAGCGGATAATAATTCACCCCTTCTCTTCCCTTGGGCGTCGTAAAGACGAGTAACAGACTAAAGACTGCACACATATATCCAACGGCATGGAGCGACCATGGGCTCACCTCCTGTCCTTTAAATTTACCAATTGTCAATAATAATGTTCATGATAAGAGTACTTTCATACATGGTATTAAAGTGTATAATTATTTACCTACTAATTTAAAGGCATTGAATGGTCACATATTTAAATTTAAGTTAAAAAACTTGGTTTTTTAATAATGTTTTCTATACACTAAATGAATACTTTAGTTTCAAGACTAATTAATTGTTGAATTCACGATGACTTTTGTTAATATTAATGTTAATAATATTTATTTGTGTACATTGCATGCCTGATCATAGGCAAACTGTTGATACCTACTAAATATATTTTTTTAAGAACTTGTTACACAGTTTTAGCAATAAAGGAATTTTATTCTATTCTATTCTATTCTATTCACGCTGAGCGAACATGTGCAGTCCTACTGCAGCAATCGCTATTTGAAAAGAAAAAAGAAAGAAAGAAAAATATATTTATTTAGCATTCCATCCAGTTACAATATTGTAAAATATTACACAACCCAAACAGTCACATATTTTGAAATGCCAAAAAGGATTCTTCTCAGCATAAAGCCACAGCCAAGGCTGTGACGCTGATTTTCAGAAGAACCCTTTTCATAACATAAAATTACAAAACACGCACTGCTGCGCACGCACATCATAAATATTGAAAAATAATAATACTTAATAAGAAAAATTAATTACAAATAAAGGTAGGTACCTATCACAAAATGAACCGTGACCTTCATCGATACATCACTTTGAATTACTTATAAATGAATATTATAATTAACGTAGATATTTTATACAAATTTTAAGAATTTGGTTTAAAGTATGTACCACAGCTATTAATTTAGTGAGTATCCTTTTGTAAATAAAGAAGATATTCCTTATATTTGCTTTTAAAAGAACGCAAAGTGAGACACTTTTTAAGGGGAGGTGGGATATTGTTCCAGCATTTCGTAGAGGAGTAACGAAAACTCCCTCGAAATGCAGCTGTATTGTGGCTCGGGCAACCAAGAAGAGAAGCAGTTCTAGCACGACTAGAGAACAGCAATTTGTCGAACAAATATGGAGGAGTTTTAGTTTGAACAATACCAAACAGAAGACAAGCATAATGGAGTGTACGCCTTGACCGCATATTGATGAGGTTACTCTTATTAAGAAACGAGGTGATATGGGCTCTACGAGGAATATCAAAACAATAACGTGCACATGAATTCTGAACACGTTGAATTATTTTCTTTGTATAACCAAACATTCACTCGCCCATAACCGTATCAGCATAATTGAGTTTCGATAGAATAAGAGTTTCACAGAGTTTTGTTCTTAAGTCAACGTCCAGAAAATTTCTCACCTAATATAGTACCTTAAGCCTGTAATAACAATTTCTTGCTACTTCCAAAACGTGATTATGAAACCGTAAACCGTTATCCATAAGAACCCCCAAGTTCCGCGCTTCTGCGACCTGCTCGATATCTGAGTTACCAATTCTAACTGTAGGATTAAGATTATTTATTGAGTTAATTTGAGAGTCTGACCCGAGTACAAGAAATTTAGATTTGAGTGGGTTTAAAACCAAACAATTTTTATTTGACCATTGTTCAATCGCTTCAAGGTCTTCGTTAATTTTACCGACAGCATCTAATGTTTCATTAGCTTTAAAGGACATATAAATTTGCAGATCATCTGCGTATAAATGAAAGTTACAGTTTTTAATGCAAACAGTTAAATCTGCGCTATATAATATAAATAAAATTGGACCCAGTATCGAACCTTGGGGTACACCTCGATTGAGGAACGAGATTTCTGATAAAGATTTAACGCCATTTTTATCAACCGCAACTCTCTGTAAACGTTTATCAAGATAGCTAGAAAACCACTTTAATGCACCACTGGTAAAACCATAATATGACAATTTGGATTGCAAAAGATTATGATTGATCGTATCAAATGCCCGTGAAAAGTCTAGGAGAGTTAAGATAGTACCCTTTCCTGTGTCTCTGCCCGACAGAATATCATCAACAACATCCAATAAAGCCGTGGTAGTGCTGTGGGATGCGCGGAATCCGGACTGTTTCTGCGGTAAGATGTTGTTATCATTCAAATACTCAGGTAACTGCTGGCAGACAACTTTCTCTATTATTTTTGAAAGAAATGGAAGGATACTTATCGGTCTTAAATCCTTAAAGTCACTGGGTTGGGGTTTTTTCGGAATAGGTCTAACAAGAGCTTCTTTCCAAAGGTCAGGAAAAATGCCTGATTAAATAGACTTATTTATCAACTTCGTTAAAGCTTTGAGTGTATGTGGCAATGTCAAATAAATCATATCGCGTGTAATACCGTCAACTCCCATGGCATTTGTAGAAATTTTAGTGATAATTTTCAAAATACATGACTCATCAACTGCATGAAGGCAAAATGTAGAAGAATTAAACCGGTGATGCTCAAAATATGAAAGATATGACGTACTGACCGAATCATTACCGGGTATATTGAGAAAATGACTATTAATAGTATTCGGGTTACTCATATGACAAGGTATAGAAGTTTCTTTACTCTTAAAATCAACAATGTTTTTCTTGACATTTTTCCAAAGTAACCGAGAATTTTTAGAATACTGATTAATATTCTGTCGGAAAAAGGCAGCCTTTTCACTATGCATGGCTTTATTTACTACAGATTTCAAGTCTTTATAATAGTTAAAATCAGATTCCTTTTTTGTAATATGGTATTTACTATGGGCGTCATCTCTTAACCTCATCATCCGCCTAACAGTAGGTGTTATCCAAGGATAGCTCTGATGCTTGATATAAGAATGCCTAACAGGTGCAAAAACATCAAAAACATGTAAGACATAAGTATTAAACCTTAGCACTGCTTCATTAATGTCACCAGTAATCAGTTCTTCCCACGGCACGTCCTTAACAAGATCATTAAAATCATTTAATTTAATATCTTTGAGTGGTCTATAGCATATCCACTTTGAAGGCGGTTTAGGCTTGTTAATATGTAAATCAAACGATATAAAGGCATGATGACTTAGGGCAGGAATATAATCAACAGAGACGTTGGAGACATTTGTGGTGCTACATATAAGATCAATAAGAGTTGCAGAGTGATCTGTGAAATGAGTTGGGACGGTTACATATTGATTAAGATTTAAATATTGTAAAAATGCACTTACTTTCCTAGCGTTCGGTTCATTGGAAACCAACATATTAATATTAAAATCTCCTAGTAAAATAATATGATCAAATGAAGAAAACGCACTAACAGATTCGGTGAGTGAGTCAATAAAAGTATCTACGCTTTGCCATGGAGGGCGGTATGCTGTTCCAACGGCAAGCCGAAGTCCGTTAAGTGTTATACTCAACCACATCTGCTCGACTTGGTTAGAGAGCGAAGGCTTTAGTTGTCGAGCACTGACACCATCCCTTAAGTAAAAGCCAACGCCGCCACCTCGCTCACGTATGTTCAGAGGACGTGGTATATGACGAAGTCTATAACCAATTGGGGCAGGCGCATGTTTCTCCTCGCCAGATCTAAGCCACGTCTCGTTTATGACCATGACATCAACTGAACGACTTTCCAGTGCAACTACAAATTCTTCGTGTCGCGTGCCAAAAGACCCTGGGTTTAGGAAACCGAAAATCAAGCGTTTATTTTTATTAATAAATTGATAAATGAAAGAAACCGAAATTAGTATAATTTTAGAATTATTGAGACATTTTTTAATCATAATGAGATGTCGCTTGTTAAGAAATCTATTTAAACTCAAAGTGAAAAAGTAACCCGCAAGAAAGCAATTATTATCAGCGAGTCTACCTTGAGAATAATTATGGTTGAAATATGCTGCATTCAATAGATGCCCGAGACCAACAAACAGCGACAAAGCAGCAGACAAACAGCAACAGAGATGGGTTGTAAGAAAGTATGATCTAACCATTTTAAAAGAAGTCACAAATTCTAGCATACGCATGTGCATATAGTTTCTCCATAATAACCCAAACCAGAAAAACAATTACATCCATAAAGAAAGATTAGTAACGGAGCATAAAATGTAACCGTCAACCACCATAAATTATTAGAAGTTTTTAATAAAACATAAACATTTAAGCTAGTAACAATCAATGCCCCATACAATGGCAGGTCACTTTTAGTTAAACAGCAAATATGAGTTGAGGTCAAACAGGCTTTATAATAATGTTCACCACACCTAACAGATATAATCAAGAAATCACAAAGAAGCTTGTAGTTAGAAAATTGTAGAGATAACAATGTAATATCATCTTCCAAAACTCCAAAGTACATCCCAAGCATAAATAGAAATATCACACGTTCAATATTAAAACAAATACAAAATGTTTGCAATTGCCTTATCACACAGTATCTTGTATACCATATAGAATTCAAATTACAGTTATTCATATGTGGTGCATTAAAACAGCTTTCCTTGAAGTAACTTAAACTGAAAAAACAATTATTTACATTGTGAGAAATTAGTAAGGAAGTTGGCTGAACATAAAACTTTACAATTAACAACCATACATTATTGAAAATCTTATACAAAAAATAAACATTTAAGCTTGTAATGATAATTATTAATGCTTCATAAAGTAGCAGAACCCCTCTGGTTAGGAAACTAGTACTGGTTAAAGTCATTGAGGTCTCATAAGAATCAACACTACGCCTCACAAATAACATTAAGTAGTTAACAAGAAACTTGTAGCTAGAAAAATGTAGAGATATTAATTCAATACTATCTTCCAAACCCATAAGGTACCCACCATGCAAATAAAGAAACATCACACATTTCATATTAAAACAAATACACAATTGTGGAGATTGCCTTGCCACACAGTATTTTGTATACCAGATGGAATTTAAATTACAGTTATCTATATGTGGTCTTACAAAACAGTTTTATTTGCAATAACTTAAACTAATAATGCAGTTATTTACACTGTGAAAAGTTAAGTTGGGATTTGGCGGAACATAAAATGTTACAATCAACCACCATAAATTATTGAAAATCTTAAACAAAAAATAAACATTTAAACTTGTTATCATAATCATCAATCCTTCACGAAGTAGCAGAACGCTTCTGATTAAGCAACCAGTATAGGTTAATGTCATTGAGGCCCCATAAAAATCTATCCTACACTTAATACATAACACTAAATACTTAACAAGAATCTTGTAGCTAGAAAAATGACGAAATAATAATGTAATATTATCTTCCAAATCCATGAAGAACACACCATGCATAAAAAGAAAAATCTCAAAAATCCTAAAGCAAGTACTAAATTGTGGTAATGGCCCTACCATACAGTAATTTATGTACCATATAGTATTATGGTTACAGTTTTAATAAATATATAAAAATAATTTATGTACCATATAGTATTTGGTGAAAAGTGGACTATTTCAGAGAACTTCTTTTGCGGTTCTCATTTCCTAGTCTCTGACTAACCCTTCGGGGATAATGGCCGTGATGTGATGTGATGTGTGTGTATGTTGATCACACGGCATTCGATTTCAAGTGGGTAACCCCTGTATAGAGGACCTCGATGACGCAGCGGTTAAGGCGGTTTGCGCATTTCGGTTTCCCAGACCCATGGTACAAACTTAAAAGTTGAAATTTTTAAAAATCAATATGCCAATTTTAATGAAACTTTGCATGTTAAAGTGAAATACACGGATCTAAATAGTAAGTTGAAAATATTTTTTAAAAACGTTTATTTCACTGAGATATTGCGATTTTAAACTTTTTATAATGGACTTAAAATCGCAATAAACGTTTTTTAAAAATGTTTTCAACAATATCTTTATTATTGAAATGTTTGCATTCACAATGCTATATAGGTAAATCAACCAATAAATAGTTAGTTGAAAATATTTTTAAAAAACGTTTATTTAACTAAGTTATTGCGATTTTAAACTTATTATAGTGGACTTTAAATCGCAATAACTCAGCAAAATAAACGTTTTTTAAAAATGTTTTCAATAAAATCTTTATTATTGAAATTTTTTATTCACAATGCTTTATAGGGTATAGGGTAAAATGTTTACTATTAAAAATAAACAACCAGTCTCAGGAAAGCTGTTTTCAACAAAATAATGTGAAAAGGTTTTCAACAAACTCTTAGATCCCTGCGTTTTACTTTAGCATGCATAGTTCCAACAAAATTGGCTTATTGATTTTTAAGAATTGAAGTTTGTATGGGAAACCGAAATTCGTAAATACTCTTAGCCACCTCTGCAATGCCGGGTTTCTGGGTGGGTGACCAATCTCCGTTTGGAAGGCCTCTGCCCAGCCGTGGGACGTTTATAGGCTGATGATGCTGATGAAACCATGCATGTCTATTTTGTACGTGAGTTGTGATGATCACTTCTAATCAGGTGGCTCGTCTCCAAGGACGACCCGTCCACCCACTGGACTTTCCCACTGGTGGGTGGACGGGGAATTTACGATTACCCCTCTACCCGCTACGCCAGTGTAAACCGAATTAGGTACGTCAGTAATCAATTAATTTAAAAATTCTATAAATTCTAATAAATTGAAACATTGATATTGCTTTAATTTTATTAAAAAAAAATAACAAGTTCTCCCTCTTTATAAAAAAAAATCGGTTCACACTAGCGTAGTGGGTAGAGGGGTCATCGTGAATTACCCGTCCACCCACCAGTGGGAAGTGATTCAACTAGACACAGCGAACTACAAACGACATTCACAGTATATCGGTCAAGTAACTCTTCAACGTAAACGATTATTCTACTTTTAATAAACTGCCAGCGGACATGAGTAAGCGTTTCCCCCGGCTGCGCCCGGCGGATTAATCCACGTAAAAGCCTTCGCACACCGGATATTGCGATACATGAAAGCCGATCAAATTGGCGAATGTGGGTCTCCAGGAAATTGGCCGCATAACAAATGGTGGTGTCAGTGCTGGCCACAATGATGACCTGGTAGGGCCTGGTAGTAAAGCTGGCCGATAACCGGAGGTTCCGGGATCAATTCCCGGGTATCGCATTTTGCAAGCGTGGTGTAATCATTATATGTGTGTATGTGTGGCGGTGAATGGCTTAATAACCAATACCAATCAAATGTAGCTATGACGATGACTGATTTCAATGAGGCCTTTGACAGAGCCTTCGATCAACAATACCAACGATCGAAGGACAGAGCAGTGGAACATATAGATATTATAGTGTTGTACCTTTTTTAAATTACGAATAATTCATTACGTTGCATACTCGCGTGTCTGGGGCAACCAGCGAGTAATGTGGGGCTCTTCCACTTACATCCCACCCAACTTGTTCATCGAAGAACAGAGCAGTGGAATAGATGCATAATGTTATACCTTTTTTCAAACTACGAATAATTCATTACGTTGCATACTCGTGTGTCTGGGGCAATCAGCGAGTTATGAGGGCTCTCCCACTTACATCCCACTCAACTCCTATGTGTTCCACGGGATGCACGGGGGCATACTCAATAAAAACGCAGTACAATCACTAAGCTTGAATTACGAATAATTCATAACGTTGAATACTCGTGCGTCTGGGTCAACCAGCGAGTAATGTGGGGCTCTTCCACTTACATCCCATCCAACTTGTTCATCGAAGGACAAAGCAGTGGAATAGATAAATAATGTTGTACCTTTTTTTAAACTACGAATAATTCATTAAGTTGCATACTCGTGTGTCTGGGGCAACCAGCGAGTAATGAGGGCTCTCCCACTTACATCCCACTCAACTCCTATGTGTTCCACGGGATGCACGGGGGCCTACTCAATAAAAACGCAGTACAATCACTAAGCTTGCGGAGATGACTCGAGACCACGAATAGCAGGCACCGAGTACCCTGACAATGCCATCTAGACTGTGTTTGATCTCAGAAACAAAAATACATTAAGAGGGTCCACGCATTTCGGTTTCCCATACAAACTTTCAAGTCGAAATTTTTAAAAACCAATGAGCCAATGTCAATGAAACTTTGCAAGCTAATGTAAAACTTAGGGATCTAAATAGTTTGTTGAAAACATTTTTTTAAAACGTTTATTTAGCTGAGTTATTGTGATTTAAAGTCTACTATAGAAAGTTTAAAAACACAATAACTCAATTAAATAAACAGTTTTTTTGTAAATGTTTTCAACAAACTATTTAGATCCCTGTATTTTACTTCAGCATGCCAAGTTTCATTAAAACTGTTTCAACGGTTTAAAAAATTTCAACTTTGAAGTTTGTATGGGAAACGGAAATGCGTAAACCCTCTTAACAATTTTGATTTACTGAATAGTGTAGAATAGCTATTAGCATAGTTTGTAGCGGCCTGGATTTTTGTAAATTTTGCTTAACTTTTTAATTAAACCCGAAATTGCAGAGAAAGATTTTCATAAAATGCGCAAAGGCACTTTTTTGAGCTCCTAGATTTAACTACTGTTCTCTATATAGTCGTGTAGTTCGTAACGGCCTCGGAATTTTCAGATATCATTGATTTTATCTAGAAAAAAATCTTATTCTAAACCAAAAAACTTCGAAAATCGCTTTAAGTTAACTGTGATTTTTTTTTCTATCTACAATAATATTAATGAGCAAAATTTATAGCAGAATTATTGTTACTTCTAAGGAATAAAGATTTTATAGTGAATTTTTTCCTTGCTACCGGTACTTTATGCAAAAATTATGTACTAGGAAGACTTGTGGCGAATGTACAATAACGATTACCTACCTGTGGCGAATTAACTTTCAATGTATGGAGTTACAAAAACGTGGCAAATCAACTTTGTGGCGAATGTACAACAACCCGATGCGCCGGCCGGGGCACTTTACGCAAAAATCACAGTCGAGATATAATAGGCCTCTTAAAAATTTTGGAATCTCGTCATAGGGTACGGGGTGTTAAAGTGGACGATGTCGCAGGCCGCTAGTTTGTAACAAAACTAACATTACCAATCGCTATGACTTTCACTAATCTATGACATGGACTAACGATGGAATCAAGAAACACATATACCAATCCACCTTACGTAGAACTGAACAAAAACAGCCACAACGCATTAGCCCGGTTCGTGCAAACATACAATATGTTACTGAGATTCGGCTGGGCCCGTTGTAACCTAATGTGCCTCAGAAATGGGCCGGTGGGCGACTGACCAAATTGCCACTATTATTCAGCCCGCCTTAAATACCGGTGCATTCGTAGGTGCGGTCTGTGAATTACCTTGCAGAACGCGCAGAACAAATACAAAGGTGGATGGATGCATTACCTCGGTTGAACAAAATGCATTTGATGTACAGAATAAATGTGTAGAATGATACATTTGACGCTTTAATTAAAAAACAAACTTAGTTATTTACTTACACCGATGCTCAGTGACGAAAAATGTGTGTTGACCTCCGAAGTGAGATTCCGATGTTGTCTCGATCCTGTACACTTGCTTGCTGGCACAAAACAGTACTTGCCAGTCATTGCGAACAAATAATTAGGATAAAATGTTTACTAGAAAAAAACAACCAATCTCAGGAAAACTCGAACGGGATTCGAACCCTTGGATCGCCGGTCTTTTTATTCTAGTAAAGATTTTATTAGGATAAAATCTATATAGCATTGTGAATGCAAAATTTCATTAATAAAAATGATAATTAACGAACTAAAGCATGGCTAAAGCCCTCGGTTTGCGATCTTGCCACATAAACAACTTTCGCAATGCTGCTGGATGGGTAACTCTCTATCTCTATGCTGTTGGGTGTATGTGCAGTCTTTAGTCCGTTAGTCGCCTTCTACTGCCTTTTAGGGAAGAGATGTTTCCTTGGATTTCGATTCATCAGCCCTCACCACACAGCTCACTTTGACTTATAGATATTCATAGACAGTGTTGAATATTTTTGCAACTAATGTTGGTCGCTCAACGTTACTTTTTTTTTTATATACCAAGCCCGGCAAATGACCCCACTCCACCTGATGTTAAGTGGAAATGAGGTCCAGGCGCGAGGACAACTGGTGCAGCGTAAGAGACGTAACATCAGTCATCCTCACTCTGCCGGCCCACAAAGGCAAAGAAACTACTCACCAAATTTTTTTGTGCGTGATGGAATGTTAGAGACTGCAAATTGGTGACTCCGGAGAGCAGCACGCGTACTCCTATGGAGGAAGGGAGAAGGAGGGATGAGGTCAAAGAGTTCTTCAGAGCACTCGCCATGGTATAAACGGTAAAAGACGCTGAGTGACGCAATATCTCTACGCAATTGCAAAGGCTCGAGAGTTTTAGTGACCTCCGCATTGCCGATAATGCGCACAGCGCGGCGCTGCAATCTGTCCAAGGCATCGAGAAGGTGCTTTGCGGAGCCGTCCCAAAGGTGAGAGCAATACTCCACGCAAGACCGCACCTGTGTCTTGTATAATAGACACAACTGATCAGGCGTGAAGAATCGCCGCACCTTGTTCAGGACACCGAGTTTACGTGAGGCATTTTTAATCACGGTTTCGATGTAGTCCTTTTGGTTCAGATCGCAGCGGATATCCATACCGAGCATGTTAATACTGCTCTGCAGGCCTAGAGATGTACCCTGAAGAGAAGGAATGGGAAGGAATGGCGACTTTTTCGCTGTGAACTCGCACACCTGTGTTTTATTGGCATTGAACTCCACTAGATTATCGGAGCCCCATTTAGAAATGAGATCCATCACCCGATCGAGCTCAATGACAAGATTTGCTCGCTTCATTTCGGTGTTTACCCGCCCAGCCGTTGGGTGACCGTTATATCTGCAGAAGGATATATAGATACAACCACGATATTCCAATTGGCTACTTGACAGTTCTCGGAAAAATATTTTAAAAATTACAAACGCTTATTTTATACCTCTGTACAATATTTTCTCGTAAAAGCTTCATTTAATAGGAAAAGAACATATTTTAATTCATTAATTTCATATTTCGCGCGAAAACGGTTGGTCACGTGACATTTTGCCCTGTGACGTCACATTTCACTAAACAAAGAAATTTTATCTTGAAACCTGACAGATAGTTTTTGTTTATTTTGTGAAATGTGACGCCACACGAAGCAATCATGGCCGTGTTTCGGGTCTTGTACTCCACAGATAAAAAACCGCAAATATATTTTGTAAAAATAAAATATTTACAAATTGTGGCGGCCTGCGTCGCCACATAATTTATTATCCTCACGTATTGGTTAAAGAGTTTGTAAGCACATTCCTAAACGCGTGCAGACCCGATAAAGATATGACACGGCATCATCCCTCCAACATCTACGTAGTTATTATTGTCTAAATAGTCTTGTAAGGTTGATAATAAGTTAGTCACAATGTATTCACTGTAAATATACAACATCACCATATTTACCATCGCCATGGAACTCTCCTTTCCGGCACAACATCTCCCGACGGAACACTGGTGACCTCGTTCAAGCAACAAGCAACCTTCCAACGGAGTACCCCGAAAAGAACACGTGAGTCATTTGGAATATTTACATCAACCATGGCAGCAACATTTTATTCAGCGACAAACACAACAAGATTTTCACTACACCGAGCCACACCAAGCTGCGACTGCGTCATTTAACATCATTCTTGGCTCTTACAACTCACAACTTTGGCTTCCTTTCCGGCACATCGTATCAAGAACGTTTCATCGACCAAGGCAAAGAACTAAGGTACCCAGAAAAACAATGCGAAATAGAATATACTAACGATTTCATAACCGTACACATTATGTTATAAATTGTGCGGCGTGCAGCGAACGCTCAAGAATTTCCGACGCAGCAGTTTTCGCCGTTTGCTCTACGCTTGCGCAAGTTCAAGATCACGGCATTAATAACTATGCTGCTATACGGATTTTTCTATAGAAATATATAAATAGAATCCGAAGGAAAATAGCATAAATGTATACAACGAGTATTTACCCGTTTAACCGCCTCACTTTTAGCGACTGACAAAGTGGTTTGAAGTATGTTATGGTTATTTATACTTACGGGAAGAGATATTTAAAAGCATTATTTCACTTTATTGTTTTTTTGTTTTATTACTATGTTACATACATTTATTGTTTTATTATTATGTTTTATATGACAATTACGGATAAAGAGTAATTTACTCAAATGTTACTAGCTACCTCCAGTGCGAATTGATTTCTCCGGTTATCTGACAAAGAGCCAAGGAATACGCCAGTTTGAGGATAAATATGAAGCTATAATGAAGTAGGTACCTCTACTCAAAATGAAGGTATGCAACAAGTTTAAAATACTTTGATTGTGCAATAAGAACACAGTAGAATAAATAAGCACAAAAATGAACCATGTTTGGGTAACTAATGTAATAATAAGATTTTAGTATTTTTTTTTGTTATTTACGTATTTCCTTATAATATATTGAATGCAACATGTCTTATCTCTATGTAATGTTTAATCTTAGTCAATTCTGATTTACATTTTTTGGTATTATTTCTGTTTATTATCAATTTATTATTAACGTGTCTATTGTAAGAATGTACTTATGTCATTTAAAATTTAATTTGTGTGTTTATTATAATCTTGGTACTTACCTATAACGTGATAAAAAAAATATTCGAATACCAGGAAACAGCTCTCATTAGCAGCATTCAGCAAGCCAGCCAGCCTTAAGGTTCCATCGCAGCAACGTAACGCTTCCTGGATCCTCGGCATCACTCGACGGTCAAAAAAGTACCGTCGCACTCCACACGTCTTGACTCACCCCAGACATGGTAGCACACGCTCGTCTCGAGTCACTGTAGACTGGAGAAAGATCGTATTGTCAACGAAGACTTGAGCACGTTCATCACGACCTAACGTGGATTAGAGCACCACTGGCATCTCCAAGCTGAAGACCTGATGGATTCCCTTTTTCTAGAGGGGGTGTACTGTGGCGGCCTGCGTTGCCACATAATTTATTATCCTCACGTATTGGTTAAAGAGTTTGTAAGCACATTCCTAAACGCGTGCAGACCCGATAAAGATATGACGCGGCATCATCCCTCTAACATCTACGTAGTTATTATTGTATAAACTTGTAAGGTTAAGATAATAAGTTAGTCAAAATGTAGTCACTGTAAATATACAACATCACATAAAGAGACGCAGTCGTTATTTACCATCGCCATGAAACTCTCCTTTCCGGCACAACATCCCCCGACGGAACACAAATCATCTTGATAAATAAAGCTATTGGATAATTATTGTTAAAATTTGAAGTACCATATTTGACAGATTTCATATTTTATTGTTACAACACTCTCAAATAACCAATTGGCCCTGATCTGACCTGATCCGGATTGTCAGAAGCTAAAGGTAAACCGCTTGAAGGTTTTTTTTATACACAAGATAATAATAATATTCTATACCGGAAAAGCTCATGTGCTGGGTCAAATACAAGGAACAGTTACTTAACTCAAACTTTCTCAACTCCATGAAAGGAAATTATACAAAAAGCAATTTATTTTTTTAAGTTCATCGGAATGGACATGCATTTTTCTCTATATCTACAACCTACTCATAAAACTTAATTATGCACTGATAGCACTTTTTGAACAATCATTTGCTGCCTCTAAGGAACTGCTAGTAGATTGCTACGTTACAAATCGAGTCCGACCCTTGAACTTTGGCGGTAAATCAAAGTGCAATATATAAGTCGGTGCACAAGTAATGATTTCGCTGATTATTATAGGTCACGCGCGCCGTCCAAGCTAATAGCTGCGAGAGAGCTTTCTGGCTTCAGTGCAGCGCAAGTTACGAGAAAATGGGGATAATCAGCATCAGAATATCTTTATTGCGTAAAACTAAGTTGTAAAATATAGTTAATGTAGGTATCAACAGTTTACCATATCATATCAGGCATGCAATGTTAATAAAATTAAATTAAAAAAAAGAAGTCGTCAAATTATCATGGACGGTGTTAAAAATATTGTTAAGTAACCATATTCTTAACTTATGCTTTAATTAGAGTTTACTCTTAAATACGTTCAAGACTTCACGGTTTTTGGACCGCATCCATATAATAATTTTTTTATTGTTATTATAATGAACAATAAACTAAAAAAGTGTACATATACAAACATACTTAAATATCAAGCTTGTTTCCCGGAGGGGTGGACAAGCTTAATCTCTCTTAATTTATTTATTCAAAAACATAAGAATTGTGAGGAGTCTAACGGCCTAAGTTCAGAATCAATCTATCAATTGTTTTCACTGCTGCAGTAAGAAATTTGACTAAAGCCCAAACACATTAAGTCTCAATTTCTAACTTTAGTAGCCAAATCAACAAAGAGATTGATTAATATTTTAGCTGTTAGTTGATAATAGCATAGTGTAATCACAATTATTGTTATTAGTTCCAAAATTGCAAACTATTTGTTAAGTACTAAATAGTCTGGTATACAAATGTGTTTCAATAATCAACACAACTAAAGTTACCACCTGTATGTAATAATAAATAATATAACTAAGTTTAACTTTAATTATAAATAAAAAAATATTTAAATTAAAGCTTGTACGGACTAGCTCGCGTTTAATTTACTTATTACATAGTTTTTATATTATCCTGACGTTTCAAATAATAAGGAAGAAGAAGGATAATATATAAAAACTATGTAAATAGTAAATTAAACGCGAGTTAGTCCGTAAAAAAGTGTTTCATTTCAATGTGTAGTGCTCGCTTATACCTCAGAAAACAATACATAAGCTTGTACCTTGGGCCGCCCGCCAGTCCCGGCAACTTATCAGCACGAAACTTTAAAGTGGCGACTTGAGGCAGAAAAGGCAGCCCGATTATTAGGCCGCGGGAACTAGGCGTGACTGAGGCTAAATACATAGTTCCCAGTACAAAAGAGGTTCATTAAATCGATCATTAGTAGTCGAGTGGGTTACAGCTTTGTTTTTATTGGTTTGGTGCGGTTCGTACATTTAGCCAATATCAAGCTAAGGAGATTACAGTCATTTCGTACATTTGGCCAATATCAAGCTAAGGAGATTACAGTCATTTCGTACATTTGGCCAATATGAAACTAAGCAGATTACAGTCATTTCGTACATTTGGCCAATATCAAGCTAAGGAGATTGCAATCATTTCGTACATTTGGCCAACATCAAGCTAAGGAGATTACAGTCATTTCGTACATTTGGCCAATATCAAGTTAGGGAGATTACAGTCATTTCGTACATTTGGCCAATATCAAGCTAAGGAGATTACAGTAATTTCGTACATTTGGCCAATATCAAGCTAATGAGATTACAGTCATTTCGTACATTTGGCCAATATCAAGCTAAGGAGATTACAGTCATTTCGTACATTTGGCCAATGTCAAGCTAAGGAGATTACAGTCATTTCGTACATTTGGCCAATATCAAGCTAAGGAGATTACAGTCATTTCGTACATTTGGCGAATAGGTATCAAGTTAGGGAGACATTACATTCATAGATTCACGACTGTTATCCCCAAAGGGTTAGTCAGAAACTAGGCAGAGGATGATAAGGACCGCAGAAGCAATCCACCGTCACAACCCACGTTTTACCAAACGTACAGCACATACTGTTACTGTACTGTTAAAGTTACTCGCGTCCGTAGGTTTACCCTTGAGCCCCACGTGACCCCTGGGTGGTACTAAATGAGTGACACTGACTGAGTGGTTGGGCCGGATCGCCCGGGGTAATACCACCCTCCTCCCTCAAAATTCATATTCCTTCCTTAACCCTATTCCTTTCTTAACAACGGCAACGCATCTGCAACTCCTCAAGTTTTGCGGGTGTCCATGGGCGGCGGTTATTGCTCTCCATCAGGTGACCCGCCTGCTCGTTTGCCTCATTCTTATATAAAAAAAACATGCGCTAAGCGTGACAGGTGGTCAGTGGTGAGCCCATCGCCGCTCTATGCTGTTGGATGTATGTGCAGTCTTTAGTCCGATTTAGTCGCCTTTTATGACACCCAAGGGAAGAGAGGGGGTGGAAGTATTCTGTCACGGATACAGTTGAAACAAAATAATAATATACAAAACATAGTGATCTTAGAGAATTAAAACGCCTCGGTGCCCGAGTAGTTGAGCGCTCGGCTCGGTATCCCGAGATCCCGGGTTTAATTCCCCTTTCGGGCAACGTGTTTTCGGATTGTTCGATGCATAGTCCGGGTTTTTGATCACCAACCCGAATTTTGCAAGCGAGCCATCGCCCATTAATTGAAGCGATACTTCAGTTCAATGATGGAGGCCTTTGCCCGCAATGGGACTGTACGAGTACGAGTGTACGACTGTATATATACGGGCTGTACGAGTACTTTATTTTACTTTTTTACAGTGACCTTGCAAATAAATTTATATGTCGGAAGGGGCGTTAGGTTTGAAATAATGGGCTCTCGATAAAGTACAGGCGTCTATTTTTACAATGCAACACAATTTGGTACAAAATAATTAAGAATTGAGCAGATAGAGAGAGATTACTTTTAGGAAACACGGCAAGTTAGACACAGCGACGGCGACCCAAGCTCAGCACCGTTCGTGAGCACACCCGTAACAAGAATGACGGCGGTCTCCCCCGTCGCACCCTTAGAGTATTCAAGTCGCACCTAATGTCATCTCGAATTGATAACCCCCACCACCTAATGTCATCTCGAATTGATAACCCCCACTCATAAGTCACTGTCACTTGTCAGCCAGAGACAACTGTCAATGTCATCGCCGCTGTATCGACCTTACCCAAGTGTCTATTAGACACTTGCCGTTTCCGTTTAATTAAATCTGACAAAGCTCAATAAATAGCGTGATAAATTGGAAGAATAACGCGACAGCCTAGAAGTGATGCTGCCACATATATTTAAAAGAACATTAACCGTGTCGCCTACCGGTGAAAGAATACTACCACCTCCTCTCTTCCCTTGGATGTCGTAAAAGGCGACCAACGGACTAAATACTGCACATACATCCAACAGCATAGAGCGGCGATGGACTCAACACCTGTCACGCCGAGCACATGCGCAGTCGCTATTTGGGAAAAGTGGACTAATGCTTTTGCTGGTTATTTCCTAGTCTCTGACTAACCCTTCGGGGATAATAGTCGTGATTTTAAGTATGTATGTATGTAAAAGAACATGAAGTTAATGATGATCATTTAATTTGTACACATTGCGAAAACACTGCTACGGTGGTGTTGCAGTAATTTAAATAACTACAGGCGTATAGTTAAAGAGTTATAAATTAGGTATGCTAATAAAAATGTTTTATAATATACGTGTAGCATCATAAAAAAACCGGCCAAGTGCACGGCATGTCGTTATATGCTTATATAGAAAGCTGTGCAATTTTTGCGGCCATTATTTTACATAGATTAAAGATGTTTTGATGTCAAAAGATGCTTTATGAATTGAATTTTTTAATTGTTTTTTAATTTATTATTCATTATTATTAAATAATAATATGTAATTTGCTTTTTACGCTCACACCAATTACCTAAACCAAGATGAGTATTCTTTTGAAACTCTAACTTAATATGGTAAGATAACGGATAAATACACCTATAGAAAAAACACTCATCAATTTAGATAAACAGGTTTTCTCTAAACTGACCCGACCGGGAATTTAACCCGGGACTTCAGAGATGGCGCGACGCCAGACCCGGCGTGTTAACCAATCGACCACGGGCCGTCGAGGATTAAGTTTTCTTTAATAAATAGTATTTGAATTTGCCTTTGACCTAGACTTTGCAGGCTAGAATAGGTATCATTGTCTATGATTCTAAATATGTAATAAAAAACCCACAGATCTCGTGCTCTACACGACTTGAAAGGGCAGGGCATTGAATGTGAACGCGTAATTTTTCTCTCGATAATTTAAATTTTTCATCAGAACAAAAAAAAAATTCTTTTCAAAACCAACTTTTGCAAAAGATTTTTAGATCATCTTAAAACCCTTCGAATTCCGCATCTTTTGAGCTATCACGCGGCGGGCGGCTCGCGGCTAAGGGCACCTCCACAGCCTCAACCGTCACTAATATAAAAAAGTGTAAGGAAAAATGTTCCTTAGTTCAATACCGAGGTGCTTTTTTTTATTTTTTTTATATCAGCCCCGTTCTCGAGATATCGGGAATTTTCTGGGAAAACACACGATTTATCGGTCAAAAAAAGTCGGTTTTTTTCAATTTCCAAAAATAGTTTTTGCTTTTTAAAAATATTTTTACGTAATTTTAAACCCCTTCGAATTCCGCGTCTTTTGAGTCCTCATACGTCCTCGTGGCCTTAAACCTCAGGGTATCACGGGCGAGTCGCACTTTCAGCGAAAATGGGGGCCCTACTGGAGCAAACAAAAAAAACATTTTCATTGTTAAAAATGTCTAGTGTCTGTAAAAGTCGATCGTCAGTGAGTTCGTGATGTATTAGATAAATGTTGTTTCTAAAAGTGTTAACAAGGGGTACCTAGTTTACACAAGAACCCCAACGTTATTTAGTATTTGCTTTTAAGTTTCTAAAGATGGCGGTTTCTAGTCTATTGCATGACAGACATTTTCCAAATGATTTTGATTTACATCTCTTTGGTTTCTACGACCAGTATTGCTCAAATTTTTTTGCCAACGGATTTCTTTGCAGAAATTCTTGCATGACAACATTAGACTTCAATTTCGCTCGAAAAGGACATTAAGCATGGCGATATCTGATATTGCGATCTCAACATTAAAAAGTTTGTTATGCTTTATGAAAATGCTCCTTTTATTGGCATGCCTCAGAAAGCACGTTTTAACCTAAAGCTCAGTATTTATTACTGTCATCACTCATCAGACGGGTGGAATGCCTGATTGCCACTTTATTGGAAAAAAATAAAAAAATTAAGCAACTTTTGCTATGCTAATTGAATGCTGTGTAAGCAGATAATAGGCCTGCACAAATGTAATTTTTGGCCATGTTAAGTTATTTATGTATAACCGTGTCGCGTTCGGTGAAAGAATACTACCGCCCCCTTTCTTCCCTTGGGTGTCGTAAAAGGCGACTAGCGGACTAAACACTGCACATACATCCAACAGCATAGAGCGGTGATGGGCTCACTACCTGTTACGCTGAGCACATGTGCAATTGTGCAGTCGCTATTTGGTGAAAAGTGGATTATGGAGAGGACTGCTTCTGCTGTCCCCATTGCCTGTCTCTGACTAACCCTTCGGGGATAATAGTCGGGTTTTTAAGTATGTATGTATAGTTATTTAATTAAAATTATGTGTTTGGCGGTATGATTCCATCATATCCTACTATAATTATAAACGCGAAAGTTTGTAAGTATGGATGGATGTTTGTTACTCTTTTACGTAAAAACTACTGAAAGGATTTTGATGAAATTCAGCAAACAGATAGTTTATAACCTGGATTAACACACAGGATACTTTTTATCCCTATATTCACACGGGAACGCGAACCACGCGGGTGAAACCGCGAGCGGCCGCTAGTATTAAATAAATAAATAAATGCTAGGGCACCGGATGGGCTCCTTCATGCATGAGGTTTAGCTGCTGGTTCTAGTTATTATTAAGGGGGTTGTCAAGCGGTGAACATGGAAACATTTGCTGTTTTCTATTAGCTGTTTTTTCAAATATTTTAGATATTTCGCACTGAAATTTTCAATATGTTTTACAGAACGTATGTGTGAGGGGATGACTGTTTCCAAAACACGATTGGAATAATTTTTCTCGATAGAAAATAATCCTGAAGTTACCTCTATTTCATATAAATGCGAATTACGACCGTGTTTTACAATAATAATTCCTATAAAATCATAAACACATTACCTTTTCAATTTCTTGACTGGTTTGGATTTCTAAAAAACTGAGAATTTTTATTAACTTTTTAATAATAATTCCTATAAAATCATAAACACATTGCTAAAAGGAAAACTTATTTACGGAGAGAAATTAAACTTGAACAAACTTTTGAATACATATATCTATATTAGTTATTCACTTGGAAACAATTACAGGGCAAAAGATATTTTAATCGAATGAGAAAACGCGTGTGTCTCCGATGACGTCCAAGTGTGACTAATCAGGAAGATCGTAGATCTCAGGGCACACGCCGCGCTTGCCGGGACCACCCGAACATTGGCGATGGCAGCCGATGCCATTCCTCTCGTTATTCCTTACAGTCGGCCATTCTGATGATCCTGCGCGTCCCCGCGTAGTTAGAGAGTAGGTATATGACGACACCTCTTGAGGTGGTCTGTCATTGCTGTGAAGAAACGTTAGTGACGGCACGTATTAATGTGCCTTGAGCGACCTTGCACAGTCAACAGCCGAAGCGTTACTTTATAATAAAATGTACAACGAGAAGAAGAGAATGAAATTAGTGATGTGATGAACTATTCACTGTACAACGCTATATCCTTATAGGATGCAGAATTATTGTATTGCCACTTCTTAATGTGTCCGGCGCTTTTCGACGACTCTTGTAAATGTATCTGTCGTAGAGATGATGACGCCCACGTTTATAAAATCAGCAGATTTAATTGATGAATGTCAATCAGTCGACTACCATTGTTAGTTGTCTGACTGAAAAAGCAATAATAATTATACGTGGGATCATCTATCATCAAAGACGACACCTTCCGCCATCTATCACTTGCTGAGTGACGACGACCAGATATCTGTCAGATGACGACACCAGGGCCACAGATCACTGCTGACATGAATGTGGATTTTGAGGACCTTAAACTGGGGCGCCGATACCCCGGTTATCTGTCATCTATAGACGACACGTTGAAAAACATGTCTGTCGGCGGTAACGACACAGTGTATCTATTACCAACCATTGGAAGCTTCACATTATAGACGCGACACCAAGTCATTGTCTGTCTATATATACCTAGTAGCTTTGTAAGCATAATAGATAAGATATGATACGATTCAGTCATTGAAAGACCAGTTAATTGTTACAAGCCTCATTTAATAAACTCGTTTTGTCCATTAGGTCGGGTCATAATCATAACAAAAGTCTGTTAACTTAACCATTCACAGTTTTATTTTATCACACCTTAAGCAAACTAACATTCAATATGAAACATATTTTTAACACCACACTTATTTTTCTGTCACGCATTTATAGCAACAACCACTCATCTCAACCATCAAACTCAACTTATATATGCATCTTCTCCACGAATAATAAGCTCATAATTCTATATAAATCCTACCATAAACTATCATATTATTATCTAAGTCTTAAATCCTACCATGAACAATAAACGTAACCGTATAGAATAACTAAACATTAAATTTTAAGTACTACTAGTTTAATATGGAAACTACACAACAATTTGGTAACCCATTATTCGTAGCCGAAGTTGCATCTATAAGATATTTGTTAGAATCATAATCACAATACAATCTCAACATTCTCAATATTTCGTAAATGGCACACATATCAGTGGTTATAGAAAAGTACAAAAACGGTTTAGTCTGAGTCAAGGTCAGTAGGATACTGCATAAGTTTCAATTTATCCCTGGCAAGAACATTTTTATAGGGACGACCGCGAGTACTAGTGCTCGCTATTAAGTATCGGTCATGAGGCAATACTTTACGTACCACATATGGTCCGTCAAATCGTGACATAAGCTTGCCACTACGAAGTCCTTTTTTAAATACTTTGCGCTCTGCAAGAACAAGATCTCCTTCTTTAAATGGGACGCCCTCACGTCTCCTCTTATCAAAGGAAGCTTTTGATTGTCGGGCTGCCTCTTGCGAGCGAGTAACTGCACCCGCTCTGATTGCGGTAATATCGGACCTTGTTGGCACGACAATGTCGCCTGCGAGCCGCGGACGAAAACCATACAGCAATTCTAATGGAGATTTTCCTGTGCTGACATTAACGTTAGAATTAAGACCCAATTGTACTTTAGGCAAAAACTCTTCCCAGCGATTTTGCTCGTCTTCACCAACGTAAGCAACTAGAGCATTTAATATGGAGCGGTTAAACCGCTCTACTTGACCGTTGGCCCTCGGACTAGCAACTGCTGTCATAACATGTTTTATTTGCCTATCACGACAGTACTTTTTAAAGTCGTGGCAATCAAATGCTTTACCACGATCGCTAATAATGCGGCTTGGCAATCCGAATGTTTTAATGAATTGGTCAAAAGTTTTTAATACTCCTGCACAGCTAGTATCGCGGACCGCCTCGATCCATATAAAACGAGTAAAAGCGTCGACGATCCCTAAAATATGCATCTTGCCTGATGGACTCTTACAGAATGGGCCGAGGTGGTCCACGTGTATTGTGTGGAATGGTACAGCCACCTTTTCAATGGGGTGTAGTAGTCCTACCTTACGACCAGTGGGTTTCTTGGCGTATTGACACGATATACAACCGCCAACATATTTTTGAACAAAACGCCTCATGCCACCAAACCAGTATTTTTCTTTCAGAGCATCATATATTTTAATGTAGTTGGCATGCCCATTATTATCATGGAATGTTTGTACAAGGGACCATCGAGATTGACGGGGCACGACCACTTTATTTTTATTATTAATTTTTCTAAACAGTACGCCATTATCAAGTACGTAATCTCGTGCTAAACCGCTGACATTACCGACGGAAAGCTCATCCTTAAGCTGGTTTACCGTGAGACGGATTGAGTCATCATCCTCTTGCATGCTTTCTATTAGGTCCTTTTCTACACGACGCATTACAGATTCCACGGGATTGCGACTCAACGCATCCACGTGAGCCATGGACTTACCAGCGCGATATTCCACGTCAAAGTCATAGCCTTGAACTTCGAGCCACCACCTCGCAATACGGGGGTTCAGATCTCGTTTAGACCATGTCCACCGCAAAGCGCTGCAGTCGGTGAGTATTACAAATTTTATACCGCTCAAGTAAACTCGAAACTTTTGCAATGACATTACGACAGCTAATGTTTCTAACTCAAAACTATGATAGCGTTGCTCTGCGGTAGTCGTTTGACGACTAGCGTACGCCACTGGTTGCAACGAACCACCAGGCGGCCTTTGTAATAAAATACCACCGAGACCGTGTTTGGACGCGTCCGTGTGTACTTGTGTCTCATAATCGGTGTTAAATAAAAGTAATACGGGACGGCTGACTAATATTTCTTTAATAGAATCAAAGGCTTGTTGCTGCTCAGAGCCCCAGGTCCATGGTTGGTCCTTTTTTGTAAGTAAAGTTATAGATCGCGCGAGAGTGGCAAAATTGCGCACATATTTCCTAAAATAACTGGCTAAACCCATGAATTGTCTTGCCTGGTGTACGTTCTCGGGTACTCGGAAATCTTTAACAGCATTTAATTTATGCTGAGCTGGTTTTACTTCACCATTGCTAACTTCATGACCTAAATATTCCACGCGGGTAACGAGAAACGAGCATTTATCGAGCCTGAGAGTCATTTTAGAATCACGAATACGTTCTAATACCGCTCTTAAGTGTTGTAAGGCAATATTCGTCTGACTAGAGTACGTCAATATATCGTCCAAATACGCAGTACAAAATTCAAATTTAAGAGGCCCAAGTATCTCATCTATAGCGCGTTGGAACACGGCTGGCGCGTTCGCGAGACCGAAACTCATTCGTTTGTATTGATAATGTCCGTTCGGCGTTATAAACGCCGTGAGATGTTTACTATCCTCGTCTAATTTTATACAATGATAAGCGGACAAAATATCGAGACAAGAGAAGACGCGAGCTTTAGACAAGCGATCCAATTGATCCTGTATAAGTGGCAAGGGGTAGCGCTCTTTTTTTGTTATTTTATTAAGTGCGCGGTAATCGACGCACATGCGCGGCTCTCCTGTCTTTTTTGGAACGAGCAGCACCGGGCTGGCGTATGGAGAGGTAGACTCTTCTATTATATCCTTATTTAAGAGGTCACTAATTATTTCGCGTACTTTATCGCGGTCACTGGCTGACATGCGGTAGGGGCGATAATATATTACCTTCTCCTTATCAGTCAGTTCGATGTGCATTTTTACCGAGCATTTACCTATTTTGCCATCATCGTCATCAGAAAAACATTCTGAATATTCATTTAGGATAGACTCCAGCTCAGCAAGCACATCAGGACCTAGATTATTACCAACCTTGTACGTTTTGCGACCATCGGTTATCGTGGCGCGGGCAACACATCGGTTAACCGGTAAGTCAATACTATTTTTATTAAGATTTATCATATTCATTATAGCCCTGCCGTTGATAATTTCGAGGTGATGCTCCGGGATGACACACTCAGCCCTAGGAGACTTATGTTCCGTGTGGCGCACAGACGCTTCACCGAAAATCACCTCTTCGCACGATACCACTATTTTATTAATCCCGGGTAACAAAGTGACTTTGCCGTCTGGCATAAACTTAATACGCTCGGCATCCTCGCATATACTGGGTAACTCACATAAATTATTTGCGTTATACATCTTTAAAGACATCGGCGTCTTAATAACATAAACGTTTGGATAATCGGTAAACGGTTGCCCGACAATCACACCAATATCTTGAGCAAAGTCTGGTACAATATACGCGCGAGTCTCACACGACGCTTCATCAGCACAAATGCGCACATAAGATTCACCTATTGGTGTTATCTTAGAGCCACCAAACCCGCCAATAACGCAGTTAGCATCACAAGGTTGAATTTCAATATTTAACTGTTTTGCAACGGAGTGAGTGATCGTTATACATGAGCTACCGAAATCAATAAACGCCTCTAACGGAGAGTTATTTACTTTGACCATCATATAATATTTAGCACTAGCAGATCGATTTTCGTTATTTATAGCGTTTACCGACTGTGATACAGTTGATGCGGGGTTTTTATTCGCATTACGAGCTTTTAACTTTAAACATTCATCTTTAATATGACCCGGCTTACCGCAGTACGAGCATCTATTTACTTTGCGGAAACACTTATCGGCTACATGACCCAGCTTATTGCAAATAGAACACAATGACTTATCACGCTTATAACGACAAGTGGATGAAATATGTCCCCGTCGCTTGCACAAACTACACCGTACTCCTTTTGAGGTATTATAATTAGGTGAGGTATGATAGTTATGTGTGGTATTTGAGGTACTAACCTCAGCGGTAGTACGTAACGAGGACAGATAGTGTAATAATTTAGCGGGTTCATTACAAGCTGCCGAGACAGCACCAATTTCAACCACTTGGCTCCCGATTGTCCCTATAATAATCTCCGTTGTGAGGGATGGTGGAAGACCACAAGCATTACCCAGAGCCAATTTATCATGGTAAAATTGCATAAAATCATCACCGGGCTTTCTAATAATATTTACTAAATCACGCAACATACTTAATTTACTTTTCCGGGATGGAAAGGCGACCATAAGCTCAGCTTTAAATCCTAACCATGTCATATTGATATCAATTAATTGATCAAACCACTGGCGGGCATAGCCCTTCAATTTTGAAGATGTGTTGAATATGGTCGTCTTTTCATCCCAGCCATACATATGAGAGAGTCCTTCAATTTTCTTAAGCCAGTTCTCCATACTAATTATAGATTTTTGCGGGTCGAACTCAGGTATGGGATCACTGCGCCCAACGTAACGTAACTGTGATTGAGAATGGGCATACCCAATTCCAGTTACATTGGTCACCTCATCAAACGGTGCGCACGCGGGGAGCACCTGTTGGTGCGCGAGGTGCGCGGTACCTTGCGGCGGCGCGCACGCTGTTGATGAAAGTAGGCCGGATAATCCGGCCGACATAGCTGGCATCGTTGGCGTCACCACGGTGTGCGGCACGTTGGCATACTCCACCGGCGCCAATACGACCGCACCCTGCCCGGAACAAGGCGTAGATGCCGGGGCACCCAGCGCGCATTTCGACGTGGATGATCGCTGAGCCGGGGCCGTGGTGCCTGTGGTACTACCCACAGCCGTCACCGGCGACGCTGAACGTCGAACAGAACTCCGGTCACCGCTCACAAGCGACGACGACAGTGGCGGCGTCAGCGACCCATCTTCATTAGGGCTCCGGGGAACGCCGTAAACTTTCTTCTCTAGCGATTTTAATCGCTCCACTAATTTATGAATGTCCATATTTGCTTACACAACACAATGAAAGAAATCACCACAGGTGATGTGTGACCACAGCAAACAAAAACTTCTTTCACAAACGGCGGTTAAGACAATAATTACTCGTATGTATTATCACGATCACGGCGGGCGGCGCGAGTGAGCGAAAATGTAAGAATAAGTTTGTAACAATAACAAACGCGCCGGCCGGCGACCACTACGAAAACAACACCAAGGGCCAGCTCAGCAACACGGGCGGCTATACAAAGGGCTCACTCATTACCACCTCTAAGGTAATGTGACGCCTCGGGACACTTGCGTTCTTGTTAAATTTTGATACACTTTTGTGGGAATAAGTTCATGCCACTTCTGAGCTAAAAGGAAAACTTATTTACGGAGAGAAATTAAACTTGAACAAACTTTTGAATACATATATCTATATTAGTTATTCACTTGGAAACAATTACAGGGCAAAAGATATTTTAATCGAATGAGAAAACGCGTGTGTCTCCGATGACGTCCAAGTGTGACTAATCAGGAAGATCGTAGATCTCAGGGCACACGCCGCGCTTGCCGGGACCACCCGAACATTGGCGATGGCAGCCGATGCCATTCCTCTCGTTATTCCTTACATTACCTTTTCAATTTCTTGACTGGTTTGGATTTCTAAAAAACTGAGAATTTTTATTAACTTTTTAATAAAAATGTTAGGGGCCCGGAATTTTCGCTGACCGCGTTAAAGGGCGTCGCGATCTGGGAGGGGTTTAATTTAGAAATAAGTTTTTTTTTTACAATTTAGCCTTAAATTTTCTCTGGTCTAAGTGTTTTCTATTTATAACAAGTATAAATATAAGATTCGTTAACTAAATTACCATTAAACAAGTTTCAATGAAGCATTACTTGGGCTTGATAATTGGTGTGAGGATGGAATAGTACATTGTTACCCTAGGGGTGAAAGTAGCTTCTTTACTCCTGAGAGTTAGAGTAAATAAGTCTTTCACCAGAGGAAACACTGTGCTTTTCATTACGAATATAAGGAAAGTAAAAACGAAAACATGAATGTCTTTAGTCTGTTAGTCGCCTTTTACGACACCGATGGGAAGAGAGGGGTTGGTAGTATTATTTTGATAAGCCCATCGCCGCTCTATGCTGTTGGATGCATGTGCAGTCTTTAGTCCGTTAGTCGCTTTTAACGACACCGATGGGAAGAAAGGGGTTGGTAGTATTATTTTGATGAACCGATCGCCGCTCTATTGTGTTGAATGTACGTGCAGTCTTTAGTCCGTTAGTCACCTTTTACGACAACCAATGGGAACAGAGGGGTAGGTGTATTATTTTGATAATCCCATCGCCGCTCTATGCTGTTGGATGTATACGTTAGTCGCCTTTTACGACACCGAGGAGAAGAGAGAGGTTAGTAGTATTATTTTGATGAGCCCATCGCCGCTCTATGCTGTTGGTCGTATGTGCAGTCTTTAGTCCCTTAGTCGCCATTTACGACACCTAAGGGAAGAGAGGGATTGGTAGTGTTATTTTGATGAGCCCATCGCCGCTCTATGCTGTTGGTTGTATGTGCAGTCTTTAGTCCCTTAGTCGCCATTTACGACACCGAAGGGAAGAGAGGGATTGGTAGTGTTATTTTGATGAGCCCATCGCCGCTCTATGCTGTTGGATTTATGTGCAGTTTTTAGTCCGTTAGTCGCGTATGTATATATGTATGTGCAGTAGCTTTGCCACGCACTATTGTATAGTGGTCAGCAACCGTTATTATGCCGCGTCCACACGCTTGGGAAACCTCAACAAGCCGTCACAAATTCAAACCTGTGGATAGAGAGCGGTAGTAGAGATATTTGATCCTTTAGTCGCCTTTTACGACATCTAAAGTAAGAGATGTGTTGTTAGTATTATTTTAATAATAAGTTACAATTACACATGTCAGAAAAACGATTCTCCCTAGGGCGGAAAAGTACTACTTTCCACCCGCTCCTCAGGCAACTTCAGACTTACTTTCTGAGGTTGAGGAATGAAAAAGTTTTTTTCACACCACCTGCTCGACAATGTCAAATTATATGTCATGTAAACCTAACCATAAATTGTTCGAAAATCGAACTGACCACCACGAGTAGATTTAAAATAAAAGAAAGATAGAACACTTTAAAAGAGGCGCGAATACTGAAAATTGCTTTGTTATAATAATGCTTTTTTCACTCCTTTTGCTCAAAAAGACCGTCATTGTAGCGTTCCAGAGCGAGGCGAAAATAGCTTTTCTTGCCCTAGGGGAAAAAGTATTTTGTTTTTAAATTTTTGTCTGTCACATGACAATGAGCCTACAAAAACGAAAAAGTCTTTAGTCATAAGTAGAATAATCATGAATAAAGACTCGACCTATTACAATTTACTTAAAATCAACAACTTTTTTGAGATAATTATTATTAAAGTTTATGGTAAAATTAGTAATCATTTGAATCTATGGACAACACAGACCACGCCCACACAGTCCACGCTTCAGCAAGAAACAACTGCACAGTCTGCACATGTGCTTAGGTGGTGAGCATTTAGCCCGTTAGTCGCTTTTACGACACCCAAGGGAAGAGAGGGGTTGGTAGTATTATTTTGATGAGCCCATCGCCGCTCTTTGCTGTTGGATGTATGTGCAGTCTTTAGTCCGTTAGTCGCCTTTTACGACACCGAAGAAAAGTGAGGGGTTGGTAGTATTATTTTGATGAGCCCATCGCCGTTCTAAGCTGTTGGATGTATGTGCAGTCTTTAGTCCGTTAGTCGCCTTTTACAACACCTAAGGGAAGAAAGGGGTTGGTAGTGAGCCTATCGCCGCTCTATGCTGTTGGATGTATGTGCAGTCTTTAGTCCGTTAGTCGCCTTTTACAACACCTAAGGGAAGAAAGGGATTGGTAGTGAGCCTATCGCCGCTCTATGCTGATGGATGTATGTGCAGTCTTTAGACTGTTAGTCGCCTTTTACGACACCGAAAGGAAGAGAAGGGTTGATAGTACTATTTTGATGAGTCCATCGCTGCTCTTTGCTGTTGGATGTATGTGCAGTCTTTAGTCCGTTAGTCGCCTTTTACGACACCGAAGAAAAGTGAGGGGTTGGTAGTATTATTTTGATGAGCCCATCGCCGTTCTAAGCTGTTGGATGTATGTGCTGTCTTTAGTCCGTTAGTAGCCTTTTCCGACACCAAAGGGAAGAGAGAGGTTAATAGTCTTATTTTGATGAGACCATCGCCGCTCTATGCTGTTGGATGTATGTGCAGTCTTTAGTCCGTTAGTCGCCTTTTACAACACCTAAGGGAAGAAAGGGGTTGGTAGTGAGCCTATCGCCGCTCTATGCTGATGGATGTATGTGCAGTCTTTAGACCGTTAGTCGCCTTATACGACACCGAAAGGAAGAGAAGGGTTGATAGTACTATTTTGATGAGTCCATCGCTGCTCTATGCTGTTGGATGTATGTGCAGTATTTAGTCCGTTAGTCGCCTATTACGACACCGAAGGGAAGAGAGGGGTTAGTAGCATTATTTTGATGAGCCCATCGCCATCTTTGCTGTTGGATGTATGTGCAGTCTTTAGTCCGTTAGTCGCCTTTTACGACACCGAAGAAAAGTGAGGGGTTGGTAGTATTATTTTGATGAGCCCATCGCCGCTCTATGCTGTTGGATGTATGTGCAGTCTTTAGTCCGTTAGTCGCCTTTTACAACACCTAAGGGAAGAAAGGGGTTGGTAGTGAGCCTATCGCCGCTCTATGCTGATGGATGTATGTGCAGTCTTTAGACCGTTAGTCGCCTATTACGACACCGAAGGGAAGAGAGGGGTTAGTAGCATTATTTTGATGAGCCCATCGCCGCTCTAAGCTGTTGGAAGCATGTGCAGTCTTAAGTCCGTTAGTCGCCTTTTACGACACCCAAGGGAAGAAAGAGGTTGGTAGTATTATTTTAATGAGCACATCGCCGCTCTGTGCTGTAGGATGTATGTGCAGTATGTGCGTAAAAGCAACTAACGGGTTAATTTTTAATAAAATTAAAAAATTCATATTGTATTGGATTGATTTATTTTCTCACATTCGTAGTGAAAAGCAGAGTGTATCACACGGCGCTAAAAACCCATTATAACTCGGTTTCTATTTACTCCCTCGCTAAAGCTCGGGAGTAAAACTACCTCGTATATAATGGGTCATTTTAGCCCCTTGTATAACAATCTACTATTAGTATCTCGTAGATGGTGTGATAAGTAGAGTATTCTCCTCGGGGATAAAGGTGCTTTTATCTTGGGCGACCTTGAATCCCACGCTGCACTCAGGATTCTTTACTTAACTAGCTCGCTTTGCTCGGGAGTTACCTAAACTGCCTCGCTGCGCTCGGGGGTTAACGCTATAGAATCCTTCGTTTTGCTCGGGATTCAATACGGGTCGCTTGCTACATAAGACACTACTTTATCCCCTAGGTGCATAATCTACTATTATTCATCTATTGTAGTCAGATAGCAGTCGATAAACCCACCCAACCCGTATCTGGCCAGCGTGGGGGGTTATGACCACGGCCAAGTTAACTATGGGTACTGTATCTTTTTAGTCGCTTATCCTCTTTGGTTACATAGTTAAAGAAAATAAGTAAGTAATCCTTCCGATTTGAAATGAAATGAAATATTTTATGAAATGCAAATTTATCTTTTTATTTAAAATGAAATCTTATTATTCATCATCATTCATCATGAATTATAATCTTTAAAATATCTATGACTTCAAAGCACCTCATACCCTGAATGACGTCTTTCGTCGGGCTCTAGTCATGGCTGAAATGCCAGCCGCAGCCGCCAGACTGGGGATCTCAAATATGAGTAATTTGGGGTAGAGAATATACCTAACCTAGGTCAATTTTTTTTTAAATTCTTTACGTTGACACTAATTATCTAGTAGTAAGTATTTTTTTGAAACTCGTTAATATGGTAAGATCACAGATAAATATACATAAACACAGAAAAAACACCCACACCTAAAATCAATTTAGACAAACAGTTTTTTTCTAAATTGACCCGACCGGGAATTGAACCCGCGACCTCAGAGATGGCGTGACGCCAGACCCGGCGTGCTATCCACACAACCACGGAGGTCGTCAAAATAAGTATGAGCATTATTGGTCCGGGTGAGCACAACTTTTTTTAAAATATATCACAATAACTGGCGGAAACCACCCGAGACCCCCGAGCCAACAGCTACTTGTGCCAACGTATAAAGCAGTTGTCCCACCGCAAACGATGAACAAGAAGCGAGTCGAGCTAGAATTAGAAACGAGTTTGCGAGCAGCGGAAAGCGAGTGTGTAGTTTCGATAGTTTTGTCGTTGGGCTATAAGTGTCGCTGCCGCTGGTTGGTCTCTCGGCGTGAGTTAGTATCGCTAAGCGAGAATTATCTTTGATAGCTCTTGTCGCTCAGCGACGAACTAGTGGAGCGAGTCGTCGCCGGCAGTGTGAACAGTCAGCGATCAACTATTTATATATGCATCTCTTTTATTTACACGGAATGTAAACTATATCTATTGTATGTTTCTTGAGCGAGAAAATAGCCGATAGTTAGTCGTTTACTCGCCGTTCTCGGGACAACTGCCTAAGGCTCGCCGTCCAGCGAGGCGATGCCGCTAGCTTGATGGGAATGTTGTAAATATAAAAGTAAAAAGTAAAGTACAGCCTGTATACTGATAGGGAGGGCAATTTTTAATTCTAATTGACGCTGTAAAAGAAAGGGAGAAAAGAAATGCACTTGTTGAGTTTCTTGCCGGTTCTCTCAGTACAAGGCTCCCGCCCGATAGACTTACGTACCGATGGCATAATGACATTCATAAGTGCTGCTGTAACCGATTAAAACTAATCGTGAAAATTAATCGTGTTAGGTCCCGTTAAAATAGTTTTAATGCAATGCAACGCGATGGTTTAAAGTCTTATCTGCTGTAACCTAAACATGGCCTAACCTGAATGAATGATATTAATTCTTGATTCTTCTTGATTCTACTGCCCCGCTGCATGACAAAGGCAACCATCATTGAAATCACGTAATTGCTACTTGCACTTCATCACCACAGTTGCCTAATCCGGGTTGGTGATCACAAACCCGGGCTGTGCATCGAACAATTCCGAAAACACTCTTTGCCCGACCTGGGGTTTGAACCCGGGACCTCCGAAATTGAGCTGAACGCTTGACCATTCAGCCACCGAGGCGTTGTAAATATATTTATATTAAATTTATATAATAATAAGTGCATTTCGTTGCTGATCAAAAAAATCACAGATTTCGCAGTTGAAATATAATACAAAAATTTACGAAAAAAAAAAATATTTTGTTTTGAATAACACATTACAAGTTGAAAAATACGAATTTTTTATTGAGATATATTTCCCTAAAATTACAAAACTACATTACTTACAAGTCAAATTATAACATAAGAATTTATAACACTGCGCAACACAGAGAATAACATTTTATTTTCTTTTACAACCTAAGTGAAATTCATTCATCCACCTACACAAGTCTATCTAAAGATTTTCAAAAAAAAATTGCTTTTTTTGTAGCTAAACTAATACCCTGTTTTTTTTTAAATTGTTACAATTTAATAAACAAAGAACACCAAAAAACCCATTTTTTACATTTTTCAAAATTCCAAAAAAAATTACCAGCCGATTTTCAAAATTCAAACGCACATGTCTGGATAACTTCCTCAACTCTTGGTGTTATTCCCATCTCGATCCTCTCAAAATCCTCGGAGCTATGGCCAGAAATACGTCTCAGGCGGTTTGCATCTGGTAACCATTTTCAATGGTAAAATCAACATAATAATCAATCTTATCAATATTTGGGAAGTCAAACTTTGATACGGCAGATGTGTTTATATTCTGACATACCTAATATCACACACGCTTTTACTGTTTTATGATGGGCGAAAATCGCAAACGGTTTTACCTTAATTAATTAGTAATGGCTATTTCAGATAATGTTACTGTGAAACTTTATGACACATCATTTATACATAGAGAATATTGAACACGTGTTGCTTATTTTGTTGGTTTAATTCAGAATTTAACAGCGCCATCTTTATTTTATGAACTTACAAAATTTAATAACACCTATTAACAAAATAATGTTTTAAAATACGTTTATGTTTAACGAAAGTCTGAGCATATGGGCTCAGGGCTCAAGGCTCCTGTCATCTCTTAGGACCCGGTATGACAGAGGTTCTAATTCAGGTTGTGGTAATGTTTTTTCAACATTTCTCTTTTTCGACTTATTCCAAACTAGCGGCCTGCCCGCGCACGCTACCTTAGAGACACTGTCATGTATTAGCCATTTTGTACAATATATCTCCATTAATTATATAAAAAAACCATCGTCCTTTATTGATCTTTCTATAAATAGAAAGCGCGTAAAAATACGTTGCGTCGTTTAGAAGGAGAAAACGGAGGAAACCATCATGAAAACGGCGACTTTACGATGCTTTAGTTACCTGTATATCCGTTTAGTTAATATTATTGTTTTCTTTTTCAGAGCACGGGCATGACCCCGCTGATGTTCGCCGTGAAAGACAACAGGACCTCCTTCGTGGAGAGGCTCATAGAACTCGGATCAGACGTTGGCGCTAGAAACAATGTGAGTTTTTTATTAATTAAGATCCTTTTTTTATACAGGACTAATGCATATAATGCATTGTGCACGTATGGTTATATGGAAAACACTCTCCACCTTAAGCGGGTGTACTTAAAAATAAGGTACTTACTTATTGAAAAATAGAGCAAATTAAAAAATTAAACTGATCATAAAAAATAAAGTTTTGAGTAAGTATTCCATTAAATACAAAATACTTTTTACTACAAAATAAGTTTCTCCAAATTTGTGTTGTCTTATTTTTTAGAAAAGTTTATTATGTCAACACTAACAATTTCTAAAACCCATTGTTTTTGTTTGAAGTACCTCCCGTAACTAAGGCGTGCCATTTACGCGTTCAAATTCTTATTAATCGGCGGCCGTGCGACTGAAGCCTTAATCACGGCAAAGTGGAGCAAAGAAGTAATTTCCCATACGCCGACGTATGGATTTACTGCGGAGGTCCACTACGAGCGCGGTTATATTGTTTTTATACCACGCTAATTGCTGTATAACTATAAACACACAGTTAAAGAGCATTTACTTACCTATTTTATTATGTTTCTCTATCGAATGACCGCTGCGACACTTTTTAGCACCTGCAAAACGATATTATTTTATACTAATTGTATGGGAAAAAAATACATCAAGCAACTTAACCATTGTTTAAAAAAGATATTATAATATCAAATTAGTTTTTGTAATAAATCTTAGTAGTCGTGCAAAAAGGTTGAATACTTACAAAAAAAGTTACTGGCAATGTATAAAATTAAAACAAAAAAGGTTTTAATGCTTCAATCGTGTTAAAAAACACTGTTCTATTTAAATAAAAAGTTCTAGGTAAATATTCAAAGACACCGAAACGTTGAAAAAAATGTCTACCTCAGGCGGGTAGACATTTGTTTCAACGTTTCGATAACTTTGGGTTTATTTGAGCGTTTTTTGACGCAAATAATTAAATATTACGAATTGGTAAATATTAGTTAGTTACAGTGAAACAGGTATGAAAACGTTTCCTTCAGTTTTCCTTTTCTAAACGTAGTGTTGGCCACACGACTAAATTATGGCCCCGTCTGGGCCAGATGTCCGATAAGCTGGTGGGTTATGCCCATAAAGCGGGGGCAGGCGCGATTCGCGGGAAAAATGGTCTACGGAAAGGGGGTCTATTGTTCTAATTACCCTTTTTTAATTTAACTATTTATTGAAGTTTTAAAATTTGCATTGCTTTGACTATAAAGATGTCTAGACGGAGCATCGCGGTACAAACGCTTCTCAAAATCCGCCCGATTTTTGTATTGAATTTGAAGTGTGCGTGACAGCCGCGTATGACTGACACTAGCACGAATGGTTGCCAGCGAATGTCTATTAATTTCCGATAAAGTAGGGAATAAATATAAATGCACAATACAATTTTAAAATGATTCATAACATAACATAATAATCCATACTTACTAACTTTCGCGTTTGTAATATTAGTAGATTTTTTATCATACTTATTATATGTTATATGTTTTGTGTGTCTTTAGCGTTTTCTTCTATACTGCTGGCGAGTGGTATAGGACAAGATTTAATACCACACCACATTGTTTATTGTCATTGTCAGTTTTAGTTCTTTTTTTTTTATTTTTTTTTTTATTTAACTATTTATTATTTATTATTATTTTTTATTTTATTATTATTTAATATTATTTATTCTATAAATTAAGGTAAAATGTTGCAAACTAATTACAATGATAGCGATGACACTTTGTAACGGTACAGAATGAATGGTATCCGTCCGTTAGTAAGGAATGCATGGGAGTAGCACTAAAATAAATATTAATGCGTAGCGCCAATAATAATAAGCATGAAAAGGGAATAATAAACTAGTTCAGAATAATGGTCAATGGTCTAGCGCTTTATCTTTAGTTTGAATTTCGCGGGGACTGCTCTGCGCGTCCCTTGCGACATAGGCGGCGTCTAGCGGAAGTTATTTACGTAAGCTTCGCATAAGGTTGCTAGTTTGACTTCTTTATTTTGAATTTCGCGGGGACTGCTCTGCGCGTCCCTTGCGACATAGGCGGCGTCTAGCGGAAGTCATTTATTTGGGCTTCGCGTAAGGTTGCTAGGTTGACTAGGACTTTATTTTTATTTTGAATTTCGCGGGGCTTTGGGGGTCGGCAAAGTGGTTCACCTACGGGCGGGCGCCACCTATGGTCGGAATACGGAACTTTTTATAATTTCACAAAATACAGGATTATTGGCTTAAGTGGATGATTATTGAGAGGGAATTGTTAATAGAAGGCTACATTTAGATATTCAAAGATGTAATATTGGCTATCTGACGAGATTTGGTTAGATTATGGAAAAATTTTAGAATTGCGCGGCGAAAGCGGCAATGAGCGAGCGAGAGGTTGAGAAAAAGACAGAAAGAGAGGTCGGATGATAGCTCCACGTGGCGCGACGCGAAGGCGGGGGGCATCGGGGAAACGGCTAGCGATTGGTGGAAGGGAAGAAAGCGGACTCGCGCGGGCAAATCTTAGGCGCGTGGCGGGAAAGTTAAGATACTTGGGAAAAGAGCGGAAAATTAAGGACATTGAGTTTTGGGACGTCAACGGAGCGGTCCAACTTAAGAGTGCGGTACGACTCATACGGGAAAAATAGCGTCCGAGCTTGATAGTGCGCTAAGTGATATTCGAGCTGCGATATTAATTAAGATTTGTGAAATTGAAAGTTATTAATAAAGTAAACTATTGCGATCGCAACTCGAATCCGTTAACAGAATGAAGTATTCTGGGGTACATCGGCGGAAACGAGTCACGGTGACAACAAAACCCTATGTACCTTTCAACAGACTTCGGTCTGGATGATCTTTGATTGTATTTAATAAGATCGGCGTTTTACACTATTACGCTAAACAATACACTATCTTCGACGGAGTAATGGGGGAGAGACAGTTGTCTCCCTAGTGAAAGTTGAAGATAGGTCAGACACCATTTAGCTGGAGGTAGACCCGTATGACCCAGTCCAATCTCGAGTCTATCTCCATACATACAGTGTAGTGATAGGAAAATAACACACTGAGTATACTGGCTCGACTGATAGAACATTTAGGAGTTAGTTGCTTTCAGGGGCAATGCGACTCTCACCACACACCACGAATTTAAATTAAATGAGGCTTGGCCTAGTTTGCAAGGTACACAAGAGGGACTGTTAGTTCGACAAAATATAGGCATTTTCAAGTGAGGAAAGTTGTAGGAATCTATAGGTAGGCGGATATATATATGGTTAGTTATTAATTCAGACTAATAAGGCAGGGATAATTAAGTTACGGCGCTAAATAAAATTATGATGAAGTGATGTGGGTCCTAGCTAGGCAAGTAATCTGTTACCGCAGGCCGGTAAAATTCTAATTGTTTTCCTAAAGTTGTTACCAATTAATTATTCATTTTAAATAATTAACAGAAGTATGATAATATCGTACCATCATTACTTTGGAGTACCTAAAAGTCTAGACTGGTTTTCTATTACAAGAAAAATACTAAAAAGTTATAGCAAATAAGCTTAGTCGTACTGTGATGTTTGATTTCTAACACTGATATGACCAAACAGGCATTTGTTAGCTTTCCCTGGGATGCAATACGATCTCACATGGCTATACTCTTCAAAGTATGGAAAATTTTACATCCGATACCTTAGCAAAAATAAGCTGATACAAACTGAACAACTAAAACCAGTTTAGAACCTAGGATAAGTCGTTGAAAGAAGACATTGCAAGCTATGAGCTTCTAATAATCTGAAACATAGAAATAATTGATTGATAACAACCAGCTAATTAGCCTGACAATGGTCTACTAATACCATTTGAATAGACCTCTTAAGATATGTAAGTACTTACTTCTAATAATATGAAACATAGAAATATTTGATGGGAACAATCTAATCAATCAGACTAATACCTAGTACAGTCTAATTTATACTTATTAAAGTGAGTAAAAGATAACTTCTAAATGTAATTTATTTAATGATTAACAGTGATAATTAACTACCTACTAAAGGTATACTAACTATGATTTAGTAGTCTATCAAATTAACCACTCAGTCTGAGAGACAGAGGGTGTAAGTTAATGGAAAAATAATTAACTACATTCACTCCCTAAAAGTCAGGGATGTTGAATAAATTAGGCATCTTTCAATAAACTTGAGATGTATTTATACTTTATAAGATCTGTATAATGAACACTAAGAGTAATCCAAAGTAATTTACTTCAAATGATAGTATTCTATTTCAGTTCACTTCCTAAAGTCAAGGATATTGAATGAATTAAACATCCTTTAATAAACTTAAGATGTGATAATCTGCCAATGCAGCCAATCCAATGTAGTTATATTGGAGCTTTACAGGACTTGTATAATAAATACTAAGAATAAATAAAAGTAGTTTTACCTGTATTAATAGCATTCTACTTTAGCCACCGCCTGAGTTGGCGTTTTATTAAATTATCCACCCTTTACGGAACTGAATATAAGTTATTGCATTGAATAATTAAGTTCTTAATGTGAAAAGGATATTTGGATGATAGCGGGCCTTGAGATAAACTCTATTGATTTGTGTGGAATAATAAGAATTTAAATTGCTAACACATAGTGCATAATGTAAAATGAAATTAAATTTGAGGAGAGATGTAAATTCTCAGTTAAAGAATTAAAGGCACAAGCTAATAATTAAAGTTAAAGCCAATGTGTCGGAACTGTAATTAAACCATGAGATGTACAGTACGCTATGGAGCGGTGGTGGGGCTCATAAATTGCACCAGGCTTCTTATGTATCATGCTACTGATAATAAATAATAATACCTACAAGCTAAGCTATCATCTGATTACCTTTGAGTGGTTACAAATCTTCCCCGCAGCTGCAGTGAAGGATTTAGGTCACAGTTCAGACGGAGTCATTGCTAGGCTACACATATTTATGTTATGATTTATAGACTGGTAGGTAATTAGGTCAGGAGTAAATAATTTAACACAGGGATAAGCCAATTACTAAACTTTCACGAAAGAACTTGAGTTACTTAAATGCGGTTAACAACGGAGGGTTCACTAGACGATCTGGCCAAAATAGTAGTTATTATAATATTACATTGCTTGACTGAAATTCACTGCAAATAGAATTAAGCTATGCTAAGGTTCCATCTTCATACAAACGCTACACACTCTACAAAACTCCAGACACAACCATTAGATTGTAGATAAATTAGGTTAATTAGTTTTAAGAATTAGATAATAATTTAAGTTAAGGTAAAGCGGCGAGGATGTGTGTATGTATTATAAGCTAGCTAGGCATATAGGTGTGAAAGGCATTAGATTTAGGTTTAGATTTAGGTGTAGCAAATTAATAAGAGGGGGGGAGGGTACAATTTGGTAAGCCGTTACCAGGATTAGAAAGTTAAGTTATAAATTATCATTAATATAGTTGTATTGGATTTCAGTCAAGCGGTAATACTTTAATTTAGAAGTGGGATTTTTTTTCCCACAAATTGTTGTCGTGTTGCGATGCGTGAGTTTAGAATTGGCTTAATAGGGAATAATTCAATGAAGATTAATTAATTCAGAGATATTGAAGAATTATAATTTGACACTTTTCACAATAAACGTTGTTATCTTCTAAAGTTGATTCATACACTTTGTATTACGGGCTCTTGATAGTGGGTGAATTATAATTTGACACTTTTCACAATAAACGTTGTTATCTTCTAAAGTTGATTCATACACTTTGTATTACGGGCTCTTGATAGTGGGTGAATTATAATTTGACACTTTTCACAATAAACGTTGTTATCTTCTAAAGTTGATTCATACACTTTGTATTACGGGTTCGACCAATATTGTAGACAGTCGCAATGAGAGCTGGAGCTAAATTTTGTTGTACGAAATCTGTAACAAAAAGATTCTCAGGTTAGGTTAAAGGTCAAAGGAGATAAAACTACAAAACAATAATGTAATGAGTATTATTTGAAATACAATACCTTTCAGTCATTATCTTTTTCTTCTTTATTTAATGGCGGAGTTCGCCAGCATCAGGTACCGTGCGGCTGTTAGGCGTTGTTGTTTTTCCAAAGTTTAATGAATGAACAAAGTACTTAGATATAGTCAATAACCAAACTATTCCGGGAGTATTAATTTTAAAACTGTTGAGTTATCTGTGAATACTGAAACCTTTAGTAATTGTTTCCTTGAATACTGAAACCAGGTATCCAATTTTTGTTGTTGACGTTAGGAGCTATGGTAACTGTAGTTTTGTTTCTATTCCTGGTGATAGATTTCATATAGGCATAGGCAACTGGTTCATACAGCCTTGTGTTGAGTTATTTTTAGGATCGTAAAAAGTCGATAGGATGACATAGTTCAACATTTATTGATTTAGAAAGATTTGTAGAATAGGGGGCGGTTTAATTATTATTGCTGTCGGATGGGAAGGCTAGGGGGCGAGATTGGACAGAGGTAACCAACTTAATTATTGCTGGATTCAATTTATATTATAGGACGGCGATATGCTGTACAATATTATAAAGTTATGACGCTAACAGCATAATATAAAACTAATAATAATTATATTTTGACTAATAATCGTTGAGCGATTGCGGTTTTTGGTTGATGTGCTATTCCACGTATTATATTTTATTTTGTTGGTTATGTTAGAAAAAATATAATAATGTACTTGAGTCTCACGTCTGAAATCCATAGAGTAGTTTTAGGCTAGTCAGGGACTATTAAATCATTTGTCTATGGTTGGACCATAGACATATGATTTAGCTAGACCATAAACAATCTAGAATTAGGAGTGATTATAAAACATGACGTCATAAAACCGATCGGAGAGGAAACTTCCTTATCGCGTAATCATATGATTTTGTTATAGCAAGCGGAATCACCTGTTATTTTCCATACCTGTTATTTTTAATACCTGCGATTTTTACATTGGAAGAGCTTTCCTAATACTTATCACGTAGTAGATTAGAATGCAATGACATTGTGGTGGAATTATTATTATGTGACATGTAGATGGGGACAATTGCTCAGCACAAGGGAAATGCCGCATTTTGTTAGTTCGATAAAATCCTAGGAAAAGTAACATAAAATAATATTTCGGTTCAAAATACACGCGTTGATGAGAAATCGCGATTATAGGGAATAGCAAGTAGCAGGGATGTCATGTAGGGGATAGAATCATGTGACTATTCATTGCTAGTAGGAATTTTGGTTTAAAAGCAACGTAGTTTGGGATGCATAATGTAAACGGATAAATACGTCTAGTAGGCGATAAAAGTCGTTACCGTCTGGAAACAACTATCTAATATCTACTCTATTGTGGGGAGGTTACCTATTAGCGAGGCTAGATGGCGTTGGGTTACCAATAAAAGATTTTATTTTGGATGATGGTAAAAGGGTGCTGTCTAATAATAATATGTATAATTGTAATACTCTTGCAGCGTTGTAAGTAGTCGTTACCGGTAATCATTGCTTCTTACCGAATAGTTGAAATCGTGATAAATAGTTAATTATGAAGATTTATAAAGGATTATTATTAGCTTAAGATGAGGTTAACGTACGCAGAGGTAAAGCTCGCTGGGCACAGCTTACTATACCTACTTACCTAATATTATCAGTTGTGAGTTACCTAGAGATATCTGAGTCGGGAGAGCGGTGAAAAGAAAAGACTTTACTACATGACTAATTAGTTAGGATAGGTAGAGATAGATAAATCATTAAATTCACTGGGTTGGATTAGCCTATTAAGAAGGGTACCTTGCACAATTGTCTATCTCCGTTGAACGATTAAGATGTTAAAAAAAAAAAAAAAAAAAAAAAAAAAAAATTCTCGAGGATACCTAAGATTGACGGATGATGGATAATTGTGGAAGGTAGATATTAATTGAGCTTGGGAGCAAAATAGGGGTCGAAAGAAAAATACAATAGTAAAGAAAGAATAATAAATTGAAAAAAAAAATAATAGTAGAAAAAAAAAAAAATAGTTGACTGGCTTGAAGTCGAGATTTAACTGCAAAATTAACGAGTTATAGCACTGTTACGCTATAGGGATAACAATAGCGTATGTTATCTATCACATCAATTATAAAGGCGAGTTGCGGACGGATGTCACGTCATAATCAATAGTTAACTCGTTTTATTATTTTAAAAGTTAACGCAAGCTACTTATAAAACAGTGATCGATTTTATATACCACAATTTTAAGTTGTAGGATAATTTTAAACTCATAGTCCGCAGAAACATTCAAGCCGGAAATAAAGCGATGATATTGCGAGCTGAGAATAAATCTCTTAGAGAAAAATTTATTAATAAGTAAATCCCTGATATTGCGTTATCGAGATTACAATACAAAATCAACTATCACAATTCGAATCATACAAGGTAATTATTTAGATGTTATCTCGCGTCGACAGGTACAAAATTTAATTTAGATGGGTAAAGAAATTTGAACTGAAATGGGTTTCGGATGTGTGACGTTCTTAGGATACGTACTGTTTAGTAGCATAATTTAAATTTAATAAAATCGGCCGAATTAGACATAATTCGTTTGGCGGATATATATATTTAACCGAGGTTATCGTGGAGGTAAGCATAGTTTAAAGTTTACTAAACCCGACCTAGAGTCATAGCCTATCTTTGTATGTCAGAAGAAAATAATAAATTTATAAGTAGTAGATTTTAAAGTCAATAGTAAATTTATTTTCCCGAGGTGAGACCTGAAACCTAGTTCACACTAGGCCATTCAAATACTTTAACCGGTAATGTTGATTATAATAAATAAAGATGTTCGGGATTTATAATAATATTCTAATACTGCTATATTAAAATTGTTATTATGAAATTAAATAGGTTTGCTTAACAATTGGCAAATAATTATTAACTCAAGAATTTGTTTAGTACAAAGTAAATGTCTACAGGTTTAGAAATGATAGGACGAACGAAACGGCGTTTTGACTTGTGGCAAGGTGAGAGCAGACTGTCACAGCGGAATGATCTTGTTGGTTATTGATTAGAATTGCTAGAATTCTTAAATAATCTAGATTATTGGCATCTAATATGTACGTGATATAATTGTAGATGATTAAAATTAGTGCTAAGGTAGGTTATTGTCGAAGTTATGGCACAACCTTAAAATTGTTAGTTAATGTGAACTGCATGTTGCATCTAGATTGTTTTATACAAACTAATTAATTGACAGTTTTCACATATGTAGGCCGGGACATTGAGTTGATGAAATAGTGTTATCAAAATCATTCATCACGGAAAGATAAAGATATTTTATTTGCAAGTGTGAATACAAAAGTTTAGTTCGGTTAGTATTATTCGGTTCTAGTCTAGTTTTGTGGTAGCGTTTTACCTAGGGTTTTCTAAATTATAGGAAATTAAATATTAATTGTCTGTTGTTGTCTTCTACGTTAGAGAAGGAACGGAGAAAGATAAGGGGGACTCATTTTGTTATAGTCAGCTGTATGATAGATAATCCTCCTAGTAAATATTTCTTGTGATTGCGGTAGCAACATAGAGTGTTTATAGGATGTTTTGTTCATTAACTAATTATCTTCACCGCAGCTGTGGATAGGGATGGCTAAAGTATGTGAACAGGGGTGGAGAAGATAGGTCATTATAAATTAAAATAAATACTTGAATTGCAATATGCCTGACTAAATAGTGCGAAGAGATGGAGTAACTATGTTAGAGAAATTCTCTATTGCATAATATTCGAACTTTTGACATTTTCAATTGTAACTTTAGAATTTTGATTAGAGTATTTAACTAAGCGGGTCCAACGAAGAAGGCATGCTGAAAGCGAGGTCTTTGGTCGTCTATGCACACAATAAAATTATAGATGACACAAGGGAGCATTCTTAATTGGCACTGTTAAATTAGTAAAAGTAGCTTGTTTAGGGTGTTCGAATATTTTTAGTCGCACAGGGCACAAATAGAACTTAGTTAAGCGTGTAGAGTTTATTTTGATTTACCTGGTGAAGTAATTGAATCGAAGTTTCGGAACTGTGCTGTAGAAGTGGGAATTACTCAGCACACAATAAAATTAAGTGGTTTCCATTTAGCTTCATTTCCTAAACTAGCCTTTCTTAAAGTTGCGGAAATTCTGCTGTAAGGTGGTTCCTTTGGGGGCGTCTTGTGAAGTCTAAATCAGGACAATTATACTTGACTAACCTATAGAGAGATAATGTCTTAGGCTGCAGAAACAGAGGCCATTGATGGCATTTCATTTTGGCGTGGTCAGGGGATCTCGTGTTGCTGGGGAATTTTACCATCTGGACGGAAGGCTGAAAAGTAAAGTAGAATGCATAATGAGTAACCAATTAGAGTTACAAACATTCGGGAGATTACCATCTTAATAATGTGTCTTGTGCGAGTGTAAAATTAAAATCATCTAATAAAAAAATAAAAAATAAAAAGAAACTAGCACTATTGAATCACGCAGTTTGGAATTCAGTAAATACGAGAAGGAACTTACGATATTAATTACCATGAATACTAAGACGAAGTGTCACCTTTAATGACTTATTATTTACCGATTTGACCGATTATTAGTAATATAAAAGGTAGGAAGTTAAGTAGAGTTGTGGGGGCGGATAAGATAGTTACCGGTCTGTTTAATTTAATAAGAAAATTATATTTTTCAAAGGTATAGGAAAGTAAGGGGATATTGACGTATTATATTTTAGCAAATGAGACTAAATTGTGTCTTTCATACATAGTAATAACTAGGGATGAGACATAGTTACTAGATAGGTTTTGGCATAAATATTTGCTTATACGCATAAGCTCAGTACTTGTCAATTGGTATACAATGTCCAACGCGTACCGGGGTATTAACAAGTACTTATCGATGACGCATACATTGACAGTTAGATATACATAGCACACAAACTTCTAATAGATCTGAACTACGGGGTAGCTAGTTCAAAACTCAAGGACGTGTTTCGAGATGCGTACCCCCTTAGAGTGAATGAGTTTTTCCTAAGTATTTACGATCGACAACCTTATTGTAAGGCGTTAAGACCTCTATTTGTATGCACGGTGAGTGGGTGTCACTGCGTACCGGACGGAAGCGAGTCTAGTATTCTATCTCGGTTATTTGTAGGATTAGACATAAATGTATCTCATCTAAAATAAAGTTATAACTCTTGGGCGATGATGGTATGCCTACTGGTTTTGGTTGTTATGGGGGGTTTGGTTAAGAATTCTTATCCGCGGAGAGGAAAATAGGTTTCGGTTGAAAGAAGTAGCTAATTAGGGATTGTGGAGGACGCGGGTTCGATTCCTGCCTGAGGTAGACAATTGTTCCGACGTTTCGTTATCTTAGGTAATTATATAAGCTAAGATGAGATTGGTAGCGTTGAAGTATGAAGGAAAGTTTTAATTCAAATTATTAATTATTATTCATTAACCTAGTTGGAACTAAAAGACCATGACGGCGAAGTGGTTGATGCTTCACCCACGAAAGATCCCAGGTTCGATCCCTAGGTTGCAACATTTAGATGCGAAACAAGTTGTAAGAAAAGACGTAAGTTAAAAGAAGGCCATGATGACAGATGTACTTGAAATTATTCTAGGAAAATAATTTAAAGAATAGAATAATTGAATGGTTCGGAAGGTGTTATAAACTTACGTCGGAATCGTCATAGAGTTGAAGAGTTTTCGCTAGGGGGCGTTAGTAGACAGAGCAAGAGACTGTTATATTGATTTATATTATAATATGATTTGTTGTTATGATGGTAAACAAAAGGCAAATCATTATTCGGAGGTTGTGTATGATTAAAGAAATGGTAGATGTCTAAGTTATTGGGAAATATTTACCGAGACTAAGTTTACTGGGATTTCGTTTCGAACACGAGAACTGGGTATGCGATTATGATTTTGTGTCAGTTGAATAGAATGAGGGGTGTGGGCTATTTTGCAATAAGAAAGCTTATGGAGGAAGGAGTCATTAGGGATTTGGGGAGGAACTATAAATAGTAGGAATATCTTTGAGGGCTAGGATGACAATGAGGTTGGCAAGGAAGGAGGTGCTATTTTGTACTTAATTAAGTACAGGGTTTAGATATAATTCGCCGCAGATAAGAGTGGTACTTTATCTGCTTAAATTCTATCGGGGGCGGCTGTAACGGTACAGAATGAATGGTATCCGTCCGTTAGTAAGGAATGCATGGGAGTAGCACTAAAATAAATATTAATGCGTAGCGCCAATAATAATAAGCATGAAAAGGGAATAATAAACTAGTTCAGAATAATGGTCAATGGTCTAGCGCTTTATCTTTAGTTTGAATTTCGCGGGGACTGCTCTGCGCGTCCCTTGCGACATAGGCGGCGTCTAGCGGAAGTTATTTACGTAAGCTTCGCATAAGGTTGCTAGTTTGACTTCTTTATTTTGAATTTCGCGGGGACTGCTCTGCGCGTCCCTTGCGACATAGGCGGCGTCTAGCGGAAGTCATTTATTTGGGCTTCGCGTAAGGTTGCTAGGTTGACTAGGACTTTATTTTTATTTTGAATTTCGCGGGGCTTTGGGGGTCGGCAAAGTGGTTCACCTACGGGCGGGCGCCACCTATGGTCGGAATACGGAACTTTTTATAATTTCACAAAATACAGGATTATTGGCTTAAGTGGATGATTATTGAGAGGGAATTGTTAATAGAAGGCTACATTTAGATATTCAAAGATGTAATATTGGCTATCTGACGAGATTTGGTTAGATTATGGAAAAATTTTAGAATTGCGCGGCGAAAGCGGCAATGAGCGAGCGAGAGGTTGAGAAAAAGACAGAAAGAGAGGTCGGATGATAGCTCCACGTGGCGCGACGCGAAGGCGGGGGGCATCGGGGAAACGGCTAGCGATTGGTGGAAGGGAAGAAAGCGGACTCGCGCGGGCAAATCTTAGGCGCGTGGCGGGAAAGTTAAGATACTTGGGAAAAGAGCGGAAAATTAAGGACATTGAGTTTTGGGACGTCAACGGAGCGGTCCAACTTAAGAGTGCGGTACGACTCATACGGGAAAAATAGCGTCCGAGCTTGATAGTGCGCTAAGTGATATTCGAGCTGCGATATTAATTAAGATTTGTGAAATTGAAAGTTATTAATAAAGTAAACTATTGCGATCGCAACTCGAATCCGTTAACAGAATGAAGTATTCTGGGGTACATCGGCGGAAACGAGTCACGGTGACAACAAAACCCTATGTACCTTTCAACAGACTTCGGTCTGGATGATCTTTGATTGTATTTAATAAGATCGGCGTTTTACACTATTACGCTAAACAATACACTATCTTCGACGGAGTAATGGGGGAGAGACAGTTGTCTCCCTAGTGAAAGTTGAAGATAGGTCAGACACCATTTAGCTGGAGGTAGACCCGTATGACCCAGTCCAATCTCGAGTCTATCTCCATACATACAGTGTAGTGATAGGAAAATAACACACTGAGTATACTGGCTCGACTGATAGAACATTTAGGAGTTAGTTGCTTTCAGGGGCAATGCGACTCTCACCACACACCACGAATTTAAATTAAATGAGGCTTGGCCTAGTTTGCAAGGTACACAAGAGGGACTGTTAGTTCGACAAAATATAGGCATTTTCAAGTGAGGAAAGTTGTAGGAATCTATAGGTAGGCGGATATATATATGGTTAGTTATTAATTCAGACTAATAAGGCAGGGATAATTAAGTTACGGCGCTAAATAAAATTATGATGAAGTGATGTGGGTCCTAGCTAGGCAAGTAATCTGTTACCGCAGGCCGGTAAAATTCTAATTGTTTTCCTAAAGTTGTTACCAATTAATTATTCATTTTAAATAATTAACAGAAGTATGATAATATCGTACCATCATTACTTTGGAGTACCTAAAAGTCTAGACTGGTTTTCTATTACAAGAAAAATACTAAAAAGTTATAGCAAATAAGCTTAGTCGTACTGTGATGTTTGATTTCTAACACTGATATGACCAAACAGGCATTTGTTAGCTTTCCCTGGGATGCAATACGATCTCACATGGCTATACTCTTCAAAGTATGGAAAATTTTACATCCGATACCTTAGCAAAAATAAGCTGATACAAACTGAACAACTAAAACCAGTTTAGAACCTAGGATAAGTCGTTGAAAGAAGACATTGCAAGCTATGAGCTTCTAATAATCTGAAACATAGAAATAATTGATTGATAACAACCAGCTAATTAGCCTGACAATGGTCTACTAATACCATTTGAATAGACCTCTTAAGATATGTAAGTACTTACTTCTAATAATATGAAACATAGAAATATTTGATGGGAACAATCTAATCAATCAGACTAATACCTAGTACAGTCTAATTTATACTTATTAAAGTGAGTAAAAGATAACTTCTAAATGTAATTTATTTAATGATTAACAGTGATAATTAACTACCTACTAAAGGTATACTAACTATGATTTAGTAGTCTATCAAATTAACCACTCAGTCTGAGAGACAGAGGGTGTAAGTTAATGGAAAAATAATTAACTACATTCACTCCCTAAAAGTCAGGGATGTTGAATAAATTAGGCATCTTTCAATAAACTTGAGATGTATTTATACTTTATAAGATCTGTATAATGAACACTAAGAGTAATCCAAAGTAATTTACTTCAAATGATAGTATTCTATTTCAGTTCACTTCCTAAAGTCAAGGATATTGAATGAATTAAACATCCTTTAATAAACTTAAGATGTGATAATCTGCCAATGCAGCCAATCCAATGTAGTTATATTGGAGCTTTACAGGACTTGTATAATAAATACTAAGAATAAATAAAAGTAGTTTTACCTGTATTAATAGCATTCTACTTTAGCCACCGCCTGAGTTGGCGTTTTATTAAATTATCCACCCTTTACGGAACTGAATATAAGTTATTGCATTGAATAATTAAGTTCTTAATGTGAAAAGGATATTTGGATGATAGCGGGCCTTGAGATAAACTCTATTGATTTGTGTGGAATAATAAGAATTTAAATTGCTAACACATAGTGCATAATGTAAAATGAAATTAAATTTGAGGAGAGATGTAAATTCTCAGTTAAAGAATTAAAGGCACAAGCTAATAATTAAAGTTAAAGCCAATGTGTCGGAACTGTAATTAAACCATGAGATGTACAGTACGCTATGGAGCGGTGGTGGGGCTCATAAATTGCACCAGGCTTCTTATGTATCATGCTACTGATAATAAATAATAATACCTACAAGCTAAGCTATCATCTGATTACCTTTGAGTGGTTACAAATCTTCCCCGCAGCTGCAGTGAAGGATTTAGGTCACAGTTCAGACGGAGTCATTGCTAGGCTACACATATTTATGTTATGATTTATAGACTGGTAGGTAATTAGGTCAGGAGTAAATAATTTAACACAGGGATAAGCCAATTACTAAACTTTCACGAAAGAACTTGAGTTACTTAAATGCGGTTAACAACGGAGGGTTCACTAGACGATCTGGCCAAAATAGTAGTTATTATAATATTACATTGCTTGACTGAAATTCACTGCAAATAGAATTAAGCTATGCTAAGGTTCCATCTTCATACAAACGCTACACACTCTACAAAACTCCAGACACAACCATTAGATTGTAGATAAATTAGGTTAATTAGTTTTAAGAATTAGATAATAATTTAAGTTAAGGTAAAGCGGCGAGGATGTGTGTATGTATTATAAGCTAGCTAGGCATATAGGTGGAAGGCATTAGATTAGGTATAGAGAATTTATAGATTTAGGTGTAGCAATTATATAGAAAGGGGGGGGAGGTTACAACTTTGAGTGACGGCTCGGATTTCCATTCAGCATCTTCTGCCGACTGTAGTTTCCATAGCGCTACCCAACCCTTGAATTCCCTTATTGAGTCTGAGTTCTCAGCTACTCCTAAAAACTTCAACGTGGTCCACATTAACGCTCAAAGTGTACCTGCACACTATACTGATTTAGTAGCTACTTTCTCCAATAATCCTAATGTTCATGCTATCCTGATTTCGGAAACGTTCTTAAAACCCTGTCTTCCTTCTGCTTCATACTCCCTTCCTGGATTCCATCTCATCCGAAATGACAGGACTGGCAAGGGCGGCGGAGGTGTTGCCATATACCTCAGAAGTCACTTCTCTTTCAACATCTTAAATAAATCTCCTTCTCTGTACTCTCAGTTATCCGAACATCTCTTTATTGAAGTCCTCCTCGGCCACCTCAAGCTTCTCTTAGGGGTATTCTACAGTCCCAATCTCCAAATTGACTATTTTTCCAAGTTTGAGTCCCTTTTAGAGGATCTGGTTCCGACGGTTGATCACACAATCATAATGGGCGACTTTAACACCTGCTTACTCAAGCACGATTCTCGATCTTCCCGTTTGAACTCAATTGTTGATTCTCTCAATCTTACAATACTTCCATCTTCTTCTACTCACCACTTTCCTGGCTGTCAGCCGTCCTTGTTAGATCTTGCCATTGTTTCCTCCACGGACCATGTCGGTTCCCACGGACAACTTCCTGCCGAGGCCTTCTCCTATCACGACCTTATCTTCCTCTCCTATAAAATCCGCTGTCCTAAACCTAAGCCCCGAGTGGTCATGCAGCGCAACTTGAAAAATATCGACGGTGAGCGCTTTATGTCTGATCTTAGAGACATTGACTGGGAGGCTGTGCTGGAGGCACCAAACATCGACCATAAACTTCAAATTTTTAATTCTATCCTCATTCAACTCTTCGACATTCATGCTCCTCTCCGACCCATTCGACTTAGGCATCTCCCAGCTCCTTGGCTGACTGCTGACATCAAGGCTATGATGATGAGGCGTAATGCGGCCAAAATTAAATTCCGTAATAGCCCTTCGGATGAGACCCGCTGTCGATATAAGCAGCTTCGCAATCGTTGTAGCAGGATGTGTAGGGATGCGCAGCGACATCACATCCACGCGTCGGTCGCAAACGGTGAACCTGCGAAGGTGTGGTCATTTCTCAAATCACTTGGCATTGGTAAGCCTAAGTCGAATATTCCTCATAACCTCAATCCCGACTCCTTAAACTGCCATTTTACATCACCTTCCCCCCTTTCCCATGCTATCAAACAATCCACGCTGCAATCCCTCTCCCTAAGTCCTTTTCTGCAATCATCTACCTTCTCCTTTAGGCCGGTGTTTGAGAGTGAAGTTGAAAAAAATATCCTAGCTATTAAATCCAATGCAGAAGGAATGGACGGAGTCAGCCGGCGTATGATTCAGCTTAGCATGGCTGGTATCATTTCCATTCTCTGCCACATTTTCAACTTTTCGCTCAGCACCGGAACTTTCCCAAGCTGTTGGCGTCAGGCTGTAGTCATCCCTATTCCTAAAACCTCAAATCCTTCTCTTCACTCTCATTTTAGACCTATTTCCATTCTCCCGTTCCTTTCTAAAGTTCTTGAGCGCCTGGTCCTTCACCAGATCAGTGTGTTTGTTAACGCAAACCATTTACTGAGCCCCTACCAGTCAGGTTTCCGCCCTGGGCACAGCACTGTGACTGCTTTGACGGAGGTGGCTGACGATATGCGTGAGGGTATGTCGAATCAACAGCTCACAACTTTGGTTCTTTTAGACTTTAGCAACGCATTTAACACTGTTGATCTCGATGTACTCGTGGCAATGCTGTCGATTGTTCTTGGGTCGAACTCTGTAGTTGAGTGGTTCCGCAGCTATCTTACGAACCGCAGGCAGTCTGTCCGGATTGATGATAGACTGTCTGCTCCCTGCGACGTCACTGCTGGTGTGCCACAGGGCGGCGTCCTCTCCCCCTTCCTTTTCTCTATCTTTATCAACTTCCTTACTCCTCTCCTGTCTTGCCAGTATCACCTCTACGCTGACGACCTACAAATCTACTCCCGTGCTCCCATTGAGGATGTTGACAGCATGATTGCAAGCCTTAATATTGACCTTGCGACTATTCATGAATGGAGTCGAACCCATGGCCTCTTGGTCAATCCTCACAAGTCGCAGGCGATAATTATTGGTGGGTCAAAGCAGATTGCCCGACTTAAGCACGTCAATGTTCCTCCACTCCTACTAGATTCTGTTCCCCTTCCCTTCAGTGATGTTGTCAAAAATCTTGGTGTTCTCTTCGATAGTACATTGTCTTGGGCTCCTAATATTGCGGAGGTTAGTAGGAAGATGTTTGCTGCCGCTGGTTCGTTGCGGAGGTGGAGAAATCTGCTTCCTGTGAAGACTAAGATAGAGCTTGCGCAATCTCTCCTCTTGCCAATTCTGGACTACGCTGATGTCTGCACCATTGACCTCAATGAGATATTTCTAGATAAGCTGCAGCGACTACAGAATTTGTGCATAAGGTTTATATTTGGCCTGCGCAAGTTCGATCACGTGTCTGAATACAGGACAGAACTCGGGTGGCTTCCTATCAGACTGCGACGTGAGGAGCATGTTCTGGTGCTGTTGTTTAACGTGCTGTATGACCCTCGCACCCCTCCTTACCTTAAGGAACGTTTCCAACTTCTTGGTACGGATCATAATCGTGAACTCAGGTCTAAGACTGACAACCTACTGAAACAACGCTTGACTCGTTCTGAATACTTCAGAGACTCCTTCTCAGTTAAAGCTGTTAGCCTTTGGAACAAACTCCCATCTGAAGTTCGTCACTCAAAGTCACCTGCTTCTTTCAAAGCCAAACTGCATTCGCATCTCTTGACTAGGTCCTAGTTTGCAACAACTATTATTCTATTTTAAGTATTTTATTACATTACTAGTATATTTATTAATATATATTTATTTTTATATTATATTATTTATTTATTATAATATTTTATCTGTATCGTATCTGTATTGTAAGTTTATTAAATTTATTTTTATATTAATTATTTTAATTCTATTTTTTATCTCATATTTGCTTGTTTCTAGTGCACTGCTTGTCGCTCTTTTTCTGTTGTCCTATACCGCAAAGGTTGTCTGGAAGAGATCGCTTCAAGCGATAAGACCGCCTTTGCCCACATTAGTTTTAATATGCTTATTTTATGTTTTTTCTGTATTTTTGTGTGTGCAATAAAGTGTTTTATCTATCTATCTATCTATACTTAAACTTACTTTTATATTCTGCTACCAATAATGGGAATTCTGTATTTTGATACCAGCAACACTACGCATACATGGCCGTTATTATTTTTATACCTTAAATTTTCATTAAAATTTATAGATACTTACAGATGGATCGTGACTTTCTTTTTCGAAAAGATTTTTCCTTTGTAGTTTCGACAGAATTTCACTGAGCAAACGGTCATTTTGCGAACAATTTCACCGAAACGCGAGAGGTAAACTCTGCTTGACGGCACAATGACACTGACCGCCGGGAAGAGCGCGATAAGCCAATACTGGCCCATAAACTTTTCTACGTTTTTTTACGCCCAGGGTCTATCTAGACATGTACATAATCAAAATGTGCATGACTATATAAGATAGGAGTAAATACTCCTTTTTCAGATTTGGGTCTTTAAGTAATGAAGCTATTGGCGCTACCAAATCTTAACTTCAAAAACAAAAACATTTACTGAAAAAAACTAAACTTACATGAAAAATTGCTTTAATTTTAGTCATCAATGTAAAATATGAAAATTACAAGCCACTGCGTTCAAAATGATGACGTAAAGCAAAGTTTGTTCCTTTCGTAATTTTATTAATGTCGAGTCATACAATTTAACCTTTCTACGCGTAAGTCAGTAAATTCAAAGTCATCAGGCCTGGAAAACTTGAGTCATAAGTTTGAGTCATTGACAGCTTACTCAACAGTAATGTTACCATTGGTAGGGTCAAGTGACCCATAATTCGGCACGCGATGAAGAAATAAAATTCGTCCTAAGTCCTAAGTCGATAATACCCGGTCTGTTCTGTATACTCGTCGATATATGAACGAAATGTTTTCTTAAGTTATCTTGCTTATCAATTAAGTTTGTTAAATAAAAATATTTTGACTTTGACTATGATCAGTCTAAAATAAAGCATTTATTTTGAATACCTAAACGTGATGGTCTTCAGTAGGTACCTACATAATAAGCGCTCCTAGGAGCCATGTGAGAAGAGGTTTTCCGCAGAGAAGAGAACCAAGGACTGCGTATGTGCCCACATGGGATATAATGCGAATTAGATATACGATAAAATCAGATTGTTAGATAGAGCTTAGCGAAAGGAAAATAAATCTAAAACTTTTCGTGTTTTGGTTGTTGGTCGACTTCTTAACTACCATTCAGATGATAATCGTAATAAAAATGCTAGATGCCTGCGTTTACAAGAAACTGCATTCTCTAGGTTAGCCGTGCATTTGAGGCCCAAATATTAATTTCTCAAAAATAATTACAAATGACTTACTTACTTACGATAGCGATTAAAACAAACCCACCTGATACAAGTGGTCTTTCTTCAAATCCTATTTTCGGTTACGAGATAAAATTTCAATTTAAAATAATAGTTTAAAAGCAGTGACATAAACCGCCGGCGTGCATTGAAAGATTGATGATGGATTTGAATGAAGCGAAAGAATGAAGTACAATCTCGCGCACAGCGAGCGGGGCCTAGTAGCGGTCTCTGTGGAGCCAGCAGCGAAAAGTCCTGCGGGGAACGTGAGTTTCCCTAGTTGGCAGCTTTGTCCGGTGGTTCTCATTGGACATTGGTGTTGACATCTCCGGACTAGTCTGGACAACTGGTAGAGGCGGCTCCCTAGATGCCGTAGCCTCCGGTCCAGCCAGCCGCGTTGGACGTGGGAACTGGCTAGGCGCCCGGATGGGTTCCGAGAAGTGAGTGTGCTTACTACTCCGCGACCAAGGTGGACACTTGGGAGTCGACTTTAGAGTCGACGGCCCGAGCAGTGGCAACTGCGAGTTGTGCCCTTCGTGCAACGAGAAGTGAGCGAGCTTGACAGCTCCGGTTACCTATCTGGACAATAGGCAGTGAACTACACGTGTTCACGGGGAAACTCTCCCGAGACACTAGTCTTATGAGTACCGAATGAAGAGCGCGCTTCGGCGGGCACTAATTTGGCGTCAAGACCTAACGCAGATGGTCTCCTGCGCGAGTATTTTGCTGGCGCAGGGACGTCTGGCACTTCTTGCATAACCTAACGGTTGGTCTCGATGTGCCAGTATAAATAAAACTTAGTGAATTAAGGAGAGGGGATACCCCTATGGAAAACAGGCGTGAGTATATGTAGGTATGTAAAATAATAATTAACTTGAGCAACCTTCATAGAAATAAACTAAAACAAAATATCAAAACGTAACCTTAAGATTGATCACTCGATATGATGAAACTTATTCTCGGAAGCTTCTCCTACAGAAAGTGTAAGTGAAATAACCTTTATTATCATTTCCTATTAATTGTTACAAGTTAACCAAAAACAAAAAGGCTTAGTCTTCTTCTCATAGCATATCCTTAACATTTTAAAAACTTTGCAGGAAACGGGTATGCTTAAGTTATAAATATCTTCACTTGAGGATAACATTTCAGCACCGATTAAAGGTGTAACTATGCACACAGTGCAAACATAATTATAGTCGGGAGAAGCCAAGGGTGATGTGTCTTACAAAAAGGTTTATATAAAATGGCAATCACGCGATGCAAGCTGTTACGAAACACGTTGGGCTAGCGGAAAGCAAACATTTTTGCTGCAAACCAGCTTTAACGATTACGCTGAAACGAGATAATATAAATAATTAGTGTACTTTGGTCACAACTGAAAGAACTGCTTTTATTTTTAATTACACTGCGGGCTTGAGTTTTATCTCCCTTGAGGATAAGTGAAGATAAGGCCTATGGGGTGTTCAGCCAGGCTAACTATCTAGGAGGAACTAGCTATCTTATCTCTAACAGTCAAAACGATAGCAATTATACCACATTATAACTATTACCCTGATAATACTGACTTAATATACAGGATGGCCAAAAAGTTGACGTCCAAAAGAAAAAAATAGATCCCTCGTGTCGTGGGGTATCCTAATCACCCCCATGTATGTTCCACGATTTTTCATAGTTTTCAAGTTATGATTTATTTTCTGATTTTTTGAAAAATTTGCACATGTATAACTTAAAAAAAAAATCTAAAGAGAAGTAGAAGACTTTGTCGAGATTTTTTTATTGCAACTAGATCTTCATGAAGTAAACATTAATGGATAAAATAATCAGCTTCGTAACTTTGATGAAAGTTAATATAACGTTGGTCTAAAGTGAAAATTTTACATTTGGTGAATTATGACTTAAATATTCAACTTTAATTTAAAAATCTGAACAGGTAACTTTATGGTTCTTAAGTAGGCTTCAAAAATGCGGTAGACTCTCAGCTTTCACAATCATTTAAAAAATGGAGTAGTTATTGGGGCTACTTTGGCTAAGATTTGGCTTCAAAGACGGCAAAGTGGAAAATTCTTAAAATTAGCCAAGTGATTAAAAAAAGTTTTGCCCACTTTACCATTCCTAACGTTAATTAGTTTGTTAAGTAACCAGAAATGACACCGGAAAAGCTAAGATTCAAACATTTCGAGGTTTTCTTTAGTTAAAGTTTAATGAATTTTGCGCGATCCGTTCTCGCTTGAAAAAAATCTCGAAAAAAACCTCCAAATGTTTGGATCTTAGCTTTCCTGCAGTCATTTTTGGTTAGTTTACAAACTAATTAACGATAGGAATGATAAAGTGGCCACTTTTTTTTATCACTAGGCTGATTTTAAGAATTTTCCACTTTGCCCTCTTTGAAGATAAAATAAGATAAGATAAGATAATTGTTAATTTGCACTTTGACATGGTATAAAGATGTTACATTATAAAATACATAGATCACATATCAAGCTCATTTTATAATAGCATGCAAATATTAAGTCCTCTCAGTAATACTCTAATATTTTCAATAATTAAAATCCATTAAACAAATAACATTATGCAAGTACATCATTTTAAATTATATAAGTAGTAAATATAATTATTTATCAAAACAAAAAAAAATCTTTATGTCATAAAATGTATTCTCAACTAACCACTTATACAATTTTCTTTGAAAAAGATTAGTGTTTAGCAACCTCAAAGATCCTGAATGTTTTTAAAAATACGCACTCACATTGCCAAGCAGCTTTTATTGTACTTGGCAGATTTTGGTGTATCTTTTAAGACAAGTTTAAATAGGTCTCTTTTAAGCCTTAAGTTTATATCATTTGCCATTTTAAATAAATTCCTATGCTTCTTAACGAAGCTGCAGATTTCGTATATGTACAATGATGGCAGTGGTAAGAGACCAAGATCTCGAAACATTGGTTTACAGGACTCGCCAGGGGGGATTCCGCAATGGGAGGCATTTTTTCTGCGCAATAAATGCTCTATTTTTATCTGTACTATTTCCCCACATTAGGATCTCGTAGCGTAATATAGATTCTATATGTGCATGGTAAGATAAAATCGCAGTTTTTTTGTTAGTCACTTTTTTAATTTGGTTTATAGCGTAATCGAACTTAGTAACCCTACTACATAAATTGTCTACGTGCATTTTCCAATTCAAATCTTCATCAACTCAACATAACTCAAAATCTATGAAAAATCGCGGAACATACATGGGGTAATTCGGATACCCCACAACACGAGGGACCTAATTTTTTTTTGGACGTCAGCTTTTTGGCCATCCGGTAGGTATATCCTACTGCCATCCGAACTGAAGATTTTTTCTTGTTTCCGCCTCTTCCCCCTTCCCCCTATTTATTCTTGAGTTAAATTAGCCTTATTAGTAAGTATGCCAAATACCTACACAATATATTTTAACGGCCTCGTGGTTCACACACCAACTCGAGTTATTGTATTCTTACGAAGAATATACGAATGGCATATGCTTCTTTTCATAAATAAATCGCATTGTTTCAATACTTTTAATTGGCATAAAAGAAAATTGTGTATTTTTTTACTTTTATATTATCTTTTGTCACACCAAAAATATTTGATAATCGGTTTACATTCTGGTTATGATACGAGTATTCAAAGAAATATGCAACATCTTTTTAAAAGAAAATGTTATACCGAATCACTAAACAATCCGTTAATTTGTTATTCAAATTATTTGTTGACAGGACAATTACAATGTGCTGCACATATCGGCGATGTACGCGCGAGAAGACATCGTCAAGCTACTCCTGTCCAAAAGAGGAGTGGACCCATTCGCCACTGGAGGGGTGAGAGAACCGATTCTAGACTATCATCATCATCATCAGCACAGGAGAAGATTGAACCATAACCCACCACGCTGGGCCAATGTGGTTTGGTGGGATATTCTAGACTACAGTTTTTTTTAAATACTAAGTTAGCAATCAGGCATACGGCCCCCATGATGGTAAATGGTTTCCGTAGCTTATAGATTAATAGAACACCCAAGATATTACTGCGCGTTGCCTACCCTGTGAACTTCATAACTCGCAGGGTTTTTATTATAAATTACTCTAGTTTGTTAAATATGGTCTCATTGTCTACGCGCTATGTTTAGACACAGCAGGGAAACACTCAGCCCTAATTTCACCTGATGTTTAGTGGCGACAAGGCCAAGAATCTGCACATACCCCGGAATTCTCATCCACTGAAGAACTTTCTTTTCTACCTCTAGCTGTCGAACACAACAACGCTACTAATATTGTGATTATGCCCACAGAGTCAAGATATCAGTAAGTAGGTAGTAAGCCAGACGGACCTCAAACACCAACCAAACAGTATAATATACCACTGGGACTAAAGCCTAGGACTTCTGGGTCTGAGACCGTTAGTCTAATCACCAAACAGATCCTCAGTGCTACAAAAGTTATAAAAGTAGTAGTACTTAGTTAATGTAATAGTCCTACTTACATAATATAGTCATAGTTGGACCAAGAACCAAATAACAGTACTTTGTTGTTGGGCTACTCGAAAACTATAAATGAAATTACATCGTATCAATCAACGAATCTACCAACAAAATGTTCTTACCAACTTAGTTAATCAAAGTTCTAACTTTGCCAATTCTGTAAAGATTCGTCAAAGATATGCTGGAATAAAATCACGCAACACATACTTTGTTTCGCGATGTCAAGCTATATGGAAGTAAAAAACTTTACTACCTATATTCAATATCATACTACACCATTTTTAAGATTTACAATGTAGTCTAAAAATAAAAAAGAGCACAAAGACTAATCAATTAAGTTGTAGTTTTAAGCTTTTTTGTAACATAATTCAAAATAAATCTGAAGACTCAATGCATTCTCATTATTTGTAAAGAATTAAAGTAAGTAACTTGACGTGCTTTTACAAGACTGGATAGTTGTAGTTACCATAACTTCTTAAAAATATCCTTGGCCTATTACAAATCCAATAATCTTAATAATTAATAGCTTGCAAGTAGTCACGATTTGCTTTAAACGCGATTGGGTTCAAGCATTTCTGCTTAGATCCTCTTAGAGAGAGCTCGAGTCAAGAATATACACCAATTTTCTATGTGAGGCACGATAGTTATGAAAAACTAGTTGGACATAAAGGAGAATATACTATATACTATGGAGAGTACAAAGCTGTCGTAAAAACGCATGCGTTTGAAAAACGAGAATCTCTGTAAGATGGCTGACGGAAACCGTGTCAGTGTAAATAGATTGCTGAAGGCATTTGAAATGGAAGAGGTCCTATTGGTTAGCTTCTTATTAGTTACCTTCGTTTAATTCCTGGCTAAATAATAAAATAGAGCCAACTATTAAAGATAAACTCAAGAACCTCCATATTTTGTAAGAATATTTGCAGTTGGCAGAGAAATGTATGAATAGGACAATTAAGGGAGAATTAGTTTAAATTTTTTCGTACATTTGCAGAGTCGACAGCAGACAGCTGTGCACCTCGTAGCCAGCAGGCAAACGGGCACTGCCACCAGCATACTGCGGGCTCTGCTCACAGCTGCTGGAAAGGACATCAGACTTCGCATTGATGGGGTAAGCCAGCTTTTTATTATCACCAGAAACAAAGCGTGATGTATTGTAACAAAAATATGTACACCTGGTGGCAGTTTCAACTTTCTAAAAACACCACAGACAAAGGTGCACTTAAGTGGTCGTAGGCAGACAGGTATAGTCAGCCTCAGATGTAGCTTAGCACTTTAGTATCATGTTACACTAATTCGCTGGGATCGATCGCACTCGTGCAACCATTATGTGTCATACATATATTCCCTCCTACCTAAGACATGGGATCCTTCAAACGAGGTGTGAAGAAGCACTTTGTGCCGGCAGAGTGAGGCCCTTCCGGTGCATAAGGTCCAAAGTATCATTACGTCTACAGTATCGTTTCGTCCATAGTATCATTACGTCTATAGTATCATTTAGTCCATAGTATCATTGCGTCTACAGTATCAAAATATCCATAGTATCATTACGTCTAGTTTTTCGTATAGTTTGAGTAAAAATAAAGAATTGTTGATAGAACTGGACCGTGGCTATATAACCTTAATCTATTTTGTGAAAAAAATATTGTACATAAAACTTAATATGTAATAATTATTAAGAGTTTTTATTTATAAAAGAAATATAAGTGATTTTTTTTTCTTTCACTTGAATGTAAGCTAGATTTAGTTACTTAATTTTTTTTTTTACATGAAATTATTAAAAGTGTATTCATTTTGAAGTATTATCTATAATATACATAGCTATATAGCTAGACGAATTGATGTTGTGAACGAATTGATACTTTGGTCAATTTGATGAACTAGACGAAATTATACTGGTCGTTATGATACTATGGACGAAATGATACTGAGACGTAATGATACAATGGACCTTATGCATCGGAACGACATCAAGTGGGGTGGTCATTCGCAGGGCTTAGTATAAAAAAGTACCTAGTCGTTAGTATGACATGGTACTAGTGTGTTAAGCTACTGTAGCAAGCACAATCCTGCAGGCTCTGCTCACATCCGCATAAAGGACATCATCCGTAGGTGGAGTCCGGTGAGGCAGCTTTCTCTAAAGCACCAAAGACAAAAGCGCACCGAAGTCGTAGTAAGTAGACTGATGGTAGCAGGACACTGCTCATAGCCGCTGAGATACGGATAGATGGTGAGGCAGTTTAGGAAAAGACATTAAAATCCCAATCCATGAGGGTTGATAAGGTGAGATAGATTCACATTAAGCAACATAATTAGCGGTGCCTCTATAGACATAGCGGCATTATGGGTAGACCGGCATTGAAAACGACATCTAGCGAATGTCCGCAGAAGACATTCGTTTTAAGTCCGTTAGTTGTGACAGCCCTTTATAAGGTTGTGCTCGGCAGCTGCTATCAGGGGGAATGAACGGAAACCGGTAGCGGCTTGGCAAAGCCGAGCAACGTCTGAAGAGGTCGGGTGTTTCCGACATCTCTTTCTACAGCGTCCGGAGGCCCAAGGAGGTCTATCGCCAGGCGTAAATTTTTTAAATTGCATCCCATACCTGCCTTTCTGTGTCGCTATGGCGAGGAGAAAACACCAGCGGTGGTTATAGTGGGTAAACCCGTCTTATTTACCATTTTTCGAGGAAGGGACTCCCACTAACCGGTGGGCATGTCTTGGCTCTTCGGTAATCGTAAAGAATGTCCCCCCAGATAGAGAAAAGCCCTTCATAAGGTAGCAATGTGAGTGGTGCTCTTGGTGCTAAAAGAGAACTTGGCAACACCAACAGCATTCTTTAGCTGCCATATGATAAACATCTTCGCTTCGTTAGGGTTAAGCAGTTTTATAAGGCACTACAGACAATGGCGACCACAGGCTCTAATGGTCTACCAGCATCAAAAAAAATAATACGGTACGGTCAATTAAAAATCTTGAGAATTTTACTTACAATATGAACACTTCCATCAAATAAATAAACGAAGTCGCGGGCTTTTGCTAGATAGATAAAACAGCTTTACCGCAAATATCAACTTTAAAAAACCTTTTAGAATGCGTCACGCCACGCTATGTTTCTTTTAGAGTTGCTTTGCGAAATAATACATTCTAATCTTTTTACTGAAAGTAGCACGTAGGTTCTTTTGTAAGTAAAGTTTATAACCACAGAACAGAATAAATATGAATTAACGCATTCGTTATTTCATATTTATTTGTAACATTAATACAAAAAATAACAATTTAAAATATTAAAGTAGGTACCGATAGGTTAAAAATTACTAGTACATAGAAAAATACTTCATACTTTCAAAGAAGTATAAATAACGTTTAAACGTATAGGTAGGCAAACACACATATCAGGTTTATTGAATAAACTGGTAGAGTATCTACATACGACTAAACTGCTTTCAGCAATTAAATTAAAATGTAAACTTGGCTATCATGAAATCGAATTGAATACGGAACCTTCGATCCGTCACGTGAACCGTTTATATTTGACTTTATGATGTCGTTATAGGGATTTGATTCGTTTCTATAGTTACGTAGCTGTGAACAGACATGGATGCAGCGCGGTCGGCATCGCGTGCAGCGCCGCAGCCTGGCACCGCCACCCGCAGCGGGCACGACCCCCGAAAACACAACCTGTAAACAAAGCACACCCCCTGGAACCAACGCTCAAGAAAACACCTTACGACAACCGAAACTTTCCAACAAACCTTTTACGCCCTCTCATTAGCTGAAGCAACTTTCACACGCACCACCTGACACACATCAAATAAACCCTCATTTCGCAAAACACCAAAAATACAGCACCCAAGGTTGATGTAAATTTCAGGACATTCCGCCATAAGCAACGAGCGGCCCATGCGAATAGAAACTGGCTAATTATCCACCGAGCTTTACCCGCGAAGTAAACGTCACAACGCGAATTTACAATGCAAATTACCCGCGGAATATTAGTTATAGCGTCAGCGGTGAAATTCAAAATTAGTAATTTTAATACAATAAGTCTCAGTCGCTCCTTCGTCACGAGTAGGGCAGGCAGGCAGCTTTACCATGTCTCCCTAACATATTATTGCGCTAGTGGTTCCATGGATGAGCAAGTACGTATTTCACAATGGGTGGTTTGTAAAGTTTGCAGACCGGCAAATACAATTCGATCGCTTTGAAATTCGGTGTGAAGCACGTTATGGCATTGATTTTGCATTCTGTCGAATGGTAAAAGTAGATTGCGATGCACATAAGTCGGCGTGGAACGTCTTTAGTGTCACAGTTCGGGAGCTTTCGTGCAGTGGCACATTGCAGCTAGCGTGGGCCGTGTAGACTGCATCGTATGGAGTTCAGTGCGGTCTAAAATACGAGATCGGAAGATTGGCAATGTCCGATGGTGGGAGGGATGCGCCGCAAAGTGCAAATTTAAATTTTCGTTCGGGCGTGCGTACTCCACCGGCAAACTCGCAGTCGAAGGACCTGCAGAAGCTCGAGCTCAGCTTTATAGAGCTGAACAAGGAGCGTGCGAAACAGAAGGAATGGAAAAAGTTAATTCGCGACATGGTGTTCCAGAGAGGGAAGATCCCGCTGTTGCTGGCGGTGGAGGCCGGCAACCAGAGCATGGTGCGCGAGCTCCTCAGCGCGCAGACCTCCGAGCAGCTCAAGGTACGCTCAACAATCAACTTTGATTTCACATTCAACAGTAATCCGTTCATTATATTTAAACAAATTCATGATTTCAATCTCCATGTCTGACATGATTTTTGAGATTGGTTATGCAACCATAAAAATTTACAGTCACAGTCTCAATTTCATTGAAATCTTCTCACATACTAGAAAACATTGAATAGGCAAAACTTGCTCCATGCGTGTTTCGTTATAATAATTTCTTCTAAACAGCATTAAAATGTTTCAAGATAAAGCCCTATCTTGACTTTAGTGTCTGTAATCTGTTGTTTGATCGCATTGTTAAAATCACTGACATCAACATTACCATTTAAAGTGCGCGTACATGTCACAACCAGGCTTCTACGCCAGCCGGAGACACGGCACTTCACTTAGCAGCGCGGCGGCGAGATGTGGACATGGCCAGGATACTGGTGGACTACGGTGCCGTGGTAGACGCCATCAACGGCGCTGGGCAAACCGCGCTGCACATAGCAGCCGCTGAAGGGGACGAACCTATTGTCAAATACTTTTACGGTGTCAGAGCGAACGCTGGCATTGCTGACAATGAAGGTAAGATTGTTTCCAATTGTGATATTTTGTAAATATTTAACTTAAAATCTATCGCTCGTCCTAAATATTTATTCGGACTGAAGGCTCATTGTCAATATAATGGAGGTTAATTTCCACCAATGGTAATAATCTGTGGATGGGAAAGAATACGTAGAAGGCCATGCATAGTTTTAAATCCTGTAGAAGTTACTATTCTTGTTTTAGGCAACAAAGCTTTAATAGCTGCCACTTTTACTGTCAGACTTTTTGTGTCTACTCCTTCTTATTTTGTTCTTCTTTATCTCAGTTTATTTATTCTTAAAATTTCTTGGTAGACCGCACCCCAATGCACTTGGCTGCCGAAAACGGTCACGCCGCCGTCATCGAGCTGCTGGCTGACAAGTTCAAGGCGTCCATCTTCGAGCGGACCAAGGACGGCAGCACGCTCATGCACATCGCCTCCCTCAACGGCCACGCCGACTGCGCCATGATGCTGTTCAAGAAAGGCGTCTACCTACACATGCCTAACAAGGTAACAGGAATGCTCGAATAAGTTTGTGTTTCCTTTTGTTCGTATTATTGGAGAAGCTCTATGGCACAACGGCTAAAGTTAGTTCGAAATTTTTTTGTCATTTCACATCTTATGTTTTTTTCATACTACCTAAGAAGTTTTAATTTCTAGCGCTAGTAAAGCCTTTATTTACTTCATAAATACTAGTATGCTTTAATACATCAATACCTATCAGACATACAATTTAATTGTCTAGTAAATAGACTTAAATTTTAAACGTCTTCAGAAACATTAAGTAAGTACTTCTACTGCCAGAGCTTACAACAAAAGATTTACTGACCTCTCGATAAATCTGAAACATTTTTTTACGCAAATATAATTCGTAGCAAATGACAGAAAAAAATCTGAGTTTAATTATTTTAGAAGCGTACTTTAAAAATTAAGTTTCATCACAAAACATACTCCATTGTTTCCGAATTCCGATTTCCTGAATAATTGTGAATACTTAGTAGTTCACTACAAGTTATAACAAAGGTGTCAAGGTCTCTAGCAGATTCGCTACACGTATGTAATGGTGTTTAGGCATACATTCATTCGTCCTTCCACTACCTACGTGTAGAGAAAGGGCAAACTTACCGCGAAGACCTTGGAACTTAGGAAATGAAATCATATTTTATGACACTCTTATAATAAGTTAATGAGCCCAGCGAATTTAATTTTACCGTTGTATTCGGACGATGATTCGTACTGTATAAATTATGATAACTATAATGTTGTTCGTAATTAAATCGTTGTAAATTTTATTAATAAATTCATTTTTACCGGGTAATTGGTTGGTTTTACAATGTCAGTGTTTTACAATGTCTCCTTTGTGTACTACTTTACAGAGTCTGTAATAAAGTCCCATGCATAGAAGTGTTTTCTTAGCTGTTAGGATTCTTCTAGTTAAATGATTATATTTCATTACTTAATTCTAGATAAGTTTCTAACGTTAGTTCGTTTGATGTAAGAAGTATAAAAACGAATATACTAAAATAGTAATAGATCGTTTCCGAAGAGCTCATTGGCGAATCGTTAACGAAACTGCATATATATTTTCTTAATGCCCAATAGTCTTATCTTTACGCCACTCGCACTAGGTGATGTTGTCTCATTTATTTTTTTGTTATATTCTAGTTTATGATTTATTAGGAAGGCTTCCGTGCTTCAGAAGGTATGTATGTCGTTGGTCTCGGTTGTTGTCGTACGTAGATGGCAGTCGTTAAAACCCACCAACCCGCTAGCGTGGTGGGTAGTGGTCACATCTCCGGATGTGCGTTATCCATGTGGGGAGACCTGTGCCCAGCAGTGGGGCGTTTATAGCCTGATATTAATTAAGATGGCTCGAATTATGCAATAAATAGTTAGTTGTATACACCTTCAATTTTTATTCGTTTTAAAAAAATTAAGGGTGAAAGTTCCACCCATGAAAGTGAACAACTTTCCCCAAGAAAACTACGTGCAAAAATGAAAAACATGTCGACCTCCCATACTATTGTCGTCAGCTGATCGGACACTTTGTATGGGAGGTTGAATTTTTTTGTCATTTTTGCACATAGATTTCTTGGGGAAAGTTGTTCAGTTTCATGGGTGGAACTCACCTTTAATTTCATTAAAACGATAAAAAATTGAGGGTGTCTAGCTACAAAGTTGTAAGCGTCATCGTCAGCGACGTCATACCAAGAAGGCTCAGCAGTGTGTTGTTTACAGTCTGAGGATGATGATGGTGAGTCGTGTCTGTTTCCAGGACGGAGCGAGGAGTATCCACACGGCGGCCCGGTACGGCCACGTGGGCATCATCAACACCCTGCTGCAGAAGGGCGAGAGCGTCGACGTCACCACCAACGTCAGTACCACTTCTAACGCTTGTTCAATTGTTACATAGTCAATACTAATATCATAAAGAGGAAAGATTTGTTTGTTTGTTTGAATTAAATAGTCTCCGAAACAGCAGAACAGATTTAGAAAATTCTTTGAGCATTAGAAAGCTACATTCTTCCCAAGTGACATAGGCTATATTTTATCCTGATATTCCTACGGGAACGGGTACCACGCGGTTAAAACCGCGAGGATCCGCAAGTATAAAATAAAGTTGCCGTTTTCCTGTATCTGCTTTTTCGCTTTCGTTCTCCAAACCACGCAATGGGTTTTATGTGATTTTCATAAATAGAGCAATAAAGAAGGAAGATCATGTATGTTTGTAGGTACATTTAAATGTACCTACAAACATACATCAGGATTTAAATGGTTTAACTATGACGACGATGTTTCTAAGTTAGTGCGGACGAAATCACGGGCGAGCCACTGGTTTGTCTATACACCGAGATTTTTCATTGGTTTTGGAGCCGAAACCCTGTTCATGTTTATCATCAGTAGAAGCTATTTAGCTTGTAAAACTAAAAATATGAGCATAAAAAAATCATTAAAAAAATATCAATAAAAAATGTAACATCCCTTAGTACCGGTCGATGTTATTAAAGTCAATGACCGAGGCGCTTCAAACGCTCCGCCTACCCCCCGCCCCGCCGCCGGCACAGGCGGCCGGCCGGGAAAGTTCATAGGGGTCACGGTGTGGGAGTAGATAAGGAGAACGTTACTACGTGTTCACGACAAAAAGTCACTTTTACAACTTTTTTTCTTTGCTCGTAAAGCGATTATTATTTCATAAATAAGTACAACACTTTTTTTGTATTATAACGTTTTCGGCTCCAAAACCAATGAAAAATATTGGTGTATAAATCTCTGCTACGGCGATCTCTTCAATGATGATCTCTCACCAAGCAATGACTTTTTTTTTTAATGATGGAGGCCTTCGCCCAGCACTAGAGCAGTTTAGAGACTTTCTGATATTTTGTACGAACTCACAGGACAACTACACAGCGCTTCACATAGCCGTGGAGTCGTGCAAGCCAGCCGTGGTTGAGACACTGCTGGGCTACGGCGCTGACGTGCACATTCGCGGTGGCCGGCAGCGCGAGACTCCGCTACATATCGCCTCCAGAATACCAGACGGTGAGTGGAATGACACGATACACATGGTGCTCCAGAATACCAGATGGTGAGAGGAATTACACGACACAAATGGTGCTACCGAATACCAGACGGTGAGTGGAATCACACGACACAAATGGTGCTCCAGAATACCAGACGGTGAGTGGAATCACATGACATGAATGGTGCTCCAGAATACCAGAGGGTGAGTGGAATCACACGACACAAGCGGTGCTCCAGAATTCCCGACGGTGAGTGGAATCACACGACATAAACGGTGCTTCAGAATTCCAGACGGTGGTGAGTGGAATTACACGGCATAAGTGGTGCTCCGAAATACCAGAATGACATTGAGAATACAAGATGGTAAGTTAAATCATACGACTGCGGTGCGGTTTGTACATTTAGCCAGTGTCAAGTACAGTCACGTGCACTGATATGTATACAGTGATAAATTTGCAAAAATATGTAAATACTTGATATTTCAAAAATAAGCATGTTGTATTGTATTAGAAATTACATATTCTTCAAACTGGGTCAAAATTAGGTATACTTTGTCTTCATAGTGAAGTATACAGAACACTATCAGTGCATACTATACACTTCCAAGTTTATAACTATGTATATGTGACAATATCTTTGAGATATATGCAATGCAATTTTAAAACAATGTATACACGATATAAAATATATTATATATTACAAATATATTTTACATCATTAATTTATAAGAAGTTTAAGGTAGGTAGGTAGTTACTTTCCGTTTTTGAGGGGTTGATGCATATGAAATAAAAGATTTTGTAGAATCAAAATGTGTCTTTTCCATTTATTATGTTTCATCATAATAAACCCTAGGTCGAAATACTGAAAATGATATGGTTTTATTTGTCATTTTTATTTATACCATAATATGATCTAATTACCCACAAATGATACTTTTATTATTATTTGCACAAAAATAATATAAAAGTATTTTATGCACTATGTCAAATGTGATAAACAATGAGATGTATTCAGGGTGCTTAGTAACTACACTAATAAGTCGAGCCGTAATCATGTTATCACTTATCTACACTATAAACCATGACAACATGGGTCCGTCCTGGATCGTTAGGGCATTAACCAAAATACGTGTAAATCTATTTACAATAACAAAAATACAAACTTAAATTAAACATTTTGGTAACATCAGATTTAAATTACCAATCATAATAAAAAAATACCAAAAATAATAATTTATTTTTAATATTTTTGACAACTGAATGTCGCCAATTCATTCGCCAAACCATTCTTGGGACTTTTGATTTTAAATATTATTTTCATTAAATTAGGTCTAATACGCATGATAACAGTATTAAAGAATCGAAGGATAAACTGTTCTTACACCTATTATTACAAATATTGTAGAATTTAAAATCTTGTGTAACCACCGTGAGAATCAATGACATCCTGCAATCTATGTTGCATTGATGAAATCATGTTAATGCATACATCACTACTTCTGAAACTGTCCCATATTTCATAGACATGATTAATTAAGGCTTCGCGTGTTCTAGCTCGGTTACTGTCCCACTGCTGGACCATTAAACCCCAAAGATTCTCTATGGGGTTTAGGTCTGGACTTTTAGGCGGCCATGGCAACGAAACCAGCTCACTGCGATGGCGACTCAACCAGGCTTGGCTCAAACGTGAATTATGAACAGCGGAATTATCTTGCACAAAAGGAACAGGTCCAGAATCAGGAAAAGATATTTCCAAACTAGGTAGTAAAACTTCTTCTAATATCTCATTATATTGCTGGCTGTTCATTCTTCCGCTTATTTCGGCCAATTCACCGGGACCACTGGCTGCCATCCATCCCCAAACACCAAAACTTATTCGACCACTTCTCCTCGATGGTAAGATATTTCTTTCTAAATACCTGGTATTATCAGGTCGCCACAAAGATATGCGTCCATCAGCAGAAGACACAAAAACTTTTTCGTCAGAAAAAATAGTTCTGCTGAAATCGTAGTTTATATATTCCCGAGCGAACTGTAATCTTTGATGTTTATGCTGAGCAGATAAAACTGGTTTTCGAGCTGGAGTTCTGTGATGCAACCCAGCTGAGTGTAGGCGACGTCGAATGGTTGAAGAAGACACTTGAAATGATAGTGATAAATCCTGTATTTTAACGAATCTTTCACCTTGTACTCTGCTTACGAGCTCCTTATCCTGCGCTTCGGTAGTTTTACGGTGACGGCCTCTGCTCTTACGACAGTTTACGTTACCTTCCTCTTTCCACCGCTTGAGCCAAAGATATACGGTCTTTCTCTGAAAACAGAAATAAATAAGAAATTTTTACATCATCATCGTCAGCTATCATATTTAATTAAATAAGCCATTTATTAGGTATGTAAATAAACTTTAGTTTTTCGCACTAATTTAAGTTTGTATATTATGCTTCTAAACAACATTCAAATAAATTTATTAAAAAATATATATATAACTTCTGATTACCCCATTATTTTTTTGTATACCTACTTAACTTCTTCTAATATTCATTTTAGGCTGGATTCGACCAAACTGGAATAAGACTTACTCCGAGATTAGTCTAAACAAATTCGGCGTTTAATCTAGGTATAAGACCTTATTCCAGTTTGGTCGAATCCACCCTTAATTGATTATATTGCAGTCAGTGATTAACCAAGTATTAATTAAAATGTAAATATTTTTTTAAGCAGATAATACTCACTGTGATTCCTATTTTATTTGAAATATCGGTAACAGAGTGACCCTGTTCTTTTAAAATAACAGTTTTATGTTTTTCATGTGAAGAAATCCGGTATGGCACATTGTTATTACTCATTCTGTCCTTCACTATAAGAACAAACACCACAATTGATATATTATTGCTTTACGTAACCGATTATCTGAATTCCGCTGCAACTCATAACAATCACAAACTACGCGTTAGCACTGCTCCAGACTGCCTAGTTTTCCCAATAAAACACATTGTTTAGGGTAGATAGGAAGGGCATAACCGAATAAAACAGTCCACGGTACCGCCCGCCGCGCCGGCCGCACCGCGCCGCGACTCGGCTACCTTCATAACATAATTAAAAAGACAAAAAATAATGTTTACATTATATGGCAAACTACATTGTGTACATTTTATTGAAATTTATACACATTTGTCAAAATAGTGAAAACTGCTACAGTTTTATAAGTGTATACATATGAAAGAAAAAAATCACAGTCATCATTGTTTACATTGTAATGAAACGGTATTGTTTCCATTTTTGTGAAATAACATCGTTTACCTATTATTGTAATTCATAATGTCTTCATATTTTTGCATATGAACGTGTAAGCAATTGTCTGAAAACAATTTGTGTACATATTTTTGCCAAAAATGTGTACATTATTGCGAGAAACTCTGATAGTTATATAGTATGTATTGTTAAGGTGATTATTTGTTTTTGAAATTTTCAGAGTGAACATTTATTTAAAATTCTGTCCACGTATACATTTCATTGCACGTGACTGTACATAGAGGATATAATTAAATATTTACTCTTTGTACCAGTAGATGATAATGAGATAGTAATGAGAGGTGGTTGATGCAAATGATGAATGATTTTCTTGCCAAACCCTTTGAGTTTCTGTCAAACTTTGGTATGTACTTTATTGACGTCTCACACGGACTTTTCGAGAGAAATTGAAATCAAATCAAATCATTTATTGCACTCATGTAGTGTAAAAATGGCCTACCATTTTTACACTACTATCCTACATAACATTTTCGAAACTTAAATATGAACCCTAAATCATAAATCTTTATTGCTTCATTTGGTATACATTAAGGTCTTAGTTCAGGTAATATGTCCTCAAATGAGCCCTGCCCTGTAAGGGCATTACAATATTAAATTAAATACTATATTAAATTTATGCTTGGCTGTAATGTTAATTAAACTAAACAACAAACAATTAACGTTTACATTTTTAGACAATCTATAATAATTTTTATTTATGTAATAGTTTTAACAGTATATAGTATTTATATTATAGGTATAACTTTTTTACGCTATATAATTCTGTCCAAAAATTCTCTTGTTAGGTATTGCAATTTGTCCATTTAAAAAAAAGGAAAGTATTATTATTATTATTAAAATTTTACACTTGGGCAAATAATCATTTGGCAACGTTTTACTTGGTCAAGTTTTATTTATCAAAATATACATTTAGCAAACGTTTTCTTTTGTCAAATATTATAACTCCAAAAATATTTTTGTTCTATGCAGAAGTAGTTATAGAACGAATCGCGGCAAACCCGACTCCACGTAGTCTTGTCTGCCCTACGCTAGAGTGTAATTTAAGACCGCGTAGGCGCCAATTTATATAGCCATTTATATAGAGGGGCGAGGCGACCCGCGAGCTGAGGTGCAGGTGGATTTAGCGCTCGCCGCCGTAGCTGAGGCTGCAGCAAGCCGAAGCTGCGGTGGTGAGCGAAAGCCATCTGCGACGATAAGCTCGCGTGGGACCGCCGCCCGGAGCCCCGCAGCACTGGAGCCGTGACAGAAACCATAGTTGTGAAAGATCTAATTGACCAAGTTTTTTTGATGCAGTGAATTGGGTTTCTTAGGTAAATCGTATGCTATGCGATATTTTGGAAAGAGTATGTTTTTCCATACCATAGGTATGACTAAATTTTATAATAGATACTTGGTAAAGTGAAACGTTGTCATGTAATTTTTTTTAAGGTATCTCATTTATTTTACAGAAACGAGAAATAAGAACAATTTGGTCTTAAAAAAAAATTAACTTAAACTATAAATAAAGAATGTCCAATTTAAAACTAAAAACTATAAATAAAAAATGTCCTCTAACTGCGGGCACGCGGGCACTGTCCCAAGAATGCTGGCAACATTACCTCTTTGAATTGCCAGGCTAATACGCTGGCAGAGGTAGTCACCGGAGGCCTCAACAAGACGTGCACTTAAATCTTTTACAAGATGCCTAGCCCACGTAATTATTTGTTAAACAATAACCTGCCAAAAATAAGTAGTTTTGCTAACTGTAAAATTGCGAAAATATGTTTTGACAAATGTTATTTTCCAAAAAAAATTTGGGAATAATAGATAGTTTAGATAGATAATACTTTTATTGCAACAGTTATATACATTACATTATACACTAAACATAAAAAAAACGAATACGATACCAGTTACAATTTGGCGGTCTTATCGCTATAAAGCAATTTCTTCCAGACAACCAGTCGGATGGAGAGAACTTATACACTTTAGAATCGAAGGTGCAAAAATTTTAATTAAGTTTAATTTTAAAAGACTAAATTTAATCAAGAACTTAAAATACGTTATACAATAATAGTGTGCAATCTAATATACATACAATACTTATACATAATAGTATCAGGTGTGGAGTAGCGGAAATAGCAGCTTTGCAGCGGGATAAGGTTAAAAGGAGAGGTGGAAATTTTTCAGGAGCTCTTTAAAAGTAAAATAGTTAGGGATGTGATATTTTGGGAAACGTTTTATCGGCATACATTAGTAATCTTTACCACACAGCAAGATACCAAACCTAAGCCAGGAATAAGCATATGCGTAGTAGTAAATTATATATATGAGCAATGTGGTTCTTCCAGTTGATAATTTTAATCTATAAACATGTATTTCAAGCAAATTAAAGGTATCAACGACTTCGATCTTTGAATTACAGTATTTTATATTTAAACTTGACGGGGGGGTTCTGTATGGTTTAAACTGAATTGTCATGTTTTTTTTAAAAATTTGACAAGATTATATTATAGTCCGAAAGCCACTTTATTATGCTACCTAAAGTTTAATTTATAGGCAAGTTAGGGTTTTTGTTGCGTTCACATTTAACAAGTACGGATATATCATCAGCAAACAAAATTGGAAGTGATACGTTATTGTTATCAAACATTTTCGGAAGGTCATCGATGTAAATCAAAAGAAGGAGTTATATCCTAATACGCTACCTTGGGGGATAGAACACGTTACAGTTGTTTCTTGGGACTGCACTGTTTCTATTGCTTTGGTTCCTTCGTTGTGATAGTCTATTTGTACTAATTGTTTTCTGTTTTCCAAATATGACTTGAACCAAATAAGAGTGGGACCCCGTATACGAGTCATACAGCTTTGACAGAAGAATACTATACGATACTTTATCATACGCCTTACTCATATCTAGCAGCAGACCGAATGCACATTTCTTGTTATTTATATGTGGCAGAGCAGCTGCCTGCATTATCTATAAACTGCCAATGTATATTGACCGTGACTTTCTGAAGCCATTTTGGCTTTCATCCAAAATATGATATTTTTACAAAAACACAGTATAATTGATTGCACATTGCCTTTTCGAACACTTTAGAAAATGTTGGTAATAATGCGATTGACCTATAGTTACCAACAGTTGTAGTGTAGTATCATCTTTTTTGTGAATAGGTATTATTACTGCTGTTTTCCAAGGATCTGGAAACTGACCTACTTAAGAAAGCTTTGATTGATTAGATGGGCAAGGGGTATAAGCTAACTCTTCAGCACATTCCTTTACCAAACTAGAAGGTATTTCATCAATGCCACAGCTGTGTTTGTTTTTAATGGTTTTGATGATTTGAATTACATCTTTATGGCTAACAGGAAGCAGATACATAGAATGGATGGGTGGGTTGACAACAGGACGATCAGTTTCGTTATTTTGATTTCCACCAACTGTTGAAAAATATTTGTTGAATTCATTTACAATGGTTAAAGCGTGGTCTGTGTGTATATTATTTATTTTAATGTTTGTACTGTTTTTCTTTTGTTTTAATAGTTTTTATGTTAATTATTTTCCACATAGTTCTATATTTGTTATCAGAATGATATATTTGTCTAATAGGTATATTTATTCTTGTTTGATATTTTGACACTGCGTTTTAATATTTTACTAAATGTGTTGTAGTACTTTCTAATTGTAGTTTCATCACTAGTTCCATTTAAAATCATTTTTAATATGCGTTTATGCAGACATGGTTTTTTCAAGCCTGTTGTTAGCCATCCTTTATTATTATTTATTTTAATTTTACTATTGGTATATACTCGTACATATACACTTTTAAACTTTCGCGTTCCATTACGCACACATATTTAGACGGGATTTAAAGCAAAACTACTTAGTAAAGGCATTCTACGCATACCGACCGAGTTTTGCGTTAAATCCCGTCTAAATATACGTCTAAATATCGGGAGGACAAACTCAAGGATAATCATGGTAAATATCTCGAAAAAAGTAAAAATAATGTTTGCAACCATGATAATTATAAAAGTTATAAATATGTGTGGTATATACATAACTTAATATTGTTTTATAACAATAAGAAATGCAATGTAGTTTTGATTTACATTTTTATTTTGGTTTATTATTCCTTCCCTGTTTAACTTTTCAATACTATTTTAAAAGCCTTTTTTTTTGCTTGTATACAGTTGTTTTCCTTGTAACATTATGACATTTTTATTAGTTAGAATTATTTATTATTATTCATTAGAATATGCACTATTTTGTTTCAATAAACGCACGTTTACTAACAATTAACGGTTAAAAATTCACCTATATTTCTAAAAAAATAAAACCTCCAACATGAGCGTGATGTGACAATTTTATTTATTCTCTCACTTTTCCACCAAGAAATCGACTACTCCTTAAAAGTATCTATTCATGTCTCTAGGTGACAAATGCGCGCTGATGCTGCTAAAGTCAGGCGCGGGCCCCAATAAGGCGACGGAGGACGGCATGACGCCGGTGCACGTGGCCGCCAAGTTCGGCAACCTGGCCACGCTGCTTCTGCTGCTAGAGGACGGCGGCGACCCGCTAAGGAAGACCAAGGTGGAACAAACTTATTAGCATTTCATTTCATTTTGGAGTAAACAGACCTCAAGTACGCCTTCAGAAACATTATGTATTTCCACTGGCTGAGCTTACAACAAAAGAATCTGGCAAATTTAAAACCCCTTTTTTACGATAATATAATTGAAATAGCTAAAAAAGAAAAAAAACATTGTTTCTGGTGATTTTTATTCTGCAAAGCAGAAGGGGGTCTTCCCGAGTTGTATACAGAAGATACTAAAGCTTCTATCGCGATGTCGTTTTTCATACAGTTTTGTTTTCGGAAGCTTTAAACGTTTTTTCGTATTTGCAGACTGGTGAAACACCTCTTCACATGGCCTGTAGAAGCTGTAAGCCCGATATTGTACGGCATTTAATACAAATCGTCAAAGACCAGAAAGGAGAGAGCGTCGCCACTTCATACATAGATGCAGTCGACGAAGATGGAGCTAGCGCTCTCCACTACGCGGGCAAGATCACAAAGGAAGAAGTAAAAATTGCTCAAGCTGATAGAGAAGTCGTCAAATTACTAATAGAGAACGGTGCCGATGTGTCTTTGCAAACCAAGCACAATCATGAAACAGCGTTTCACTATTGCGCGGTCGCCGGCAACAATGACGTCATGAGTGAAATGATAGCGCACATATCTGCAGCCGACGTCGGTAGAGCTCTCAACAAACAAAACAATATAGGCTGGACACCGCTTCTAATAGCGTGTCACAGAGGCCACATGGAGCTGGTCAACACAACACTCACCAACCACGCGAGGGTGGATGTATTCGACGTTGAAGGCCGATCTGCCTTACACTTAGCAGCAGAACATGGTTACTTACAAGTATGTGATGCATTATTAACGAATAAAGCTTTTATCAATTCAAAAGCAAGGAACGGCAGGACAGCATTGCATTTAGCTGCTATGAATGGCTATGCGCATTTAGTGAAGTTTTTAATACGTGATCACAACGCTATGATCGATGTGCTGACACTGAAGAAGCAAACTCCTTTACATTTAGCAGCAGCAAGCGGGCAGATCGAAGTCTGTAAACTGCTTTTGGAATTAGGCGCTAATATAGACGCGACTGACGAGTTAGGACAGAAGCCAATACACGCGGCGGCACAGAACAACTACTCAGAAGTGGTTCAGCTGTTTCTGCAACAACATCCAAATTTGGTGATGGCTACGACGAGAGACGGGAACACTTGTGCACATATCGCTGCTATTCAGGGCTCAGTGAAAGTGATTGAAGAGCTGATGAAGTTTGATAGGACTGGTGTGATATCGGCGCGGAATAAATTGAATGATTCGACCCCTTTACAATTGGCTGCGGAAGGGGGGCATGCTGACGTAGTGAAGGTGTTAGTTAGGGCTGGTGCTTCGTGTACCGACGAGAATAGGGCAGGGTTGACCGCTGTTCATTTGGCAGCGGAACACGGGCATACGAATGTCCTAGATGTGATGCGATCTACCAATACACTAAGAATATCTAGTAAAAAGCTCGGATTGACACCACTACACATAGCAGCTTATTACGGACAAGCGGGTAAGTGTACAAAATAAGAAGTATGAATATTTAACACATTAAGGGCCGATTTTTCAATTGTCTGATAAAACTTATTTGTCTTCGTAATACTTTATTTGATTATTTGCTTTAAAACACGCTCAAATAAACTCAAAGATAACGAAATGTTGAAAAAATGTCTACCTCAGGCGGGAATCGAATCCGCGTCCTCCGCAATTAGGGGCTGCGTTGACACAACCATTTTGAAAATGTATTGTCATATCTTCTGTTTCGCCACAGCCTGCCGAAACTCATGGAAATGGCACAAATTGTTTTTGAGTCGAAAAATATATGTTAGTTGATTGTTAATTTTATTGTTAGTTGTGAGTAGCTCGTTAGATTAGTTGTTAAGTCTTAACTATAAGTTAGTTAACTGTTTTTTTAATTATTATTAGTATTGACGTCAATAAGTGCCTGTAAAGGTTTACATTGAATAAATAATTTGACTTTGACTTTGACTTTGAGTACTTACATGTATTTATTTTTTTGTTTTTGTTAAGTTGTATTTTATTTTGCTTTATTTTTTTATAACATCGCCTTGGGTACCTAATCTGTTATGGTGTTATAATTGTGTCTTAATAAATAAATAAATAAATCTATTCTTTCTTTACAGGTGCCATTTTAGCTTAAACGTGTTATACTTTATCAGACAAATAAGTTTTATCCGAGGTTTGAAAAATCAACCCTAAGTATAACATTTCAAAAAACTAGTTTCACGATTTTCAGTTAACTCCCATTGAATAAAAAAACAATAAAAAAACATTAACAGTGAGTTTTACCAATTCCGTTTACACAGAAACTGTTCGGGAACTGTTGTCCCACGTTCCCGGCACCGTTAAGTCGGACGCTCCCACGGGAGTCTCCTTAGTCCCCGTGTTGGGGGCTGAGTCCGGACTAACGCCGCTGCACCTTGCGGCCTACAATGGAAACGAGAATGTTGTGCGGCTACTGCTCAACTCTGCGGGGGTGCAAGTCGATGCAGCCAGCAATGAAAATGTAAGTGGGCTCTAATAAATACTTTAAGATTAGTATCTAGTGTATCAGTTTACAGAACTTTATTCTCAACAAGACATAGGTACCTGTATTGTCACTTATTTGAGAACTTAACATTTAAATACAATAATTTTGCAGTTGTATTTATCATTTTTATCGAAATAGGATAATAAATTCATTATAAAATCTTTATTTCTCATGAAGTAACAATTACTCTGGTATAAATTATGCTCAATAATATTATCGTAAATAGGAGATATTCACAGTTAACTTTATAGTTTAGTTATATCGATGTTCGAAGTTTTTTGGTCTAGAATAAGATTTTTTTCCTATTTAAATCAATGATATCTAAAAATTCCGAGGCCGCTACGCACTATTCGACTATATAAAAGATAACATTATAATTTTTTTATTTCACTTGTTTAGAACAGTAGTTCAATCGATGAGCTCAAAAAAGTGCCTTCGCGCACTTTTTGAGAATGAAAATCTTTCTCTTCAATTTTGGGTTTAATTAAAGAGTTAAGCAAAATGTACAAAAAGCGAGGCCGCTACGCACTATTCCAATAGCTATTCTACACTATTCAATAAGTCATAATTGTTAATGTATTTTTGTTTCTGAGAACCATAACGCCAATATTGGCCATTTTACGCAAAAATCACAGTCGTGATGTAATAGGCCTCTTAACTTAACATTAAGTTAAGTAAAATGGAAGAAGGTAAGGGAGGCCTTTGCCCTGCAGTGGGACAATTAAGGCTAATAATAATAATAATTACATTAAGTAATCGTACATTATGAACTACACAGTAAACAGTGTGCGTGTATACCGTGTGTGTAACCGTCGCGTCGCGTAGCGGTGAAAGAGTACTACCACCCCCGTCTCTTCCCTCTGGTGTCGTAAAAGGCGACTAACGGACTAAAGACTGCACAATTGCACATACATCCAACGGCATGCTGTCAAGCTGAGCACAATGTCGCTATTGAGTGAAAAGTGGACTATGGTAGAGGACTGTTTTCGCTGTCCTCATTGCCTAGCCTCTGACTAAACCTTCGGGGATAATAGTCGTTATTATATGTATGTACGTAATATGTAAGTTATGTAATACGATTATATGTAAGTTACGAGAGAATGTGAAGGGGCTCTTCTGTTTCATCGTAAGTTAAGGTAAGAAGCCAGCTTTGAAGAGAGTTTTTACAAAGGTTGGTGTTTAGGTTGTAAATACCAATAATTTTATTAATTTTGTTGAATGTGGGCCTAAAAATAAATATGATTTTTTATGCGAAAGCAGTTTTAAATTTATAGGAAATTTATAGGCACAAATATTAAGATCATACACAATTGGCTTATGTTGCTTTAATGTAAGTGCAAGTATAGCTAGTTGCCTTACAGTCAACACTTCCCTGGATTGATAAAGTACTGAGGTGGGACAGTAGTAGGGGCAAAAGGTACTTACTTTTAAGACGGCACGCTGGGCAACTTCAACAGGCTTTAAAGTTGTTTTACTTACGAAACCCCATATCGAAATATAGTATGTTATTAATGATTGACACAATGAGAGATATATTGCTTAAAGTGTTTTGTATTTAAAACATGTCATAAGTATTTAAAAATGTATAAGTAATAATAGTTTTCGAATTTGTCAACTCAAAGATAATGTGTGATTATTGAAACTCAATTTTTGATCAATATTTAACTGTATCTACCTGTTTTAAAATGCTACATGAACAATAATCATTGGAGGTCTGTAAGCATTGATGCGCTTTAATATATAAACTGTTTGATACATTGTTTCTATAATGGAAAAGCGACGTATTACGTCTTGACGGAGTTAAGAGTTAGCATATTGTTTTGTAACCATCTGGTAATATTATTAAGACCCTTTTGTGTCTAGTCAAAAGTCTCTTCCCAAGGTCTAGTAGCAAAGATAAGGACGGTATCATCCGCATAGGATGTAAGTTTTCCCGATTCTAAAGATGGTGGCTAACTGGCTATATTGTTTATGAATACAAGAACGAGGGTTGGGCCTAAAATCTTCCTTAAGGAACTCCGTACGTAACTGATTGGTACAATATAGTGTAGTTGCCCACTTGTACACATTTTAATCGATTTGTAAGGTAATGTTCAAATAATTTCCGCCTCGTAAACCAATATTGTAAAGTTTTTTATTTAAGTAGCAACGACACAGAAGTTGTATCAAATGCCTTGGCCAAACCCAAGAAGATGGCAAGGCACTTCTTACCACTGTCTAGGTTCCTTTGAACAAAGTCTGTTAATTCGTGTGCTGCACCATCCGTAGCCTTACCACTGCAAAAACCATACTGAAGGTTTGCAAAAAAAACTCGAACTTTCCAAAAAGCCAACCAGTCTGTTGTTTATAATCTTTTTCAAAATGTTGGACAGTGCAGGTGGGATGGGATAGAGATTGGCCGATAATTAGTAACAACATCTTTTTTATTTCCCTTGTGTGTCGGACGAATGATTGATTTCTTTAGGGCACCGGGGAACAGTCCAGATTGCAGACACTTATTAAAGATATGTGTTAGCGTTGGGGCCAAATCATCCATGAGTACTTAACAGTCTTATTTAAAATACCGTCCTAACCACGGAGCAAAACCAACACTGCAATCAGTTCTGATGTTTCGAAAAAAACGAAAGAATTTTTCGATGTTGTGATGTTCACGCTAGGATATTTTTAATGTGTGCTACTTGTTGAAGAACAGCTTCTGATAAATTTATTCTCACTTTTGCAAAATAATCCTTTTTAAGTTAACTGAGTTTCCTTGAGTAGTTGAAATACTTAAGAGCTCCTTAAGGTATTCAGATTTTTTATTTAGTACTAGAGGCCGCTCGCGGTTTCACCCGCGTGGTTCCCGTTCCCGAGGGAATATCGGGATTAAAGTATTCTATGTGCTAAACCAGGTTATAAACTATCTGTATGCCGAATTTCATCCAAATCCATTCAGTAGTTTTTACGTGAAAGAGTAACAAACAGCCATCCATACTTACAAACTTTCGTGTTTATAATATTAGTAGGATTTATTACATTTTAATGGCACCCCAAATTTTTTATTGTTATTGCCTGCTTTGTTTACTTGGTCACAATCATAGGCTCTTTTATTTTTTTCAGTAAGAAATTACAAAAGTTTCTATAGCGCACATAAAACCTCATTTTCTGGAGAAAGTTGATCTTTTTTTATGCAACCGATCTCTCTGTCGCAGGCGTCTTAAAAGTCCAGGTCATCCACGGCTTTATTAATCTTTTTCTTCTCAGAACCTTCGCGATTTTTTTTGTATTGATGTTTGTAAGCTTTTTATAAGGTAGTTAATGCAATAATTAGGGTCGTTAGACTGATATATATGGTTTAGGTCAATGTTTGAAATATCAAGATAAATTGCAATGTAATTTATTTTGTTCAAGTTCTTGGGAGTTGAATTAAGAGTTTGCTTGTATTTGATAAAAAGATAAAAACGGCTTTATGATCAGTTATAGTGGGTTGCGATATATTATGATTGTTCGAAAGAGTTTTCTTGATTTAACTAGAACAATGCAGTGTGTGATGGTAAAAGTCCATGGAATGCTGCTAGGTTTAAGTATCTCTCTAAAGCTTCGTCCCTTTTTTTTAAGTTAATTGCTATGTTGATATCCCCAATCATAATAAGATTCTTAACGTAAGCTATGTTAGTCAGTAATGTATTGAAAGAAATTATAATTACTACGAGTATTAACTATTTGTTTTATTTACAATCTAGAATACACGTTTAAAACAGAATAATCCTCGCCATACATTTTTTATCTGCGCCAGAAGTGACGCGTAGTACCGGGCGATAACGGTGACTGAACGAACTTATCGTTTATCGGTGCCATTTTGAAACATTTCTTGCGTTGTAATGCTGTCTTTGTCCCACTCTATACATTAAGGCAAAGTAATAATAACTAAAGAAGGATACATATAGTTTTAACAGCTCAAAATGTCAATAAAACAGACCCCGTGCCAATCTGCCCAAATTGGGCATTGAGCATATGCGCCATATTTTAAATCGACCCAAATTGAGCATGTTAGCAGACATGCGCATGCAAGGGGATTACGAAATGAGTGCCTAAACACCTCGCTCTCGGACCAAAATTTGGTCCGAGATCTCGCTACTCCTTTGTGCAGACGTTTTGAGTGCGTTGATTGTGCATCTAGTTTTTATAATATGTCATCGAAGTGTGATAGTGGAAAATCTACTTTATTAGGTACAAGCGGCCGCTCGCGGTTTCACCCGCGTGGTTCCCGTTCCCGTGGGAATATCGAGATAAAAAGTATCCTATGTGTTAATCCAGGTTATATACTATCTGTATGCCGAATTTTATCCAAATCCATTCAGTAGTTTTTACGTGAAAGAGTAACAAACATCTATTCATACGTTCCCGTGGGAATATCGGGATAAAAAGTATCCTATGTGTTATTCCAGGTTATAAACTATCTGTATGCCGAATATCATCCGAATCCATTCAGTAGTTTTTACGTGAAAGAGTAACAAATATCCATACATACAAACTTTCGCGTTTATAATATTAGTAGGATTTATTTATGCATAACTACATTACGTGGGTATTATTATTAATTTGACTCCCTGTTTTTTATGATTTGATCACATTCTGTAATTTATAATTAATTAACCTGACTACTGCTTTGAACTTTATTTTTATGGCTGAATAAAATGAATCCCATTTTATTGTAAACATTCACAGTGTAACCTTATTCAAATCACCTGTGATTCAAATGCATATAAATACATTTTATTTCATAAGACTGTTGAACATCTTATTAAGATTACAATGCATCTACGTCAATAAGGGGCAAATTCTTCAATGGCAGCTGTGATTATATTTACTATAAATAACTTAATAATATATACATAAGTTTCATTAATTTTTTAACAATATTGTTATTTATCTTGTGAGTCGTGAGTGAGCTGATAAAATTGAAGCTCTTTGTTTCAGGGCTTCAACCCCCTTCACCTGGCATGCTTTGGAGGGCACATGTCCATAGTGGGCCTCCTCCTCAGCAGGTCAGCGGAACTTCTCCAAAGCACAGACCGGCACGGCAAGACTGGTCTGCACATAGCCTCAACACACGGCCACTACCAAATGGTCGAAGTGTTACTGGGACAAGGGGCAGACATAAATGCAACAGACAAAAATGGATGGACTGCTTTACATTGTGCTGCAAAAGCTGGCCATCTAAACGTGGTCAAACTTCTATGCGAATCTGGAGCATCACCGAAGAGTGAGACGAACTTGAGCTGTGCACCTATTTGGTTCGCGGCGTCAGAGAACCACAACGACGTCCTGGAGTATTTGCTGCATAAAGAGCACGATACCCAATCCCTGATGGATGACAAGCGGTTCGTGTACAACCTGATGGTCTGCTCGAAGAATCATAACAATATACCGATTGAAGAGTTCGTGTTGGTGTCGCCGGCGCCCGTGGACACCGCCGCTAAGCTGTCGAATATTTACATCAACTTATCCAATAAGGTAAAGAGTATCCTAGATTTTTTTTAGTTGATTCTACAAATGTGTAACTAACTACTTACCTTATGGTAAATGACGAAGGGCACTTCATTCAAATTCCTTAACTACTGAGTCATCTTAACTTTTAACTGTCGGAACTACCACCAATCAAACCGAGCAACTGCTGGAAATATAACCCGGAATCTTCTTGGTTTAACCTCTAGACTGCAGAAGCTATTTCACACATAAATAACATGTTTTCTGTAAAAGGTAATTTTATAAATTGTCCGTTTACTAACGACAAAATAGCATGTTTTAAAGGGAATATCAAACAGTATAATTGATAATTATATACAAATATGAAAACAACCACAGGCACACCGTAAATAATAAAAAGTGGATAGACGGCCGGGTGGTCGAGTGGGCAGTGACCCTGACTACGCAACTCATGGTCCCGGTAGGGGCAAATGTTTGTGTGGTGAGCACGAGCATTTATTCGGCAACACATCCATTCAATTACGTTAATATTCTACATGCATCGTCGTCCATAACAGGAGAAAGAGCGTGCCAAAGACCTCATAGCAGCGGGGAAGCAGTGCGAGGCGATGGCCACGGAACTGCTGGCGCTGGCCGCCGGCGCCGACTCGGCCGGCCACATCCTCACCGCCACCGACAACAGGAACATCGAGTTCCTTGACGTGCTCATCGAGAACGAACAGAAGGAAGTCATTGCCCACACGGTCGTCCAAAGATATCTTCAGGTAAAAAATAGGTAACTTCACCTACTACAATGAATACGAAATAGCACAATCGCTCCGACGCTCACGAAACTCTTTGTTGCAGGAACTCTGGCGTGGCAGCCTCAAATGGAGTGGCATCAAAATTATGTTCCTCTTCTTCACGTTTATAATTTGCCCGCCTGTCTGGATGGTCTTCTCTCTTTCTTTAGGCCACAAATATAATAAAATACCCATAATTAAGTTCATGTCGTATCTGACAGCCCATATTTATCTAATGATACTTTTGTCACTCGTAGCAATAACGCCTATTCATAGTTCTATATTTAGGGACAGTATGGTGCCGAAATGGTACGAGGTGATGCTACTCATTTCTTTGAGCGGTTTGCTTCTCCTGGAGCTTACTAATCCCAGTGACAAATCAGGTCTAGGATGGATAAAAGTAGCAGTATTATTATTTGGTATGATCGGAGTAGCGACACATGTAGTGGGCTGGATATTTGTCCAACAAAGATACTGGCCAACATTGATGTACTGCAGGAATCAGTGCTTCGCTTTGGCTTTTCTACTCGCCTGCGTACAGATTTTAGACTTCTTATCTTTCCACCATCTCTTTGGTCCATGGGCGATCATTATTGGAGATTTAATGAAAGACCTGGGAAGATTTCTTGCAGTGTTAGCAATATTCGTGTTTGGATTCTCAATGCACATTGTGGCTCTTAACCAACCATTTAAAAATATAAATAAAGCGGAAGACAGTAGGTTTGCGAAGACTCAAAGAAAGAGACTCTTCTCCGACGGTAAGAATTTTTCTTTGATGTTCCACCTCATCATACACCTCACATTCATCAATACTTCTATCAATAACATACCTATGACGTTTTCATCATTAACATAAATCATACAGAGAAATACAATTTAATTTGTCTGTAGCATTTATTTATTAACTTGTTGTACAATAGAAAATCTACGAATGAAACGTCAGACACTAGACTCACCGTGGCCAAATACCCTTCCGGGGGAATCATACAGGAGGAAACAGGGATTGACAGGACGTAAGTCCGAGTTAGAGAGAAGTCTGCCGTCTTACATTTTAATGTTCATTCAATGAATGTCACACATACATATACGATGATCGCATTATATCTCGATGGTGCTTGTTTTGTTTATTTCATTTACAATGATTCATGCATCCGCTTGCGGCTTGTTGAATGTTTTACTTTCACCTCGAGAATGTTATCATCGTTGAATTCATTACATGTATAGATAACTGTTGCTAATCGACACAGGATATGGAATGTGTTAGGACTCTGTAATATACAACCGACACTCACATCGCCACTATTTATGGTTTATTTTAATTAAACGACAATCATAAACGATGGCGTTGAATTTGATGGTTTAGAATGTTTGATAAATGTACACAATGCATTTTCTGCAGCACGAACCTGTGTTCCAGATGTGGATGTTGTCACAGAACATGCATTGCGCGTCACAATAATAGTTTTAGTGGAATGAGTGGCCGACCTCACCGCATTCGATGGAGCAATATGATTTGCGCATGTGGCTGCTTATGTCCCGCGACTGTCACGCCGGTGTCTTGAGGTACCACTTTGTATTACAGATTGTTTGGCTGTTTGTCGTCTATGTGGCGCTCTAGCGCTCACGCTGTCGGTGTCTCGATAGTTGATGTAGAGATAGGATTGGATTGATACAGTAAACTCAACATCCTTTTCACAATTGGCAAGAAAATTATCAGATCAACGGCTCAGAAATTTTTTTGGGATATCTCACAGAAACTCATTTCTTTACATAATGTATCAATCTATCCTGATCGTATTGTCAGTTTAGCTGATTTCTGTAGAATTAGACAAAACTGGGTGTAGGGGCAGATTAATGCGAACAAGAAACTCTTTTGACGTAGACATCCAATTTACGTCAAATAACTGAACGGCGCTTTAATAGAGTATCAACCTACCCCTACCCTGCTCTGTGCCGCGTAGCTTCACAAAGAACTTGGTCCATGTTGGTTGTTGTCTTCTAGCGACGTTCACACCGATTGAGGCGATCGAGAAATTGTTCTTCGCCCTTTTCGGCCAGATCACATTGTCGGACCTGAACTACGTGTCAGACCTACGGCCTTCGTGGACGCAGAACCTGTTCAAGCTCGTGTTCGGCGGCTACTTGCTGATGTCGGTCGTGGTGCTCATAACGCTCCTCATTGCGATGATGTCGGACACTTACCAGCGCATACAGGTAACTACGTGTACACAACCATCCCGTTTTTGTTCACAGTGACAATGAATCCACTAAATTCCTTCGAGTTACTGTTCTTCGCGGTCTTCGGTCAAACTACCACTGAGAATACGAGGGTGCACCGACCTGACAGCAACATGCAGCCTACATGGACAAATTACTTGTTCAAAATCGTTTTCGGCATCTACATGTTGGTGTCAGTGGTGGTTCTGATCAATCTGCTCATTGCTATGATGTCAGACACGTACCAGAGGATCCAGGTAAAGTCCGCGCGTACGTTGTTCAAACGTATGGCGTTGTACGTTGTCTGAATTGGCAATCACATGGCTTTTATAAATGCAAATTATAAATAAAGAAATATTTATTACTTATCTAAACAATTACTAACCCAAAAACACACACGTTTACTATTAAATGTTTATATTAATGTAACTTGCACCTTTTACAAGAGAATTATAATGTGCGTTTTATACTAGCATCACTACAGGCAAGTTAATTACAATGATAAATAAATTATGGATACGATGTTATGACTTGACTTTAAATTGATTTTTGGTAATTTTACCATGCTATGCGATAAACATATTGTTATATATTTTTTTTCATTATTTATTAAAATATTATTTATAGCTAAGAGTTTTTTGACTTGTCTTCAAAAATACTTATGCAGATATTACCCATATAATACTACATTTTTCATTCGTTTACATTTATTAAAACTACCTACGGTGCATTAGTCAACTCATTCTACCTGTATTTTATATACAATACTGAAATTATTTTAGGCACAATCCGACATCGAATGGAAGTATGGTCTCTCTAAGCTGATCCGCAACATGCATAGGACAAACACGGCTCCGTCTCCACTCAACCTTGTCACCACATGGCTCATGTGGCTGATCGCCAGGTGTAAGGTATGGAATGATTTTTTTTGCATTTAATATACACAACGACTTTAAGACAGGCTAATTGGTACAATACTATCAAGTTAAGGCAGACTTACACTTAACAATATGTACCATGTATGTACTACATAAGGAAATTATGCTATTAGTATTTTGAGTGCAACATCGAAAAAATCAACCTGAGCTATCAAGCTACACTAAAAACACATAGGTACTTACTTATCTTCCTTGAACTATAATCAGTATCACCTGTTACTTTTACGTTTTGTTCATCCAATGGCATAAAGCTCTGTAAGAGTCTTTCAACAACATACACGAAGTAACTTATTTAGACGGGATTTAACGCAAAACTATAACGCATTCTACGCATACCTTTTATACCCGACGTTTCGACCGAGTTGCACCGGCCGTGGTCACGGGTGGACTGCTGTCGCGGTGTATCGCCTCCGTTTGCGTCGCTGAGTCTTCATCCACCATCACATTATTTATCCAACTACCGTCACACGCAACACTAACGGTGTCCCTATTCCGTATACAAGCCTTATTCTGGTAGTTAGCCGATTGCGGACTTAATCGAAGTGGCGTTTTTGCAAACACTGGATTCCACGCTGATGATAGTTTGTGACCATCTTCCCGATTGAAATTTTTCGGATGTTTCTTAATTTCAATCGCTTCACGCACTACTCTTGAATAAAAGTGGCGATCTGTGGAGAGGACTTGCGTACGATGAAATTCGATCCAGTGATTTGCGCCTCTTTCAAGTAAATGCTCCGCAATGGCTGATTTGTTTAGACTAGCGGTTTTTCACAGCCGCAATATGTTCCTTGACCGTGACCATGGCCGGTGCGACGCGGTCGAAACGTCGGGTATAAAAGGTATGCGTAGAATGCCTTCACTGAGTAGTTTTGCGTTAAATCCCGTTTAAATATGTGTGCATAATGGAACGCGAAAGTTTAAAAGTGTAATAAGTAACTTTGCGTATCATTAAAGCAGCACTTACATTTCTTACAAGATGTGGAAACTAAAATAACTATGAAATTTCGTATAGGAGCGTATAAGCAAAAAGAAGAGGCCCAGTCTTGTGCATATGGTTGGGTTGCAGCGGCAGGACCAGATGAGCGCCCGCTCCAAAGCCGGCGCCAAGTGGCTCTCGAAGGTCAAGAGAGGGCAGGTGGTGCCAAAAGGTAAATCTCAACTGTTGACACAAACCGGATCATCAGCTTTTATTAAATAAGTCGCAGTCGCCGCACGGAATGTTGCTTTCATCTATGAGCATTTCATTTCGTTTCATCGTATACCCCGAGCAGTTTGTATTGTAGACGGTCCGAAACTCACAGCCAGCGACAGGAGAGACGTTAACTCGTGACCTATGGCTCACTACACCCTTAATATGTGAGACAACATAACAACACGGGCTTCGCGTTCGTTGCTACCACGGACCTGTAGCCTGTAGATCGGGTAAACTTCATCATTAGGTTCTTCGGGAAGCGTATAAATAGATGTATGAAAGTCGCCAGCGCATAGGCAACTCATCAGATGGTACAGATTCCATAGGTGGCGAGGACCAATTTGAGACAAAAATTTGATCGTTTTGTTACTTACATTTTTTTATTAAATAAATGAAAGTCCCTTAACTTAAAATAAAAACAAAGAATCAAAAAATAATTCTGCATCACTTGATGTATATGACTAAAAAGATTCCAAACGACTCAACAGATTTCACACATTTCACAGATTCAACGCGACTTTCGGTGGTGCACCTCAGTCCTCTAGGCTCCCAAATGAGCTTCAACAACATGACGAGGATCGAGAACGTGGTGGACTGGGAGATCATCGCAAAGAAGTACCGGGCGCTCATGCGTGACGAGCCTGAGGAGTCGTCGTCCAAGGAGAATGAATCAGACTCTGCCGACGACTCTTCTATAATGGTGCCTAACAACGTATCCGCCGCACCACCTTGAACAGAAAATGACAAATTTTCGCGGATACCAAATTACGAATTGCCTTTCAATTGAAAAGCATTGAACAGTCAGCATTGAATTGGTCGGAGCAATATAAGTTGACAGTTTAAATATCGTCAAGTAAAATAAGTCACGGTCTAAACTAATTTATAAAAATGTCAAAATCATTGTATAATGAGAATAGCAAATATGTTTGTTCTTGTGTTGCCACTTGTGTTGAATCGATCAATTTGTCACAATAGTCGTCTATTTTGATACAAAATTGAGATGGTGTAAGTTTTTGTGCAAGTTTTGTGTAACAAGGATTTGAGGACCAATGATTGCGTAAAATGTTTACACAAACAATGTTTTCACGTTTTACTCATAGTTACTATTTGCTGCATCTATTTTACTATTGCTATTCAAAATAGGTTGTCACCACTTATACTGAATGTAACATATAATGAAATACATACAAGAGAAAGTTATTTATGATTCTATTTTCGGAATCGTAACTAAGAAATGTAATGATAACAAATGGAACAGAAAACGTAAGACAAAGCTTTTAGAAATAACGTAGGTATATTTTAAGGACAATAGTGAAAAGTATTAAATTAAATCTAATTAAGAACTTCTTCTGTGCTTGAAAGTAAGTGTATATACTTATAAATTAGGTATTATTAAAATGTATAATAATGACTACTGAGAAGGTATTTCTTTGTTGAATTGAATTAGTCATATCTTTATCTAGTCAGTTCTTTACTATAAAATTGTAATTGTCTTCAGTATTATTTTACTACTTACTAAGTAATGTAAATATTAGTGTGTAAATAAATATCTAGTCACTAGCATATGATACGTAAATTCGTTAAAAATCTTATACATTTTTATATAAAATCTAGAATTTAATACATTTATAATTATTTATATTAAGATCAATCAGGATAATTGAAATCATGATTGTAAAACCACCCATATTTATGATGTCCATGTTGCGAATGTCAAATTCATTTCTTAGAAGTTGAATTTTGGGAATTAAAGTTAGTTCGGAAAACAAATCAAAATATATGTATCTAAGGTTCCAAATACCCGTGTTTCCAATAACCCTGATGTATAGACGATATAATTATCTTGCATTGTTCTTAGTGCGATATTTAAATAAGCAAGCAACGACCTTCGCATTACTAGAAGTCATTGCAACAAGTTTCATTTACAGTCTTTTCAAAGAAATTGATTTAATTTGTTTTTGGTGGGAAAGTAACCACAAATTACACTTACATTTAATTTTTGATAAAAATGTATGTGTAATTTGTGGGCAGTTCTTACCGTTGTGTTTATTAACCACAGTAAGGAAAATAAGTTTATGTCTGCCCCCTTACTCTTGAAACCGATCGCTATTGGATCGGATTGGTATTGTAAATTTTCGTATTCCTAAGTTACGACACCAGAGTTAATATGGATTCATATTGCGTGGATATTGAGTGAAAAAAATACAAAACTCAATGCCATTTAGTTCATCCAATATGAATCAAATACCAATCCGATCCCATAGCGATCGGTTTCAAGAGTAAGGGGGCAGGTCTCTTTATAGTCCCACGCTATAACTGTAACTTAAAGGGATCAGGGAGAATATTATTCATCAGTATTAAATAATAATAAATCAAATCCATAATTACTTATAAATACTAATACTTTAATCTGGCAACTGTATTTTAAAGATATTTAAAAGGTCATTAACCATATTATGCCCGAAGATCCAATAAATTAAAAACGTTTTTTTTTAGTTTTTTGATGTAATATTATTAGTTTGTATATCACCAATGAAAATTAAATGAATTAAACGCTTGATTCAAGCGTCAAGCTTTTAATCATTTTACCTTAAGAGGCCTATTACATCTCGACTGTGATTTTTGCATAAAATAGCCAATTTTGGCGTTTTTGCTCTCAGAAACAGTTTTGACTTATAGTATAGAATAGATATTGGCATAGTTCGTAGCGGCATCGGTTTTTGTAAATTTTGCTTAACTTTTTAATTAAACCCAAAATTACAGACAAAAGATTTTAATAAAATGCACGAAGGCACTTTTTTGAGCTCCTAGATTGAACTACTGTTCTAAACAAACTTTTCAGATATCATTGATTTTATATAGAAATAAAGTCTTCGAAAATCGATTAAAGTTAACTGTGAATATCTGCTATCTAGGATAATATTATTAAGCAAAATTTATACCAGAATAATTGTTAATTCATGAGGAATAAAGATTCTATAATAAATTTATTATCCTATTTCGATAAAAACGATAAACACAATTACAAATAGCGATGCGCCAGCCGTCCGGACTCAGCTTATTCTCGCAGAGTGGAGATTTGTAATATTATTCATGAATTTATTATCTTATTTCGATAAAAACGATAAATACAACTGCAAAATTACTACAAAATGAAAAAATGGGCATTTTACGCAAAAATCACATTTGAAATGTAATAAGCCTCTTAACACTTAATTTAAAACTTGAATTGAAAATTATGAATTAGAAAACGTAATTCACATAAACAAACTAAAGAGAATAATTTATTCTAATACTTAAGTAAAATTTTCAAACACTGAAAAACACTGACTAAAACATAAGCATCAAGTACTGACAAATTTCGACGGGTGAAACCCAGACCTCGGTAGCCAAGTGGAATGCAGAAGGTGCGTGGTTCGATTCCCGTCTGAGGTTGTCGTCTTTTTTTAGTGTTTGAAAATTTTACTTAAGTATATTTAAGCGTTAATAAAACTCTAAAATATATAAAAAAACATTATCGTAATACTACTCAAATATGATATAGTTCTCTGTAATCTTTACCAAAGCACACAATAAAAAGTATACTCGTATGAGTTTGCTTTAGTAAAGGTTTTAAAATCGGTCCGATCTTCTCTATTGAAACTCGTTGATAACCGCTTAACCAAATCAACATACTTATTCGATATTGCGGATTAGCTCGCACTTACCTAACCAAATATATATAAAAAATCATTTTAATCAATTACTGAAATTAAAAACGACAGGAATATGATGTTTTTTTATAAATTTGCAAATCACTTGGATAATTTCAAAATATAAAAAATTATAAACAGAAATGTATGGCTTACCTAAATAGAGAAAAGTAAGAAAAGACGTGACACAGACTTGATAAAAGTACTTACATTAATTGGAATTGTGAATAGGTACATTATCCAGTAAAATTATTCTGCCATTCATATTTAATGCAAGATTCATATTAAATTAGTTATGTGTCTAATGTATCTGTTCTATGCAAAGTGTCCAGTAAATAGCACGACATATTGTGATATGTTATAGCTGATAGATGACCTATCAAACTAGCTCAAAGTATATTTCGCGTTAATAAGACATAGTCACAGTTATAAAATTATTAAAAATTATTACTAACGTTAAAATTTATTTATTATTCTTGAAAAGTTTATTTTTCTCTAACACCTACCTTTTTATAGTAAAATAGGCTTGTTATTAAATAGTGAACCAACTTAAAAATAACTTGGTGTAAAAAAAGTTCAAAAAGGTGTTTTTCGTATTGGTATAGGTATTTGAAAACATGATGTGTGGTAGGTGTTTTTTGATGTTTCCTTAATGTCCATAAAACTGGAAACTTAAAAAATTTTGCGATACATACTTCGTGCTAGTTTGTTAAGTCAACGTAACAAAAGCTATCACCTTGCATAATAATTATATCATGCTATTTACTGGACAACTGTTTAGTGGCGTCGTGTTATCTCTGCATGTTAAGCAGACGCACAGTGTAAAAAAAGACCTCAAAATTCAAACTCTTGGTAAAAATGTCACGAGCCAATTTCACATACTTAACAAGATATCGATACTGGAAGTTAACAAAAATGTCGTTGCCAAAAAAGAAAATATTTAATTACTCATTAACTACTAATTTAAATAAAAAATCAAACTTAATGTTTGATTTGAAGGGAATTATAGGCGCAAGGTACAAAAGATAACATATTTTGAAAAGCAAAACCTTGTCCAGAAGTCGTTAAAATAATTGTTTATGTCTATTGCGTTTTTAATTTTTTTAACCCTCTCTATACAAGCACATTTGAATCTCATTTTAATATACACTTATAGGGCTTGAAGCTTTCTATAATATATAAAATCGCAGGATTTTGATTCCGTGGCATTTATAAGTTATAGCTAATCAAATTTTTACCTGTTATTTTTAGGGTTCCGTAGCCAAATGGCAAAAACGGAACCCTTATAGATTCGTCATGCCTGTCTGTCCGTCCGTATGTCACAGCCACTTTTTTCCGAAACTATAAGAACTGTACTGTTGAAGCTTGGTAAGTAGATGTATTCTGTGAACCGCATTAAGATTTTCACACAAAAATAAAAAAAAACAATAAAGTTTGGGGGTTCCCCATACTTAGAACTAAAACTCAAAAATTATTTTTTCATCTAACCCATCCGTGTGGGATATCTAAGGATAGGTCTTCAAAAATGATATTGAGGTTTCTTACATCATTTTTTTCTAAACTGAATAGTTTGCGCGAGAGACACTTCCAAAGTGGTAAAATGCGCCCCCCCCCCCCCGCCCCTGTAACTTCTAAAATAAGAGAATGATAACTAAAAAAAATACATGATGTACATTATGCAAACTTCCACCGAAATTTGGTTTGAACGAGACCTAGTAAGCAGTTTTTTTTTATTACGTCATAAATTTAATAATTAAAAAAAAATACACTATTATTAAAACATCTATCAAAGTTACAACAAACTACTAGAACTTTTATATAATGTTACTTGCTTACTTGCTGCTACGGAACCCTTCATGGGCGAGTCCGACTCGCACTTGACCGGTTTTTTTACCTAGGGTTGACACTTGCGCGACGATAGTATAAATAGGTATCGGTAAATTATTATTTTTACACGAAATGAAAGCAGTATCATTATATTATATAGTGGAAACCCCACGTTTTACGTGGTGATTCCATTACCAAAACAGTGTAAGAAAATGGTTATTACTCATCTAAAAAAAAATATGAGAATAAAGAAATAACCACAGACTCTTACCTACTACTTATTTATTTAAAGTCTCAATTGATAATTATTAAGCATAAAGGCGTAACTCCTATGGTCATGGGACTAATATTCAGTTACAAAAAAAATATATATATTATTAGTGTTGGTTAAAATTTTAATGTGAACTGCTATGATTTCATGAAATAAAAGAGGCGTGTCCGATTTTGAGGTCTTTTTTCACACTGTGATCTGTGTTGTTTGCGTAAGGAAATAAATAACGAAACAAATATATTTTTTCCATATTAGTATAAAGTTAGCAATAAATGTAATTTTGTTAATGATATTTTTGTAAATAAACGTGTTGTGCATTTGTGTACTTACTGACTTTTACTTTTTTAGACGCACTATTTTTTATGAAATACTTAGTTCTGCTGATTTATATTAATGGCCAGAGTAACAACTCTGAAAACTCTCTTTTAATAAAATTACTACTCTAATCTTAGGGTCCTGTCCTGTATCTTAGGTCTACTCATGGTCTACTCTCTAATTCTTTGGCCCGTAATTCGTAGTAGGTACAATGCGCGCGCGCTGCGGTAATAGGTTTTCACGAGACCAAATACAGTTAATTAATTCCCTTTATAGTGTTTTATATTCAACTTGGATAAACGCCTAATAACGACGATAATCTAATCTATCTAATTACAGATATATTATGTTGCCTGCCTGCAAAGCTATGCCAGTATAAAACCGCAGAAATAGATAGGGGAAACAGGTTTCGGCACAAAAAAATTGACATGTTTTGTGAAAAAAGGCACGTTGGGTTATGGACAGTTCTATTATTTTCATTAGGTAAGTGACAACGTATCGCATAATTTAAGTTTTCTGACATACAATAATTTGTTTAGACACGTAGTAAACAAACTTTGAGGTCAGTTATTACGCTCTGTTATCTCCTTGTATGTCACAATAACTCCTAGAAGTTGAGAGCAATTAAATTTCTATTGTGTCTGGTTTTACGACAGCTGAGCTTTAAGAGGCCTATTACATCTCGAATGTGATTTTTGCGTAAAATGCCCATTTTCGCATTTTGTAGTAATTTTGCAGTTGTATTTATCGTTTTTATCGTAATAGGATAATAAAATGGTGCGACTATTCAAATTCCTAAATAGTAACCCTACTTGGGTATGGCAGAGGATTGCTTTTGCGGTCCTCATTGCATTCTGTGAGCATAAGTTGAATTCGGACGGCCGGCGCATCGTATTTTGTAGTAATTTTGCAGTTGTATTTATCGTTTTTATCGAAATAGGATAATAAATTAATTATAAAATCTTTATTCCTCATGAAGAAACAATTACTCTGGTATAAATTTTGCTCAATAATATTATCGTAGATAGGAGATATTCACAGTTAACTTATAGCAATTTTCGAAGTTTTTTGGTTTAGAATAATATTTTTTTCCTATATAAAATCAACGATATCTAAAAATTCTGAGGCCGCTACGCACTATTCGACTATAAAAGAGTCCCCTAACGTGATGACGTCAGCGCGCGCGCAAGTCCTTCTTTGATTTGGGTATGACGCGGCGTAATTTGATACAGGTACTTGAGTAGTGTTAAGTGGTTTTTGTGGCCTTCCTTTTTTAAACACCACACATATTGTATATCGTTGGATTCCTAGAAAAATTATCTTCAATATTATGGCGGTTTCATTAAAAAATATTAAACAAATATTTAATTATATATATTTTTTTTATTTATATTTTTTTTTTATATTTTTTATTATATTTAAAAATTAAACGCGATAAGGGTATCTTTTTCTTCTTTATATGTAACCTCTTACTACATAGTAATAATAATATATAAAAATGTTTACAACTTTTCATAGAAAAATGTAAAGAAAAACAACAATTTCCGCATCGAGTTATTTTTTATTTTTTTATTTTTATTTTTTAAAAATAGATCTTTTCGAAGTAAGTCTGTTTTTATTGACGTTTATTCACACTAGACAGCTCGTGCAGCCAACCGATACAAGCCGCAGACACTAAAAACTGAAACCGAAGTATAAAACAGACTTGAAATACGGAGGCACTACGTGCCTATCATCAAATAAGCGATAACATTTGTAGGCACGTCGTGCCTAGCATCACGTCAGAGGATAACATTATATATTTTTTTATTTCACTTGTTTAAAACAGTAGTTCAATCGATGAGCTCAAAAAAGTGCCTTCGCGCACTTTATGAAAATCTTTCTCTGCAATTTTGGGTTTAATTAAAAAGTTAAGCAAAATTTACAAAAAGCGTGGCCGCTACGCACTATTCCAATAGCTATTTTACACTATTCAATAAGTCATAATTGTTAATGTATTTTTGTTTCTAAGATCCATAACGCCAAAATTGGCCATTTTACGCAAAAATCACAGTCGAGATGTAATAGGCCTCTTAATGTTAAAAAGAAACTATAAGTAAGGAAAAGACCCCAAACAACCCCAACATCAACCCCCTCAAAAATGCAGTCATTTTCATTTTAGTATTAAAAACTTAGATAGGTACTACTTTTAATGTTTTTTTATATAAAAATCAGCGTTTTATTAACGCTTAAATATACTTAAGTAAAATTATTTTAAACACTGAAAAAAGACGTTAACCTCATGCGGGAATCGAACGCACCTTCCGCATTCCGGGCGGCTGCCTTAACCACTTGGCTACCGAGGTCTGGTTTTCACCCGTCAAAATTTGTCAGTGCTTGATGCTATGTTATGAAAAAAAAATATTATTTGGTTACTCTTTCTGGATTGTCATTAATTACACAGTAAATTCAGACAATTTTATTTTAGTTAATACACTATTAAATAAATACTCAACTGCTGTCTACTATCTTACTAATATCAAATAAGTATGCTGTAAAGTGGCGGCCCATTGAAAATACTACAAACCCATCTCTTCCCTTGGGTGTCGTAAAAGGTGACTAACGGACTAAAGACTGCACATACATCGAACAGCATAGAGGCGACTCACCACCTGTCACGCTGAGCACATGTGCAGTTGTTATTTGGTGAAACGTGAACTGTGGCAGTGAACTGCTTTTGCAGTCCTCATTACTTAGGCTCGTATTCTAAAACTAAACTCACACTCAAATCTCTCCTTGAGTAAGAAAGGGATGGTGCTATTCATCGCATATTTCGCCATCCCTTTCTAACTGTACTCAAGCAGAGGTTTGAGTGTGAGTTTGATTTTAGAATACGAGCAAGTCTCCGACTAACCTTTCTAGAATAATGGACGTGAGTATATTACGTACCTATGTAATTGTATGTACTGTACTTACACGTGGTACTACAGAATTCTGATGGTCCTACTGGTAGTCCCACTGGAATTATTTTTGCCCGTGGTACTACTATCCTGTCTGGTAGCACCACGGGAGATTTTACATTACCCGTGGTACTTTAATATCAAATGGGTAAACTCTTGTTATCAAAATGCACTGCATCTTCAGCCGCAAATTGTATAGAGTACCTAGGTACCTCTTATTAGAAAATAAAATCCTATTGTATTCTACGGGGGCAGATGACACTACGACAATAAATGAAAATATTGGTTGTACTAGTTCATAGAAATAATTTGAAACTATCAAATTAATCTTAGCACTGAATTTTTTTTTTTTTCATACAGAGTAAAGTTATAAAATATTTAGTTTGTATGAAAAATAAAAAAATAAATTCAGTGCTAAGATTAATTTGATAGTTTCAAATTATGTCTATGTATATATATGTAGTATAGCCAATATTTTCATTTATTGTCATAGTGTCATCTCCACCCCGTCTAACAAAAGTACCTAACAGCGATGTGTGTATAAAAAAATATTTAAAACTAGCGGCCGCTCGCGGTTTCACCCGCGTGGTTCCCGTTTCCGTGAGAACATCGGAATAAAAAGTATTATATGTGTTAATCCAGGTTATAAACTATCTGTATGCCGAATTTCATCCAAACCCATTCAGTAGTTTTTACGTGAAAGAGTAACAAACATCCATATATACTTACAAACTTTCTCGTTTATAATACACTGGCCTGCAAAAATAAGTATCACACTTTTAAAATTTCATTGCTTTCTAAACTATAGAAGTTAGAGATTTAAAATAAAAAACGTTTTATTGTAGTTTTATCAGCTTTCTTTGAAACTATAGTAAATTATACAATAGTAACATTTTTAATACTTGTGTGACTTGTTTATCTTGTGTACTTTAAAAGTTATTACAATTTTAAAAGTGTAATACTTATTTTTGCAGGCCAGTGTATTAGTATGATAATAAAGTTTCTACCCAGTTGTACTCTTACTTTAAAGTACAGTGCGTTCCCAAACACATAGCCACTGTTAACATTTTAGGACACAAAACTTACTGGCCACAATAAGAGCAAATCACATTAAAAAAACATAAGTATCTTTTCAAACTTCGATTAATTGACAAAAATGCAACTTATTTATCGCTATTGTCGACACAATATAGTGTGATCGAAGGCGCTAATTATTTAATGATTATAGGCTCAAACCAGTACCTATAGTTGCCATTATCATGTATGTTAAGTGTTAAATGAAAAAGTTTACAAAACAGAGGCCTAATACTTTCTTTCCTCGAAACAAAATTTCAGCTGGATTTCGTTTGCTCTATACAGCGATTTCCATTTCTTCCCGAATTCCGCTCATAGAAAATCTTTTTGGCATTTACTTAGATTATTAATTATTAGATTTTTTTTTGTAATTTCAAAAATAATGGAAAGCGCTATAAATAGCAAACGGAAATTAGCCGAAATTTCGATTCGTGCAAAGAGAGTAGGCTCTCTGGAACATTACTAAAATGTTTGAACATTGACAGGTTCATTCCGAGTTGTGTATGCGGCATATCTAATATGCTACGAAGGGTAAGTGATGCAGATGATATTGAATCTATTCTGTTTTTGTGTGTGCAATAAAGCTTTTTATATAACTATCTATCTCTCTATTTTTTACCGTTGGTGCGCTTCGAGGAATAAGAATATATTATTTTAATTACCTATTCTGAAGCGCACCCAACGGGTGCGCTTGGAGGAATAGTTTAGGTGCGCTTGGTCTGGTGCGCTTCAAAATGGGTGCGCTTCGATTAATACTCCATTTTTTTACTTTATACTTTTATTAACTCAGTATTTTATATGGTAGTTGACAATCATCATCATCATCATCAGCCTATAAACGTCCCACTGCTGGGCACAAGCCTTCCCACATGAAAATTGGGCCATAACCCACAACGCTGGCCCATGGCGGGTTTTAACGACTGTCATCCTGTCATTTTTTTTGACGACAACAACCGGGACCAACGGCTTTTAAAAGCCTTCCGAAGCATTGAGGAGCTTAAAACGTTTTTTATTTGGTTACCCATCCAGCGACCCGACATTGCGGAAGTTGCTTAGCAAGCAAGATAGCAAACCGAACGCACAGCCGCTGCGCCATCAAGCTCTTCTCAAGTTGATAATAGACAAACTTTTTTTGCATCTATTAGATCAAAAAAAGCAATTGAACGTGTTTAACACAAATAATCCTAAGTAATATTATAAATATGAAAGTGAGTTTGTTTGTTTGTTACGCTTTCAAGCTTAAACCGCTAAAGTAATTTTGGTAAATTTTGGTAAGTATAGGAAAAGATGGGTATTGAAAACGATTATATATGCTATTTTATCCTGCGAAAAATTTACAAAGCTAGTCTATACTAATATTATATAAAGAGATAAGATAAGATAAGATAAGCTAATTGTTTATTTGCACTTTGACATGGTATAAAGATGTTACATTATAAAATACATAGATCACATATCAAGCTCATTTTATAATAGCATGCAAACATTAAGTCCTCTCAGTAATACTCTTATATTTTCAATAATTAAAATCCATTAAACAATAACATTAAGCAAGTAAATCATTTTAAATTATATAGTAAATATCATTATTTATCAAAACAAAAAAATTCCTTTATGTCATAAAATGTGTTCTCAACTAACCACTTATACAATTTTCTTTAAAAAACATTTTAGCAATTTAAGATCCTTAGGAATGTTATTATAAATACGCGCACACATTGCCAAGCAGATTTTATTGTACTAGGCAGATTTTGGTGTATCTTTTAAGACAAGTTTATATGGGTCTCTTTTAAGCCTTAAGTTTATATCACTTGCCATTTTAAATAAATTCCTATGCTTCTTAACGAAGCTGCAAACTCGTATATGTACAGTGATGGCAGTGGTAAGACCAAGACCAAGACCAAGATCTCGAAACATTGGTTTACAGGACTCGTCAGGGGGGATTCCGCATATGGCTCTGATGCATTTTTTCTGCGCAATAAATGCTCTATTTTTATCTGTACTATTTCCCCACATTATGATCACGTAGCGTAATATAGATTATATATGTGCATGGTAAGATAAAATCGCAGTTTTTTTGTTAGTCACTTTCTTAATTTGGTTTATAGCGTAAACGAACTTATTAACCCTACTACATAAATTGTCTACGTGCATTTTCCAATTCAAATCTTCATCAATGGTAACACTTAAAAACTTTCTTTGCGTAACTTCTTTAATTTTTGTGATGTCTAGATTATAATTGTATTTAGTGTGTTTTAAATTATTAAATTGAATATAATTAGATTTATTGAATTTATTTTTAGATTATTGAATTCAAGCCAATTAATTATATTTTCTAAAGCTGTATTAATGTCAAACCCATGATTTTTTATGGAGTTAATTTTGTTTGTTGTAACAATTATCGATATGTCGTCCGCGTATAATAGACATTTATGTTTTGTCGCTTGCAATACGTCATTTATATACATTACAAATAATATTGGCCTCAGTATTGTACCCTGTGGGACACCACACTTGTTTTCCCTATGACTAGAATAATACGACACTAATTCATTTTCAACAACTCTGTCAATTACAACACATTGTTGTCGGGTGTGTAATGTATGATATAACAACAAATCTCATAACGTTTACAACATATAATTTCAGATGAAATAATTTTGTTTAATATTATAATCACAAAGTATAATCAACGAAAGATCTAATTTTAAAAGTTATAATTTTAGAACGTATAACAGACTATTCATATAAAATCGTTCACCATAAAAATTAAAAAGTATATTATTCTAAACATATAATAATCATTTAATCGAATTCTCGGTTTGTATAATAACCTTTAATATAGCAATCAATTTAAATAACATTCTTAAAAATTAACAATCAATTTATATAAACGTGTTTCAAATTGAACACAAAAAAAAATCCTTTCATTTATAGATATATAACGTGGTATAACATTTATTTCACCTACTTTGAACAAGAAACATCGGCCGCTCTGAAATAGTTAGATATATTAAACGTTATTTTTTTATTAATACTGTCATTACTAAGAACAAGTTTAAACTCAAAATCTTTTTTTTCATAATTGTTGGTTACATAACAGACTTAGATAACAGACAATTACCATAATTTTCTTTTTAATATTATCATCACTAAGAAAATACTTGAACTCATAATATTGTTTTTGATATAATTACTTATGATTAAGAAAAAGGGGGGGTCGTGGGGCCTGCGGCCCCCCTTCTTTATTTGTCAAAAGTCTAACCTAACCTAACCGCCAGAACTACAGTTTTGCATACTTAACTTTTTCTTTATAGCGGGGGGCCTCAGGCCCCCCGATCCTCCCGAGCAGGGGGGCCAGCCCCCCTGCATCCCCCGGCATGCAAGCAAGCATGGAGCTTGCAGCATGCAAGCAAACATGCAGGATGCAAGCAAGCATGCAAGCAAGCATGCTTGCTTGCAGCATGCATGCAGGCCCTGCAGCATGCATATAGGCATGCATACAAACATGCAGTATTCCACAAAGACATGCAACATGCATCCAACATGCATGAAAGCACACATCATTTATTAAAATTACAAAATTATTTGTCACAAAGTCTAACCTAACCTAACCAACGAAGGTCTGAGTATCAAATGATGAGTATACCAGTTAAAACTTTTATTAAGCAAAAGTTATATCAATTAATAAGTTGATTAAATAAAACTTATTTGAATTGATCTTTATAATTAAAATAAATAAATATACGAAATGATAAATATAATAAATGATTCATATGTAAAGCGAAATTCAATCAAAGGAATATTATATTAAATGATTTTATATTAAATAACCATTATAATAAACTATTATTATATTAAATAGAATTATGATATTAGTTGTTTTATATATTGTTCATTATGTAAAATGAACGTTATTAAAATGAAAATATATCAAAAGTAGTTCTATTATATGATGCGCACCCCATTGTTGTCGCCCCGTCAAGTACGAGGACACCCATTGCTGAGCGTGTCCTCTTATACCGACATTATCTAGCTTTTGTAGTAAGATGTGATGTGCCACTTTGTCAAAAGCTTTGATTAACTCTATAAAAATACCGGTTGTGAACTTATTATTATTAATATTAGTTAAAACTGTTTCGACTAGAGTATATATTGCCAAAGTAGTGGACTTTTGCTTTTGAAAACCAAATTGTGACTCATTAATAATACTATATGTTGTACAAAAACTAAGTATTCTCTTGTACATACACTTTTCAAATACCTTTGATAAAACAGGTACCTATCAAAGTAATTAGGAAATAGTTATCGACATCATTTTTTTTATCTTTTTTGTACAGTGGCTTTACAACAGATAGTTTCAACGACTCAGGGAAGGTTCCCGACGAAAATGATAAATTTACTAAATGTGTCAAAACAGCTCCCAGTTCGTTTATGCTAACTTTAATTACCTTAGTACTAATACCGTCATAACCCACCGAGTTTGTGTTTTAATTAGGGACATAATTTCGTTTCTGACTTCGCTCTCTGTTGCAGGGTCAAGGAAAATGGAGTTACTTATCATTGCATTACTATTTATACATTGGAATGTCGGTTGTTAGTTACGATATTAGACGAGTCGATAAAATTATGATTAAAAATATTTGCAATGTCAGAGGGGTTCGTGATGGTGTTATTTTTATTTATTAAATCTATTATATTGTGGTCTTGCTGTGCGTATCCCATTACATTATTTATAACAGACCACGTTGCTTTACATTTATTCTTACTATTGTATATAAATTTAATATTGCAATTTTTTTTGATTTAAGATATTTGAATAGACTATGTATTTGTTTCTAAGAAATGCAGTTTTATTTTTATAATATAAATATCTGAGAGTACACTTCGTTTTACAACTATTTCTTAAACCCTTACTTATCCATTTTTTTGTATTTTTATTTGATTTATTAATTTTAACTTTTATTGTTGGAAAGCATAAATTATAAAACAAACACAGCAGTTCGTGAAAACTATTAAACGCCTTGTTCATGTCAGATTCAAGTCAAGTCAAGTCAAGTCAAGTCAAAATATATTTATTCAATAAACTCAATTAATAAGTACTTTGAATCGTCCAAATCTTTTTTAACCTACCACCCATTCAGGACATAATTTTTTAACTGTGGCGAAGAATGGGCGCAAGAAACCACAGCGCATAAAAGCAACGACATTTACAAACAAAAAAAAGAGTATGTCGTTACCAGGTCAATAAAAAAATGATGCAATACAAAATTACAATACAATGTAGTATCAATTAAATAAAGACAATTAGAAATAGCTGTTGGAGTGCTTGGAGCATTTCAGATCCAAGCTGTTTTGTCTTCTGTGTAATCTGACACTTTATAATAAGCTTTTTTATAAAGCTTTTCTTTGATTTTGATTTTAAATTTATTAAGATCTAATTTCTGAATATCATTTGGTACTTTGTTGTAAAATCTTACACACAGACCCCTAAAAGAATTATTTATTTTATGGAGCCTAGTATAAGGTACTGCTAATTTGTTCTTACTTCTAGTGTTCACATTGTGAATATCACTGTTTTTTGAAAACATTCCAGTATTTTTATGAACATAAATCAAATTTTCATAAATGTATTGTGATGCAACTGTCATTATATTTATATTCTTAAATCTCTCTCTGAGAGAGTCGCCAGCCTTTAGGTTATAGATTGCTCGAATAGCCCTCTTCTGAAGCACAAAGATAGTTTGAATGTCGGCAGCATTTCCCCACAGTAAAATGCCGTACGACATTACTCTATGAAATTAACTGAAATAAACTAATCTGGATGTATCAACGTCAGTTAGCTGACGGATCTTCATTACTGCATAAGCCGCAGAGCTCAGTCTATTCGACAATTTAGCTATATGTGGGCCCCACTGAAGCTTGGCATCTAACGTGATGCCTAGAAACACAGCGGTGTCCACAGGATTCACATTCTTATCTTTAATTTGTACACTAGTTGTTACTTGCTTAACATTAAACAATACAAATCTTACACATTTGGTTTTTCCCGCGTTTAATAGCAAGTTATTAACACTAAACCAGTGAACAATCTTTGAGATCGCATTATTCACAACGTCATAATTTGGGTGTCGTCGTTTCACTTTGAATAAAAGTGAAGTATCATCAGCAAACAATACTATCTCATGACTGTCTTTTACAAAATAAGGTAAGCCATTAATATAAACCAAAAACAAGAATGGATCTAGTATTGAACCCTGCGGAACTCCCATTGTAACCACTGATCCCGGAGATCTTTTACCGTTAATGTCAACCTTCTGAATCCTGTTACTCAAGTATGAGATTTGAAGGCTCAAAGAAGCATCCCTAATTCCATAGTGGTTAAGCTTCCTGACCAAAGTTTCATGTAAAACACAATCGAAAGCCTTGGGCCTTGAGCGACCCCTAGAAAACCATACTGTTTACAATGTAAAAGTTTATTTCTATGAAAATGAATTTGAATTTGGTCTAGCATCAACTTTTCAAAAATTTTACTAAATGTGGGTAGCACAGAAATAGGTCTAAAATTAGAGGGGTCAGAAGTGTTACCTGATTTAAACAATGGAATTAATTTACTATGTTTCATTAGGTCAGGAAAAACACCACAGTCAATGCATTCGTTAAATATGCAAGCTAAAACTGGAGCTATTGTCATAATTACTGATTTAGCGACATCCACGGAATTACCCCACAGATCAGCAGTTTTTTTTTTATTGAGAGTGTTAAATGTTTTTAATATATCTATAACACAAATTTTTTGAAAACTGAAATTACTTTCACAATGTTTAACATTCTCCTTCAAAACAGATTCAGCTACAGTGGGGGAGAAAATCAAGGCTTTTGTAGTTGAAACTGGAATGTCAGTAAAAAACCTCTCAAATGCTGCAGCAACATCAGCATCAGAAGTCAAGGTTTTATTATCACAATTTAAATTGTACTCATCATTACGACTTCTGACCTTTCCTGTTTCACTATTTATAATATTCCATGTCATTTTTATTTTGTCATTACTATTCTTAATCTTAGAACTCAGATAGTTTGCCTTGGCTAATCGGCATACTCTTTTAAATAACTTTGAATAATTTTTAACATATAATTTGAAGTCGTCGCTGGTGTTATAGTTGCGTTCACCATAAAGTTCATAAAGGCGTTTCCTACTTTTGTGAATACCAATTGTAGCCCATAATTCCATATAAACATCCATTCATTTTAACTTACTTAAACAATCTTTAAATTTCCTAATATTATTTAAAGAATAGTCCTTTTTGTATGTAAAGTATGACTTTGCCATAAAGTTTCTCTGTTTAATGGGAAAGCTTATTTATTTATTTATTTATTTAAACTTTTGCAACATAACATTACATGACGGACTTAATGCCTGAGGCATTCTCTACCAGTCAACCATAGGGTGGTGCAGAGATAACATGGTAGGTGCATTTAGGTGCGATAATAAAAGTGGAAGCGTAGGTATACTTTTAAATATTTTAAACATACTTAATACAAAAACATATAAGTAGTAAAATCTATAAACACTATATTTTGAAAGTAGGTACACATCACTTTAAATATATGCATATATAAATATAATATAAATATATACATAAACATACAATACATAATTTATAAATATGAAGTTATTGAGATGATTCTGCCATGGTTTTTCCAGAGAAGAGCAAGCGGACTTTCTTTTTAAATGCTTCGCGACCAGTGGTCATCCTGATTTCGAGAGGCAGCGCGTTCCAAAGAAGAATGGACTGAATAAGAAAGGAGGAATGTACAAATCCAGAAGTATGGGAAGGAGAGAGAAGGAGAAGATTGTTAGAAGACCGGAGATTCCTACTATGAGAAGAGCAAAGATACTGGAAATACGGAGTTAGATAAGAAGGAGTATTAGGAGAGTTTAGTATCGAAAAGAGTGTGGTCAGAGCTCGTAAACGTCTCCGCTGGCGAATGGGCAGCCATTTCAGCTCGGACCTATACTGTGATATGTGGTCATACTTCTTCAGATTGAATACAAATCTAATACTGTTGTTGAGCAGTCTGTCGAGCTTGTCAAGCAGGTCTGAGTTAAGGTCGTAATAACACACGTCACCATAGTCAACCATAAGAAATATTAAAGTTTGCGCAAGCATTACCTTCGTCTTGAACGGCAGAAAGTTCCTCAGGCGGTTTAAGGAGCGCAAAGTCCAGGTAACTTTTTGGCTAACACTAGCAACCTGAGAATGCCAGCTGAGTGTAGAATCAAGATGTAGGCCAAGATTTTTGACGGTCGTGCTAAACGGTATGACCGTTCCGTCAAACACTATAGGGGGAAGAGAGGTAATCCCCACTTTGCTTGTCAATCGCGGGCTACCAACAAGTATCGCCTGACATTTTGTGGGATTTACAGCTACACCAAACCTACGAGACCAGTCGTTAATTTCTTCCAAATCCCGATTAATTTTTACAACGGCGTCTGATAGTTCGTCCACCCTTGCATGGGTGTAAAGCTGAAGGTCATCGGCGTACAGATGATACGCACACTGAAGGTGGTGGGTGATAGAGTTAATAAATATTGAAAATAATAATGGAGAAAGTATACCGCCTTGTGGAACGCCAGCATCCAAATTACACCAATTTGATGTTGTGTCATCGATGCGGACGGACTGCTGACGCTCTTGAAGATAAGAGGAGAACCATTCCTGTACTCTAGATGAAACCATAAGATGAGAAAGGATGGAAAGGAGTATGTTATGACTGACGACATTAAAGGCGTTTGAGAAGTCGATGAGTACTAAGACTGTGACTTTCGTATCCTCCATACCTTGTCTAATGTCACCAGTCACTTTCAGGAGAGCGGAAACAGTGCTGTGCCCAGGCCTAAAACCAGATTGTAGGGGACCAACGAGGTTATTCTGGTAAATGAATTTTGAAAATTGTTTATGAACACAGGCCTCGATTGCCTTGGATAGAAACGGAAGAATGGATATGGGTCGATAGTGGGAAGGCAAGGACGGATTAGAGATCTTAGGTAAAGGGCGCACATAAGCCTTACGCCACTGGGAAGGGAATTGGCCAGAGTCTAGGGAAAAGTTGATGATGTGGGTAATCGGAGAAATAACATAATTTATGATAGCGATAACCATCCGACGACTGATGCCGTCATGTCCTAGGGCTCCGGATTTGATGGAGAGGATAATCTTTTTGATTACATCCACAGTAACAGGAGAGAAATGAAAAGGGTCAATACTAGGACGAGGTAGACCTGCAATGTTATTTACCGTCTGACAATTGGTTGCATGATCCATACTAGCGGTTGTGGTGAAATGACGATTTCCAACGAAATTGCGTTCGGCAGAACAACACTACGCGTCTTGCCAATACCAAGGGTTCCAAGGAACTTCCAGATATCAGCGGGGGAGGACGAGGAGATGTTTTCAAAGATGTGTCGGCGTTTAGCGTTGCGTATCATCTGATTACATAAGTTTCTCACAGACTTGTATAGACCCCAACTCTCCTCACATCGCTCTCGTTTAAATTTCCGAAAAGCCCGATTTCTACGTCGCATAGCAATACGAATCCCTCTGGTCAGCCATGGAGCAGGTGGTCACTTAAGTTTAATTGGCTTGACTGGTGCATGAACGTCATAAAGTGAGAGGATAGCCTGGTTCAGGATGTCAACCTTCTCATTAACCGTGGGGACTGCTAACAAGTGATCCCAATTAATTTGGGATGCATCTCTGATTAACCCTTCTCCATCCATACGACCAAAGCAACGCATGCGCAGCACTTTAGGGACTGGTTTAGGGGACCTTAGGATGTATGAAAGGAAAATAAAGTCATGATGGGAAAAACCAGGAGCAGGACATTGACCGTGAGTGGATACAAGAGATGGGGTGGACGTGAGGATGAGGTCAAGCCAGGTGTCCTCGCCAGTCATGTTACAGTGCGTGGCTTGGAGTGGAAGGACATGTAGGCCGGCAGCCTTGACGATATGAAGGAGTTTACGGGAGCGGGGAGAATTATGGATGAGGTCTGTATTGAAATCGCCCATGATGACGTGATGCGCATACTCTGACCCAAACGACTCAAGAAGCAGTTCCAGATCCATAAAGTAATCCACAGCAGGAGGACAATATACCACGCCAAGAAGGGTCTTAACCCCTTTGACATAAATTTCTAGGAAGAGGTACTCTGCTGAAGCACAAGAATTTGAAACGGAAGAAGCAAGGATTTTGTAGGAAAATTCACTACGCAGGTAGATAGCCACACCACCCCCCCCCCCTCGTCCAATCCTGTCATTTCGGACAAGTATAAAGCCAGAAAGAGGGTAGGTGGTAGAGAGAAGGTGAGGTTTGAGCCAACTCTCAGAAATCAGGACGGCGTGAACACCAGTGTCAGTGAATGCCTCCACTAAGTCACTGTAGTGACTGGGTACGCTTTGCGCATTTATGTGACAGATATTTAATAAGTGTTTTGTGTTGCTACAGTTTTTACGAACGAATTCACCCAGCGTGTGAGGCAAAGAGCAAAAACTAGCGTTGTTAGATACGTCCGAAGAGTCAGTAGCAGAATGGAAAGAATCATCATCAGATAACATAAAAATAACAAATTAGATAAATAAAAATAATATAAATATGCAAATACTATCAATTCCTAGTTTGGCGAACTCTACACCAACCGCCAGCCGACCATTCACAATCACAACAATGAATAAAAATGTATCGATTGTAACAAAATAGAAAACGGAAATAAAATAATAATAATAATAGGAATTTACAAAGAAATCAAATACCAGTACCAATCCCTGCACAAATCACTGACAGTTTAGGATCAATTTGTCTCACAGACGTATAGTCTAACGGTAGGTAGTTGGACTGACATAACATAACATATGGACACAACATTTATGATAGAAGTAACTTGTGGCCTTACTTACAAATTAAAAAGATCACAAAAAAAAAATTGATTGACATGACATGTGACACTGTCATTACTGTCAGTGTCAGTTAGTAAAAGCTAAATTTTATGGTCTAAAGTTGGTGGCTCGAAAATAAATAGAAAGCTAAAAACAATATTGCATTGAAGGTATGGTAACACAACAGGATATAATAAAGACAGAAACAGTAAGAATACAAAATATAACTACCCATACCTATGAACCACCAAAACATCAACAATGAAAGTGCAAGTAAGTAAGTACCTACCTACAAGGAAAGGTTTAGAGGCTAAACAAAGAAAATAAGAACAAAGAATCTTTAACATTGATAAATTGTAACAATTTACCTACGCAAACCTTTTTCAGGCTTGTTCCTGGTTTGGCTCGGTGAATCACCCGACTTCTTGGGAAACTTGGACAGCACTGGGTTTAGCTCCTCCAATGAAGTGACTCTATGACGGTTTCCATCCGGCGACTTGACCATTATTACACCGTCCTGCGTCCAGCAAGCCCTCATTCCGAAATGAAGACGAGCCCTGCCGAATACAGCCTGTCTGGTCTTAGTCAAGAATTCCCGGACAGAGATCGTTGTTCCCTTTAAAGCGGACTTCGCTCTCCACGCTGCAGCCTTGTGCTCTATGTTAAAAAACCTTACTAATATAGGTCTGGGATGCTCCGGCTTGGCAACTCCGAGTCGATGACAGACTTTAATGGAAGCTGAAGAAATGTCATTTAGGCCCAGCTTGCTATTAAGAATTTCCAATATGCGGGCTTTGGGATCTTCTTTGCTCTCTTCAACAAAGCCCGTGAAGATAAGGGCCTTACGTCGATTCCTAGTCTCCATTTCATCAACTGTTCTTGAACACTCGTTAATTTGTCTCCGAAGTAGACCCAGCATGGAAAACATGAGCTCTCGGAACGAGCGAAACTCCTCTGCAATTCTGCTCACAGTGTCCTTAGTAGGTCCCGCACCACGAATCTGAGTTTCAAGCTCGCCCAATTTTTTCATGAAGCACTCTTCAAGGTCCTTCTGTGCTGATTGGATGTCTGCCAGTTGAGCCATTGTGCAAGAAGATTGCTATTTCAAATTGTGTTATGTTCTTGTGAATGAGCTGGCAGGTGATGTTTTAGTTTAAGTGATTGTGCCACATAAACTTTCAATAATGTAAGTACTGGTTATTTACTAGTATTAAGGTGTATATTCACAAAAAAAATTATGGAATAAATTATTAAATTTAATAAAAGTAACATTGATGTTTAAAATCGCGTCTACACTTTTTTATCACCTACCGCCGAAAAAAAAAGCTTAATAGTTGTGCTGTGTCATGATCTGATAAATACAGTGGTAATATCCTAGCAGAATCGTTTTTAATATTGCTAAGAATATTGTCTATGCAAGTGTCTCTACGCGTAGGAACTTTGATGTGAATTTGTAAATTGTAATTATGGCATAAATCTTGTAAATATTCAGTAATTTTTTCCTTGTTTGAGAATGTTAATATTAAAATCACCTGTGATGACGATATTCATATTATTTTTAAATTTTCTGTAAACTTCATACAAAAACTGGTTTAATTTGTGTAGAAAAATGTTGGGATCGGATGTCGGTGTCCTGTAGAGACAGGTCACAAGTAGTTTGTTTAGGGGAATTTCAATACCGCAGGCATCGAATGACTTTTGAGTTGTATAACTACGTAATAGATTTGTTAGTTCCTTGTATACAGTACCCTGTCTTACCAAGATACAGGTTCCGCCTCTCCGTTTATCTCTACAGTACGCTGTCGCCAATTCATAGTTATAGATTTTTAAATACTGTAAATTGTCGTCACATAAAAATGTTTCAGAGAAGCAAAAGGTCTGGCTCATCACCTGAGTCTTGCAATTCTTGCAGTGTCAACTCTACTATTTCTTGCTTTGATAAGATACTAGCAATGTTTTGATGAAGAATTTTAAAATAGTGTTTACTTGTGGTTGCCATGCGATTTCGAGCGAAAAAACTGTTTATAATTTTTTTTTATTACCGGGAAATAGTCCAATAGAGTTCCAGTTTTTGTAGGGGTAGAGATTTTTGCATCAAACCTAGCGAAGTCACACTCTGACTGCATCCGAGCAAAATAGTATGGAATGGTACCTTTTTGGTGTTTTGCAGAAAAGATCTTGGGATTGCCGGGCCTGTTATGCACTGACATCAGTTTTTTTAATGACTTTACATTTAAATATGTATTATCATAATCAATGCAATCAATAATGTAATTTATCGATTTACACATATTGAATAATTTATGTTCTAATTTACATTCACATACTAACAATTTTTGAATTCACTAGACATTTTATGTAATGTTTTATTTAGTGTATTCCCATTGTATGCTATAGATAGTCTACATCAACTCTGCTACCTTTTACTTAAAACTAACGTCTAATTATAAGAAATATAAACTAAAACGACTTACGTACTAGAAGACGGTGTGCCACACCCTTGAGATACGCCGCTCAGCCCGGTGCCGTCCGCCCGCGCCCAGGCCGCTGCTGGCTGCGGTGGTGATGGTAGCTCGCCTCCCCGGCAACTGCTGTGTTGGATCGCGCTCCCGCGCGTCTTCGGGGCTGGTGCTATGGTGGTGGAAAGGCCCTAACTTTCCGTTGGCTTTGGAAGGCTCCGATCGTTAGCTCAATCCATCGGGCAAGGAGAGACAGCTGCTGTGGCTCATCGCGGAATCGAACCGCAGTCCCATGCTCGCCAACAAACAACTTTACAATGCTGCCCTAGCTACAAGCAAGGAGAGCAAGTCATTCTCCTTCAACAACATACTAAATCTAATTAGCCAAATTAAAATAATATTAAATTATCTTATTTACCAAAGCTTATTTTCTAAAAATTTACAAACATCAGTTAAATACACCCGTGCCCTTGCCATTTTGTGCCATTGTCGGAGCGAATAAGTGAAGGTAGACCCTTACGCGACACGAAACGATCCAACGCGACGACGAAGGCCTCCGTGGACAACGAAAAAACTCCCAAGAGGACGGCCTTAGTAGCCAGGCACAAAAAAAACCCAAAAAATTTACCTACAACCCGAGCGTTGCGCAGTTGATCGGTTTTACCGAGAAAGGTCCAGCAGAACCCGTTGCGTGAAACCCCCAAAAACGGACGAGACTGAGCGACTCGGTCCGAAGGCAGACCCCCCGTCTGCGGCTGCACGGGTGAAGACGTCCACTGTGACAAAATAAACACCGAAAGAGCACTACACAAATAAAGCTCTTTGGACAAACAATATTCAAAATTACAAATTAGGTTACCTAGTAACACATCCAACAGACGTCAACCGTGACGTACTGGCCTATTGAAAGGCTCATGGGAAGTTTCTTAATTTCCCAAACTTGTGCATAGTTATGGAAATGGTACACCAACGCAATGACTCTAGACTATGCGGAGTCGAGTCGTCAAACTGTGTACATAATAGAAACAAAACCAAAATAGTTGGCACTGCCAGCAGTGTAGAGCGACCCAGAGCTATCTGGGTGCCTAGCAGGACCCGTCCTAGTGCACCCGAGCCCAAGAGTAGGTCAATTGGGTCAGGTGACAAAGTGTGGGTCTGCCCGATCTAGACCAATGTCTGTGCCGTTATCCCTGCGGGCGAATTTCATTACCGTTACCGAAATTGACATTCTCACACAGATGCATGTACCGAGGAGAGGGTGACTTGTGTTAGCCCCGTCAAACTGCTGGTAAACATGCCACCAAACAATGTCGCACAAAATTAAAATTTCAAAACTAAGATTTCTTTAAAATCTTTCAAACAAATTTCACATTTAAGGTTTCCTTAAATCTTTCAAACCGCGGCCGCCGTAGTATAAAGCAAAACCGTCCGTGGTTTTGCTCTCGCAAAGGGGCAGGCTAACTATGGCCTGCTCGGGTTCCAAATCTCCAAAGAAGGCCACCGCCCGTGTGATACCGCGGGTGGTACTATAACCGTTGCTCGATCGCACTGCTTCACGCAAGCGCACACAGAGCGCGGTGCAAAGAGGGTTCCCTCCTTCGTGTAACCATCGGGCGCCACCCGTGTGATACCAAAATCGCAGATGGGCCGGCGGCATGGTAACCTGCAGGCGCGGGTTTGCGCGCCTGTGCATGGTTCACCTTCCGGTGTGGGGGCGCGCCTCGTGCATGACTGGGCCTCCAGTCCGCTGGTAGGTGTGTGTTCCGCGCTGGAGCACCCCTGCCCGTGTAATGCTGCCACCGCTGTTGAGTGGTCGGTGAAGCCGCTCACGATCTGTTGACACACAACAATAATAAATGGAGTGGTCCACCAAATGCACTGCGGCGTTGAGGCCTATAGCCAAAGCAAAGGCCGCTGCGCCTTGCTATGCGCCGCCTCGTCATTACACGCAGCCCTCGTTGGTCCTGGCACCGCGTCATAGTGTGGCCCTTTTGGCCACAGTGTGTACAAGCCGGGTCCATGCCGGCTGCTGTAGTCAGCGCCGCCCGCCGCGACGTAGTGTGTCCTGGCTGCGGCTGTACCGTGGGATTCGCCTGGCGTCCCATTGAAGCCTGCGCCTCTGATGGCGGCAGGTCAGGCTGGGAGGTCGCTACGACCCCCGTCTCATCGCCGAGGAACTTTAAAAGTTCAGAGGCAGAGTAGCCCCCCCTTCCTCTGCCGTTTCCCGCTCAAACCGGGAACGAACGTCCGTTGGCAGCTTGCCCAGCACAATGTGTACCAGTAAGAGCGACCACTCGGCTACTGGCAACCCTAACTGTCGCAACGCATTACACGTAACTGTGACTGGCGTCAACAGTTGCGTCTTTAAGTCCGCCTGATTAGCTACCCTAGGTAGCGACAACAATTGACGCGCATGTGCGTCTACATACGACCCCTCTTCCACAGCGCCACCCAAACTTCCTAACTGATGGGTAGGAAGCCCATCAGGCATCGCAGGCCCTCCCATTGGTGGCGGTTTGGATCGCTGGACATCCCCCATCCGTCGCCTTTTAATGTCGCAGGCTGCCTGGACGACATTATCATTTATGTCCATGATTTGGTCGAAATCATCCTCGTATGCCGACCATACCTTTTTGTGGGATGTTGGGGCAGTCTCCGACAAAACCACCATGGCGGTCTCAACCGAAGACACCCGCTGCTTTAACTGCCTGGCTCGCTCGAGGATGACATCATCGCAGCCCCTCCGAGACAGCAGATCCTGCGTATGCACGAACCAGCGCAGCTGTGTTGCAAAGACTGCCTCCGCCATCGCGTTGTCAACAAAAAACAAATAACGAGGAATTAGATTCTATTTCCAACAATAGCACAAAGACAGGGCAATGTTCCCTACTAATGTAGCCTTTTAATTACAATGTAGCCACAACCAAAATTAATAAGTACATAAAAAAACTTAAACGGGTTTGCAACAAGAAGCGCACTAACAAATAATGTGCAATTATTATTATTACATAGTACCTATGCATAAATCAACCAATTTAAACCAATGTAATAATCAAATTAAATTTAAAATTGGTTTTCAAAAATGAAGGCACAAACAAAACAAAATGTGCTATTATTGTTGTATAAACCGTTATATAATAATCCAACTAAATTTCACATATGCCGCTGTGTAGAACAAAAGAAATCTAATCGGTTCCAAAGAATTTCCAGAAAATTAAATAAAATAAAAATGTTCCTTAGTACTACATACGCCACTATGTAAAAATTCATCCTCAATCATTTACTAAACAAATGTTACAAATGAATGGAACTCAAATTAATGAAACTAAATTATTTTCAAAGAAAGAAACAACTTATGGGAACAAAATAAATGTTACATAGCCGCCATGTAAACAAGCAATAAACTGCAATATTAATATATGTGTCTACAGCTTTGCAATCGCTAGACAACCAAACTACAAATATTGTGAATCAAATGCCTACAATATTTAAATATGTTTTCAAAATGAAACAACAAACCAAATCAAAGTACCACAATTTTCAATGCTTTAACTTTAAATTCTAAATTAAGTTTTCAAACAATCAAGGAACAAACAAAATGTTTAATTATTTGCAAACCGCTAGAATCTTAAAATTCAGTTTGCACAACAAATGCAAATTTAACATCAAAAATATTTATTTGTTGTCACAAGTCGACACTACCCCAGCGAGTCTAATTCTAAATTAGGTTTTTAACAACAAAGAAAGATAATTAGCGGTTATCATACACATCCACATAATATTTAATACAACCCACAGTTATATCCTAACTCAAATAAATACATTCTAAATGTGTAACCAAAATGCAATTATAGCAAGTTAGGTATGACAATTATTGCATTCTTGCAATGACTTTCCGCAATGAAATAATCCACGCATTCTAAATGCGAGAGAAAAACCCAAATTAATTATTGTTACACTACTTGCTATAATCAATAAAACAAAACCTACATATTACAACATTGCATTCTGAATACAATTTAATATGCGGTTGCAAACAATCTTAACACTAAAACTAATAACTAATTACTTGAGGTCCGTAGACAAAACCACGCTCTGGTTTACCAAAAAATTATTTGATAAAGCTAGTCTACATCAACTCTGCTACATTTTACTTAAAACTAACGTCTAATTATAAGAAATATAAACTAAAACGACTTACGTACTAGAAGACGGTGTGCCACACCCTTGAGATACGCCGCTCAGCCCGGTGCCGTCCGCCCGCGCCCAGGCCGCTGCTGGCTGCGGTGGTGATGGTAGCTCGCCTCCCAGGCGACTGCTGTGTTGGATCGCGCTCCCGCGCGTCTTCGGGGCTGGTGCTATGGTGGTGGAAAGGCCCTAACTTTCCGTTGGCTACCCCCTCAGTACTGATCCCAGACAAATACGTGATGATACGCACAATACCACATAGCACCGTTCAATTGTACGCCACGTGTGCGCGTCGACCAAACAATCACTGATTTTAACCAAACTTATGTTATACACTGTTGCTGTTTATTAATCCCTACGGTCCGCCGAGTTTAACCGACTATGTGCCCTACACATCAAATTACACCAAAACTTTTCTACGCGACCCCGCGGTCAAGGTTCCTAACCTAGCCAAAAATCCAACGTGAGAGTGTGTAACACTGACAGTCGTCTGTCAAAAACAAATTAAAACTAACACAAAAGGTTGCCAGCCGTAAGTGGCCATTTTGTTCCGAACACCCATCAATGTACATATTTTTTAATAAACTTAAAACTATTACATCATTGCCCTGAAATTGGTTGAGGAATTTACGCAGTAGTGACGACAATATTTCGATATCGTAGTCATTTTCGCCTACACATACAATGATTTTGTCATTAGTCAAGAGGAAAAAAAAAATTTTTTGTTTAGTAGTTGTTTTTTAAAGTACTAAACCGATTTAAAAAATTCTTTCACTGTTGATAAGCTACACTATCTCCGAGTGACATAGGCTATATTATATTTTCAAAAAAATTAGGGATCCTTACTAAAACTCAAATAAATTCCTTAAATCGCGTGCGCTAAGAAAACTATTGATGATAGAATAAAATTATGTACCACGGCTTCGTAGAACACACCATTATCTATAAAAAGTGGCGCGATAGCATATGTCTAAAACTATTTTAGTTACGTCACAGTAAGTGTTCTTGGGAGGGGAGTCATTTTGAAAATTCGTCACGGGGTACGGGGTCCACGCGAACGAAGTCGCCGGCGCGGTCTGCTAGTCTTTTATATTATGGCAGTGAGACAGTCTTCAAATACTGCAGCTCACTATCACTGCTTAATTTATAATTTTATTTTAAATTAAAGCTAGTTTTACAAATTCCTTATTTTAAACATTACACCTGTTTCAGCTCCGTTACAAAAACGACGAGGGTGCCAATCGAGAGACCCCATGACCTGATCAACAGAACCAACCCTTGCATCGACCTCTCCAAGAGCACCGTGCTGTTCGTCTTCGGATTCCTAGGAAACCAAGAAGGGCCAGCCGTCTCTGCTATCATGCCTACCTTCATAGCTCAGGGCAAAAATGTGATCCTGGTAGATTGGGCGAAGGAAGCCAGTGGAGGAATATACGGCCCATTGTTAGGGTACGTCTTCCAGGCTGTTCCTGAGACAAAGAAAGTACGTGTATAAATTTTTTCATTATGATTATAAGCCTATAAACGCCCTCCTGAACTAAGGTCTTACTTAATGAATCGTTTTAAATAGGGAGATGAACTCAATTAATCGATGATCAACTGACACAATGTGGATTGGTGGGTTTTAACGTCTAACGTCAATTTACGACTTCACACGTGATTTTACAAAAACAGGGGAGATATTTTAATTATATCACTCGTCTAGTGACTCGACTAAGATCAATAATAATTAGTAGTTGCAAGAATGCAACCAGAATACGCATTAAGTACTTCGAACTACCGATCACCACGAACGGTCCCGAAGAATATCGTCATATCTGCCATGGCAGATATAACGTTATTCTTCGGGTATTCACTTTTTCTACCGCGTATTCCCGTCCGCGACTGAGCATGCTTACCTACAGACGGTCACCACTATTATCCCCAAAGGGTTTTTCAGAGACTAATCAATGAGGACAGTCCATTTCACCAAATGACTGCACATATGCTTAGCGTGACAGGTGGTTCGCCCATCGCTCCTTTATGCTGTAGGATGTGTGTGCAATCTTTAGTCCGTTAATCACCTTTTACGACAAAGAGAAGAGATGTGTTGGTATTGGTATTTCAATAATGAGCCGCTACAGCTCATTGAAACTACCAATTTCCATATTCGCTTTCACTTCGGCGTATTTCCATCCACTGCTGAGAGATCTATCTACCAAAGAGCTCCATCTGTCACGGTCTTGGGCAGTACGCATCTATCCACTGCCTGTGGATAGATGCGTACTGCAAGTCCTCGTCCTCCGCGCTGCAAGTCTTATTCAAAGTCTAATGCTTTATTCAATAATAACCTTTTAAGGTACTTATTGACGCCATAAATGAAACATAAAAAAGTTAAATAACAGTAGTTAAATCTTATCAACAAACTTAACTACTTACCTACCTAATCTACCAACCTTACTAATCTACCACCAGTTCGGATTTTGGGAGAGCCTTCGACTAAGAACACGCTGGCAAGAAACTCAGGAGGCCTTTTTTCTCCTCTAAGTAACAAAAGTTATAATGTCGTCACCTACTTATACAAAATACACTGAAAAGAAATATATTAAAACAATTACTAATAAATAATGCTCATACATGCAGTATGTCCATACATATTTGTCATTTACATAATCTTCCACTTTATAATAATATCTACAATTTATTATATTAACCTTTACTCATGAGGGTTTTATAACATGTGTTTTAAATATACCTATGTAAAGGCATTTCAGTAATATTAAGTGGAGGTTTGTTAAAATATGTTACACATTTACCAAAGAAAGAGCCACGTGTTTTACGAAGTCTGAAACTAGGGACAGGGCGCATGCATGACTATAAATTTTTTGTAGCTTTACTCTTGGCACTTCTTTCTTTTTTGACAGCCGCCTTTGTAGTTCATAATTATTCATAGTTATATAATCCATAAAACAATTTACATTATACCTATTGGAAATTACACAAAAATATTAAATAATACTTACAAATTAGAAAAAGGAAATTAATTACATTTACAAATTATTGTAAACAAATTAGTATATAAACAGTGCACGCATACAAACGGCTATCCGCGGATGATCTAACCTGGTCTGTCTATCTCATCGTCGTCGGGTGTCTTAAAGTCTACCACATACCACAAGACGCTCGATTGAGGCACCTCTGCGCCATAATAACTTATCCTATTAATTCAACTGCTTCAGATTGGTGCACTGGTGGCCAAAGCCCTGCTGACGCTGGTTCGTCTGGGCATGAAGAGAGATATCCACCTCGTAGGCTTCTCCCTCGGCGCACAACTCTCAGGATACGCCGGGACCGAAGCGAAGAAACAAGGACTTACGATACCGTGGTATAGTTAACACCAACAGGTTTATCCTTGCCTATTTTGCTAGAACTGCCAACGAATAGAAAAAAAATCGGCTTGCTAAGAAGACTAACTAGGGTTCACGCTTAATCTAAATACTATCATTTTTAGGTGTTAAGTTATGAAATTTAACTCGTCTCCTCCTTGTTTGCAATTTTTTTTTTATATAAGAAGGAGGCAAACGAGCAGGCAGGTCACCTGATGGAGAGCAATCACCGCCGCCCATGGACACACGCAAAACCAGAGGAGTCGCAGATGCGTTGCCGACCTGTAAGCATCACTCCGAAACTTTCACTGGCCGGACGAAACACAACAGCCCCAAGTGCCATTATTTCACGCCGGATATTCGTGAGAGGCTCTTTTTTTTCTCAAAACTATTTCTCTTCTCAAAACTCTTTCTCAAATTGCTCAAAACTACGTCCATGCTCAAAACAAAGAACCAAATCTAAACTGTATTGTCACGGTTAGATACGACATTCGACCCATGCAGTGTATTTATCTTCAGTAGTTCAAAATAAATTTTTAACCACCTATCAACAATTAATAAATAATAAAGATTATTTTGAGCCTTTGGTTTTTATTAATAATTTGTCTTTAGTAATCCAGTAGTAGGCTTCGCGATAGCATTAAGCCAATTAGTGTATTTATATTAGTACTTAGGACTTTATAGTCTAAGATCCGAGTATAGAACGACTTTCACCGGGAAGGTTAATGGATGAAAAGTATTTTATATCAAATTTAATATGTAAAATAATATATCGCGAGTGGGTTGGCTGAAAAATTTCAGTCCAGTAACATTAATAATTAATTTGATATAAAAAAAAAATATTTTTTTTTGCATTACACTGGTTTGGCGTATGTGTGTGTTTGTATAAACTCATCTTTATATAAACATAAATTTTATTTATTTAACCAGACGGTTGCAAATTACTAATATTGACTTGCCAGTTTACACCTGCCTACCCAATGTTATGACAGGAAAAAAATAGTCAACCTAACGTTTGCATATTCTATAAGCTAAGGATTTATGAGGCTTCATACTTTCGATTGGTACCTACTCGTATGTAATTTATCTATTATCGAAACAAGTGCAATATTTTAAATATATAATTAATCATATACTGGACTGAAATTTTTCAGCCAACCCACTCGCAATATATTTTTTAATACATTAAATTTGATATAAAATACTTTTCATCCGTTAACCGCTCGGTGAAGGTCGTTGTATACCCGGATCCTCAACTATTACGGTGTATTGAAATATAAAAATAACGACGAAAACGAGTTTTAACTATACAGCACGATTAGGAAAAGAAGTGTGGGTGGGTATTGATGAAGTCTTATGAACTTTTTTTAATGACTGAATGAACTTAATTTATTGAGAGTACGTGAAGCGTTTGAGAGTACCTATAAGTGTGGCATTGGTAACGCAACACAAACGAATTGCTTTGACAGGATCACCGCCCTAGACCCAGCGCGGCCCGGTTACGACACCGCGCAATACCCGGCCGTGAACAAAACCTGCGCCGACTTTGTGGACGTACTCCATTGCGACCCGGGCGGCTACGGGCTCAACAAAAGCACGGGTCACGTGGACCTTTGGGCGGACTATGGGCAGTTCGTGAACGGGTCCAAGCTGCTGCCGGGCTGTTCGAAGCTGTCGTCGCCGCTGGATATCGCCACTGGTGGAAGTAAGTTGGTATATAGAAAACTGATAGTGTGAAGGAGGCAGAGGAAAATGTAAGTGAACTGCTGCAAGGATAGAGGGATGCAAAGTTAAAACGTTTAATAACAAAAAAATAAAAAATTTATACCAAACAGAAGATTTGCGACGAGAGTGCCGCGCGATCGAAAAATCTGACAATTTAGTCTCTAACCCCTTGAGGATCGTAAAACCAGACATAATTGAATATCAATTGTTTCGCGACCGATGGTGGTCTTTGATCCTTGCCCTATTAATGAACTTCAAAGCAAAATTAATCATATTGATATTTATAATTAGAACAACTCTGCGGAATATCAATACAAATATTTCCATGTAAGAATTATTGTTTCATGCGTAAAATTAAGAAAGTTGTCGAAAAAATTTGTTTTTAGGAGTCATTAGATTTATGTATTGTTTGTTATTGTTTAAAGAATTTGTTTCAAATTTCAACACTAACGCTAACTTACATAAGTTCTTTGTAATTCAGCGCATAGTACAAGTGACTTCAAAATACGTAAATTTTCACAATTTCGTGCAGGACCCCCTTACAAAATAACGTTGATGGTTACGACGGGTACATTTTCGTTATAGCCTGACCGCAACCGCTGTACCGCGCCTTAGGTATGCGCGGGTGGTGGGGGGAGTGGGAAGTAAAGAGCATAAACTCACATGAGATTCGTAGTGTCAGACAGATCTTATGATATCGAAGCACAGTTTATTGAAGCTTTAAATTTACGAGTATAATTACATGCAATCCGTTTTTGTCCAGTATGATTTTTAGATAAGTACAATTAAAAAACCAATATAAATAAAATAAATCTTTAATTCTTGGAAATATATAGTATAAACTTTCTTTGTTTGCTTTTCTTTTCTTAAAATATTCGGCCACTTTAAAAATGACATTTGATTATCTCGAGATAATGCACGACCCATTTTTAGATTTTTTATCTCATGTGCGTCTGACACACTAGTTGCCGCCGTGAGCGATGACGGCAGAATGACAAAATGGAGCAACTGTTTCGCCCCCCCGCCTCGCCGCTTGCATACCCAAGGCGCGGTACAGCGGTAGTGGTCAGACTATAGTTTAAATTCCTTATAATTAAATAATAACCACTACATGATACCTTTTTTCTTGGAGTTAAAATTAGACAGAATAAAAGCAATTTTTTATTTTGTTTATTTTTTTAAAATTCGTTAAGTTTGTTGTAAGGTTTCTTTGGTACAACGATTTATCAACAAATTAGCGGCGAAGCAAACAGCAATAAATAAAAGATGACTAACTTATATTTACAGCTGTGCAAACCTTATAAACACAATTAACTTTTATTTCGTAAAGAGCCTTAGCAATGTCAAAAACTACGTCATTATAACTCGTGAATACTTTCTTTCAGCATTCGTCCTCTGTTTAATTTGTAACGGTACAGAATGAATGGTATCCGTCCGTTAGTAAGGAATGTGTGGGAGTAGCACTAAAATAAATATTAATGCGTAGCACCATTAATATAATAAGCATGAAAAAGGGAATAATAAACTAGTTCAGAATAATGGTCCGTGGTCTAACGCTTTATCTCTAGTTTGAACTTCGCGGGGACTGCTCTGTGTGCTCCTTGCGACATAGGCGCCATCTAGCGTGAGTTATTTATTTGAGCTTCGCATAAGGTTGCTAGTTTGACTTCTTTATTTTGAATTTCGCGGGGACTGCTCTGCGCGTCCCTTGCGACGTAGGCGGCGTCTAGCGGGAGTCATAAGGTTGTGAGCTTGACTAGGACCGTATTTTTATTTTGAATTTCGCGGGGACTGCTCTGGGGTCGGGAAAGTGGTTCACCTACGGGCGGACGCCATCTATGGTCGGAATACGGAACTTTTGATAATTTCCCAAAATATAGGATTATTGGCTTAAGTGGAGGATTATTGAGAGGGAATTGTTAATAGAAGGCTACATTTAGATATTCAAAGATGAAATATTGGCTGTCGGACGAGATTTGGTTAGATTATGGAAAAATTTTAGAATTGCGCGGCGAAAGCGGCAATGAGCGAGCGAGAGGTTGAGAAAAAGACAGAAAGAGAGGTCGGATGATAGCTCCACGTGGCGCGACGCGAAGGCGGGGGGCATCGGGGAAACAGCTAGCGATTGGTTGAATGGAAGAAAAGCGGACTCGCGCGGGCGTATGTTAGGCGCGCATGGCGCGAAAGTTAAGATGCTTGGGAAAAGGGCGGAAAATTAGCGGGCATTCAATTTTGGGACGTCGGCGGTGCGGTCCAATTTAAGAGTGCGGTACTACTCATACGGGAAAAATAGTGTCCGAGCTTTGATAGTGCGCTAAGTGATATTCGAGCTGCGATATTAATTAAGATTTGTGAAATTGAAAGTGATTAATAAAGTAAAACTATTGCGGTCGCAACTCGAATCCGTTAACGGAATGAAGTATTCCGAGGTACATCGGCGGAAACGCGTAACGGTGGCAACGAAAACCTATGTACCTTTCAACAGACTTCGGTCTGGATGATCTTTGATTGTATTTAATAAGATCGGCGTTTTATATTATTACGCTAAACAATACACTATCTTCGACGGAGTAATGGGGGAGAGACAGTTGTCTCCCTAGTGAAAGTTGAAGATAGGTCAGACACCATTTAGCTGGAGGTAGACCCGTATGACCCAGTCCAATCTCGAGTCTACCTCCGTACATACAGTGTAGTGATAGGAAAATAACACACTGAGTATACTGGCTCGACTGATAGAACATTTAGGAGTTAGTTGCTTTCAGGGGCAATGCGACTCTCACCACACATCACGAATTTAAGTTAAATGAGGCTTTCGCCTAGATTGCAAGGTACACAAGTAGGGACTGTTAGTTCGACAAAAATATAGGCATTTTCAAGTGAGGAAAGTTGTAGGAATCTATAGGTAGGCGGATATATATATGGTTAGTTATTAATTCAGACCAATAAGGTAGGGATAATTAAGTTACGGCGCTAAATAACATTATGATGAAGTGATGTGGGTCCTAGCTAGGCAAGTAATCTGTTACCGCAGGCCGGTAAAATTCTAATTGTTTTCCTAAAGTTGTTACCAATTAATTATTCATTTTAAATAATTAACAGAAGTATGATAATATTGTACCATCATTACTTGGAGTACCTAAAAGTCTAGACTGGTTTCCTATTACAAGAAAAATACTAAAAAGTTATAGCAAATAAGCTTAGCCGTACTGTAATGTTTGATTTCTAATACTGAAATGACCAAACAGGCATTTTTTAGCTTTCCCTGAGGTGCAATACGGCCTTAAAATAGCTACACTCTTCAAAGTATGGAAAATTTTACATCCGATACCTATTAGCAAAAATAAGCTGATACAAACTGAACAACTAAAACCAGTTTAGAACCTAGGATAAGTCGTTGAAAGAAGACATTGCAAGCTATGAGCTTCTAATAATCTGAAACATAGAAATAATTGATTGATAACAACCAGCTAATTAGCCTGACAATGGTCTACTAATACCATTTGAATAGACCTCTTAAGATATGTAAGTACTTACTTCTAATAATCTGAAACATAGAAATAATTGATTGATAACAACCAGCTAATTAGCCTGACAATGGTCTACTAATACCATTTGAATAGACCTCTTAAGATATGTAAGTACTTACTTCTAATAATATGAAACATAGAAATATTTGATGGGAACAATCTAATCAATCAGACTAATACCTAGTACAGTCTAATTTATATCTATTAAAGTGAGTAAAAGATAACTTCTAAATGTAATTGATTCAATGATTAACAGGGATAATTAACTACCTAATTTACTACCTACTAAAAGTATACTGACTATGATTTAGTAGTCTATCAAATTAACCACTCAGTCTGAGAGACAGAGGGTGGAAGTTAATGGAAAAATAATTAACTTAAGTTCACTCCCTAAAAGTCAGGGATGTTGAATAAGTTAAGCGTCTTTCAATAAACTTGAGATGTTCTTATACTTTATAAGATCTGTATAATGAACACTAAGAGTAACCCAAAGTAATTTACTTCAAATGATAGTATTCTATTTAAGTTCACTTCCTAAAGTCAAGGATATTGAATGAATTAAACATCCTTTAATAAACTTAAGATGTGATAATCTGCCAATGCAGCCAATCCAATGTAGTTATATTGGAACTTTACAAGACCTGTATAATAAATACTAAGAGTAAATAAAAGTAATTTTACCTGTATTAATAGCATTCTACTTTAGCCACCGCCTGAAGTGGCGTTTGATTAAATTATCCACCCTTTATAGAACTGAATATAAGTTATTGCATTGAATAATTAAGTTCTTAATGTGAAAAGGATATTTGGATGATAGCAAGCCTTGAGATAAACTCTATTGATTTATGTGGAATAATAAGAATTTAAATTGCTAACACATAGTTCATAATGTAAAATGAAATTAGATTTTGAGAGGAGATGTAAATTCTCAGTTTGAAAGAATTAAAGCTACAAGCTAATAATTAATGTTAAAGCCAAAGTGGACGGGGCCATAATTAAACAATGAGATGTAATGGCACGCTATGGAGCGGCGGTTGGAGCTCATAAACTTCCACAAGACTTTTATATTTCCACAAGACTCTTATATTTCCACAAGACTTTTAAACTTCCACAAGACTCTTATATTTCCACAAGACTTTTAAACTTCCACAAGACTCTTATATTTCCACAAGACTTTTAAACTTCCACAAGACTCTTATATTTCCACAAGACTTTTATATTTCCACAAGACTCTTATATTTCCACAAGACTTTTATACTTCCACAAGACTTTTATAATTCCACTAAACCTTTATATAATCTGCACCAGGCTTCTTATGTATCATGCTACTGATAATAAATAATAATACCTACAAGCTAAGCTATCATCTGATTACCTTTGAGTGGTTACAAATCTTCCCCGCAGCTGCAGTGAAGGATTTAGGTCACAGTTCAGACGGAGTCATTGCTAGGCTACACATATTTATGTTATGATTTATAGACTGGTAGGTAATTAGGTCAGGAGAAAATAATTTAACACAGGGATAAGCCAATTACTAAACTTTCACGAAAGAACTTGAGTTACTTAAATGCGGTTAACAACGGAGGGTTCACTAGACGATCTGGCCAAAATAGTAGTTATTATAATATTACATTGCTTGACTGAAATTCACTGCAAATAGAATTAAGCTATGCTAAGGTTTCATCATCATACAAACAATACGCACTAAACAAAAACTCCAAACACAACCATTAGATTGTAGATAAATTAGGTTAATTAGTTTTAAGAATTAGATAATAAGTTAAGTTAAGGTGAAAGCGGCGAGGATGTGTGTATGTATTATAAGGTAGCTAGGCATATAGGTGGAAAAGGCATTAGATTTAGGTTTAGATTAAGGTGTAGCAATTTATAGAGAGCTGGGGAGGTTACAAATTCTGAGGTCGAGCATAGTGTGCTACGGATTTTGACATATTACTTATATCCCGGTGTTTTGATCACTATCCCGTATTTTGGCAAGCGTGTTTATTACTTTTAAGAAAAAACGGAATATTACCATTATTATGTTGTTGATTTTGAGTAACCGATATTTCAGCGAATATTTCGGGACACATGGAAAAAATCCCGTTTTTTCCTAAAAGTACGAGTAATTGTAGTGACCATAAAAATTTAAAATGTTTAAATAACCTTTGGCCCCACCACTTACGTACTATTTTTTTTCAGATTTCTGCAACCACGAAAGGTGCATATTATTCTACAACGTGTCACTTACAATGACACAACTCTTCGTGGCGAGAAAAGCCAAAGATTACTACTCATGGATAGCAGAAGACGACAGTTACAACACAGACACTATTTATTTAGGGCCTTTGATGGATAAACAGTAAGTACTGTGGTAAAATACTGCCCAGAATCCTACTGGATTGTGACCTCACTAGTATACCTATTTATACTTTTATATTGCGGCGTTCCAGTTTAAAGGGTATTAAATCAAGTGAGATTACAGATCATAGAACCCATCACTTGACCCCTATTGCCAAATCTGCCCAACTTTTACTATCGCATAACGCGCTCGCTATTGCACGATTGAGCTCCTTGTCTTAGTATTGTTTTAGTCTTAGAATAATAACGCTATAGAAACCAAGTTCGCGCGCCTATTTTGAAGCACATTAATTGGAGCCAGAAATGGCACCAAACGCCGGACCGCTCCGTAGTGTTCAATGTCACAGCGCGCCGAACGTGTCTCGCGAAAACAAAAAAAAAATGACGGTTTGTGCAGTTAAACTGTGTCACAACACATCTGAAAAACAAAAGAAGTGTAATAACATCACTTTTCACAGGTAAGCTTTCAGTATTTCATAGTATCTTGTAGTTAATTAGGTCAAAATATAAACGTACTGCAGTGTGATTCTCTAAGTTAAAGCATCGGTAGCAGCGGCTGCCGCAGTGCTGTCTCTTTCATATTCATAGAGTTGGAAAGAGACAGCAGATCACGGCCATGCGCGCACGTCACGCGTGTGTAAATCGGTTTAGTGCCTCATTTTTGACAGAGCGCTTGTATGAAGACTATCTTTCTATAGCGTTATTATTCTAAGGTTTTAGTATTAGATTTGTATTCTCATTTTTTTTCTGTGTCTACAATCGACAGACGTAATTATACGTCTGTGCTACAATCATATCTTGATTCAATAATGGTGGCTCTGCCAGCACGATCTGTCGTTCTCTTTATCATTATCTTACTTTATCCTAAACTTTTATCACGATTCAATAAAAGAAGAAAAGAAAGAAACATTGTATTTTTAATCTTTTCAGTAAAAGAGGCGACTTCTACTTTAGTACAGCGCCGTTGTATCCGTGGGGCAAAGGAAACAATGGAACACGTGCCTGAAGATTAAAATATAATCCATTCATTTTACAATTTTATATATTACTTACACACATGCAGTCGCTACAATAAATTACATTGTGAAAATGTATTTTTAATACAGTTGCTCAAAAAGTGGCGTATTGCTGGGACGTATAGCGTTCGGGATGTGTGGTTGAATGCTGTGGCTATTATATACTCGAGCTTTTTCTTTACCTTTTCCGAACTCGTGCGTTCTCTTTCCCAACTGTCAAAATAATGTCTATTAAAAAGAAAAAACCAACCACGAAGTTTTTACAAAAAAAAAATTCTTAGTAGTTTTGATGATTCTTGCAAGTATTTCTAAAAAGAAGCTACTAATTTGTTTCAATATCAGATTGAATTCAATGAGTTAGGCTAGGTTTCATTTCATTTCATCTCATTAAGTAAATTTCATTTTCATTTCATATTAATAAAAAAAATCTACTGAAGACTTGGCTGTATGGGCATAGTTCCCTTTGCCTACCCAGAATGGGTGAAGAAAACAAAAAAATTTCTGCTTATATTCTTTTACGGTTGGCGCCAATTTTCAATAATATTATTTGCAAGTTTAGTTGTTTGTTGCACAAAATTAGTAATTTCGACGATATTTTATTGGAATTAACACCACATTATAATTCTCAATATCATTGCACAAAATGCTTCGGAAAACATTTTACCGGAAAAGTCAAAAAGTCGCTACATATCTACATACGACAAATTTATTGCGTGGAGAGAAGAGAAAAAAGCAAATAGTTTTTCAGAAAATGTTATGTTGGCATAATTCTCCGAACTCTCAGCAAAATTAAAACCTTCTACGTTATGGTCGAGGTTTTCGATGATAAAAAGTATGCTGAAAACCTCGGACCAAATATTACATGGACAGAGTCTTACGACGTTGCCGCTTTTACATACGTGTATCAAAGTAAAGTATTTGTATCTCTGTCTGTATGACTGTAGTGTGATATGAGTAAAAGAGATAGTTAATGTACGTTTGGCAACGACGCACTGTCGGTGTGAGACGTGTCATTTCATGACCGACTACTAGGTCAAAACATTGCTGGATTGTGCGAAATAATAGTGAAATATTAAGAAATCTTAGTGTTTGTGTTATTTGTGTAATATACAATTGACATAATGTCTTGTTCAGCTGTTTATTGTTCGTCAAGAACAACAAAAGGAGGTGTGAAAGACCAGGAATTATCATTTCATACGTTAGTGATTTCTCATAATATGTATGCTTTACTATGAGTTTTTTAATAATTAAAACGGCAAAGCATTAATTTTTGCTAATTCTAAATCATACTATATCGTACACTATTCATAAGAATCAGGTTTTAAACCTTAATTAAATGTAATTTAAAGGCTTTGTTTTTGGCATAATGATTAGTGATGTACGTATTTGTGTGTCGAAGCTTTATCGATATTACTAATATTCTTTTTATTATTCTTTTTTTAGGTTTCCAAAATGCCCGGAAATAAGACGTGAATGGGTTAAAGCTATTAGACGTGATAACTGAGAGCCTACAAAATATTCAAGGCTCTGTTTCAAACATTTTGAAAAATCTTTTTTTACAGTAAAAATTTTAGCCTTAGTTCAAAATTGAATCTTAATAATATGGGCGGGAATATGAATAGTAAAAAGTATTGCTCTTCACTTTACTACACAAATTATTATTTTTTATTTGTTTGTTATAATAGAAGGAGGCAAACGAGCAGGCGGGTCACCTGATGGAGAGTAATCTCCGCCGCCCATAGACACCCGCAACACCAGGAGCCCAAGTCTGCTAATTTACGAATGGCATAATTGAATCGTAATTGTATCGCAATTGTATCGCATTGTAATTGTTTGACACATTTGGTATTCTTATATGAGTAAGAGAATACCAAATGTGTCAAACAATTACAATACGATCCAATTGCGATTCAATTATGCCATTCGTAAATTAGCAGACTTGGGCCCCAGAGGAATCGCAGATGCGTTGCCGGCATTTAAGGAAGGAATAGGAATTGTGAGCGGGGGGGGGAGGCCTCCGGAACCCTCACTGGCCGAACGAAACACAACAGCACCAAGGGCTATTATTTCACCCCGGATATTAGGGTGTTACCAGACCAATCGATCGATCGTCGATCGACGGCATCGATCGATGGTAGAATGGATAAGGCGACGTCGATCGACAATCGACCGGTAAAATGGATTGGGTGTTAAATCGAGCTGTTTGATTAGACGCACCGGCCGCTTCACTTTTCTGAGTGGTAGAGCCACGCTGCGTTGCAGCACGCATTGGGCCGGCTCGCCCGGCGTAACACCACCCTCTCTAATATTCGGCGTGGAATAATGGCACTTGGTGCTGTTGTGTTTCGTCCGACTAGTGAGGGTTCCGGAGGCCCCTTCCCCTCCCTCCCAATTCCTATTCCTTCCTTAAACCTATTCCTCCCCTAAAGGCCGGCAACGCGTCTGCGATTCCTCTGGTTTTGCGGGTGTCCATGGGCGGCGGTGATTTCTCTCCATCAGGTGACCCGCCTGCTCGTTTGCCTCCCTCTTTTATAAAAAAATATATATATTTCGTGCCTATGGATAATAATCGTAATATTAGATTATGTTTATGTTGATAATAATGAGTGATGACAATATGAACGTTTAAATACTAAATTATATTCCCCCAAACACCTTGGGAAGCACTTTAGATTAAGCAACACCGAAAAAGGGGGGAAGGGGAGGGGGAGGGGGAGCCAAAGTGTGAAAATGCATAGTATTCAAGATATTTTTATTTTCAGGTTATTTTAGGTTATTTTTAGGAAAAAACACAAATATTCTACTAAGTTACCATTACCGTACCCCCTCCATCCCCCTCCTCTCTACCTCCCTCGAAACTACTAACCTCGAAATTCATGACAATCGCTACGCAAAAAAAAAACAAAAACAAAAACCGCTGCTTAAAATGTCATTTGGATAAAATAAGCGATCGTTGGCTTTAAAAAACGGCCGCATCCAAATTCTTCTGCGTTTGCGTCTCCGTAATAATAGTACGAGCAACATCGTACTGGCCAAGAACAACGAGTCCTTTTCTGAATACATTTCGAAAGAAACTGATGGAATTTAGCCAGGGTTAATCGATCAACGTCGACCGACCGTCGATCGATGGGTTAGACGAACGGTATCCGTCGATTGATTAAAGCTACCACACCTATCGATAAACGTCAACCGACCGTCGTCGATCGATTGGTTAGTCAAACGGTAGGTATCCGTCGATCGATTAAAGCTACCAGACCAGTCGATCAACTTCGATCGACGTTGATCGATGCCGTCGATCGACGATCGATCGATTGGTCTGGTTACACCCTTAGTGAGAGGTTGGTATTTACGCCGGGCGAGCCGGCCCAGCGTGCCCGGCGTGCTGCAACGCAGCGTGGCTCTACCACTCAGTCAGTGTCACTCATTTGCACCAACCAAGGGTCACGTGTAGGGTCTAAAGGGTAAACCTACGGACGTGAGTAACTTTAACCCCCAATTATAATAACGAACTAGGTACACACCACATTAAAGTGATTATATCGATATACTAGTCACAACTTTAGTCACGCACACATGTACAGATAGAAAGCTGCACACTAACAAAATACGGACATGCTAAAAATCCAAAGACTCTGTCCATTGTGATATTTGGTCCGAGCTGAAAACATTGACCTAGAAGTATAGACAAGAACGTCCATACAAGCCATTTGTTCAAATTCTGGAATGAAAGACCTAAAATTCGCTGCAGCCGCTGCAGCGCTCAAACATTTAAAATATGTCGTTTATTCAACAGACATACATCGCAGCGCCGCAGCGCCAGATCGGTCAAAGACAACGTAGTGTGTACCAAGATGTCGTCTCAAATAGATTGTCAATAACAATAATTGAAAAAATATCTTTTCTATCCTAACAATACCCTAGAACTACATAATAATGACTTGAATAACAATTAATTCACGTACTTGACAACTGAATTATAGTAAACGTCTAGGTGTACACTTTGAAAAGAAATAAAAAAATATTTTCGCCGCTCCGCACGCGCGAATGTCAAAGCCACACTAAAGCAAGGTGCCGAGTCGACTCCGCAGATGAGTGGAACATAGTGCGTGTTCGGAACGGCCTATCTAGTGTAACGTATATATCGCTGGCTGAAAATAAGGAACAACGTGGATATAAGTGAATACCCAAAATTAAATGCTTTCTTAAAATGACAATCAGACGGTTTTACAACTAAAAAGTCGAAAATATTAACATCGAATAAAGTGAAAAGGTTTTTGAACGAAGCTCCCGATGATCGTTATTTAGCCACAAAGGTAATTTATTATTAAATACTTATATTTTTCTTTAGTATTCAGTTTACGAAATACAGTCAATATATTATTTAAAAAAATATTAATCAAATCCCTTTTTTTGTAGGTTGCGCTGATTTTTGACATTGTTGGAGCTTGCCGCAGAGAGGAGTTAGCCAATATTACTTTAAAAGATATTGAAGCCCATGGAAAAATGCTACTAATCAAGATTCCGAATACAAAAAATAAGATACCGAGAAACTTTGTTGTTGAAGGAGATTTTCTTAGAATAGTGCAAGTATATATGAATCAGAGGTCCGTTTTTTCCAAAATTATCAAAAGGGAAGTGTACAGCTCAAGCAATCGCGATAACAAATTTGGTAATATGCCAAAAGAAATAGCTACGTTTCTTGGTCTGCCGAATGCTGAGTACTATATTGGGCACAGCTTCAGGAGGACCTCTGCTACATTATTGGCAGATTCAGGAGCCAATTTGACGTCCTTAAAGCGACTAGGAGGTTGGAAGTCAGACAAAGTTGCAGAAGGCTGTATTGAATAAGAATAAGAAAAATTTTATTGACACTCACACACATTGTTCCCGCCAAAGCCAGGACGCCCATTCGAATCATGCCGCCATCTGTGAGGCGGTTGACTCAGCGGTTGTTGAGGACCGCGTCCGCCTATCTGCCGCGGCGCCACCGCTGCGCGACCCGCGGCCGCTCGCTTCGTGAGCCGCCGGCGGCACTCGGCAAGCTAGCTATCTACCGTGCACGCAACAGCCTGACCGAAAAGGTTTATAGTGACTCCTGAACCTTAAGTGAAGAAAACGCCTGAATGCCTATTGTGTAGTGTAGTGACTGTGCGCCAGGAAACCAACCTACCTCGCCGCCCGTGGTCAGCTCGTCTCCCGGTTCCAGCGACCTCGTCAAGCCTGCTCCCGGTAAGCTCCTTTCTACCTCCCGCCTAACCTTCTTTACTCTGCTGTATTTGGCGGTGTCTTCTGACCCGCGAATACATTTTGGCCATCTTCGAACCGGTAATATTATAATATTAAATACCGGCGATATTCCCGTTACCAGAACCTAACTTTCTTTTAATTTTCAATTTTAATACAGTCCGCTATAGATAATTATTTCCGCCCATATTCTTATTCTATTTCTAAATCTTATATCTAATTCGTGCCATCATTTCTAAATTCATTTGTTCACGTAACTTTACCCTGCCCCAATAAAAATTTCGTCAGGTAGTCGTGAATCATTTGTGAGGATTGCGACTACGCTATATACAAGATTATTTTAACGCAATTATTTCTGCATGTTGTTTTGATATTGATCTCGTGTATGCATCCGATTGTCTGATCACAGACCTATGTGTAGGGACCTATACGATCGTTGTCTAATGATACATTGTTCGGTAACTTAGTAGTTAAATTATTACGTTACGTATGGTATTATAACGAGAGATGGTTTCCCGTTTTATTTTTTAATGAATTTTTTATGTTCGTGTCGTGTTAAATCGGCTCAGATCTCGTGCATGCTCACCGCGCGTGCCAAGTAGCGTGCTTTATTTTTTCGCTCGTGTTAATTTTATATATTTTTTTGTTTTTAATTTTTGCCTTGGCAATCGGCTCATTCTTGTGCGTGCTCACCACAAGAGCATAGTACTTCTACACACGTTTGCCTACTTGTGGGACACAGACAGAGTGTCCTAATTTTTTTAATTAAGTTTTTATTATTCGTTTATTTTTATTTTTTTTGCGACCGACTCATTCTACGCGCTAGTGTCCGCTACAGGTCTGCCCGACTGTGAGCGCCTTGCCCAATAGTGGGCTACGGATAACGTGATTTTTTTTTTTTGTTTTGTTTGTTTTTTGTTTTGCGGTCGGCTAATATTACGTACGCACGTTCAATAACAGACATACACATACACATGCGTTTGCCCACCCGTGGGCCATATACAAGGCGTCCCAACTTAGTTTTGCTTTCTTTATTGTTGCGTTAATTTTGGCCCATTTGCCATTACATTAGTAAACAAATACGTCCAGCCCAACTATAGAATATATACAGGGTGTTGTCCTTTTTACTGCCTTTAAATTTGTTTATTTTTTTTTATTAGTTTTTTGTCTCCTTTCATTCAGCGCGATGCCGACCAAGTCACAAGCCGCGATATTTAGGGAGGCCGCCAAAGCTATACACCAGCTCCTAGAGGTGGGATCAAGGATCATTGCTGGCGACACCAAACATTCCAGAAAGGAATTCAACGTGCGTTTCGCACAGATACAGGGCGTGAAGGACAAGCTGGACTCAGTGTACTACAGCATTCTCGACGAGGAGAACTTGGACGAGGGGGTTGAGAGGACATACACTGAGAACCACACAAAGGCCTCCGGGGCGTACCTGGGGATACTTATGGCTAGGGAGGAAATAAGAATAAGAATAAGAATAAGAAAATTTTTATTGACACTTACACACTTATCACACAATACAGCACATTTAACAGTAAATATAAATTACCAAAAAAAATATATTATAAATAAAAGATAACAAAATAACACAGGATCACAAAATAAAAATGATACAATAAAAAACAAAATTAAAATAATTAAATAAAAACAGGTACCTAGCTAGTAGTGTGTGAGGCCAACAAGGACCCCGTCTCAGCAATATGCTGCCACGTCCCTCAAAGTTGGGCAGAGTGACAAAGCAGCGCTGATATTCTGACAGGGCCTTTAAAGGGAGGTGACGTCAAATAACAGAAAAAGATTAGATGCATAAATAATATATTGATAAACATACGTACAAAATTGTGTAAGGATAAACAAATAAGTTAAGGTATGGATAAATGTAACTAAATATTACTGAACTACACAAATAATAATCGTGGCTGTATGCACTACATTCCTACCATTGCGGATAAAAAATTTTAAAAAAACGGAATAAAATAAAAAAAACGATATGAAAAAAAATAAAATGTAACATACCTAACTAAAATGTGTACAAAAAATGTGCAATGCGAATTATGCGAAAGAAACTGCAAAATGAGAGTTGAAAATGCGTAGCACGAGACAGTATCTAACCTGCCTACTGAGGTGGCTTGGAGGCCATGTTCAGAGCCAAACAGTTAAGAAAGAAAAACTTGCCTGCCTCATCGGCGCCGGCCAGCGTAGGGACGCTATCTCCAGCCTGCGACGCGCGTGTCGTGCATAACTTAAAGGTGATTTATTATTTATACGTCACATAACTGCAATGTCAGAAGAAGCTTTTTGTGGCCTCTGCTGAATGCGTTTTTCGTTTTCAGGTCACGCAACGGTGGCGGGAGATCGTTCCAGCACCGAGAGGCAGCAAATCTAAACGATCCACGGAAGGCCATAGTGCGATGTTTAGGAGTGGAAAAGATGTGAGTACACATTCTCTTTGGATACCTACTGTGGACCTGGGCCCATTCCAGTTTGTCGAAAAGATAACTTGGCTTCCCTGTGGTAACCACGCCAAACAACAGTGTTGACAAATGAAGCTTTCTCCGTGCCTCCATCTTCAGTAATTTTGCTGCATTGAGGAAAGGCGTAACATGAGTGCGTGGTGGAATGTGAAAGCAGAAACGAGCACAAGCGTTCTGCACTCGCTGAATGAGCCTGGTTGACCTGGTCAGAAGACATGGACCATACACTGTGTCACAGTAATTGAACTTTGATAAGATCAATGCTTCACACAATCTAATTCTGAGCTCTTCACAGATGTAGGGTCTAATCTTATAGAGCAATTTAAGATGATAGAAGCAACTTTGAGTGCATTCAATGATATGACTCTCGAAGTTAAGGCGGCCATCGATAGTCAACCCCAGATTCCTGACTTTATCCACATGCTCAATCACCTCTCCGTTTATAGTAATATTTGTGAAAGTACCAGTATTATTAAGGTTATATAAATTCGCTTTTGTGCCAAATAAAATAAGTTTGGATTTCGTGGGGTTCAAGACTAGGCAGTTTGATTTGCACCAAGCAGATATGCGTGACAGGTCCTCATTAACCTGACATACAGCCCTGACATGATCACAAGGTAAAAAAGATAAGTACAGCTGCAGATCATCGGCATACATGTGGTATTGACAATGTGTGATGCTTCCTATGATGTCTGCGCTGTACAAGATATAGAGAATGGGACCAAGTATCGACCCTTGTGGAACACCTCGTGGTACAGGAAGAGGATCCGAGTAAGATTTGCTCCCGTCCATCTTTGCCAATTCAACATACTGTTGCCTTTGTGACAAGTAACTGTGAAACCATTTTATGGCCCCGGGATTGACTCCGTAATAGGAAAGCTTTGAAAGAAGAAGATTAGTATTTATTGAATCAAAAGCGCGGGAGAAGTCGAGTAGCAGCATTATGCTCATCATCCCCCGGTCCTGAGCAGCAAGTAGATTGTCCACCACATCAGACAGGGCAGTCGCGGTACCAAACCCCTTACGAAAGCCAGATTGGAGAAATCTTACCCTCTTCCACGTCATCCCCAACCCATAGCGCTCAGCCCAGTTTCGGCGTCAATACGCCTACAGCCGTCCTCCCCAAGATAGCGCTGGGAGGACTGGCCCTCCTTTATTGCACTATTCAGGAGTTTGACTGACGACATGGCGACCTTGTCGGAAGCAGTCAAGCTCCACTATCTCTTCTCAAGCCTCAGCGGTGAGGCATTAAGCATGGTGTCCCACCTAAAGGTCACCAATGAAAATTTTGCCGTGGCCATGGACATCCTCACCAAGCGGTACGAGAACCGCCGGGTTCTCATTGATAGTTTTGTGGACATCATCCTGGGGCTGCCAAGCATCCATACGCGCTCGAACATCCGCACACTGTTCCTCGCGCCGCTCATATCGGCTCAGTGTGCCCTCAACAATTTAGATTTGCCCATAGGAGACGATTACGTGTTTGTGTCAATAGTGGTGCGGAAGCTCAAGGGCGAGCTCCGAACGCTATTTGAACGCAGGCACGGGTCTAGTAACACCCTGCCCACGTTAAGGGACCTTATCTCCTACCTCGAGGAGCACGCGCGCTGTGTGGAGACAGAGTTCTCCAACATAGCCATGGCTCAACCCATTCAGCCCCAGCCCGACCCTTCTCGTAGCCGCGCGCCTCCTCAGTTGCCATATCGCACTTATGCTCAGATGGCTCAGCAACAACCCGACCATTACCGTGGCCGTTCCTCAGCTCCATCGCCTCACCGCGCCTATGATCAGCCTACTCACCAACCGTTCCGCCCAGCGCAGCAAATGCGTCACCGCCCATCCACCTCCCCGGCTCGCAGTCAGCCCTTCCCCGTCTACTCGGCCTTCCAGCAAAGCTGCTCCTTATCATCGTCCTCGTCCTCTTCCTCACGCTCGACGTCCTACTGTCCCTATTGTGCCACTAGGGGACATAGGCTCATGACGTGCAGATGGTACAATGCCCAGCCAACGCAGGGCCGTTGGGACTTTGCACAGGCACGCCAGCGCTGCCAGCGTTGTCTCGGCCCTCACTACGAGAGCGAGTGCAGGTCAAGGGGGGCATGCAAGGACTGTGGGAGCTCCAACCACCACACGTCCCTAAATCGACCAGACGACCCAACGCACTCAGCTCATTCGTCTGTACATATACCCCCACCACAGCTAAGAGAGCACTCGAGGGAGCGTCCCAGAAACAGCAGGCGGCACGAACCCGCACATGCTAAACAGGTGCAACCCAGCTCTGCTCACAGAGTCAGCCTGCCCAGGTCCGGTTCGCCAGGTAGGCCCCGCGAACGCCGCCAGCAATTATGACTCCCAACTATCACGGAGCACCCTAGCGAAGAGGCAGAACAAGACCATGCCCATTCAGACCATGCCCATTTAGCCCATGTCCCATTAGCCCATGCCCAGTCAACCCATGCCCACACAGCTGTTACATACTCAGCTCATACAATTTCAGCTGATACTCAATCAGCTCACTCACCTTCTGTGCCCACTGGCACACCCATTTTATTGCCAACCGTCTCACTAAGAGTCGCGGACGTACATGGCCATCTTCACACATCCAGAGCTTTATTGGACTGTGGCAGTATGCTGACATTAATAACGTCACGCATGGCACGACTTTTGAACCTGCCATCAAAACCCACTTCTTTAAAAATTACAGGAGTTGGGAATCAGCACAAACATGAGTCAAAGGCGGCAATAACAATAGTATGCCGACCCACTCACAATGATAATCCTACAATCACTGCCACAGCTCACATTTTAAAAAACGTCACTGGCCACCTTCCCTTAGAGAAGGTACCAAACATTTCCCACGTACTAGGCCAGCCACCCGTGCCATTGGCTGACCAGCTTTACCACACACCAGCCCCGATCGACCTCTTATTGGGGTCGGACGTTCTTGGCCAGGTGTTGGACGGGACTAAGGTCTCGTTGGGCCCGGGCAAGCCCATAGCCTTCGGCACGATTTTCGACTTCGCGTTGATAGGACCCATTGAGGACTTGTATGCGCAGCCGGCGCAGCAGGTTAACTCAGCTCACATCGTCAGCTCACAACCAGACTCAGCTGAATCAGCCCAGGACATACGTCAGAGTCTGGAAAGGTTCTGGGAGTCTGAGGAGCCCCTCCCTCAATCTCACACTCATAATAATCCCCTGGAGGAACAATGCGAGGAAATCTTCCGCTCTACCACTACACGCGATCCCTCAGGCAGATATACGGTCGCTCTGCCCTTTCTAGAGGACGCCCCTCAACTAGGTAAAACTCACCCTATCGCATTACGCAGATTCCTCAATATTGAGAAGAAGCTAATGGCGAACCCGTCTCTGCGTTCTAAATACGTCGACTTTATGGCCGAATACATCGACTTAGGGCATATGGCTCCCTGTCACCCAAATACATTCGCCCATAAACCTCACTTCTACATCCCTCACCATGGCGTATTTAAGTCAGGGTCGGACAAGCTGCGCATTGTTTTTGATAGTAGCTGCAAAAGCTCCAATGGTGTCAGCATAAATGAATGCCTACACACAGGCCCTGCCCTTCAACAGGACATTGTGGACATCATCATGTCCTTCAGAACGCATCCAGTCGTTTTCAGCACTGACATCCAGAGGATGTTCAGAAATGTGCTGGTTGCCCCAGACCAAAGACGGTATCAGCTGATGCTATGGCGGTCTTCACCAGATCACCCTCTGCTCACCTACGCCCTCAATACAGTCACGTACGGCTTAAGATCAAGCCCGTACCATGCATCCGCACTCTGCTTCAGCTAGCTGATGATGAAGGCCATCGCTACCCTGGAGCCGCTCAGGTTCTTCGCAAGTCTATCTTCGTTGATGACATCTTGTGTGGTCATGACACAGTTGAATCCGCCCAAGCACTTCAGGACGAGTTGATAAGTCTGCTAGACCTAGGCGACTTTCAGCTCAGTAAGTGGACATCTAACTCGCCTAAGCTGCTCGAGAGATTCCCCGACAACCAATGCGACATGCCCAAGGACTTCGACATGAACCCAGAGTCCACGTCCATTATGGTCTTGGGTATACAGTTTTATAAAGCGTCTATACAGTCTATACAGTGGAGCCCTCAGTCAGACGAGTTCACCTACCGCATCTCTCTGCCCCCCATCACACATGTCACAAAGCGGTCTATTTTAAGCACCGTAGCCTCACTTTATGACCCAAACGGCTGGGTTTCTCCCGTTATCTTCCGCGCAAAGCTGCTGCTTCAGCAATTGTGGCTACTGAAGCTGGAATGGGATGAGCCCACTCCCTCTGAAGTACAAACAGAGTGGCACCACATCTCAGAGGATCTGCCGCTGTTGTCTAGCATTCGCTTCCCTCGGCACGTTTGTGCAAACAAAGGCTCAGCTGCATACTCGCTTCACGGGTTTGCAGATGCCTCTGAAGACGGGTTTGCCGCCGTTGTTTATCTCCATGAGCTCGATGCCTCCGGAGATACTTTGGTACACTTGATTGTCGCCAAGTTGCGAGTCGCACCAATCAAGAATCGCCTCACAATCCCCAAGTTAGAGTTGTCGGCCGCCACCCTACTCTCCCAGCTCATGATCCGTGTGTCGGTTCAGTTATCGGCCGATATCAGTATACAACAACACATATGTTGGTCAGACAGTACGATAGTCTTGGCCTGGCTCAATACACCGCCTCACCGTCTTCAACCCTTTGAAGCCAACAGGGTAGTCAAATTCTGGTGAGAAAACTGTGTAAAAATAATACTTTTAAAAATAAGAAGGACACTGGGATCACATACCATCAGTAAGTATCGTATAATTTCGAAATTTCATCATAAAATAATATGAACAATAAACGCCATTCAGTGTTACCGCTTATACAAGAATAAAGTCCCCGTGGTTGAGATTATTATTATGTGAATTTATTGTTATTGTCTTTTATTATATAGGTAACCTATTTCATTTGTCTTACAAAGTTACTATATCCCTACTTAACTTAGTTCTATGTTATTTCATGTTCACTTATATTTGTGATCTTTGATTATATACATGTCTAGATAGAGCCTGGCCGTAAAAAAAACGTAGAAAAATTTATAGGCAAAAATTGGACTATCGCGCCATCCTGGCGGTCAGTGTCATTGTGCCGTCAAGCAGTGTTTACCTCTCGCGTTTCGGTGAAATTGTTCGCAAAATGACCGTTTGCTCAGTGAAATTCTGTCGAAACTACAAAAGAAAATTTTTTTCGAAAAGGAAAGTCACGTTTCATCCGTAAGTATTTATAAATTTTAATGAAAATTTAAAGTTTAACAATAATAACGGCCATGTATGCGTAGTGTAGCTGGTTGGTATCAAAATAAAAAATTCCCATTATTGGTGGCAGAATATAAAAGGAGGTTTAAATATAATAAGTATGATAAAAAATACTCAGTCTTGTAAGTTAGTATTTATACATGGCCTTGTTGTAAATGAAGTAAATACATTGAATATAATTATTATTGGAACGCTTTCATTTTTTTTTAAACTGATGTCTAATTTTTAAGAGCGTGAATAAATGTCACGGTTCCTATTCGATGCCGAATTTTTGTAAACATATTACTGTCATTTGTGCACATGTCTAGTTTCAGTAGGATTTTTACTGTTTTTTGAAAGAAAGACACAATAGTTAACTGTTTTCTTGTGGATGTCTCTCAAGAAAAAGTAAAATCCTACTGCAACTAGGTATAACAGTAATCTGTTTACAAACATTCGCCATCGAATTTGGCTGGATTATAGGTTCCGTTCTAAAACAAAAAAAAATATAATACCTACTGTAATATTTTATAATACTTACTATTATTATAAATTGTTATTGTGGTATGGTATCGTATCGATATACGAAACGAATAAAAAAAAAATTATGTTTGAAATGGAATGTACGTAAGTATTAATGTAAGAAGTGTGTGTTTAAGTATATGTATGTAGGGGATGGTAGTATGTATGATTCAGAGCTCGATGGCGCATCGGCTAGCACGTTCGGCTTGCGATCTTGCCCGCTAAGCAACTTTCGCAAAGCCGGGTCACTGGATGGGTGACCAAATTTAAAACATCTCGAGCTCCTCCGTGCTTCGAAAGGCACGTTAAGCCGTTGGTCCCGTTTGTTGTCGTTAGATGACAGTTGTTAAAACCCACTAACACGCATTGGGCCAGCGTGGTGGGTTATGGCCCAATATTCCCAAGTGCTATCTCCACGTGGGAAGCCTGCGCCCAGCAGTGGGACGTTTATAGGCGATGATGATGACGATGTTTGAGAAAGTGCGGGTGTATGTTTGTGCCCCTAAAAGGTCGATATTTCTCGTCTCATGTAGGTTATCTCGTCTCACGGATATTGATGAGCAGTCATCACAATATGTAACCTTTACAACTGTTCGACCACATAGCAAACATTTCAATTTTCAGATTTCCAACTGATCCGGTAGAAAGAAGTCGTTGTCGAAATATTTAACTAGTTACAAGGTTTCAACATAATAAGAAATTAGAGAACATGAAAAATTATGTAACATCCAAACGAAAATTATTTAAGAAACAAATACAAAGAGAACGCCATTAATTGTTATGATTTTAATTTAAAATATTTTAATTTCTAATTAAAAAATCAATTTTGATTAAGTATTAAATGTAAATCATCCTGCCTGTTGCTTCTATTTCGTCCCTATTACAAACATATCACACGCACGCAGGCTTGCATTAACGCATTATTTTATTGTACTCGCCCTCGCCTTCAATCATCCATTTTTTCTAAACACACCAGCTTTTTATGCGTTATACCTACATATACGATAGACATACGTAATTTAAAAAGTAATGTTATGTTATGAATCATTTTAAAATTATATTGTGCATACATAGTTTTTCCCTACTTTATCGGAAATTAGGCATTCGCTGGCAACCATTCGCGCTAGTGTCAGATACGCGGCTGTCACGCACACTTCAAATTCAATACAAAAACCGGGCGGATTTAGACAAGCGTTTGTGCCGCGATGCTCCGTCTAGACATGTATATAGTCAAAGATTTGTGATCTATAAGATGGTGTAAAAATGTTAGCTGACACTATATCAAGGGGATTCTACCGATGATACTGAACAACTTTCCATCAGCGATATTACGTTACACTAGATATGCCCTTCCGAACACGCACTATGTTTCACTCATCTGCGGAGTCGACTCGGCACCTTGCTTTAGTGTGGCTTTGACATTTGCGCGTGCGGAGCGGCGAAAATAATTCTTTATTTCTTTTTAAAGTGTACACCTAGACGTTTACTACAATTCAGTTATCAAGTAAGGGAAATTAATTGTTATTCAAGTCATTATTATGTAGTTATATCGTATTATTAGAAAAGAAAAGATATTTTTTCAATTATTGTTATTGACAATCTAATTTCGACGCCATCTTGATACACACTACGTTGTCTTTGACCGATCTGGCGCTGCGGGGCGCTGCGATGTCTTTCTGTTGATTAGACGACATTTAAATGTTGAACTTTAGGTCTCACATTCCAGAATTTGAACAAATGGTTTGTATGAACGTTCTTGTCTATACTTCTAGGTCAATGCTTTCTATAAGGAACATGGGTCGAAAATTTATTATTTTTCCCTATACAATACAAATGCGCAATCAGCTGATTGACTCAAGTATGGAAAAGCTATTATTTTTCATTTTGACCTATGTTCCTGAAATGTAAACTTTTCGTGTCTGTACTTACATTGAAAATATTTGTGAAAAACATAATCTAGGGGGTGAAGGATACGTGAACATTAGAATCATATTTGGAATTTTTGTCTGTCTGTTTGTTTGACGCGCATCACACAAAAACCGCTGGACGGATTTTAATGAAACTGAGAACAGGTGTACAGCTTATGATTCGGGTAATATTATAGGTTAAAGGTTGCTTCACACATATTTATTTATTTATTTATTTATTTAATCTTTAATGCACATAAAAAAAGCAAAAGGCGGACTTAACGCCACAAGGCATAACAGTGAAGCCACAGTTCCGACGACACAGTACCGGCACAGTGTTTTTCATACATTCTCAATGAACGCATCCCCACTTGTCAGTGATAATGCTCTTAGTGTAAGTGCCGCCACCAGCAAATCACGGACGTATTCGTTTTGAAAAAATTCATAGACAATGTTTGAAATAATATTTTCACTCCTTTTGCTCAAAAAGACCATGAGTCATTGTAGCGTTGTAAAGCGAGGCTAAAATAGCTTTTCTTGCCCTAAGGGAAAAAGTAATCTTTTTTTAAATTTTTGTCTGTCGCATGACAATGAGCCTACAAAAACGAAAAAGTATTTAGTCATATGTAGAATAACCATGAATAAAGACTCGACTTATTACTGTTTACTTAGATCAACAACTTTTTTGAGATAGTTATTATTAAAGTATAAGGTAAAATTAGTTATCATTTGAATCTATGGACAACACAGACCACGCCCACACAGTCCACGCTTCAGCAAGAAACAACTGCACAGTCTGCACATGTGCTTAGGTGGTGAGCCTTTAGCCCGTTAGTCGCTTTTACGACACCAAAGGGAAGGGTTAATAGTATTATTTTAATAAGCCCATCGCCCGCTCTATACTGTTTGACGTATGTGCACTCTTTAGTCCGTTAGTCGCCTTTTACGAAACCCAATGGGAGGTAGGGGTTGGTAGTATTATTTTTATGAGCCCATCGCCGCTCTATGCTGTTGGATGTATGTGCAGTCTTTAGTCCATTAGTCGCCTTTTACGATACCGAAGAGAAGAGAGGGGTTGGTAGTATTATTTTAATGAACCCATCGTCGCTCTATGCTGTTGGATGTATGTGCAGTCTTTAGTCCGTTAGTCCCCTTTTACGACATCGAAGAAAAGTGAGGGGTTTGTAGTATTATTTTGATGAGCCCATATATGCTCCATGCTGTTGAATGTATGTGCAGTCTTTAGTCTGTTAGTCGCCTTTTACGACACCGAGGGGAAGAGAGGGGTTGGTAGTGTTATTTTGATGAGCCCATCGCTGCTCTATGCTGTTGGATGTATGTGCAGTCTTTAGTCCGTTAGTTGCCTTTTACGATACGATACCAAGGGAAGAAAGGGGTTGGTAGAAATAAAAAAACTACTAAAAAAATGAGGTCTAATCATTGCTATACATACCTACCATTTTTCTACAAAAGAAACCTACGTCTAAACTACAAAATAATATATCCAGTTATATTGATACATATTCGCTTTTAATTGTAAATTTTTAAACGTTTTCTGAGCTACATTTATAACCAGCAACTTAACTAATACATCACAGCAAAAATATTTTCCCATTAACTCGGGTAACAGTTGAGCAGCTGGCAACAAATTTTTCACGCACACTAGCATCCTTACATATTGTCATAAACACACTACAATAATGAGTTGCCGCATTTACGGAGCTGTGGCTTATAGGTAACGCGGTATCTAGACGAGCGCAGCGAGGCCAATCATTCATCTATGCCTCTTGCTCAAAAAGACCTCAAGAAGAGAGAGTCATTGTAGCGTTCCAGAGCAAGGAAAAAATAACTTTTCTTGAAGTTTTTTCTTTTTAATTTTTGTCTGTCAAATGACAATGAGTATACAAAAACGAAAAAGTCTTCAGTCATAAGATCTCTTTATGTCGTCAAGATTGGCTAAACACTTACATAGGTTTAGCATACGCTAAATCTATGGTTTTATAGACCTTTTGCTTAAGAAGACCACAAACCTTTTGCTTAAGAAGACCGAAAGCATATTATGAACATTTTGCTTTGTAGCCGATCCGATCCAAAATGGTAGAATAATCATGAATAAAGACTCGAATTAATACTGTTTACATAAATCAACAACTTTTTTGAGATATTTATTTAAAATTTATGGTAAAATTAGTAATCATTTGAATTTATGGACATTGTAGCGTTCCAGAGCAAGGAAAAAATAGCTTTACTTGAAGTTTGGTCTTTTTAATTTTTGTCTGTCAAATGACAAAGAGTATACAAAAACGAAAAAGTCTTTAGTCATAAGATCTGTTCATGTCACAGACATGCAATAGAAGCAGACCAAGCATTATTTCACAACTACATAGATGATTATAAAATAATATTTCTACTTCTTTCTCTCCAACCACAAATTGATAAGACCATCTCTTTTCTTTTTACTGTTGCAACACTTCTACACACATAGACAAATTGGAACGTGAGGCAAAACGCCATCTTGACAAGCTACAAATAAGCTACAAAGACTTGTCAACAAAGGACATACAGGAGATTGTTTTCGCTTATTTTTTGTAATCTAATAAAGTTTATGAGCCAAAAATATTAAAATAAAATGGTGAAGTGTAGTGCGCCTTTGTGCGGCAACTCCTCTTTTAAGAAAACACCTGAAATTACTTTCCATCAGTAAGTTTTGTTGTGCCATATAATCTCCTAGTGGTTTTTTAGTCATTGTGTGATTACTACGAATCTTTAGGCATTGTAGAAGCAGTGAATAATAGATAAAAGTGTAAATCTCTTAGAAACTTAACGTAAAGTAGTTTGTAAAGGATTCTTGTGGTGGCAATAACCAATTATTCACTAGATTCGATCTCGTTTGACGTTTTATATACTTGTACAATTTTACGGGGTCGTATTTAGGCTCCAGTTTTGTTTTCCAGATTTATTAGATTAAAATATGCAATATATTAATTCTTTAAGGATAAATTTTAATAATGATAAATTTTTAGGTTTCCAAAGGATGATTATTTAAAAAATGCCTGGTTGAGTAACATGAAAAGAGAACATTGGCAGCCCAAACCATCTAGTGTGCTGTGCTCAAAGCATTTTGAAGCTCAGTTACTGGATCACAGTGGCTTCCGTACAGTTCTTGCTCCTAGTGCGATTCCAACAATTTTCGATTTATTGTACCAAGAAGAAGTAAGTGTCCACATCTTTTTTACATACCTATCTACCTAAGCCAACTTCAGTTAAATGAAATATTAACTGTTATTGCTATTGAATTTAAAATTTTACTTTAATATGTATTGTAATTAAGGTTTGTAATAGTAGGTCTAGATAAATTATTTTAATAATATTGTTAACTTAAACCCTATCCTACCTCTTTAACCCTATGCTAGTTGTGGGAATGTATTCTTGTATGAAAATGTGCATAAAAAATAACTTTTTTATGCACATTTTCATAAGAATGTCCGAACGAAAGGGACAGCTGCACAAATTACGACGGTTCATGTGGGTAGTTAGTTATGGTAAAATGTAAAACTGCCCACATGAGCCGGCAGCTGTCCCACAAGGCTGCTAGTTGCCAACCCATAATGTGTTTAAGTCACGGCCGGTCAGAGCAGAATTTGTAAGCTCTCCGGACCCCACCTAGAAGAATAAAGAAGCACTAATCAAGAACAGAGTTTTATTGAAGAACCTACAGTCCACATCGAAGCACAACGGCTAAACTGTTCGGTGACTACACCCGTCGGGAACAATTTCTTTGGCCACTGAAACAGGTTTAGTTGCCTCAGAATAGGAATAAAACAGTGAATAGGTTAACAAGATTAATCCTATTCTTTTAGTAAAGAATTTACAAAACTCAGGGGGTGGTTCACGCATCGCTCACTCTGTCCGCTTGCTAGGACTTAAAAGGGGACTTAGCTTTAAACTACTCTTCCTCGTAGACTGCAGCTACCCGGAACCTGGAGCCGGTGAGGTCAGTATGCGCGCAGGGACGAAAGCGGAGTCGTGTACGCTAGGCAGCTGATCCACGCACGAGCTCTAGCAGGCGGGCAAGCAGCAGGCAGCAAGCAGCAGGCAACAGCGCACAGGCCCAGTGGGTGTAGCCTGGTACAGCGCCGATTGGCTCACCACCTGTCACGCTGAGCACATACATGTGCAGTCGCAATTTAGTGAATAGTGACTTATGGCAGAGGACTGCTTTTGCGGTCGTCGTTATTATAGTTGTAGTCGTGACTATATGTATGTATGTAAATCTCGCGACAAACTTTTATACCATATATATTGTGTAATGATGTTATAAGTTGATAGTAGAAGTTTATTCTTTTATTAATAGCGCATTTAAATATAAGGTTGTTTTAATAGGTTTTTTACTATTTATTTGTAAATACATAGCAAGTGTTTTTTTTTTGTTTTCAGATTTTACCTGCTCTATCACTGTCAAGTCCAGGCCCAGTAAAAATGGTTTCTGGAGACCAAGTTTTGCCGAGCACGCAAGAGAAAAAATTAAACATAAGTACTTACTCCAAAATAAAAAAATAAAAGCTTTATAACAACAAAACCGACGTTTAAAAAATAAAGTGTCGAAGTTCTCAGATATTATATCTACCTTAAAGAGAAAGTAAATCAGGATGAATTACATATGTTATCAGGAGTGCAGATAAAAATAAAGATTTCTTTGTAAGATATTTAAAGAAAACAAAAAGTTCTGGATTAAAAAAGTCGTTTTCACCAGAACTGAGGTCATTTGCATTGCAACTAAACTTCTACTCTCCCAGAGCGTATAAATTTGTTCGAGAGTCCTTTAATACAGTTTTACCACACCCTGTTACACTATCGCGCTGGTATAAAAAAGTTTATGCAGAACCAGGTTTTACCTCTGAGAGCTTTGACACTTTAGAGGCATTAGCGAAAAATAGCGAACATAAAGTATTCGTAAATCTGAGTATCGATGAAATGGCAATAAGAAAAGGATTAGTTTGGGATGGGACTGAAAACAAATTTAAAGGATATGTCGATACAGGCACAGACATTTCCGATGACAGTCTACCCTTAGCTACACAAGCTTTGGTTATTCTAATAACAGCAATTAATTTTAGTTGGAAATTACCTATCGGATATTTTTTTTATAGCTTCTATGACAGGTGAACAGCGGGCCAATATTGTGAAAATGGCAATTGAAATTATATTTAAAATAAATATATTTGTTTGTGGCTTGACTTTTGATGGCGCTGCATGTAACATCAGTATGGCGAATCATTTAGGATGTAACTTTAACTTAAAAAGTTTGAAACCTTTTTTCATGTTTGAAAATATGAGAGTTAACGTATTTTATGATCCCTGCCATATGATCAAACTTATTAGGAACGCTTTAGGTGAATTTGGATGTTTAATCGATAAAGATGGTAACATGATACATTTTAAATATATTAGTCTTTTGCTTGATTTGCAGACAGAAAAAGGATTACATCTAGCCAACAAATTGAAACAGACCCACATTTTATTTTCAAAACAGAAAATGAAAGTTCGTTTGGCGGTGCAATTGCTCAGCAAGTCAGTTGCTGACGCACTTTCTTTTTGTGAGGATCATTTTGAAGAGTTTAAAGGTGCTAAAGCTACAATAACATTTATAAATATAATCAATGACACCTTTGATGTTTTGAATAGTCGTTCTACTTTAGCACCTGGTTATAAAAAGGCTTTATGTAATGCTAATATTCAGAAAGTCAAAGAACTGTCCGAATTATGCAAAGATTATCTTATGCATCTAAAATTACCTAATGGTAATTTTATAACTCAATCGGCACGTAAAACAGGTTTTGTCGGGTTCATTGTTTGTCTACGCAGTGCACTAAATATGTATGAAGATTTAGTAAGTAAAGAAAAATTAAGATTTCTGTTATTTATAAAATTAGCCAAGACTTTCTAGAAATGTTTTTCGGCAAAATGAGAGCTAGTGGTGGATTCAATGATAACCCCAATGTAGTACAGTTCAAGACGGCATATAAAAAGAATATCATAAGGATAAAATTAAAAATGCAAAACGATGGATTTGTAATACCCAATCCGATACTGACAGTTAGCAGCAGCAGTAAACCTGTAGACACTGTAAATAATACAACTCCTAGTTTTGAAAAAATGTAATGGAAATTTGTAACATAGATGAAGATGATGTTGATTGCTTCCTTGAGAATATTATTTCTACTCCTTTAGATGATTACACTCACCATGTCACAGTTTATATAGCAGGGTTTATAGCCAGAAAAATAATTAAAGTGATTCATTGTTCCGTATGTCAAATGTTGATGATAGGAGAAAAAGAACATCTTTTATATTCTTTAATCAATAAAAAGGACAGGGGAGGGTTGATTTACCCATCCAATGGATTGATTAAAATTATTCAATCATGTGAAAAGTTTTTAAAAATGATTAAAAACAATATTAATTATAATAGTCTGATTTTGTATATTGCTGATTCATCGAATCATTGTGATTTAAAAACCCATGATGAACATGATTTCAATCATTTGCATTTATTGATTAAAATGATTGTTAAATCTTATGTTGATTTGAGAATGAAATATAATGCAAAGCAGAGCAACCTCTCTGAGAGAAATTATTTAAAAAAAATTACATTGTTTAAAAATCAATAAACACACATGACATTTATTTAATGAGTTTTGTAAATTTTTGTGTACTTACTTATAATAACGAAAAATATTTTTTTTTTCGATACAAAAAAATTCTTTTTTATTAAAAACATAAACAAAACATTAAAACATTTTGAAAAAATTAACAGAATTCGCAGTCCCTGCAAGAATCGGAGCATTGAATAGAAATACAAAAACTTACGAAAAAAAAATTTAATTTCGAATAACACATACAAGATGAATAATAAGAAAATTTTATTGAGAAATACTTCCCTAAAATTACACAAATACATTATTTACAAGTCGAATTATAACATACGAATGTAAAATACTGCACAACACAGAATGCGTCCGATGAATTGTTTGTTTGCCCCTGGCGGGATCCGAACCCACGGTGTTTCGCAGTCACGGTCGCTGATTACTCGACCATCCGGCGCGGGCGGTCTTATCACAAGTTCAAAATTTGTGACATTAAAATTGATTGTACTTAATTGTTATTTTTATTAAAAATTTACCACCACAGTTGTTTTTTTTATTTGTCATTTCTTTTTAGTTTACCTAACTGTTCTACTATTTCATTCATTTTATTTAAGGGGGTCAGGCGGTCAGCAAAAATTTCAATGTTGCGCGGGGCCTTGCGGGTGTTGCGCGGTGCAGGGTCCGCGGTAATTTGTAAGCGCCATTCATATTTTTATCAAAAAGTTAATAAAAATGATTAGTTTTTTGAAAATCCAACTCGGCCAAGAAATCGAAAAGGTAAATAAATACCTATGTGTTTATGATTTCATAATAATTATTATTGTAAAACACGGTCGTAATGTGTATTTATATTTTATTTTAGAGGTAACTTCAGGATTTTTTTCTATCGTAATCGAGCAAAATGTTTCCAATTGTGTTTTAGCTTCGTTCATCCCCTCACACATACGTTCTGTAATACACATTGAAAATTTCAGTGTGAAATATCAAAAATATTTTGATTATCGGCTAATAGAAAACAGACAATTTTTCCGTTTTCACCGCCTGGCCCCTTAAGTTAATGATGTGGCGTCGCAGGCAGATATAGATACAGAGATAGCCTGACACTCAATGATAGATAACTTAATTAACGTATGAGAATCTTCAAATCTCTTTTTATTATTATCCTCTATATATGGCTGTAGATTTAGCTACTTGAGGTCCCTTGCGTGCCTGAGTCCGGCCCCTTTTATTGTAAATGTGTGCGTAAAATTTGTCTGTAGGCGTAATTGGCACGCTTTTTTGTTCTTATGTTACGTCTGCTTCTATTATACGTCTGTGGTTCATGTCGTCAAGATTGGTTATATACTTACATAGATTTAGTATTCGCTAAATCTATGGTTTTATAGACCTTTTGTTTAAGAAGACCATAGACCTTTTGCTTAAGAAGACCAAAAGCATATTATGAACATTTTCCTTTGTAGCCGCTCCGATCCAAAATGGTAGAATAATCATGAATAAAGACTTTACATAAATCAACAACTTTTTTAAGATATTTATTTAAAGTTTATGAAAAAATTAGTACTTAATCATTTGAATCTATGGACAACACACAGTCCACGCTTCAGCAGGAAACAACTGCATAGTCTTCACATGTGCTTAGGTGGTGAGCCTTTAGCCCGTTAGTCGCTTTTACGAGAACCAAGGAAAGAGAGGGGTTGGTAGTATTATTTTGATGTGCCCATCGCCGCTCTATGCTGTTGGATGTATTTGCAGTCTTTAGTCCGTTAGTCGCCTTTTACCACACCCAAGGGAAGAGAAGGGTTGGTAGTATTATTTTGATAAGCCCATCGCCCGCTCTATGCTGTTGGATGTATGTGCAGTCTTTAGACCGTTAGGCGCCTTTTACGACACCGAAGAGAAGAGAAGGGTTGGTATACTATTTTGATGAGCCCATCGCCGCTCTATACTGTTTGACGTATGTGCACTCTTTAGTCCGTTAGTCGCCTTTTACGACACCTATTGGAAGAGAGGGGTTGGTAGTATTATTCTGATAAGCCCATCGCCGCTCTATGCTGTTGGATGTATGTGCAGTCTTTAGTCCGTTAGTCGCCTTTTACGACACCCAAGGGAAGAGAGGGGTTGGTAGTATTATTTTGATGAGCCCTTCGCCGCTCTATGCTGTTGGATGTATGTGCAGTCTTCAGTCCGTTAGTGGCCTTTTACGACACCCAAGGGAAGAAAGGGGTTGGTAGTATTATTTTGATGAGCCCATCGCCACTCTATGCCTCAAGATGTATGTATGTTTTATGTTCTCGCATTCGTAGTGAAAAGCAGAGTGTAACACTCGGCGCTAAAAACCCATTAAATTTGGTTTCTATTTACTCCCTTCCTAAAGCTCGGGAGTAAAAAAACCTCGTATATAATGGGTCATTTTAGCCCCTTGTAAAACAATGTACTAGTTAACTATTATTATTTACTATAGAAAAAAAAGGTAAAACTTTTGAATCGAGTCGCCTGAATCGGGGGTGGAGTGAGGGTGGAGAAGGTAGGGGGAGGGGGGAGGAGTACTCCCCCACTTACCCCCCCTGCCGCCAATAAGTAGTTTTTAAGTTATGTTAATTTTTGTATTTTGAGGTTATGTATCGTGGTAAAAAAATTGAATCGAGTCGCCATAATTGGCGGGGGAAGGGGAGGGGAGGAATAGGGAGTTCCCCCCCACTTACCCTTCCTGCCGCAGACAAGTAATTTTTAAGTTATGTAATTTTTTTTTAAATATGGAAATTTACAAAAATGTCGTTTCTGGCGCCCCCCCGTCCGCCCGCTTCGGTTCTATTACTATGATACTGTATAACCTAAAAACGTGTAATTTTTCGTGATTATAACCGATTTTGACAAAATTTTCAAGTGATTTTTTTTATATTTTAACGCAACGGCGGCAGCTAAAATGTTAATAAACCTTTATTTAAGAACCCCTTAGACCCCCCCACAATGTTAGTTTCTTCAAATTCAGGCGACTCGATTCAAAAGTCAACCCAAAAAAAATATAAGTATATATATTTTTTTTAGATATTGCGATGCGATTGATGTTATAGTTACACAATAAGCCTCCTGGTCCTTGAATGGAAAAGTTAGACATTGGATTAACCTACGTACGAACAAATAACTTTTATTACCACAATAATTATTATAATTATAATCCATCTGTGTCTAATTATGATAACGATAATTGCATTACATTACCTACACAATATTATTTAATGCGAGACACAAACTCTTAAATTTCCTACAAGGAAATACCCAATCGCTACCAATTATTTAATCGCTAAAATAAGGTTTTCTACAATTATAGAGACTACTTCTGAAAAAAAATTTATAACACTTTATTTTTTTCAAAATCTTAAAATTAATGTTAATTGGACCCAAAAACCTACAAAAATAAACATTTTGAATAAAATTTATATAAAAAAAATCTCTTGAAAATCAACTTTGAAAATTAAAATAAAACCTAACCTAACCCTAAATAAAATAATTATTTGTATACAAAGTTGTGTAAAAAATAAATAATGACATGGCGACCTTTAAGAGTCTGGTTAGGCGCTACTGCGGTCAAATACACGCGGCGGTTATTGCGGGCAAGTCGGTCACCAGGGCTAACAAGCAGGGGATCCTCGATGCTACGAACAACATCGAAAGCTGCTTGAACCGACTGAAGGACAAGTGGGACCCGCTACCGGAACCTGAACCGGAGTTCTCCTCCACCCAAGAAAACATCAGGGAGGACAGCGTTCGGGAGTTGGGCCACAAACTGGACAACAGTGTGAGCGCCGTAGTCGCAATGCAGAGCGAGGCAGCGGCGGCTCAAAAGGTCGACGAGATGTTGGCGCAGCAGGCGCGTCTCGTAGACCTTGTGCAGCTGACCGCTAATATGGTCACAGCCGCACTGAAGGAGGCTCCTCTTGCCCAGGGTCCGCCGACCGGCACTCGCACTGTCCGATTTGCCAAGAAGCCGTGCTCCCGGACGCTCCCTCCTACGCCAGTGTTACTGCCCTACTACGAAATTTCGTACCATTTAAAAGCTATGCGTACTCTTTGGTAGTGCGTACTCTCAGGTGGCTTTACCCTATGTAGGTAACATATATGTCTTCTTTGGCACAAGTCTAAATTCCATTTCGGTATCAACCCTAGCGTTTACACGTTGTTCCGCTCAAAGTCACCGGCGCTCGAGCTCTTACGTACACGGAGTGTCACCGGTGTGACTACGGTCGAGACAGATCTCATCTGACTACTAAGTAAAAATTTGTTTTGAGTTTGTTTTCGCTAGATTTAAGACTCTTGATAGTGTCAATCAAAAACATACTCTAATTTAGGTTTCGTTGATTAGGTTAGTGCTCATTTGAGCTCTAACCGGCGCATAACTGCTATGACGTTCTATAAGCGAACTTACCAGTTAAGCAACTTTCGCAATACCATGTCACTGGATGGGTGACAAAATTATAACATCTCGAGCTCCTCCGAGCCTCGGAAGGCACGTAAAAAGCCTTTGGTCCTGGTTAATGTCTTAAGCTGGCAGCCGTTAAAACCTACAAACCAGCGCTATCCCGCTGTTCTTCCTGTGCTGTTAAATCGGTAAGGCTTGTGCCTAGCAGTCGGACAGACATAAAATAAGGGCTGTTTTTGAAGGTTGGTTGAACGCAATATGTTTTGTCCACTTAATATGTAGCATCGATCAACTTCATGCTGACTGGACTGGACACTTACTGATATAGTCTCACAAAGTCGCAAAGTCACAAAACCCAATCTCACTTACTACTGCATGTCGATTCTCTAAAGCTCGATGTCGATCATAAACTCATCTCTACATCGACCCTTACGTTCCGATCAAGATTGTATTTAGCCCGGCAAATGACCCCACTCCACCTGATGTTAAGTGGAAAGTGGAGTCTAGGCGTGAGGACAACTGATGCAGTGTAAGAGACGTAGCATCAGTCACCCTCACTCTGCCGGCCCCAAAGTGCCTCTTCACAAAGTGCGTTTAAAGGACCCTATGTCATAGGTAGGAGGGAATACGTGTGCTGGTAGACTGTTCCATCTTTTGGAGGTGCGACAAGACACGAGTCACCAAATTTCTTTATGCGTGATGGAATATTAGAGACTGTAAATTGGTGACTCCGGAGAGCAGCACGCGTACTCCTATGGAGGACGGGAGAAGGGAGAATTAGAGAATGTCGCTTTGATGAATCTTAGATTCTCTATACTAGACTCTACACTAACGTCGAAGTGAGAGGCAAGTTTACGATCGAGCGTTAGTTAATCGACATGCTGAGTGCTGTATTGATGTTATCAGACTATTTTGCATAGGTCTCCCTTTCGTCTTTCCAATTATTTCTGTCCACCGCGCCGCTAACAGTAGACAACGATAATTTATTGATTTAGCTACATTGCATGCAAAATTGCAACTTCCCTCTTTAGTCACAACTTACTCTAATGTTTTACTATTTCCCGTTATCGTTAACATGTAAGGATAAAATAGCACAGAGGACAATTTTATTATATATCTTCGATAATAGTTTTATCCTCTCTATTCTGCTCCGCTAGACAAGTGGCAACTGCTAAGTGTCAATTCGATAGCGTTTGCCAATAGTAAATTGGTACTTAACCAAGTTTACAGATGCTTGATGAACGCTTGCCCTATCCAAATTACCAATTTCTAGTAAACTGAATCGTGAGCCTCTACGGTCAAATTCAATAAAGATTGTTTGTCTAAACAAATTATTCACAATTATTATTAATTGTGCAAATATTTTATTTTATTTTATTTATTCTGGCACAAACTGTCATTTACAGAGAAATATTATAAAAGAACTTAAAACACAGACAACGAGTGCCCGCAAGAATATCAACTAATTATGTTAAAAAATAAACCAGTCTGATGTGGCATGGTTGAAAGTGATTCACATCTCTAATGTTAATATTAAGCTAAAACTTACTTATTATATAAAAAGAAAAAAAATGTTGATAAATTAAAAATAAAACAATAACAGCGCCCTTGAACGCAGAGTCGTCCAAGCGCCTACTGTCACTGCAACAAAAGCAAATATCAAAAAGTTCAAAATGCGTTAAATTAAAAATAAGAATACTTAATAATAACAGATAGTTACGTGCGAATTATTATTATGAACAATTTTGAATTTCAAAAATTTGCGACAAGTCTTTTTACATTGTTATTAAATAAATCAAAGTTTGGGAATTCTAAATTGTACATACGAAAACAGCGTATCGTAAATATCTAGTTTATTATCCGTGTCGGTAGCGGTAAAATAATACTAACACCCCCTCTCTTCCCTTGGGTGTCGTAAAAGGCGACTAACCGACCAAAGACTGCACATACATCCAACAGCTTAGAGCGGCGATGGGCTCACCACCTCACACTGAGCTTATGTGCAGTCGCTATTTGGTGAATAGTGGACTATGGCAGAGGACTGCTTTTGCTGTCCTCATTGCATTTAATCTCTGACTAACCCTTCGGGAATAATAGTCGTGATTATAACTATGTATGTATATTTAATTTCACTTTTCTCGAGAGACAATTGCGAGAAAACTACCAACGGTAAAAATTTGAGTAACACTCAAAGAATTCAAAATTTCTTTATTTAGTAAATTTAAAATAAGCATTTTAAATCGCCTAAACTTAAATTTACTTCTTCATTTGGATGGACGGGCAAACACAGTAGAATCTACTAATTCAACTACATTATCGTGCATCTTAATTTGTGTGCTGACCTGTCTTACATTAGGTAACGAAAATTCAACACACTTTGTTTTTGCTGAGTTCAGTAATAAATTATTAACAGTGAACCAATGTAATACCTTTGAAAGTGCACTATTTACATCGGCAACATTTTCAGGCCTCTTTTAACATTAAAAATAAGAGACGTATCATCTGCCAATAGTACAGTCTCACACAAGTTTCTAGCAGAGTAGGGCAGGTCATTTATGTAAATCAAAAAAAGTAATGGTCCCAATATTGACTCTTGGGGCAAGCCTATAGTTATGGGCGCTCAAGACACAGCACCATTAATAACAACTTATTGAGTTCTATTCGACAGGTATGATTGTATAAGGCTCAGTGCTATTTTTGAGACACCATAATGCTCTAACTTATCAACTAAAGTTTCATGACTAACGCAATCAAATGCCGTTGAGAGATCACAAAAAATACCTATTGCATCTTGCTTACCCTCCTAGGCGTCAAAAATGTGTTTAAGAAGCGCAACTTCAGCGTCAGTTGTAGATCTACCTTTAGTAAAACCAAACTGGTTTTTCATGAAAAAGTTTATTAATTGCAAAATGAGACAGTAATTGATTGTAAATAATTTTCTCAAAAACTTTGCTAAAGGCTGGTAATATAGAAGTTGGTCTAAAGTTAGAGGGGTTGTTTTTGTTACCAACTTTAAGCAATAGAATGATTTAAGCATGCTCCATTAAATTTGGAAAAGTTCCTTCTTCAGGACACCTATTGAAAATATCGAAGCTAAGGAATTAATAATTGTTTTAGCAACATTTGTAGAGATACCCTACAGATCTTCTGTATTTTTAATATTTATTGTTTTAAAAGCTTTTAAAATGGTGTCAGTGTTTATATGTGTAAAGCTAAACCTGCCACCGCACTTATCAACACTTGACTCGAGCAGAGCGACAGCAGTATGCAGCAGCTGTGGAATTTCTTGCGCCCGTTCCTCTTCACAGCTAAAAGATGTTCTGAATGGAATTTGCCTCATCCTTATAAGAAAAAAAAAATTTTAGACGATTCAAAAATGCTCTTTAATAAGTTTACTTGAATAAAGAGATAAAAATTTTGATATTCGGTATGAAAGCGAGAACTTATATTACCAGTTATGTCCATAGGTATCCTAGAGAAAAAAAATTCAAATGCACCAGCGACTGCGCCATCTGATTCTATTATTTTACTATTAGTAGAGGATCCGAGTATACAACGACCTTCACCGAGCGGTTAATGGATGAAAAGTATTATATTATATAAGTATATCAAATTTAATGTGTTAAAAAATATATTACGAATGGGTTGGCTGAAAAATTTCAGTCCAGTATATGATTAATTAAATATTTAAAAATATATTTTTTTAATATTGCACTTGTTTTAATAATAGATAAATTACATAGGTACCAATCGAAAGTATGAAGCCTCTATGATATGCAAACGTTAGGTTGACTATTTTTTCCTGTCATAACATTGGGTAGGCAGGTGTAAACAGGCAAGTCAATATTTGTAATTTGCAACCGTCTGGTTAAATAAATAAAATGTATGTTTGTATAAAGATAAGCTCATTACAAACACACACACACCAAACCAGTGCAATGTAAAAAAAATTTTTTTTTTTAATATTAAATTAATCATTAATAGTACTGGACTGAATTTTTTCTGCCAACCCACTCGGGATATATTATTTAACATGTTAAATTTGATATAAAATACTTTTCATCTATTAACGTTCTCGGTGAAGGTCGTTCTATACTCGGATCTTAGACTATATTGACTTTAAGTAAATCTTAATTTTTGTTTTACCAGTTTCTTGGTTAATAATATTCCATGTAGTCTTTATTTTGGTACTCGAAAGTGCATTTTTTTTAGAAATAAAATTAGATTTACCATTTATGCAGACTTTTTTGAAATAATTTTAAATAGTTTCTAACATATTCAATAAAGTTAGGATCTTTAGAAGTAGATTTTAATTCATACAATCCATACAATTTTCTTCTACTTGCATAAATACCTGGTGTCGCCCAGTCGCTGAACTTTTTCTTAGAGTTATTTAATTTAATACACATCCCGAATGCAACTGAAAACTTTTGTATAAGTATTATCTTCATCGTCAGTAGGTGCTACTGCAAGAAGAGAAAGTTTTAAGTGAATATTGGTTCTAAATTTTTCGATACCTTTTTCACACACTATTTTTTGTATGGGTGAGACATTATGGTGCTCAATAGTGGTTAATTGTCGGCTATGGTCTGAACTAACACAATTTACTAATATATTTTTCAAAAACAAGACAATTACAAAAAATATTGTCCAAGTATTTTTAATAACTTTCGAATAATTTTATGTAACGTGGATACTGACTGATTTGTATTTGAATTGTATTTGAATTAAATTTAAAACTGTAGTTGTTATTGGCGTATTTTTATTACTTTATTTTATTTTACTGACATCTTCTCGACATCGCAATCGAATTGACATTTTATTTTATTTTTTTCCTATTTTATTGTATTAAAATGAAATCTGAAATTGCAATTATTAGCTTAATTTTATTTTATTTATTATATTGAAATTTTTATAACATTGAATTTTAATTGAAATTATTTAATGTTTAAACTGGACTTTAGTAAAATTTTTAATTGTAGCACTATTTATCTCTTTTTTCTTATTGACATTTTTTTTGTTTTATTGAATTGAATTAAATTGTAAGTGTTAGCTTAACTGTTAATTTTATATATTGACATCTTATTAACAATAAATTTTAATAACTCTTAAATTGGATTTAAATTAAATTTTAAATTGTAGTTTTTTGCCTTAAGTAAAACATTTTCTTTTTGTATTTTTATTGACATTTTATTATTAATAACATAATATCATAATATTAATTAGTTTTTGTATACCTACTACTGTATCGGACTAATGTAATTACCTATATTTCTGCTTAATCTACATAATTGAAAGTGTTTAGTGATACCTTTAATATTGACATTATATCGCAATTGACAATAAGCTTATCTTGGCATGTAAAAGTAAAATTCTGAGTGATGTGTTTTTATCATTATTTTGTACAAGTTATTTGAGTTTAATAGTAGTATTGTGTCTTAATTATGTAATCTAATCTTGTAAGCGTTTTGGATTGAAATCTGTAAGCAACAAGAAATTTAAATAAATAAATAAAATAAATAAATAAAAAATAATAAAGTAGCAGATGTGGATGTTATTCTAGTTGGCTCATTGAACACGTGATCTAAAATAAATGATTTAAATAAGTTTATGACTGGCTCACTAGATTGTGAACAATTACAAACACTCTTCGCTGAATTTGGCTGTGGTAGGATACCTGTAACCGTGTCGCTTAGCGGTGAAAGAATACTACTATACCCCATCTCTTCCCTTGGGTATTGTAAAAGGCGACTAACGGACTAAAGACTGCACTTACATCCAACAGCATAGAGCAGCGATGGGCTCACCATCTGTCACGCTGAGCACATGTGCAATCGCTATTTGGTGAAAAGTGGACTACTATACTACTACCATAGGGTCGATCGAGGACTGCTTTTGCTGTCCTCATTGCGTAGTCTATGACTAACCCTTCGGGGATAATAGGCGTGATATGTATATATGATCAAACATACATACATATTAGTATTTATAACATAGCGTGAGAAGTGTGGTGGCGGCTCTATACTTCCAACCCATCTCTTTCTTTGGGTGTCGTAAATAGCGACTAACGGACTAAAGACACATCAAACAACACAGAGCGGCGATGGGCTTACCGCCTATTAGCATAATGTACGGTTGTTATTTAGTAAAACATGCAGTGGACTGTTTTAGCGGTAATAATTGCCTAGTCTTTTAGTAACCTTTTAGTAGTCATGACTATGTATCTTCGACCATCTGTGTTAAGATGATCGAAGAAAATGATGTATAATGAAATGACGTACGAAATGTTATTGTTTTGTAACACTTTTCTCTATGAATTTTTTTGCATTGTTATGTTACTTATTATGACTAAGCCTCATTTACATTTTAAATTGTTATTATGTATCAGTACCAACAAGCTGCCATCTGTGTATGCAACTTATATATGTCTATTTTAATATAAAAATAAATTACCAATTCGGAATATAGCACTCGTATTCGACAACATGGCGTCTGCTCTAGATAACATATGTAAATGCTGTATCCTCTTGCTAAGTAAGTGAATGAACGAGAATAAAACACTATTCTTTTTCGTTTTAAAGTTTGAACAAGATCATAAATTCATTTATTTTTCAAATAACCTATATAATTTTTTAATGTATGTATTGACGTTTTCCACTTGCAGGTTTCTACCAACTAGCGACCGCCGCATATTTCCGATGCTATAGATCGTGAGTTAAAAGTTATAAATATTCACAATTACCTACTACACATTATATTTTGACGTGACAACGTCTTAAATTAGGTTGCGGCTGGGAGTCACTTATGAAAAAGTGTAACGCTGGGTAACGTTACGATGAGTCACCGAACGAGAGAGAGGCCCGCCGAATGCCTTGCGTCTCTCTCCCACTCAACTATGATAAATTTGTGCAATTCTTATTTTCATTCAATTCCTTGTTCCTATTGTGCAATTTAATTATATTCATATCAATAAATATTTTACCGAGAAAAAGACGTTGTCACGTAAAATCTTCGCCCGTAAAACCGACTTTACAGGCAAACAATTTTTTTAGTTCGGTAGATTTTATAACCACTGGCGTTTGTGTGACGTAGACCAAACAATGTTTAACTAAATAATGCGTAAATGATCTTCATAAGTAAGGCTTATTTGAATGAGCATTATCGGTGATTTTGCTGTTCTCTATATCTTTACAATTACTATTAACGAATATGTTTTTTTTTATTATTAGTCAAAAATGTAAGTAAGTACTTACTTACTTGTGTGTGTTAAAAAGATGTCCGAGTTTCGTTTAAAGAAGAATGGGCGTTTTTGTATGAACCCCGTCCTTGTAAGTTCCCACACAGTAAGTTTCGAAATAAATAGTGTATTTTGTTGTAAAGAGAGCAAATATGAACGAGCGAATGAATAAATGTAAAAAAAAGTAAAAAAAGGGGGAAAAAAATTAGAAATAGGCCTCATTATTCATTTATTTTTTTATTTTAACGACTCATATAAATCAAAGGAATCTGCGAGAGAGGAGTTTAAATTCAAGAAAAAATCTTGACTTCAATTTTATAATATCATAATAATATATTATTTTAATTTTTTTCTTCTCAATAACTTATTTCTCCAATACCTGAAACATTTGCTGTCATACAATACAATCACATAACAAGTACTTTTATTTGAAGCGTAGATGTAAGTGTTACAAGGAGGGGGGACGTTTTGCCCATTGTTCTTTTCCCTGTTCTTGTGCGTCTAATTTTCATCTAAGTAGTACCCTTCAAACCGGAACGCAACAAAGTTAATCAATGCTGCTTGGAAAGGATTTCACAATACACAATAACAATTTATTGGTTCGTAACACAAGTCGCTTTTACAAAGTTAGGCATAGATATTTCATGATGATGCCTGTCAACACCCTTTAAGCTTAAATAGCTTAAAAGGGACTAGGGTGTTTATTATCCAGATTCTGGGGAGATCTCACCACACCATGCCATAATTAAATTTTATAATTGCAGCTCCTTCACAGACTACGTGGACGTACCTCTTGAGCACCCTGAATCGCTCGTCACCGCTGCGGCTCCCTGCCTTGACGTCACTAAGCCCACTATTATAGTCGCGATCGGGTATGGCTTTCTTCTGGCCGGGCCTCTGTTGACAGCCCTCATACCGACTCTGCTGAAGCTTCTAGTATACAATGTCCTTCTCGTCAACTGGGCGGAAGAAGCTAGTAGTGGGATCTTTGGACAGGCGCTTGGATACGCTCTCCATGCCCTGCCGAATAGTGCGATTGTGAGTATTACATTCATATACCCAGCTCTTCTCTTGTGTGCCGTAGAAGACGATTAACGGACTGAAGACTGTTAAGGCGCTCTTTTCCCGTTTTAAACATTTCGATTGATTGTACCGCCACCAATATAAAACATACAGTTCTAAAACTCATAAAGGTATAATATAATTGAACATGTTATCTAGTGCCTCTTAGAGACAGAAACATGATTGGTAGTACTTCACTCGAAAGAAGAAGAAAAATAGCTCTGTCAACATTTTAACTTTGACTCTAAGATGAATGATTGGTCTCGCTACGCCAGCGAGACCAATCATTATTTATTATTAAAAAATATGTGCTTTTAACATTGATTATATTCATTATTATAATCAATGTTAAAAGCACATATTTTTTATTTTACTTGTTTTTTTCTATATAGGCAAAAAACCTACAAAACGCACCTATTCGCGCCGCTTCGCTGATACACCCATCCCGTACCGTCGTACCTTCGAGAGAGCGAGAGAGAAGCGCTCGGAATACCTCGCCTTAATACATCCAACAGCTTGAAGCGGCGATGAACTCACTTCCTGTCACGCTAAACACATGTGCAGTTGTAATGGTAGTCTCTGACTAACCCTTTATGGATAATAGTCGGGATTGTAAGTATGTAAGGCAGAAAAGACAACCCTTATAATGGAGGGGTAAACAGAGACCGCTTTCTAGTTTTGATACTGGCATTATGTCTTAATCGCGTGGTTCCCGTTCCCTTAGGAATATCGGGATAAAAAGTATTCTATGAGTTAATCCAGGTTATAAACTATCTGTATGCCCAATTTCATCCAAATCCATTTAGTAGTTTTTACGTGAAAGAGTAACAAACATACACACTTACAAACTTTCGCCTTTATAATATTAGTGTGATGATGTGATATATATATTAGTAGGAAGTAGGATGTCACAGACGTTTTAGACCAGTTACAGAGCTGTCTGTCAAGATAGTGTCTTGCAAATTCTTAATGAAATTTTTAATTTAATTAATTTGTTGTGGCGACAAAGCGCGAGGGCGAGTGCTTGGCTTGCGTACTTCAATACATAGTTTAAAAATCTAATCGTTTGTAGGTACGAAGTCGCATTGGGTGGGTTCTAGCCTTATAACCACACGCGCTGTCCATGTAGAAACTCCTTCACCCAGCAGTAGCACGTTTAAAGGCTGAAAACATGTGCAGTTATCATTTGGAGAAACGTGGACTGTAACAGTGGACTGCTTGTGCGGTCTTCATTGCCTCTGACTAACCCTTCGTGGATAATAGTCGTGAATATGTATGCATGTATGTATGTATGATGATGTATGCAGGTGGGCACACTAACGGGCAAGGCGGTGCTGAAGCTGGTGGCGGTGGGGCTGACGGCGCTCTTCTACTTCATCGGCCACTCGCTGGGCGCACAGCTAGGCGGCTACGCAGCGAGGGCAGCTATTGCAGGCGGGGTCACATTCAAACGGTAATATGAAGGTCTGAGAGAATCCCAAACCATTGACTACACTGGCAAGCCAGCACAGGATCGAGACATGTTGCGGAATTTCACGTCGGAGGCCAACACACATTTTGAGTCGGAGTAAAAGAGTAAGTAATAAGAAGGGCTCACTTCCCCCCACGAGACGCGGTTAACCCGAGCTGAGGTCAGGCCTTAAGTGCCCGGTTTTCCGCATTAATCAACCAACTCTGATCATCCAAAGACCAACATCATCTCCTCATCTCCTGGCAGTAAACAAAAAGGAACCTGAGCTTAGCCGTTATCCAGAAAGAGGAAGGATCTCTATCTCTCTTCTGGATTAAGGCACTGTGAGGTAGCCTGCAGGTGCTGGTGTCCCTACTAGCTGGCCTGGCTGGCCACGCCTATCCAGTCCCTCGGTCACTCCTGGGCGGACACCTCGGGACTACGCCGCCGGGAGGACTGCCATTGACGGCGGGTTCAAATTCGAACAGTAAAGAACTCACGTCCCCCCACGGCACAAGGTTAACCTGTGCCGATGTTTGTTCCTCTAGGAGGTTTTGGATTTTCCGCTTTACGGCAGCAATGAATAATCAATAATGTATCTATGGTTTTGCCTACTAGAGTAATGACTTATAAATGTTTATTATGTCAAATTTCCAACTGTAGTAGGCAAAACCACAGATTTATTATTAATTGCGGCCGTTAGTATACCAACTCCAATCCTCTTATGAATCTGGTAGGGGGCAGGGATTTCGCTTGCATGTTGTCATCCCCCGCCAGAAACCATCCAGATAAGTCCGATCACGCGGCTTGAGGAATTGTAAGGTACAGTACACACCATATACACACATCAACAAAATCTAGGAATATTTTATATTTCATCAAATTGTTACATTTGAGATTTTGTCCCTCTTGGGGAAAAGGAAGAAAATCCCAAACGCAAGCTTCAGTGGGTTTGTTGCACAGACATATTATTATATGTCGGTGTTTTGATGTAAAATAAAACCATAAAATGTTCAACGGCTAGGTAATATATTCCTAAAAGAACATAATAAGATGTATACGAACAAAACCAATCCTAAAGCACCCTAGATTCAGTTCAATAGCAATAAATTAAAATATAAATTTTAATTTACTACTACTATCTAGTTAGGAGGTTAGTAACAATTTTTCGTAATATTATGTTAGGTGGTTAGCATTTACATTTCTTGTTTTAATTTATTTGGCCGAAAATACAAAAAAACTATCGGTCCAAATTGCCCCGATGGGTCAATTTCAAATAAATTTAATAATAATTTTCTCACCATTAATTTACCGTCTAAATCAATCTAAACCTTATTACAAAGTTATTACACACCCTAAAACACAAGAAAATCTTATGGGTCAAAAGTGACCCAGCGGGTCTATGATAATTTTAATTTTAAATAAATTTTATTTTAGTGTTTCTTCTACTACCTAACCAGCCAGCTAATATTTCAGCGGTAAGAGCTATGGTCGTGGGTGGTTGGGATAAAACCAGTACCGTCCGGAGTATGAAAAGAAAATTAAAATACCCGGTCTATTAAAAAAAAAAGATAGGGTTACCGTGGGGTTATACCGAAATAAAATTAAGAATAATGGGCGCCAGGATCGTACAGTCGATCAGGACTTGGGAGACGACGTTAACCTACAACTTCACAACAGGTCGTACCTACTCGCAAATCCTCAATGTTTGATAAGTTTACCAACGCTTATAAGTTGGATTTAAAAAAAGACATTGAGAATTGTAGGGTCTTATGAATACCCTACTAAATCAAATTGTGGTATTAAAAAAAGAAATTTAGGTCAAAAAGAAAAACCGTCCACGCCTGCCAGTCCGCTAGGCGGTGTCTTAAAGCCGACGCAGGGGGTAACGGTTGGAACCCCGACGAAACGGGTCTCGCGTCCAGGCTTTAGGGCTCAGCTCTAAATCCTGACGGTGAGACGAGCTTCTCGCGCTGTTGTAAGACTTATTTCGCACGTGGCGGCCGGTGACTCTGCGACAGACACTTCGTGATATCAGCACGGAATCCTCAGTAAAATTATTCTCTCCGCGTTAACATCCTCCAAAAGAATCTTCCATTTCGGCGGTGTCCTTTTCCGAAAGTGTCAAAAATGGAAGGCCATCCTAGAAATTTTCCTCTAAAAGTGGTAAAATTGTGAGCCGTAAGTAATGAAAATAAAGTTAAGAAAAACAAAAACTTTAAATATGACGTTTTCCCAACTTGTCCTGGAACTGAAAGAACTTGTCACTAATCAAACTACATGCATTCTAACAAAAAAAAATAATGTTAAGCTATTAATGTTTTATATTTTAGCGTTTTATTAACGCTTAAAAATACTTAAGTAAAATTTTAAACACTGAAAAAAGACGACAACCTCAGGCGGGAATCGAACCATGTGCAAATATTTGTATAAATATTTCTTTCGGTGCCTGTGAATATAGTGCCTGTGATTAGGTGAAAGAACTGTGTGCTGTGCGTTACAAATCGCCTACATCGCCGCCCGCCAGCTCGCCTCCCGTCTCCTGCCTCATCATCCCAGGTAAGCCTTCAGACCTATCCACCTTCTTTACTCTGCCTTTCTTTACTCTGCTGTATTTGGCGGTGTCTTCTGACTCGCGAATACAGTCTTTAATTAAAAATAAAAAACTTTTCGTGACTTTTATGTGTTTAATATAAATGTTAACTTTTTTAATCGCCGTAGAAAATTAATTGTTAATATAATTAAAATTTAAATTAATAATTAAATTAATTAATGAAAAAATTAACTATTTTTTATAAAAGTATTAAGTATAATTAAAATTGTTTTTATAATATAAAATCTAATTATAAAAATCAGTGTTGCCACCTCTTAACAAAGCCAAACATTAATTACACATTGACATCGATTGTTCATACTTAAAATTAAATTGTCAATGTCTTGCTGCGGTATGAGGTCCCATGTTCTTTGCAAGTGTTCGTAAAGTTTTTGTTCCGATGTCAAATTTGGCGGGAAATCTCTCAAAGCTTTTCGTTGCAACATGTCCCAGGCATGCTCGATAGGATTTAAGTCGGGCGACTGTGCAGGCCAATCCAAAACTTGAAGATCGTGGTCTCGGAGAGCGGCCGACACCAGCCGCGCCGTATGGGAAGGAGCATTATCGTGCATGAGTACATATTCTGTGTAGGACAATAACAGGCTCTACTACCTCCTCGTAGTATTTTTGTGCAGTCATGCTGCCTTGGATCCAAACGAGCTGGGTGCGTCCGCCAAGACGAATTCCTGCCCACACCATGATTGTTCCGCCTTGGTATGAGTGGACCTCCTGAGGGTGCCGTAAACGGCTTACTCTCCCTGGAGTTGTCCAAACGCGTGTTCTTTGTGAATCCAGATGAAACTCAAACCGGGACTCATCGGTGAACATCACCAAAGACGTGTTCGTCACTCCATGGTAAATGATCCCGAGCCCTCGAAAGCTGCCGACCGCGATTAACTCGTCGCAATGCTGGAACACGTAGCGGTCTTCGAGCATGAAGATTAACTTCATGCAACCTCCTTTGCAAGGTTTGGTCGCTTACCAGTATGTGGTGGTCCTGGAGCCTTTGTACTAGTTGCATCGCTGTGATATATTGGTTTGTCTTCTGGCGGTCATTTGGAGAAATCGATTCTGTTTCTGCGTAGTTACACGATATCTACCTGTGTGCCGTTCAGCCACATCCCCAATAACGTGCAATAACGTGACCACAACCTTGATATCACGTATTGGCAGATGCGTAATGCCTCGGCAACGACGCGTTGAATGGCGCCATTTTCTAACATTTCCACGGCTCGTAACACTTCATCTCGACTCAAATGACGACGTGACATGACTCTTAAAGCTCACACTGCACTTTTAATTATAAAACAAAAACAATCTAAGCCCTTTTCATTAATTAATATTAATAATTAAAAAAAAAATTTCCTTGACGTAACGAATTAATAACAATTTTACCGCCGTATTTTGTTTTTTCTTTTGTTTTTTAAAATGTTTTTACAAAACATTTTTAAATTTTGAAAATAGAATAAAAGAGGTTTCAATCTGTTTATAATTTTTTTATGGAAACTAAAAATATTTTAAACTATAAAGTCGTAAATAATTAAGATTAAGCTATCCCTAGATTCTGTTGATGTGTGTAATCCGGTCCTGGGCTGTGATAAATTAGGAGTTGCCCGCGACCTTTCTGGCGTTCGCCATCTCTGAGGTCCCGTGTTCAATCCCGGCGAGACATACTAGAAATAAACATATTTTCCTAAATTGTTTCGCTACTGGGTCTTGTTTAGATTTTATCATTACATAATAAAAATAAAGTAAAAACTAAATAGAAATCTCCACAGGTTTACAGGTCTCGACCCGGCCAGAGCAGGCTACGAACCTCCTACTTTATTTCTTTCTATGGACAAGAAATGTGCCGATTTTGTGGACGTCGTGTACAGCGACGAGGGAGGCTACGCGCGGAACACGAGCAGCTTAGGCCACTTGATCTTCTGGCTGAACCCGAAGCCGTTCTTCACACCAGAAGGCAACAGGCTACAGCCGGGTTGCCAGAAGGGCACCACCGAGCAGGAGCGATTAACTAATGGAAGTAAGCTTAACGACTTTCAGTGCTCGGCCAGACTGCCCGCGCGGGCGCGGCGCGGCGTACTCAAACATTATGTATTCTCATTTGAGTGTCCATAGTGGGCACGCGGCGCGGGGCATACATTTGTACGCCGCGCCGCGCCCGCAGTCTGGCCGAGCACTCACACACACTGACTTCTTCATCATCAACCTCCAATGTTCCAAAGTTTGTAATTTTGTACCTATCTTATTACTAGATTTGAAAACCATTTACCATATTTAACGTTTTTAACAGTAGTAGAAAAGACTTATGCGTACAATAATTAGGATTACGTCACTTCATCAATAAATTTTATTGGTGACATCCTGACACGCGGAGTTCGTCATCATCAGCCTATTAGTATTGCTGTTTGAAGTGTTTCGCTTTAGCATAACCTACTAGCACAAACTACTCCTGTCACAATAACCAAAATATTACACGAATAGGTTGTGTACAGTTTTTTAAACAACTTTATTATTGGATAAACTATTTTATAGAAAAAAACGACCAGTCTCAGGAAAGCTCGAATGGGATTGAAAAAAATACTTTATTCGTCCTAAAAAAAGGTGGCAACTAGAGTTGCCTGACACACCTGACACCCTTTTGCTTCGTCCAAACATGTTTTTAGGTACTACTCATTCATTCTCTAGCTGTGTGTCCTTTGTGATTAAAGTCATAAGGGTCAAGTGAGATGTTGCTGAGATTACGAACCACGTTCGCATTCATGTGTGACAGCAAGAAATCCGTTTAGTTGTAAAGATTTTGCCTACAGCAGCTGACCTGGACCTGCAGACGGTTTAGAGTCTAACGGATTGACTGTGGGAGTTCAGCACTAGTTGGCAAGACCTCTTGGATAGAAAACAAGGCTGTTTTAGCATAAGCAAGCCTTGCATTTGGTGGACCCTTTACCTCTACCTTATTTAAGAATCCCTCACGACTCTTTAGCCGGAAGGGAGCAGGTCTACTTCATGCACGATGGACGATTTGACCTTTTCTTTCTGGCCAGCTAGCTTCTGTCTGGTAGAATTTAACAGACAGAAGCTATGTTTATTTGTTAGCCGTGTAGATAGCGGTAGCGGCCCACTTAAAGTACTACCTACCCCTTTAGTCGTAAGAGGCGACTAACGGACTATTAAGATTGCACATAAACCCAACAGCATAGAGCGACGATGGGCTCACCGTCTATCACGCTGAGCACATGTTCAGTAGTAATTTGGTGAAACGTTCACGTCCACGTTTAAAAAAAAAGTGGACTATGGCTGGAGGACTGCTTCTGCCGTCCTCATTGCCTAGTCGCTGACTATAACCCCTTAAGTTAATCTATGTATGTGTATTTGTATTAGTTATGTATAGTGTATTTGTATTAGTTATGTATAGTGTATTTGTATTAGTTATGTATAGTGTAGTTGTATTAGTTATGTATAGTGTATTTGTGATATGTTCCGGGAACTCCGTGACCTAAATGATTGGACGATATCAAACAGTGGACTGGACTTGGCTATCGTTTAAAAGCTACTTCATAAGACCGCAAGAAATGTCAACTGACCTCCAAACTTCATTTTGTAGATGATAATGTGTCTTTTTAACCTTTTAACAAGTGCCATTGCGTTTCCCTAGACCGGTGCAACCACGACCGCGCCTGGCAGATCTTCAACGTGTCTCTGATAGAATCCCCCACTGGCTTCATCGCGGGCCTGGCCAACAGCTACTACGACTTCGCGAGTAAGGACGGCGTGTTCGCGAACACTGCTTACATTGGCCTGCTAGCTCTTAACAGCGCAGGGTTAGTATATTTTTAACACATAGATAGCAGAGTGACAGGCTAACTGTGTTGCGTAGCGCTGAAAGAATACTACCACCCCCTCTCTTCCCTTGAGTGTCGTAAAAGGCGACTAACGGACTAAAGACTGCACTTACATCCAACAGCATAGAGCGGCGATGGGCTCACCGCCTGCCACGCTGAGCACATGTGCAGTCGATATTTGGTGAAAAGTGAACTATGGCAAAGGACTGCTTTAGAGGTCCTCGTTGCCTAGTTTCCGACTAAAACTTCGGGAGTAGTCGTGATTTTATGTATGTATGTAGATGACAGAGTGGTTACTGACCCCCATCACTTCCGCGCGTCGGCGTCAAGACCTAGCGCAGATGGTCTCCGGCGCGAGTTTGGTTTAACTGGCGCAGGGACGTCTGCCACTACTTGCATGACCTGACGGTTGGTCTTGGGTGTCCGTACGAAATAGAACTTAGTGATTCAAGGAGAGGGATTGACCCAATCTTCCCTTGGGTGTCGTTACGGACTAAACACTACCCATATGTCTAACAGCAAAGAGCGGCGATGGGCTCACCATCTATTACGCTTAGCACATGTGCAGTTGTGTTTTGGTGAAACGTGGCCGATGGCAGGGGACTGTTTCTGCGATCCTCATTGCCTAGTCTCTGACTAACACTTTGGGGATAATATGCATGAATCTATGCAAGTATGTGTATAATTTAACAAGAAAAAATTAATTTAACAACACAATAATATTTATTGTTTTCAGGCATCCAGGCAACTACTGGCTGACGACCACTGACTCATACCCCTATTACAAACAGGAAGAAGGCCTCAAAGATAATTGAATTTAAAACACAACCAATATTAAATTCTTTGTTAAATTAAAAAACTTAATACACCATTAAAGATTAGAAGAATACCTAAAAGATAGCTTATAAAAATATAATAATGTCTTATATTAAAATAATTATTGATAAATTAATATAAATAAAATAATGTAACATGTATGTATGTATGTGTATGTATATATATGTATGTTAATATGTATGATATAAATATATATATCGAACTAAAAATACCTGCACCAAATTAGATATAGGTAACTATTAAATCCTATGAACATATTTTATAAGTCGTACTCTCGCCTAACTTTTGCAGTGCCCGACAGGGTCCGTATTGTTACTAATTTTGAAATTTTGAGGCCTTTGTACATACGAGAAAGCAATAAAGAAATTGAAATTTATTAATAAACAAAAAAAATACACTTAATAATCACATTTTTATTGTGATTTGCAACCAGTAATACTAATTTCCCTCTCCCTCATTATCAAATCAAATACCACTATCATATACGATTTATAATATGTCTCTCAGTATTTCAGTACACAGAGTTGTGTGGGAATGGGAATTGTATGTAGTGTGCTGAGCATGCGAACTACAAGCCTGTCTATGTCCAAGGCACAATAGTAAAACGAATAGAGGTGCAGGGGTGAAGAGAGATTTAATAAAATAAAATCTCAATCAGTGGTTGAGGATTCCGGATAACTGTATCCGATCAAAAACATTAAGGACATGTACAGAACTGCACAAGTCTTGCAACGCAGTTCCGCCGTAAAAAGTTGCGACATCGAATGTAAACCAAGCAGCGATATAAACCAAGTCGGTTAATTCAGCACCTACACCTCTATGGGAACAGCTATCCAACCACTTTGTCATAAACTGATACCTTTTTAGCTAACAACATTTTATAGTAAAAATAGTTATAAGGTGACTGCTAGAAACCGCAAGAAACTTCAAGGGCTAGTCAGGTCAAGTGTTTTAAACATGACAAAGACAAAAAGGTATTCGTGTTTTTTCAACATCATATCACATTCAATAGCAATATCATAACAAAAATAAAATGAAAACAATTAAGGGCAAAGGGTTGACCCGTACGCGTCTGTACCAACGTTGAAGGGTCAATGGCCGGCCGTCTGTTGACCCGTCCGCGTTAGTACCTACGGTTGACGGGTCAACGGCCGGCGGGCCGTTGCCCGCGCGTTGTAAATAGTCGTTATTTTTGATTGTTTTTAGTTTATTTTCAATATAGGTAAGTATCTATCATTTTACCTTATCTAAAAGAAATAGAAATAACAAGAAAGATACTAATTTTTTGATAGGTACCGATTCTCCTTTTTATGTAGACTAGTTTTGTTGTAATTTTTAAATCTCATACCAGTTGATTGATACTTCAAATTTGAAATAAAGGTTACACAACATCGATTTATGTTTGAGCATCAATTACTCGGATGTATCAGTGATTTAGTTTAGACTTTATTGCAAAGCATGGGGTTCATATTCGTTGCCATTCGTTTCCCACGTTTTGAACCATTACGCGCAAGGCACCGAGACGCTACGTTACGTGTGTTTCATCATCATCATCATCAGCCTATACTAGTCCACTGCTGGACATATGCCTCTCCAAGTCTGGGACCGGAAAACCCCTTTTTTTGGTTAAGTCGATTGTTAGGGAAACCCCATCAAAAGGTTACCGAACGATAGGGTTTCCCTATTGATAGGGTTAGTCTTTCGTAGCGGTAACTTTTATGAATAAGGTTAACTGCTTCCAATGCACTTACCTAATCAAATAGGGTATTTGTAACGGTAATTTTAAGCGCTTATCAACTAATAAGGTTACCCTATTGTCTTCTATTTTGTTTTCGCGCACAGCGGGCGGCGGGTTGCGGGCGGCGGATTGCAGTCCGCCGCCGCCGCCGCCCGCTGTTGTCACATGAGTTAAGAAACTAAAAAAACGGAACAGAGACAAAGCTTCATACAACCGCGCCGCCGCCGCCCGCGCTGCCGCCGCCGTCGCGACTCGCGAGTCAACTACTACAAGCATACGGCGCATGTGTACGTGTCAACTAGCCGCTGCGTCGCGTACGCGCCGCCACTAGATAAATTCGGTTTACGCTCGCTCGGCCAGTGGACGACTGCCTGCACTGCACAAAGCACGTCATTTGTTTTGTGCTCCTGCATATTATTTCTTACAAAATTGTTTTTTTTTTTTAATTTATTTAGGAACGAACAGTTACATATTTTTAAATAAATCTACGAACAAATTATTAACTATAAACCTAAAGTTCCCTAAATTATACATTTATATTATATGAGGCAAACTTACTTACAATAAAAGAATAACAGGCAATACTTATATAATCTTAACTAAAAAAATCAAAATCAACAATACTAAATTACTAATGGACCACGCGCGCAGCAAGCCCAGGCCAGTAACGGCGCTCTGCGCTCAGGGACAGACGTGGTCGCTGCGACAGTACAAAACATTGGTAAAAAACAGTTCTTTACATTACAAATTACACTACATGATTATTACAGAACAACATAAAAAGGTCTCAGTGAGAGATCTACATTCTGCGAGGTATGTAAGGTAAGCTTAGATATGTAGGTAGGTACCCATATTTTGCAGCAAAGTTTAAATGTAAGCAAAAATTAAATGTTTCCTTAAAATTAAGTTGTTTTCCAGTTAAACAATCAAAAAATGTTGGCTACACAAATCGTCCTGGTGCATGTACAGTGCCGGCATGACTATATTTGCTTTGAAGTACTTACTTATTCTAACGCGGATAAAGGATGCCGCCAATAGAAAACAAAAATAAACCACTACATGATGTAACTTCTCCGCCCAACCTTAAACCTTCTGCCTAGTCTACCTTATAATACATACACACATCATCGCCGCTTTTACCTTAACTTATTATCTAATTCTTAAAACTATTTAACCTAATTTATCTACAATCTAATGGTTGTGTTTGTATGATGATGAAACCTTAGCATAGCTTAATTCTATTTGCAGTGAATTTCAGTCAAGCAATGTAATATTATAATAAATACTATTTTGGCCAGATCGTCTAGTGAACCCTCCGTTGTTAACCGCATTTAAGTAACTCAAGTTCCTTCGTGAAAGTTTAGTAATTGGCTTATCCCTGTGTTAAATTATTTCCTCCTGACCTAATTACCTACCAGTCTATAAAACATATCATAGATATGTGTAGCCTAGCAACGACTTCGTCTGAACTGTGACCTAAATCCTACACTGCAGCTGCGGGGAAGATTTGTAACCACTCAAAGATAATCAGATGATAGCCTAGCTTGCAGGTATTATTATTTATTATCAGTAGCATGATACATAAGAAGCTATGTGCAATTTACGTAAAGGTTTTGTGGAATTATAAAAGTCTTGTGGAAGTATAAGAGCTCCATCCTCGCCCATATCGTGCCATTCAACGCATTCGTCCTTCAGGCCCCGCCACTTCGACTTTAATTTATAGAGAGTCATCACAACGTTTGACTTATTTTCCTCTCACATTATGAAATATGTGTTAGCATTTTAATTATCATTATTCCTCATAAATCAATAGTGTTTACCTCAAGGCTGGCTATCATCCAAATATCCTTTTCAAATTAAGAACTTAATTGTTTAATGCAATAACTGTGTCTTATGAAATCACTTATTGAACAGATGTGGGATGCCAACATCCTACCGGACACTTATTCCTCTGATTATTGTGTGTCTATTATAAGAGATCACAATGTAACAATACTAGCTTACTGTCCTCTTGTCTTATTAGAAAGTTAATATTCAGTTCGATAAAGGGTGGTTAATTTATTCAAACGCCACTTCAGGCGGTGGCTAAAATAGAATGCTATTAATACAGGTAAAATTACTTTTATTTACTCTTAGTATCTATTATACTGATCTTATAAAGTATAAGTACATCTCAAGTTTATTGAAAGATGTTTAATTAATTCAACATCCTTGACTTTAGGAAGTGAACTTAAATAGAATACTAACATTTGAAGTTAATTACTTTGGTTTACTCTTAGTGTTTGATTGCGCTGATTCGAAGGATGTGAATGCTGGGAGAAAAAAGGAATAGATCTCACCTTGATCGGTTTTCGCCGATTCTTCGAAGTCCCTTTGCATGCGCGCCACGCAACTCCGCTTGCACACGCGTTTATTAGAGATAGTTTTTTATGATTTTATAGTGGCCACTTTTAATTAGGTGAAAGTTCACACGCTTAATTTTACACACGCAACTTAATAAGGTAAGATGCACTGATAGGGGCAGCAATTTATCGCCCTATTTAATTATTTTTTCACGAGCACACGCGTTTTCTTCGTCAATTCTTCAAGGCGCCATTCGGAACTAGCTAGCTTAGCTTCCGTCTTCTTCTGTGACAAGGTGCGAGGGAGACGGACAGAGGACAGTAGTCCGAGGAACAAGGAGGGCTATAGAACCAGCGCGCTAATGTTCGTTATTCAAAATATGCGTGTATAACATATTTTATTTGAATGTAACTGGGCAATTTCACCTTTCATCATGGTATGTAAATTTTTATATTTAATTTTAAGTTATTTTATTATTTGGCGCAAACATGCCCCCCAGCTTGACAGAACCTAGGTCTGTCAAAACAAACTGATACTAAATTAAACCAAAAATAAACTAATCAATGTAGTGTAATGGTATGATAAATAAATAATAATAAACTTACGATAATTATATTAAGTGGACTGTATGTTAGATTAGAAATCACTGAGTAGGCAACGGGTATATCTTAACAACAGGTCGACGATAGATGCCCGACTTCGTACGAACATTCACCACTCGCACAACCCCATCTTTACCCGGAAATACCTTTTCTATTATACCTAATGGCCAATCTAATGGAGAACTATTCTCTGCCTGAAGCAATACAACTGTACCTTCTTTAATGAGTGAAGTATTTTTTAACCATTTATTGCGAATTTGCAAAGTATTTAAATATTCCGTCTTCCAACGTTTCCAAAACGACTGTATTAGACTGTCGAGCATACGTTTTCTGTCGATTGTACTAACATTCTCAGAGACAGTTCCCGTAGGAAAGGCCTTTAACGGTGTTAAAGTCAAAAAGTGAGCCGGGGTTAACGCCAATGGCTCGGAAGGATCCGAACTCAACACGGATAACGGCCGTGTGTTCAAGACCGCTTCAATTTGCGTTAAGAGAGTAGTCATCTCCTCGACAGTGAGTAGCTGCTGGCCAACTACTCGATGAAGGTGGGTTTTCACACTCCTAACGTTACCTTCCCATATTCCACCAAAGTGGGGAGAAGACGGCGGATTAAACTTCCATTCTATGGAGTTAGTTATGAACTCCGTCGAGAATTTATCAGAGTACTCTTTTGACGAAACCAATTTATAAATTTCATCCAGGTACGATTTCGCGCCGATGAAATTTGTACCACAATCGGTATAGACAAACTTAATAGGACCGCGTCGCGATATGAACCGTTTAAAAGAATTTAAAAACGACTCAGTACTTAAGTCACTAGACAATTCGATATGTACCGCCTTCGTTACGAGACAAACGAACAGGCAAATGTACGCTTTTTGACTGCGTACGCCACGTCTGCGAAAAGGTATGACCTTTAACGGTCCTGCATAATCGATCCCGGTATGGAAAAATGCCTTAGCTTCCTGCACTCGACAAGCGGGTAAATCCGCCATAACAGGAAATTTATTTTTGGGATTAGCTTTGAAACAAATATTACATTTTTGCACTCGTTTACGGACGATATTTCTAGCAGACAAAATCCAATATTTTTGACGGAGTAATGACATTAATAATTCAGGTCCAGTGTGTAAATATTTATTGTGATAGTGATCAATTATTAAATCAACAGTGTGATGTTGTGCAGGCAATAATATCGGATGCTGACTATTATATGACAAGTCGGCGTTACTCAAACGACCGCCTACCCGAAATATACCATCTTGATCTACAAAAGCCTTTAACTTTAGAAAGGCCGGGGCTAACAGTTTGTTAGAATTAAATTTTTTAAACTCATCGCCAAAGTAAGCGTGCTGTAAATCTTTTATAATTAATTTTTCTGCCATCTCAAAGTGGGATGTTTCAAACCGTCTAGGTAATTTTTTTAGGAATCGCAAAACATAAATAACAGCCCGTAACATCTTCGGCCATGAAGAAATGTTCATAGCGAGAGAACACCAAACAGTAGGTTGAGTGTTTTCAACAGTATTAAGTAAAGTTACAGTTTTTCCTTCGGGAACGTCAGTAGCCGACGTGGGATCGAACTCGCGAATAGGCCACTGCGACATAGGTAACCGCGCGAAGCTAGGGCCGGGAAACCACAATGGATGAGCGCTCAGTTGCGCGGGCGTCAGACCACGTGATAAACAATCGGCAGGGTTATCTTTTCCGGGAATAAAATTAAAGCTACTAGGAGACAAACATTCCTGAATTTTAGCAACCCTATTTGCTACAAATGTTTGCCATCGCGCAGAAGGCGCGTTGATCCAGGCTAGTGCAACCTGACTATCCGTAAAAGCATAAACATTATTTATTTTGACGCGCTGAGAGTAAACATTGACAACAATACGAATAAGTTTTGCTAAAATTAAATTGCCACACAATTCTAATCGAGCTAATGTTACGTTCCGTAGGGGTGCTACGCGAGATTTTGCACAAATTAAATTAATTAGATATTTATTTTCATCGGGAAAATAAATATGAAAATAGACAACCGCACCGTACGCTTGCTCGGACGCGTCAGCGAAACCGAGTACTGTTATCACGCACGCAGGGTTGACTCCAATGTTTCGCGGTATTTTAATATTGCCTAAGAGAGGCAATTCCGATTCGATTTGGCGCCACAACGATATTATATTTTTGGGTGGTGTTTCATCCCAATCAATATGATTTGTCCAAAGGGACCGTATAATTAATTTAGCCAGCAAAACTACGGGAGCGACAAATCCCATTATGTCCCATAGTCGGGCAATAGTGGAAAGAATGGTACGTTTAGTACAATCACAATTACGTACATTTATTGTAAACATGAAAACGTCTTCAGCTGGTAACCAACGAAGACCTAATATTTTAAATGAATCATCAGGACCGAACTCAACATCCGAAGATACACGATAAGCAGGCGGAATACTTTCCATTACTTCCGGTGAATTACTAGAAAATTTAACCAACTCAAACCCCCCAGCATGGAACAATGCGATTATTTGTCGCGAAAGCTCAATACCTTCGAGAGGCGTCCGACAGGAGGTGGCGAGGTCGTCCATATATATATCACGCCTGGCAACAGGAGCAGCAGCCGGGAATTGTGAACCTTCGTCACTAATTAGTTGACGGACCGTTCGAATGGCAAGATACGGGCTCGAGCACAAACCAAATGGAACTCTCGTCATTTGATACAATTGAAGGGGTAGGTCGCAATTTTCGCGAAATAAAACCATTTGAAATCGCCTATCCTCAGGTTCAACTACTAATTGTAAGTACATTTGTCGAATATCGGCGCGAATAGCGACTGGTAATAATCTGAAGTTCAAAATTATTTCAAATAATTCGTTTTGTAAATTTGGACCAATATGTAATAAATCATTAAGTGACAACCCTGACGTAGTCTTCATACTCGCATCGAGCACTACGCGTAATTTAGTTGTACATTTGTCCTGACGTATAACGGCGTGATGCGGAATTACGTAATAAGGATCAAGTTTTAAGTTTTTATCGACGGGCACTAAATATCCCTTGGATAAATATTCCCTAAAAACGTTATTATAATCTAATTTAACGTCCGCGTTTAAAGCTAATTTACGTTCCAAAGATAAATACCTACGTGTTGCCATCTGTAACGAATCGCCTAATTTAGAGGGTTCGTCTCTGAAAGGCAGTGCAACGGTGTAACGACCGTCTTTATCGCGCCTAACGGTCTTTTTATAGAAAGATTCGCAATCTTGCTCATCAGGAGCGAGTACGTTAGCTGTAGGTATGTCCTCCAATTCAAAAAAGCGAGTGACCGATTCAGATAAATAATTATTTTCGAACGTGCAATACGTGTGCACATCAGTCTCGGTATTAACGACCGGAGCCTGACCATAAACAATAAAACCGAAAGTAGTATCCATTGCTACAGGTTCGCTTAAACCACGAGCGATAATATTTGGTCGTATTATACGCGCAAAAAAGTCCGAGCCGACTATCAAGTCGATTTCACCCGGTTCCGAATAAGTTGGATCTGCAAGCGGAATGCCCTTCAAATAATCCAGACATTCGCTATCTATTTTCGCGGAAGGGAGCTCACTTGTAATACGGTGACCCACTAACGGCTTAATATCAAAACAAATCGATTTGTCCACTCGGGAATTTAATGTTAAATAAGTAAATCCTTCTACAGGGTTATTTAAATCGCCTACTCCGCATACGTATTTAGTTGGAGAGGGATATATTTTTATGTTTAATTTTTCGCAACATTTAATAGTTATCAACTCACGCTGAGACGCGCTGTCTACCAAAACACGGACGGTATGCATGTTACCCTGATCGTCAAAAACATTGCATTGCGCAGTACCAAGCAAAACGGTGCGCGCGGGCTCAATATTCGTTGCGCGTGCGGCGGTAGTGCCGAGAATGCGAGCGCCGACAACTCTCTGTTGCAACGTACACAAGGCAACCGAGCGTGAGTCACGCGCTGAGCGATCACTCGAGTCAGCTGACTGCGTCTGCGGTGGCGTGATTGATGCGGCGTTCCCTGTACCTGCTTGCGATAAGCCGCGCCGAATTGTTTGTCTACCTCCGTCGTTTGAAGTAATGTTCAAACCGTGATTTTGATAGTTAGTATTATTTTCGAAATGTAATAATGTATGATGGCAACGTGAACATTGATTACATGTAGCCTTTGAAGTGCATTGACGAACTAAATGTGACGGATTTAAACAGTTCACACAGGCTTTATTTAGTTTAATTATATTGTATCGTTCCGACGGCGACAAAGCCATGAATTTTCCATAAAAACGCAACTGAGAATGGTCAGTATTACCACAGCATAAGCATGAATTTCGTTCGTTAACAACAAACATTTTATTATTCTTATCAAAATTACTATTGGAACGGGAAGTTGGAAATCTGTTAATTTTCGACACAGAAGGTGCCTTTAATGATGGCTGCTTCGTATTTAATGTACTATTATTACTGACGCGGTGCAGTACATGAGATTGATTACGCACAAATTCAATAAACTGCGAACAAGTAGGTAATTTCACTGAGTTACTAAATTGCATTTCAAATGATTTTATCGTATTTATATCTACCTTTTTAGAACCAAAATGAATAAAAATGAAGTCTTCTAGGTTATTTAATTTTAACTGTTTTAATGAACAAACCAATGCGCTAAACTTATCAATGAAATCTTCTAAACTGTTTGCACAGCTATCCTTAACAGGAGGTAAGTTAATTAGCTTATCTATGTAAGAGGCGGCTAAAACGCGTTTATCGTTATATTTATCGAGTAAAGCGTTCCATAACACATAATAGTTCTCAGCTGTAGGCACAATCCCTTGACAAATGGTTTGCGCTTTCCCTATTAATTTACCCATCAAATATTGTATTTTTTCATAATCATTTAAGGTGACATTTTCGTGTATGGTATTCTTAAATGTTTCATAAAATAAAGGCCACTTTTCCAAATCACCATCGAAAGACACTAATTCCAGCCGCGGTAATTTCGGGCCTTGGTGAACCTGATGAGACAGTATTTTCGCCTCGGAGGTACTATGTGTCGCCTGCGACAGTGACTGCATTTTTGTATACTTGTATATAACACGAGCATAAAGATCCTCAAAAGCGAGCATGGATTCGTAATCCGGATCTCCCGCGTCGGGATTCGAGGATATCAGATCATTGCGATCGTCCAATGATCGTACGAAGTCCGACCGAATAATGTCGGCAGTACCCGCGTTAGATAAAAATGTATCTACTTGATCTGGAGTATCCAACTTCTTCATCGAATCGAAGATTTGTTGCATTCGTACAAAGTATGTATTTACTTTAACTTGTAATCTATTCAACGCGCGAGCGTGTCGATCTTGCGCTCCACTAGTTACGGATGCTGTAGCCATAATTAAATGTTATTAATTATATACTGATAACCAATAAATATATTAACAATAGTAAACTAAACCAAACAGGGTACCTATTCCAATATCAATGTGAAACCAATGTGAAACAAGTGAAATCGCCACAGGTGCGTATATGACCTTTCAAAATGGCGGGCTGCAAATAGGTAATTTTTCGAATTAAATAAAAGATCCGGTCGTTAGGATCAAACTATGATTGCGCTGATTCGAAGGATGTGAATGCTGGGAGAAAAAAGGAATAGATCTCACCTTGATCGGTTTTCGCCGATTCTTCGAAGTCCCTTTGCATGCGCGCCACGCAACTCCGCTTGCACACGCGTTTATTAGAGATAGTTTTTTATGATTTTATAGTGGCCACTTTTAATTAGGTGAAAGTTCACACGCTTAATTTTACACACGCAACTTAATAAGGTAAGATGCACTGATAGGGGCAGCAATTTATCGCCCTATTTAATTATTTTTTCACGAGCACACGCGTTTTCTTCGTCAATTCTTCAAGGCGCCATTCGGAACTAGCTAGCTTAGCTTCCGTCTTCTTCTGTGACAAGGTGCGAGGGAGACGGACAGAGGACAGTAGTCCGAGGAACAAGGAGGGCTATAGAACCAGCGCGCTAATGTTCGTTATTCAAAATATGCGTGTATAACATATTTTATTTGAATGTAACTGGGCAATTTCACCTTTCATCATGGTATGTAAATTTTTATATTTAATTTTAAGTTATTTTATTATTTGGCGCAAACAGTGTTCGTTATACAGATATTCTAAAGTATAAGTACATCTGAAGTTTATTGAAAGATGCTTAATTTATTCACTATCCTTGACTTTTAGGAAGTGAACTTAAGTTAACTATTTTTCCATCAACTTCCACCCCGGTCTCTCAGACTGAGTGGTTAATTTGATAGCTTACCAAAACATAGTTAGTATACTTTAGTAGGTAGTAAATTAGGTAGTTAATTATCCCTGTTAATCATTGTATCAATTACATTTAGAAGTTATCTTTTACTCACTTTAATAGGTATAAATTAGACTGTACTAGGTATTAGTCTGATTGATTTAGATTGTTCCCATCAAATATTTCTATGTTTCACATTATTAGAAGTAAGTACTTACATATCTTAAGAGGTCTTTGACCATTAAGGTGAATTCAAATGGTATTAGTAGACCATTATCAGGCTAATTAGCAGGTTGTTATCAATCAATTATTTCTATGTTTCAGATTATTAGAAGCTCATAGCTGGCAATGTCTTCCTTCAACGACTTATCCTAGGTTCTAAACTGGTTTTAGTTGTTCAGTTTGTATCAGCTTATTTTTTTTTACTAATAGGTATCGGATGTGTACTTTTAATACCTTGAAGAGTGCAGCAATATAAGATCGTATCGCATCCCAGGGAAAGCTAAAAATGCCTGTTTGGTCATTTCAGTATTAGAAATCAAACATCACAGTACAGCTATGCTTATTTGCTATAACTTTTAGTATTTTTCTTGTAATAGGAAACCAGTCTAGACCTTTTAGGTATTCCAAAGTAATGATGGTACGATATTACCATACTTCTGTTAATTATTTAAAGTGAATAATTAATTGGTAACAACTTTAGGAAAACAATTAGAATTTTATCGGCCTGCGGTAACAGATTACTTGCCTAGATAGGACCCACATCACTTCATCATAATTTTATTTAGCACCGTAACTTAATTATCTCTACCTTATTAGTCTGAATTAATCCAGCCTGGCCTCGCGGCTCAAGCACCCATCCTATGTACGCACAGCGTGCAAATACCTTGCCCTCCCTTAACTAACAATATATATATCCGCCTACCTATAGATTCCTACAACTTTCCTCACTTGAAAATGCCTATATTTTGTCGAACTAACAGTCCCTACTTGTGTACCTTGCAATCTAGGCCCAAGCCACATTTAACTTAACTTCGTGGTGAGTTGTGAGAGTCGCATTGCCCCTGAAAGCAACTAACTCCTAAATGTTCTATCAGTCGAGCCAGTATACTCAGTGTGTCATTTTCCTATCACTACACTGTGTGTACGGAGGTAGACTCGAAATTGGACTGGGTCATACGGGTCTACCTCCAGCTAAATGGTGCCTGACCTATCTTCAACTTTCACTAGGGAGACAACTGTCTCTCCCCCATTACTCCGTCGAAGATAGTGTATTGTTTAGCGTAATGATATAAAACGCCGACCTTATTAAATACAATCAAAGGTCATCCAGACCGAAGTCTGTTGAAAGGTATATAGGTTTTTGTTGCCACCGTTATGCGTTTCCGCCGATATACCCCGAAATACTTCATTTCGTTAACGGATTCGAGTTGCGATCGCAATAGTTTTACTTTATTAATCACTTTCAATTTCACAAATCTTAATTAATATCGCAGCTCGAATATCACTTAGCGCACTATCAAAGCTCGGACACTATTTTTCCCGTATGAGTAGTTACCGCACTCTTAAATTGGACCGCGCCTCCGACGTCCCAAAATTGAATGCCCGCTAATTTTCCGCCCTTTTCCCAAGCATCTTAACTTTCGCGCCATCCGCCCCCAGCATTCGCCCGCGCGAATCCGCTTTTCCTCCCTTCAACCAATCCCTAGCTGTTTTTCGATGCGCCTCGCCTTCGCGTCGCTTAATATTTGTTATACGCGAACTTCGCCTTGCGCCACGTGGAGATAACATCCGACCTCTCTTTCTATCTTTTTCTCAACCTCTCGCTCGCTCATTGCCGCCTTCGCCGCGCAATTCTAAAATTTTTCCATAATCTAACCAAATCTCGTCCGACAGCCAATATTACATCTTTGAATATCTAAATGTAGCCTTCTATTAACAATTCCCTCTCAATAATCCTCCACTTAAGCCAATAATCCTATATTTAGGGAAATTTTTTACCGCCTCTGTGGTCTAGTGGCTAAGCTACCTGTTTCAGACCCAGAGGTCCCGGGTTCGATTCCCAGCGGGGAGTACATCTTTGTGTGCTCGGTTTGGATGGTGGTAGGGCTGTTAGGTCCGCCTGGCTAGCTACCACCATCTTATCTAAGTCTGTCGCCATAACAACGATGTTTATAGCATTGTTGTGTTCCGGCAGTTTGAGATAAGATAGCCAGTTCCTCAGTGGTTGAGGATTCCGGGTGAAGCGCGCTTCCACCTTCGGCCTTATCGTCGCTTGCCATCAGGTGAGATGATGGCCAAGCGCTTACCCGTTGCCAATAAAAAAAAATATATATAAAAAAGTTCCGTATTCCGACCATAGATGGCGTCCGCCCGTAGGTGAACCACTTTGCCGACTCCCAAAGCCCTGCGAAATTCAAAATAAAAATAAAGTCCTAGTCAACCTAGCAACCTTACGCGAAGCCCAAGTAAATGACTTCCGCTAGACGGCGCCTATGTCGCAAGGGACGCGCAGAGCAGTCCCCGCGAAATTCAAAATAAAGAAGTCAAACTAGCAACCTTATGCGAAGCTCAAGTAAATAACTCACACTAGACGGCGCCTATGTCGCAAGGAGCACACAGAGCAGTCCCCGCGAAGTTCAAACTAAAGATAAAGCGCTAGACCACTGACCATTATTCTGAACTAGTTTATTATTCCCTTTTTCATGCTTATTATATTAATGGTGCTACGCATTAATATTTATTTTAGTGCTACTCCCACACATTCCTTACTAACGGACGGATACCATTCATTCTGTACCGTTACAGCCGCCCCCGATAGAATTTAAGCAGATAAAGTACCACTCTTATCTGCGGCGAATTATATCTTAACCCTGTACTTAATTAAGTACAAAATAGCACGTCCTTCCTTGCCAACCTCATTGTCATCCTATCCCTCAAAGATATTCCTACTATTTATAGTTCCTCCCCAAATCTCTAATGACTCCTTCCTCCATAAGCTTTCTCATTGCAAAATAGCCCACACCCTCATCTATACCAATACTCCCCGATCTTCCCTCTATTCACTCTTATTTATTTATTTTTATTTTTTTTATTTTTTTACTAAACTCATGTGATGGCTGTGTGGACTAGATTCCCTATTTCAACTCTATGTGTCATAGAGTACAGAACTTCTCTCATGGCCTCATCTGATTGTCTATGACATGGCACCCATTTTCATAGCCACCCTTTCCTCAACTTAAATTTTACCAAATTTTAAAGTTACTCTCTACATTGAACAAGAGGTTCAACTCGTAAGTATTTTAATCTATTCTTACTTCCCCAATTTAGACTTGTAGTCTTCCCAGTGGTGATAATGTCGGTTACCTCAGACCGCCTTAGCCACGTGTGGAGCTTTGTTAGATCGCTACCAACCCTTTATCACACAGTATTCCCCTAACTGGATCGCCGTTATTAGCGGTTTTGTGGTACGCGAAGGCCCTACCTTTTTTTTTTATTCTGCAGTATTTTTTCTATTACTATTTTTGACAACAATTTCTCCCTTTCTAACCTCGGGTAGTACTACTAATTCTCCGCCCACCTTTTCCTCTCGATTCCTTATATGCGAGACATTCTACCACTTGCCTCTGCTAATAGTGACCAAGGTCCTTTTCCTTCCCCCTACGGTATCATCTTCTAAAACCTACAGTGTCTGTCAGTTCCGTGAGCATGGCAGCCTAATCAGGTAACTTTTATACCTATTATTTTGTAGCCATAGAATCATTCAACCATGCCTCTCTTCCTCCCTGGAATCATACTATTTGCCTTTATTATATGTCTATTTATATTTTAATTAGGTCAAAACCATGTTTAATGAGTCACTCAAGATTCTACCCAGCGCTTTAACTATTTACTTCTTTCCCTCTTTATGGTTATATTTACAGAATTTCAATATGTGTGACTTTCTAGTGCTGGTTCATGATGCCTTTAGAAGATTTTAGTTTTACATTTGCACAAGGCACATTATTAATATTATAACCTCCCGAATGTTTGTAACTCTAATTGGTTACTCCCTAACTATTCTACTCTACTTTCAGCCTTCCGACCAGATGGGAAAATTCTCCAGCAACGCAAGATCCCTTGACTACGCCAAAATGAAATGCCATCAAAAGCCTCTGTTTCTGCAGCCGAAGACATTATCTCTCTATAGGTCAGTCAAGTATAATTGTCCTGATTTAGCCTTCATCAGACGCCCCCAAAGGAACCGCCCTACAACAGAACTTTCACATCCTTCAGAAAGGCTAATTTAGGAGGTGTAGCGCGGATGGTAGTCACTTAATTTTATTGTGTGTAAAGCGACCCCATCCCTATGGCACACTTCCGAAATTCCGATTCATTTTTTTTTTCTACAATTTAAATCAACCTGCTCGTTATCTAAATTGTATCTTGTGCCCCGTGTAATTGAATAATGTTCAAACTCCCTAATTAAACTACTATTACTACTTTAACAGTGCCAACTAAGAGTGCTCCTTGCGCCTCCTATAAGTTTATTTAATGGTAGGTTCCTTTTTTTTCTTGTGTATATAGGCGACCAAGGACCTCGCTTGCAGCTCGCCTTCCTCGCTGGCCCCGTTTATTTAAATATTCTACCCAAAATTTAGCGAGTTACAATCGGAAATGACAAAGTTCGAACCTTATGCAAATGAGAGTTCTCTAACATAGTTAACAGACCTCATCTCACCATTAAGTCAGACATATCGCAATTCCAGTATCTATCTCGATTCGTAATAGCTAACATTATATATAAAAAAAATATTCTCTGTTTACAGATCCCGACTATTTCTAAACCGCAATGGCGGTGAAGTTAATGGTTTAATGAATAAAGCATTTGAGGTCATTTTTGCTAGCACAAGAAAATACCCTACTAGAGTGATCTATCATAACGCCGACTGTATAAGGTAAGTTTCCCTCCACCCTTTTCCTTTAGTCGACATAGAAGACAGTAACCTACAATTAACCTTTAATTTCTTTTATTCTCAGAATGACCTTAAGCTGATAGGTCTCTAATTTACTAGAATAAGCAGAATAAGATTACTAGGGCTAGACAAAATCAGAATAAAGCAACTTGACCTAACATAACTAGACTTATGTATTCACACTTGCAAACAAGATATCTTTATCTTTCCGTGATTAATGATCTTGCTAACACCATTTCATCAACTCAATGTCCCGGCCTACATATGTGAAAACTGCCAATTAATTAGTTTGTATAAAACAATCTAGATGCAATATGTAGTTCACATTAACTAACAATTTTAAGGTTGTGTCTTAATTCCGACAATAACCTTCATTAGCACTAATTTTAATCATCTACAATTACATCACGTACATATTAGATGCCAATAATCCAGATTATTTAAGAATTCTAACAATTCATAATAAAAAATAACCAAACAAGATAATCCCGCTTGTGACAGTCGGCGCTGACCTTGCCACAAGTTAAAACGCGTTTCGTTCGTCCTATCATTCCTAACTTTTAACCAATTCATTGAGTTATTATTTACTAATCAACTGTTAATCAAACCTATTTAATTTCATAATAACAATTTTAATATAGCAGTATTAGAATATTATTATAAGTTCCGAACATCAACATTACTGGTTAAGTATTTGAATGGCCTAGTGCGAACTAGGTTTCAGGTCTCACCTCGGGAAAATAAATTTCCTATTGACTCTAAAATCTATTACTAATAAATTTATTATTTTCTTCTGACATGTAAGATAGACCATGACTCTAGGTCGGGTTTCGTAACTTGAACTATGCCTACCTCCATGATAACCTCGGTTAAATATATAACGAAATATGTCCAATTCGGCTGATTTTATTAAATTTAAGTTATGCTACTAAACAGTACGTGTCCTAAGAACGTCACACATCCGAAACCCATTTTAGTTCTATTTTCTTTACTCAACTAAATTAGAACATGTACCTGTTGACGCGAGGCAACATCTAAATAATTACTTTGTATGATGTGAACTGTGAGCTGATTTTGTATTGTAATCTCGATAACGCAATATCAGGGAATTACTTGTTAATAACTTTTACTCTAAGAGATTTATTCTCAGCTCGCAATGTCAGTCGCTTTATTTCCGGCTTGAATGTTTCTGCGGATTATGAGTTTAAAATTATCCTACAACTTAAGATTGTGGTATATAAAATCGATCACTGTTTTATAAGTAGCTTGTGTTAACTTTTAAAATTATAAAATGATGGTTTAACTAACGATTATTATGTGACATCCGCCCGCAACTCGCCTTTATAATCGATGTGGTAACATATGCTATTGCCATCCCCATAGCATAACATAGTTCATTAAATTTTCTGCTATATCCCCCCCCCCCCCCCTCTCTCTCAGCCAATCTACTATTTTTTTTTCTTTTTTTTTTTTATTATTAGTATTGACATCAACAAGCGCCCCCAAGAGTCCACATGACATATTTAATTTGCTTTTGGCCTCTGAAGCTACCAACCTTATTAGTCACCAGTCCAGTAACAATGTTTTAATATATTATCCAATATGTATTAATATTTTAAAGTATTTTTTTTTTTTCAGTACAATTCCAGTAATTACAACAATCTACCACCAGTGCCTACTCTCCTTCCACTACATATGTATGAGCCCGAAGTAGCTTCAAGATGCTGTTACTCCGGCCCGGAATATGGACCTGCCTCAAGCCCTACTACCAGAACCCACCATTACGCTAGTTTCATTATTCTATAGCTATGTTATTAGAGCCTCTGATCACTCGTCCCCTTGTCTCCTCCCTCTCTCTCTGGTCCATTCCCTTTACCCTAATAGTAGTTATCCTTGCCATCTAACTATCGTTCCTTCGACATTACTATTCTTTTATAGAAAAGGCCGCCAACACACCCCTACGTCAATATTCATTTACAAGTCTCAACCACTAAGATCTAATTTTACTACTATAATATCTTTAAAATAACTGTTACCCAGAGGGATTTGTTAAGACCAGCATAATGTATATTAACGTGCCTTTTCCCGACCCGACTGAATCTATATAATGCAAAGTAATGTCTTTTATTATTAAAATCGAACTTATCTACTAAACAGGGTACCTGAGTTTTTTCTTTTTTAATAAACATTTTTCAAAGTACATAAATCTTCTTATTAAAATTAAAACTTAGCCACTAGGGTAACATTGACTACATCACATAGCTTAGACACCTTATTTACTTAATTACAATATTAAATCTTTAATAATAAAATAGCGGGAACAATAATTATGTCTTATTCCTCGACCAAAGATAACCAAGCTTGAATAATTCGATAATCCTTGTCTAATAGACCAAGAGTAACAACCCAACTAAGGTACTTATAACTATATCATCACATTACACATTAATCTAATTTATTCTACAATCCTTTCCTCATCTGGGTCAACCTATTTCCCCTCCCCTGTCAAAGGTAATTACAGCTAACTACTTTTCCCGGCTCAGCCTCAACCTAGGGCGGTGTCCGAAGTTATTGATAATAGCGAGATAGATGAATTGTGTTGAACTTTCCCCTAACTTTGTCGGTATTTGGATCCACTAGGACATAGACATTCTGGTAGGGTCTAGCAGCGACAACAAAAGGTCCCTCGTACAGAGAGGTAAATTTCTTTGTAATCTTCTGACTGGCATCTGACTTATTTAGCTTCCTTATCTTTACTGTATCCCCAATCTGATATTGTATTATTCGATATCTTTGGTTAAATTTATACTGTCGATTTTCCCCTGCTCTTTCTAAATTAACCCTGGCTGTTTCTCGTATCTGTGTAACCGTACCCCTCGCAACCGGTCTCCGAAGTACCCTATCAAAGGTCATTTTAGTGGTTTCCCCATACATAATTTCACAAGGAGTAAAACCTATACTCTCATGAAAGGTGTTATTAATTATTATAGAGTATCTCTAGCTTGGGCAACACCGAAACCCAACTTCTATGATTGCTTCTACAGTAAGTTTTAAACAGCCGTCCTAACTCTTTATTCACCCTTTCTGTTGTATTAGGTCTAGGATTCCGAACGGTAGTATGCACTATTCTTACCCCAGCCCTCTCCATCTCACTATTCCATACCTTACTTACGAATTGGGACCCATTATCTGACAATATAACTTTAGGCTTAATTATTTTAAAGAATTTCTTCATTCCCCCTACCACCGACCTAGAAGTAGCTTTTCGCAAAGGGTAGAATTTGACAAACTTACAGAAGGAATCTTGGATTACTAAAATATAACTCATCCCAAAAAGTCCCGTTGGCAAAGGCCCATATAAATCAACCATCACCAATTCGCCTATGTCTTTAGTGATTATCGACCGGCACGGCCCGACATACTTTATAGTATTGCTTTTAGTAATTTGACAGTCATGACAAGCCCTTACGAATTGTTTTATATATCTAGTAATTCCTCTCCAATAAAATCGATCCCTTACATACTTAATAACTTTGTAAGCACCTTGGTGTCCCATTTCCAGATGTACTTGTTTAACTAAATCTTCCCGTAGCCGTTTGGGCAAATAGACCACCTTCCCTAAATCCTCCCTGGGAGTAAAATATAAAATATCGTTCTCTAGCTCACATCTCCCTATTATCCTACCTAACTTACTCCCTTTTCCTTTTTGCGATAAACTTTCCACTATTTCCCTCAGCTCAGGGTCCTCTCGCTGTAATTTAGAAAGGTTCCTAAGGTTCTCATTTAACTCCTCATTCACTTGCGCTTCTGTATACAATATCTCGGGACACCTAACCTTTTCCTCCTGCAATAGTTCCCCCTCAGGCAGATATCGCGATAATATATCCGCTGCTACATTTTCGGTGCCCTTGACATGCTGTAATTCATATTGAAATTGCTCTAAATAATTAATCCACCTAGTAACCCTAGCATTGTACAGTTTCCAACTCCTAGCAAATATCAAGGCTTTATGATCAGTACGAATAATAACCTTCGTCCCCCTCAGATATGTTTCAAACTTAGCTAGGCAACAAATGACGGAATAGAATTCTTGTTCGGTGACCGTCCAATTTAATTGGGCTCCTTTAAGTATTTTACTATAAAACCCTAGCACCCTGGGTTCCCCCTCTTCATCTAGTTGGTACAAAATTCCTGCTATCCCTATTCCTGAACTATCTGTTTGCAAATAATAAGGCTTACTGAAATCAGGATGCTGTAGTTGTACCGTGGCCACAAATAATGCCTTAATATTGTCAAAAGCCGTCTGTTCAATTTCTCCCCAATGCCATTTCACTTCTTTCCTTAGTAACTCACATAACGGTTTACTATGGAAGCTATACCGCGGTATAAACTTACGATAAAAATTGCACAATCCTAAGAATCCGAGCAAATGCTTTATCTTCCTAGGCCGTGGATAGCTCTGAATGCCCTTGACCTTCTCAGGATCTGTACTGATCCCTTTCGTTGAGATAATGTACCCTAACATTTTGACCTCTTTACTTAAGAACCGGCATTTCTCTTTGTTGCAAGTCAGTCCAGCCCTTTCTAACTTTCCTAGAATTACGTCGAGGTGTTCTAGATGTTGTACCAAGTTGCCTCTAGTTATGACGGCCAAATCGTCCAAATAATTAACGCAAAACTCCCGTACCTCCGGTCCTAATATTATATCCATGGCCCTACTAAAACTACCCACCGCCGTCTTTAGTCCCTGTGGTAATACATTATAAACATAAGATTTCCCATTAAAGGTGAACCCCGTATACTTTTTACTATCTAACGATATAGGGAATTGGAAATACGCACTATTCATATCTATGGTGGTAATGTAATTAGCCCCATGGAAGGAATTAATCACATCTAATTGTAACGTAGGTTTCTCAGTTTCTGCTACCATATACTGATTTATACCGCGGGCGTCTAGCAGTACGCGTATTGTCCCATCTCCCTTAAGTGTGAACGTTAACGGACTACAATAAGGCGTGGAGGCCCTACTAATTATACCCTGGTCTTCCATTTCTTTTAGCTTTGTTTCCATTTTTTCTCTATAAGCGTAAGGTACCGGATACGACCTCTGTACTACAGGAGCATGTTTTTCCATTTCGATCACATGTTCATAGCAATTGGCCCTCCCTAGTTTAGACGAAAACAACTTTGAATATTTCCCTAAGAGGCTTTCCAACTTCCTTAAACCTTCCGAGTCCAATTCTATCCCTACCTGTACCCCAGACGGAACCTTTCCCCCTTTGTCACACTCTAACGACTCAACTTCTGCATTAACCAGCTCATTCTGTGTAACAAATTTGATAACATGGTCGCCCCCCTTTGTACTGATACTAATTCCCACACCTCTCCGGTTTAAGTCGATTTTAATCTCATTTTCCTTCATCCAGTCAAACCCTATTATTAACGACCTAGATAGCCCGGGCACTATCAAAAACCTTGTATCTACTTGCAACGACCCTAGCCGTAGCGGCAGAAGTACTAACTGTCGTATTTCCGCACTCTTCTGTCCAACCGCTGATTTAACTTGAAAAGGTCTCACGGGCATCAACGATATCCCCGGTTCCCTACTTTTTAATTCACCCCAAAACTCGTCAGAAATACAGGTTAAATCGCTCCCGGTGTCGAACAATCCTAGGACCTTAAAGTCGTATATCTGTACCTCAACTTCGGATTTATAATTCGATAGTAGTTCCCCCCTATCCTTTTCTTCCTCAAATACTGAAGCTACAACCCTAACTAGATTACCCTTCATTTGACCCTGTTCAACCTTCAACCTTAACGTCTCTACCAACCTCTGCTCGACATGCATTTCAAAGTGGTACGCCTCGCAGTGTCCTACTCCCTCTGTTTTTTCTCTAACCAAAAGTTTCCTTATCAGGGGAATTGCTAGCCCTCTACCATTTAATCCTAACGTTTGTCCTGGTTTCCAATTCATCCTACTCATTATCTGCCAACCTTTGCTCCCTAAGGTTGTTTAAGGTTTCTCAGCCTCCTTTAGTTTAATCCTGTACCTTGTTGATCAGCTGTAATTCCTACTTCCTCCTCTTCTACCGCATTGATTATTTCCCTTGGACGCACTACTGGGTTTTGCATTGCCGCCGGCTTCCTCCAAGCGGGATAAGTTTTCTTAGTATTTATCCACCTTCTCTCTGCCCCCCTAGTGCCTTCATGTATGGAGTAATTATGAGCCTTTTGTTTCCCTATGCTTTCCATGTCCCTCAAAAATTCAGCGGTGCCAATTATGGTGTTTATCCCACTAGTCGCCCAAACTTGTTGTACGTTTTTAGGATAGTGTCTTATAACGTCCGAAACTATCTGTTTTTCCGACATGGGATAGCTTAACATTTGCGCCTTTCCTACTATTTGAAGAAAGTGGTTTAACATGGACGGATTCTCTTGCCTATCCCACCATCCTTGTACCATCTCCCTTCGCAACTCGCTCTGAACATTTTCGCCCCAATAAGTGGCCAGAAAATCCACCTTAAACTCCTCTACCCCTATCCATCTTTCCTTATAAATTCTAGCCCAATCTCGGACCTCTCCTACCAGGCATTCTTGTATCTGATCCAGCTCCCTTCCAACTCCTATTTCTCTCTTTAGGTACCCCTCTAAATCTTCCAAAAAGGTGATAGGGTGTTCAGTAGATTTATTTCCGAATTTAGGTTTTTCCGTGTTTACATTTTTTATATTATACACTATGTGCCCCGCAGTCCCAATAGTAAGCTTCCCTTCCTCTCGCGCCTTCCGTGTCCCCACATCGTTTTCAGTAGTCTCCTTCCTCAAACTCTCTTCCCTCTCTTTTAACGTGCTAGAACCCTCTTCTCCTATTGTCATTTCTTCATTATTAATTAGTTGTCTTTCCCCTCGCACTAGGGTACCTACTCCCTCAACTTCCGCGCTCAGCCTAGCGACCTTTTCCGTAAGCACTCCTATTGTTCTCTTCATCATTTTGTATATTAATCCTATCCCGTCCTGCTTCTCAGTTGTCTTTCGGTCAAAGACCCGCGCTCGCTTAGCTGTTCTCCTAGGTACCTCACACTCCTTTTCCCTTGTCGCAGTCCCTCTCATGATTCCTTCCTGTTCCCGGCCTGGTTCCTTATCCTCATTGACCCTCATCCGTTTGGTTACCCTCCTAGTCACTCCCATCTCCCTTCCGTTCTCGAGGTTTCCCTCCATCGACTCAGTTGGCTCTCCAGATGTGGCTACGTCCTCATACCTCGCCGGCTGCCTATGGGTCCTTTGGGACTTCCGGGTAGCCATTTTCTCTAGTTATCTAAGTAAGTCGTAACTCTTATGTGTACCAATTCGGAGTTGAAGGAAAGGAAGATAGCGGCGAAGCTCTTCCTTTCACTCATCTCCTCCCATTAGTTTATTTAGAAAAACGTCACGAACGATGTGTTGTTCTCTTTTTTTTTTTTATTAATATTATTAAATTTTTTTCTATTCTATTTTTTTTTTCTCTACCACTATTATTATATTTTTCTTTCGACCCCTATTTTGCTCCGAAGCTCAATTAATATCCACCTTCCACAATTATCCATCATCCGTCAATCTTAGGTATCCTCGAGAAGCATTTTTTTTTTTTTGTTTCTACTAATTCGCCTATCGTATTCCTACTAACATCTCTTTAGCATATATAATTTCTACCGTTCCTCAAATAAATATAATTAAAGCCGGCTCTAAGATAATTATAAATATAATATTTTAGTGTTGTGTGTGTATAGAATCAAACTTCGACTAGTCAATGATCCCTAGTAAGTCGGCATGGTTGCCCTAGAAGAACCACTAACTAACCTAAGCTAGCGTCTGGGATACACGTCAAGATATTCTCCGTCGGCACTACCCGATTTTAGTCAATACCAGCCTCTTGTACAAGTGCCTCTTCCGAGTTACCCACAAGCAAAGCTACTGGCTTATGTAGACGCGGTCAAGCATCTGATTCAATGTTTTTGTCTGTAAAATGGGTGATTATGTTTTGCTTTGAGTACTGTAATTGAGTATTGTAACAAGTACTGATTGGATATGATTTATAAAATATATATAATATTTTGTCGTTGAATATATTCACTACACCCTATCCTGTGCAATGCTACCACTAGTATACTTCCTACACTTCCTCGCGCCACAGGAGTATCTCCGCCCAAATATACTTATATAAAACCAATAATTAAATATAACCAAGTGCAGGTTCTAACGTACTTATAAATATAATAGATTAGTGTCATGTATGTATAGAATCAAACTTCGACTAGTCAATGATCCCTAATAAGTCGGCATGGTTGCCCTAGAAGAACCACTAACTAATCAAAGCTAGCGTCTGGGATACACGTCAAGATATTCTCCGTCGGCACTACCCGATTTTAGTCAATACCAGCCTCTTGTACAAATGCCTCTTCCGAGTTACCCACAAGCAAAGCTACTGGCTTATGTAGACGCGGTCAAACATCCGATTCAATGTTTTTGTCTGTAAAATGGGTGATTATGTTTTGCTTTGAGTACTGTAACTGAGTATTGTACCAAGTACTGATTGGATATGATTTATAAAATATATATAATATTTTGTCGTAGAATATATTCACTACTCCCTATCCTGTGCAATGCTACCACTAGTATACTTCCTACACTTCCTCGCGCCACAGGAGTATCTCCGCTCAAATATACTTATATAAAACCAATAATTAAATATAACCAAGTGCAGGTTCTAACGTACTTATAAATATAATAGATAAGTGTCATGTATGTATAGAATCAAACTTCGACTAGTCAATGATCCCTAGTAAGTCGGCATGGTTGCCCTAGAAGAACCACTAACTTATCAAAGCTAGCGTCTGGGATACACGTCAAGATATTCTCCGTCGGCACTACCCGATTTTAGTCAATACCAGCCTCTTGTACAAGTGCCTCTTCCGAGTTACCCACAAGCAAAGCTACTACTGGCTTATGTAGACGCGGTCAAGCATCTGATTCAATGTTTTTGTCTGTAAAATGGGTGATTATGTTTTGCTTTGAGTACTGTAATTGAGTATTGTACAAAGTACTGATTGGATATGATTTATAAAATATATATAATATTTTGTCGTTGGATATATTCACTACACCCTATCCTGTGCAATGCTACCACTAGTATACTTCCTACACTTCCTCGCACAACACTTAACTAGTAATATCATTTTTTTTTTCAACATCTTAATCGTTCAACGGAGATAGACAATTGTGCAAGGTGTCCATGTCTACAGCTTCCTCATTCGATATAGAGAAATTCTAAGCATACCATATTTTTGTGCATATTATGTGCAATCAAACGTTTCAGTCCTAATTTTTGTGCCACCACAACTTCATTACTATGAGTTGTTTTATGTGTGTAAGCTGGAGACACGTGTCACCAGCTCGCACACGCCCGTTAAGACAAACCAGTGAGGTTAGGGTTTTGGACTATAGCTAGAAATTTTGTGCATAATTTGTGCACTAGGAACAAAAAAAAGTAACCATCACACTCAAATACTGTTGAAACTACGATCATAAAACTGTGTGCGAGCTGGAGACACGGGTCTCCAGCTCGCACAGCTGTATCTTCGTAATTGTTCAAGCTACGGTTATGAATTATACCTCAAAATTTTGTGCAGAATTTGTGCATAAGGCACAAAAATTTTCAAAACTTTAACTCAAAAGGTTTTTGAGCTACGAACCGATAAGTATGTGTAAGCTGGTGACACGTAACACGGGCTAACACATGGTGAATTATTGTAACTGTATAAGATAGCGCTTCGTTTTAAAGATAAAATAATACGTTATAATTTGTGCACACACGAGGCAAAATTTCAAATCTCTGGGCCTCTTACTTTATAAATTATAAGCCAAAAACTGTTTTCCCGCCAAAAAATTCAAAATAATGGCTCGGAGCGGCTAAACGCGCGCCAACCGCGCTGTTGCCGTTCCGTGCGCTACACTATTGCAATCGAATTTGAACTTGAGAGCTAGCTTAATTTAGTGTCATTTTAATTTGCGCTCTCGATCGTTTCGTTTCTACACCGAGAATTTTAGACTAGGAGACTGCTGATATAGGAAATTGGTTAATTTAAAATAAAAGCAGTCTATTTTATTTATGAATGTTCATAAAATATCGCTATGCTTTGTTTTAAGTATTTACAATAACCTCATTAATATGATAAGTAGTGATAAAATTAGTCTGCCTGTATATTTTTATTACCACGTTTTTATTAGGTAGCTTTCTCGTTTATTTGTTTATTTATTTGTCGACAAATGCAAACGATTTTATAGTAGCTTCCCGATGAGCTAGACTTGCAACTTTGAACATAGGTCAGAACAGGATGACAATGCAATATTATGGTGTCATTGAGCTGATCTGATGATTCAGCCGAAAGAAGGCCACAGGATCTCTGTAAGAAAACCATGAAACCCCATTCAGGCTCATTTGATTAGTTTTGATGAGCACTCTGACGGGAGACGACTAGACGAGGTCCATGGTCTGATGATGAACCCGAAGGAAGGCCACAGGAACTCAGTATTGAAACCATGCAACCCCATCAATTTGGGCTCGTTTGATTCATTTTGACGAATACTCTGTTAGAAAAAAGGGTCCAGGGTCTGATGATGGAGCCAGAAGAAGGCCACAGGAACTCGGTATTGAAACCATGCAACCCCATCGAGTTTGGGCTCGTTTGAATCGTCTTGACGAGTACTCTGTTGGGAAATAGTGTTTAGGGTTTATGATGAAGCCGGAAAAAGCCCACAGGAACTCTATAATAAAACCATGCTACCCCAACGAGTTCGGGGTCGTTTGAATCGCCTTGACGAGTACTTTATCGAGAAATAGTGTTCAGGGTCTGATGATGGAGCCGGAAAAAGACCGCAGGAACTTTATAATAATACCACACAACCCCATCGAGTTTGCGCTCGTTTGATTCGTCTTGACAACTACTCCCATAGGAGATGAAGAATTTTTAGTTTTGGCACGTTAACTAAAAAACAGTTACTACGCTACGATAACTAAACCATCAACCATTCTGACAAGGGGTCGGTCAGCCATCTACACATAGAAGAATTGGTAACTTGCAAACTTTTTAACTTTTAAATAGAAAAAGTAAGAATTACTTACTACTGGTAAAATAAAAATTTTAAATAGCTTTATTAAAAATAATAAAAGTATCTTTTTTTCGTTATCTGTGGATTGGGTTTGAAATAGGTACATATAAAATTTTGCATCTACCTACTTACTAGCATTTGAAAATAACTTTAGTTACTTACTCATAAGATAACAAAGGTACGCCTACTATTGAATCTCGGTGATCTACTGCGGATGGACAACATCTACATAAAGAAGCCATAACTGGAGGTTAGTATAGGTAAGCAGCAGAACGATTAGATAGAACACAATTAAATTATTTTTTATTATAGTTCTTTTTCTATAGAATTTACAATAATGACGAAAAAGGCCGGCGCACGGGAAGATGCGCGAAATAAAATGCCCGCTTGCAAAGTGTTAAACTATAGCTACATAAATTTAATATCGGTGATAACAGTATCGACCATATCTACGGATTATTAAAAAATTCATGCAATATCGTGTTGTTTTCCACTATATAGTTTCAGAACGCATCGAACGTTTATAATAATTTTATTTTATTAAACTTTTACAAGCACATTTGTTTGTTAAAAACTACAGATTAATGATAATTCAATAAATATCAGGGATACGGTACAATATTCTTGAATTCGATCACGTACAATATAGTGATCTCAACGCACACCGCATTCCTGACGCGATATAGTGTTTTCCAAAATAGGTATAGTTTCAGAACGCATCGATATCGGATTTGACGATATTGATGCAATAAATACGTTTCAGTAACCTTATACGATTTGTATCGCCTACTCCTAATTTTATCGAAAAAAATGGAAGAGGTGATTGCGCTTTATTACATGTCGGCAAATAATTACTATTTATTGCATCTTTATTATTATTATTAATTATTAATTCGTAATATTGTATTACTTTTAATACTTTATCGTTACTCCAATCCATAATTATCGAAACAGAATAATATCGATAGTCGTATTTGCAACACGTTCACACCTCTAGTTGTCTAGCAGTCAACTAAAGTGTGCGAAGGAAATGTGGCCGCACGAACTTTATCGCTACAAAATCCTTGATGTGCGGCAATTTACCAACAGCGCGGCGCGTCAACGCCATGATACAACGCGCTAACTAGTGTTTGGCCAGACGTGTCGCGAAAACGCAAATCTTCGCGCTAGCGCGATAATGTGGCCCTAGCATTACATTGGGATGCCCCAGCAGACTAATCGCAAAGTCATCGATCACCAATATCACCATAGAGTACATTTATTTTTATTTATTTATTTACATTTAACCATGGGAAGTAATACAATCTAATATTAAAATAAATTACTTTCAATGGTTAAAATTTATTCTGTGACGGTCGATAGCGATTAGGTTGCTGGAAAGCATCCGTTCTTTATCGAATTAGGCTCAAGTATTCAACCATTTTGTCGTTCTGCACTCCTCCATAATGTTTATCATTATGCCAAATCTAATTATTTAATTGTCTCAACAACAAAAAATAACTAAGACATTCGTGTGTGAGATATCTAAAATAAAAAGTAGGGTAGGTTATTAGGTACCTGCCTATAGTAAAACTAAATTAGTCGCGTCGCGCATCGCTTTAAGTAAAGTGGCAATAGTGTAGCGCACGGAACGGCAACGCCGCGCTTAGCCGCTTCCGAGCCATTATTTTGAATTTTTTGGCGGGAAAACAGTTTTTGGCTTATAATTTATAAAGTAAGAGGCCCAGAGATTTGAAATTTTGCCTCGTGTGTGCACAAATTATAGCGTATTATTTTATCTTTAAAACGAAGCGCTATCTTATACAGTTACAATAATTCACCATGTGTTAGCCCGTGTTACGTGTCACCAGCTTACACATACTTATCGGTTCGTAGCTCAAAAACCTTTTAAGTTATAGTTTTGAAAATTTTTGTGCCTTATGCACAAATTCTGCACAAAATTTTGAGGTATAATTCATAACCGTAGCTTGAACAATTACGAAGATACAGCTGTGCGAGCTGGAGACCCGTGTCTCCAGCTCGCACACTGTTTTATGATCGTAGTTTCAACAGTATTTGAGTGTGATGGTTAGTTTTTTTTGTTCCTAGTGCACAAATTATGCACAAAATTTCTAGCTATAGTCCAAAACCCTAACCTCACTGGTTTGTCTTAACGGGCGTGTGCGAGCTGGTGACACGTGTCTCCAGCTTACACACATAAAACAACTCATAGTAACGAAGTTGTGGTGGCACAAAAATTAGGACTGAAACGTTTGATTGCACATAATATGCACAAAAATATGGTATGCTTAGAATTTCTCTATATCGAATGAGGAAGCTGTAGACATGGACACTTGTGCAAGGTACCCTTCTTAATAGGCTAATCCAACCCAGTGAATTTAATGATTTATCTATCTCTACCTATCCTAACTAATTAGTCATGTAGTAAGGTCTTTTCTTTTCACCGCTCTCCCGACTTAGATATCTCTAGGTAACTCACAACTGATAATATTAGGTAAGTAGGTATAGTAAGCTGTGCCCAGCGAGCTTTACCTCTGCGTACGTTAACCTCATCTTAAGCTAATAATAATCCTTTATAAACCTTCATAATTAACTATTTATCACGATTTCAACTATACGGTTAAAAGCAATGATTACCGGTAACGACTACTTACAACGCTGCAAGAGTATTACAATTATACATATTATTATTAGACAGCACCCTTTTACCATCATCCAAAATAAAACTTTTATTGGTAACCGCCATCTAGCCTCGCTAATAGGTAAGCTCCCCACAATAGAGTAGATATTAGATAGTTGTTTCCAGACGGTAACGACTTTTATCACCTACTAGACGTATTTAAAACCAAAATTCCTACTAGCAATGAATAGTCATATGATTCTATCCCCTACATGACATCCCTGCTACTTGTTATTACTTATAATCGCGATTTCTCATCAACGCGTGTATTTTGAACCGTAATACTATTTTATGTTACTTTTCCTAGGATTATAACGAACTAACAAAATGAAGCGGCATTTCCCTTGTGCAGAGCAATTGTCCCCATCTACATGTCACATAATAATAATTCCACCACCATGTCATTGCATCCTAATCTACTACATAAAAATCGCAGGTATTAAAAATAACAGGTATGGAAAATAACAGGTGATTCCGCTTGCTATAACAAAATCATATGATTACGCGATAAGAAAGTTTCCTCTCCGATTGGTTTTATAACTTTATGTTTTATAATCATTCCTAATTCTAGATTGTTTATGGTCTAGCTAAATCATATGTCCATGGTCCAACCATAGACAAATGATTTAATAGGCCCTGACTAGCCTAAAACTACTCTATGGATTTCAGACGTGAGACCCAAGGCCAATAATATTCAGTTCATTATTATATTTTTTTTCTAACATAACCAACAAAATAAATTATAATACGTGGAATAGCACATCAACTAAAAACCGCAATCGCTCAACGATTATTAGTCAAAATATAATTATTATTAGTTTTATATTATGCTGTTAGCGTCATAACTTTATAATATTGTACAGCATATCGCCGTCCTATAATATAAATTGAATCCAGCAATAATTAAGTTGGTTAATTCTGTCCAATCTTGCCTCCTTGCCTTCCCATCCGACAGCAATAATAATTAAACCGCCCCCTATTCTACAAATCTTTCTAAATCAATAAATGTTGAACTATGTCACCCTATCGACCTTTTACGATCATAAAAATAACTCAACACAAGGCTGTATAAACCAGTTGCCTATGCCTATATGAAATCTCTCACCAGGAATAAAACAAACCTAATATTACATTATCGTCAACAATTAACTCCGCGTCCTATCAAAAATTGGATACCTCTAAAGGTTTCAGTATTCACAGATAACTCAACAGTTTTAAAATTTAATACGCCAGATTTTTGACTATTAACTATATCTATGTACTTTGTGCATTTATGATACTTTGGGAAAACAACAACGCCAACAGCCGCACGGTACTTGATGCTGGCGAAATCCGCCATTAAATAAAGAACAAAAAGATAATAACTGAAAGGTATTGTATTTCAAATAATACTCATTAGGTACGTTATTCTTTTGTAGTTTTATCTCTATTTGACCTTTAACCTAACCTGAGAATCTTTTTGTTACAGATTTCGTACAACAAAATTTAGCTCCAGCTCTCATTGCGACTGTCTACAATATTGGTCTTAATCTATTGTCAAGAACCCGTAATACAAAGTGTATGAATCAACTTTAGAAAATAACAACGTTTATTGTGAAAAGTGTCAAATTATAATTCTTCAATATCTTTGAATTAATTAATCTTCATTGAATTATTCCCTACTAAGCCAATTCTAAACTCACGCATCACTACACGACAACAATTTGTGGGAAAAAAAATCCCACATCTAAATTAAAGTACACACATCAAAAGTGTCTAGGGATCAAGCATTTTTATGCGGATTTTTTGAGATTGAGATGTGGCTTTGTAATAAATTTATGATTTTATAAATTTATATGGATCCTTTTTGGTGCATTTCATAATTTGAAACAGGAACTTTCAATCAATTTCTAGTAAAAGATGAAAATCAGCTGTCAATATTTTCCCTATAAAAACATACAACGCATTGAAGACATTATTAGTGCTACTGTTTCCCTACTACTGATTAAAACCAACGTTATTATGGAGCGGCGACGTCATTTAAGCAGGGAAGAAATGCTCAGAGCCGTGGGAATGATAGAAGCTGGTTCCCGGCAACGTACTGTGGCTTTAGCTCTGAATACAAGTCAGAGTGTTATCAGTCGACTTTGGACACGTTACCGAAGCACTGGTACCGGGGCTGAGCGCCATGGAGGACGGTATCGCTGCACCACACGGAGACAAGACCGATACATTCAAATCACAACTCGAAGAGCTCCAACAATAACCGCCATGATGTTAGCCGTGAGGCTTCATCACTCTTCAGGGAACTTAATTAGCGACCAAAAAGTCAGAAACCGCTTGCATGAAGTGAACCTTCATTCCCGAAGACCGCTAAGGGTACCACCTATAGCAATGCACAATCGTAGGATTCGATATCAATGGGCTCTTGAACACAGAAATTGGGCAGAAGAACAATGGCGTTTCGTGTGCTTTTCTGATGAGTCTCGTTTTGGTATGAGACCGGATACAAGACGTATACGACACTGGAGAACCCCTGGACGCCAACAGCGATTAAAATCCTGCCAGGAAGTCCATCCTTATAGTGGTGGAACCATCATGGTATGGGCGGGTATTTGGATCGGCGGAAGAACTGAGTTGATTTGGATCAGAGGCAACCTCAACGCTCAAATTTATGCTGAGACGATTGTATCAGACGTCATCGTTCCTCTACAAGTGCAAATCGGTCCCTTATTTCAGTTAATGCATGATAATGCACGACCGCACACCGCAAGAGTTGTAAGACAGACTCTCGCCGCAGCTAACATCAATGTCATGCCCTGGCCTGCTCAGTCGCCAGACTTGAACCCGATTGAGCATGCATGGGATATGCTACAGAGAAGAGCTCTGCCGAATATGGAGGGTATCCAGTCGCAAGAAGACCTTTTTTTGTTGTTGCAACGAACATGGGCGGCCATTCCACAGCGTGATTTGGATGAACTCATTTTGAGTATGCCAAACCGATGTTCTTGTGTTGTTAGTGTTCGCGGTAGAAACACGGATTATTAATTGTTTAAGTTACCCAATAAAATTTTAAAGAAAACTGTTATTTCAGTCTTTTTTTCGAACTTTAATGTTAGTGGTTCAAATGTCAAAAATCCCTTTATTAGGAAAATGGCAAATTTCTTTATTAATGCAAAGGTGACTTGGTTTATCGTTACTGTAGACAAACGAAAACACTTTATTTGATGAATCCTTAAAGAAAATTTTAATTAATATCAATCAGGAGAAAAGTTATTGCAAAAATATATGTTGATCCCTAGACACTTTTGATGTGTGTATTACCGCTTGACTGAATTCCAATACAACTATATTAATGATAAATTATAACCCAACTTTCTGATCCTGGTAACGGCTTACCAAATTGTAACTTCTCCGCCCAACCTTAAACCTTCTGCCTAGTCTACCTTATAATACATACACACATCATCGCCGCTTTTACCTTAACTTAACTTATTATCTAATTCTTAAAACTATTTAACCTAATTTATCTACAATCTAATGGTTGTGTTTGTATGATGATGAAACCTTAGCATAGCTTAATTCTATTTGCAGTGAATTTCAGTCAAGCAATGTAATATTATAATAAATACTATTTTGGCCAGATCGTCTAGTGAACCCTCCGTTGTTAACCGCATTTAAGTAACTCAAGTTCCTTCGTGAAAGTTTAGTAATTGGCTTATCCCTGTGTTAAATTATTTCCTCCTGACCTAATTACCTACCAGTCTATAAAACATGTCATAGATATGTGTAGCCTAGCAACGACTTCGTCTGAACTGTGACCTAAATCCTACACTGCAGCTGCGGGGAAGATTTGTAACCACTCAAAGATAATCAGATGATAGCCTAGCTTGCAGGTATTATTATTTATTATCAGTAGCATGATACATAAGAAGCTTTGTGCAATTTACGTAAAGGTTTTGTGGAATTATAAAAGTCTTGTGGAAGTATAAGAGCTCCATCCTCGCCCATATCGTGCCATTCAACGCATTCGTCCTTCAGGCCCCGCCACTTCGACTTTAATTTATAGAGAGTCATCACAACGTTTGACTTATTTTCCTCTCACATTATGAAATATGTGTTAGCATTTTAATTATCATTATTCCTCATAAATCAATAGTGTTTACCTCAAGGCTGGCTATCATCCAAATATCCTTTTCACATTAAGAACTTAATTGTTTAATGCAATAACTGTGTCTTATGAAATCACTTATTGAACAGATGTGGGATGCCAACATCCTACCGGACACTTATTCCTCTGATTATTGTGTCTATTATAAGAGATCACAATGTAACAATACTAGCTTACTGTCCTCTTGTCTTATTAGAAAGTTAATATTCAGTTCGATAAAGGGTGGTTAATTTATTCAAACGCCACTTCAGGCGGTGGCTAAAATAGAATGCTATTAATACAGGTAAAATTACTTTTATTTACTCTTAGTATCTATTATACTGATCTTATAAAGTATAAGTACATCTCAAGTTTATTGAAAGATGTTTAATTAATTCAACATCCTTGACTTTAGGAAGTGAACTTAAATAGAATACTAACATTTGAAGTTAATTACTTTGGTTTACTCTTAGTGTTCGTTATACAGATATTCTAAAGTATAAGTACATCTCAAGTTTATTGAAAGATGCTTAATTTATTCACTATCCTTGACTTTTAGGAAGTGAACTTAAGTTAACTATTTTTCCATCAACTTCCACCCCGGACTCTCAGACTGAGTGGTTAATTTGATAGCTTACCAAATCATAGTTAGTATACTTTTAGTAGGTAGTAAATTAGGTAGTTAATTATCCCTGTTAATCATTGTATCAATTACATTTAGAAGTTATCTTTTACTCACTTTAATAGATACAAATTAGACTGTACTAGGTATTAGTCTGATTGATTTAGATTGTTCCCATCAAATATTTCTATGTTTCACATTATGAGAAGTAAGTACTTACATATCTTAAGAGGTCTTTGACCATTAAGGTGAATTCAAATGGTATTAGTAGACCATTATCAGGCTAATTAGCAGGTTGTTATCAATCAATTATTTCTATGTTTCAGATTATTAGAAGCTCATAGCTGGCAATGTCTTCCTTCAACGACTTATCCTAGGTTCTAAACTGGTTTTAGTTGTTCAGTTTGTATCAGCTTATTTTTTTTTACTAATAGGTATCGGATGTGTACTTTTAATACCTTGAAGAGTGCAGCAATATAAGATCGTATCGCATCCCAGGGAAAGCTAAAAATGCCTGTTTGGTCATTTCAGTATTAGAAATCAAACATCACAGTACAGCTATGCTTATTTGCTATAACTTTTAGTATTTTTCTTGTAATAGGAAACCAGTCTAGACCTTTTAGGTATTCCAAAGTAATGATGGTACGATATTACCATACTTCTGTTAATTATTTAAAGTGAATAATTAATTGGTAACAACTTTAGGAAAACAATTAGAATTTTATCGGCCTGCGGTAACAGATTACTTGCCTAGATAGGACCCACATCACTTCATCATAATTTTATTTAGCACCGTAACTTAATTATCTCTACCTTATTAGTCTGAATTAATCCAGCCTGGCCTCGCGGCTCAAGCACCCATCCTATGTACGCACAGCGTGCAAATACCTTGCCCTCCCTTAACTAACAATATATATATCCGCCTACCTATAGATTCCTACAACTTTCCTCACTTGAAAATGCCTATATTTTGTCGAACTAACAGTCCCTACTTGTGTACCTTGCAATCTAGGCCCAAGCCACATTTAACTTAACTTCGTGGTGAGTTGTGAGAGTCGCATTGCCCCTGAAAGCAACTAACTCCTAAATGTTCTATCAGTCGAGCCAGTATACTCAGTGTGTCATTTTCCTATCACTACACTGTGTGTACGGAGGTAGACTCGAAATTGGACTGGGTCATACGGGTCTACCTCCAGCTAAATGGTGCCTGACCTATCTTCAACTTTCACTAGGGAGACAACTGTCTCTCCCCCATTACTCCGTCGAAGATAGTGTATTGTTTAGCGTAATGATATAAAACGCCGACCTTATTAAATACAATCAAAGGTCATCCAGACCGAAGTCTGTTGAAAGGTATATAGGTTTTTGTTGCCACCGTTATGCGTTTCCGCCGATATACCCCGAAATACTTCATTTCGTTAACGGATTCGAGTTGCGATCGCAATAGTTTTACTTTATTAATCACTTTCAATTTCACAAATCTTAATTAATATCGCAGCTCGAATATCACTTAGCGCACTATCAAAGCTCGGACACTATTTTTCCCGTATGAGTAGTTACCGCACTCTTAAATTGGACCGCGCCTCCGACGTCCCAAAATTGAATGCCCGCTAATTTTCCGCCCTTTTCCCAAGCATCTTAACTTTCGCGCCATCCGCCCCCAGCATTCGCCCGCGCGAATCCGCTTTTCCTCCCTTCAACCAATCCCTAGCTGTTTTTCGATGCGCCTCGCCTTCGCGTCGCTTAATATTTGTTATACGCGAACTTCGCCTTGCGCCACGTGGAGATAACATCCGACCTCTCTTTCTATCTTTTTCTCAACCTCTCGCTCGCTCATTGCCGCCTTCGCCGCGCAATTCTAAAATTTTTCCATAATCTAACCAAATCTCGTCCGACAGCCAATATTACATCTTTGAATATCTAAATGTAGCCTTCTATTAACAATTCCCTCTCAATAATCCTCCACTTAAGCCAATAATCCTATATTTTGGGAAATTATAAAAAAGTTCCGACCATAGATGGCGTCCGCCCGTAGGTGAACCACTTTGCCGACTCCCAAAGCCCCGCGAAATTCAAAATAAAAATAAAGTCCTAGTCAACCTAGCAACCTTACGCGAAGCCCAAGTAAATGACTTCCGCTAGACGGCGCCTATGTCGCAAGGGACGCGCAGAGCAGTCCCCGCGAAATTCAAAATAAAGAAGTCAAACTAGCAACCTTATGCGAAGCTCAAGTAAATAACTCACACTAGACGGCGCCTATGTCGCAAGGAGCACACAGAGCAGTCCCCGCGAAGTTCAAACTAAAGATAAAGCGCTAGACCACTGACCATTATTCTGAACTAGTTTATTATTCCCTTTTTCATGCTTATTATATTAATGGTGCTACGCCTTAATATTTATTTTAGTGCTACTCCCACACATTCCTTACTAACGGACGGATACCATTCATTCTGTACCGTTACAATGACCATAGGCCAGAAACTTTGGGTAAGTTATAAACAGAATCATGTAACCCATCTATCGTTTACATTGCAATGTATTTTATTCTGGTATTTATTTAAATATATTTTGTTTTATTTCAGGTCTGATATTATAACGTGGACACGTTACGACAGCAGTATCAAGAAAAATCATACAATTTGATAAAACAAGTTTATGAGAAAAACATAATTTCATCAAATGAACAAAAAACAGGCCACAGGTCCCAACCTAATACAAATACAAACAGTGAACTAAAAACAAAACAAAAATTCTAAAAGTGGGAAAAAAAAAAACTAATGTTAAGTCTATAACAATCAGTAATATGCACTATGTTTATGTGTCAAGGTCATGGTCATGGATGAGTTCAGTGATGCTATGCTTAAATCTAACTAATGAGGGCTCGAAAACATCGATATTATTATATATGTCATTATACAATGCACAGGATCGCTTTATAAAGCTGTTGCTTCCATAGCAGGTTTTCCTCGCTTTTACAGAAAATAATTCTTTTTTGCGAGTGGTTCTCTCTTGCCTTCTAGGCACGCGGAAATATATATTCTCTAAAAGAAAAGGAGCGTCGACCATATCATGTAATATTTTAAATAAATATGTTATATCTATAAGATCCCGTCGACGCTTCAGAGATACAGTGTTATGGAAAGCAAGAGATGACTCGTAGTCTATATGTGGATTGCAAGTTCTATAATCTAGTGCCTTAATAAACTTTCGTTGTACCTTCTCGATTTTATCCTGGTGTACTTGATGGTAAGGATTCCAAACAGGGCTTGCGAATTCTAGCCGACTACGTATGTAACTATTAAAGAGCAATTTATATGTTGCGGGATTTTTAAAGGGTTTACCTATGCGCACCATGAAACCTAAGAACTTAAAAGATTTGTTAACAATTTCATCAATGTGTGGGACAAATGTAAGACTAGAGTCCATTATCACGCCTAGATCCCTACACGGTTTAAGGTCTTTCCACACAACTTATACGGGAATTTAATTGGATTTCTTTTTCTTGTAAATGTAATTGTATGGCATTTGTCTGGGTTTAAAAACAAATTGTTTCTATTACAGAACTCTTCAAAGTCATTTAAGTCTCTCTGTAGTAATAAAGTATCTGAAGTGTCTCGTATTATATTGATTTGAAAATTGATTGATATGAAAATTTTTAAGTCGTCTGCGAAAAGGAGTACGTTACAGTGACTTATGGCCCTGGTAAGATCATTCACATATAAAACAAAAAGTAAGGGCCCTAAGTGGGACCCTTGCGGGACCCCTGAGGTCATGTATTTGTATGTGGAACGATAACCAGATAGTACTACAGCCTGACTACGATTCTCTACGTATGATTTGATCCAACGGAATAGATCGCCGTGAATACCGAGCTGCCAAAGTTTAGTAAAGAGAATATTATGGCAGATTTTGTCAAAACACTTGGCAAAGTCGGTGTATATAGCGTCCACTTGACCGTTTTTATCCATTGCCTCCAATAATATTTCTGTCATACTTAACAAATTACTCTCCACACCACGCCTTTTACAGAAGCCATGTTGAGTAGGTGTAACAACACGCTTAACAACGCCAAGTAATTGCTCAGTGACAATTTTTTCCTGAATTTTACCGAATTGACATAGCTTTGAAATGGGTCGGTAGTCAACTATATTTTGACTAACAGCACCTTTTGGTATCGGTGTTATCAAAGCACGTTTCCATTCGTGTGGTACAATGCCTGTACTAAATGACTGCTTAAATAAATGTAACAACGGAGTCGTTAACGAGTCGGCGCAATTTCGTATGAATAGAGGGTGTATGCCATCTGGACCAGCTCCTTTATCCGTATTTATATTTTTTAAATACTTATTTAAATTATTATATGTTGAGCCTATATCTAATAAAGTATTTTCAGGAGTATCCGTTATGTCATAGGCTGCATTACCTGTGCTACTTACATAAATTGAGTGGAAATGTTCGCTGAAATAATTACAAATCTGTTTACCGTCATTACTGCTTTTTCCTTTGAAACTCATAGTTTCCGGTAACCTATTGTTTGCTTTTATAGCTTTAACATACGTCCAGAAATACTAAGGTAAAGTTTTTATTTTATTTTCGGCATAATTTATGTAACTGTTATAGCATTCTCTTTCCATGCATTTTGCTCGTTTTCTTAGCACCTTAAAACTTTGATAATCTAGTGGATTTCCATATAATTTCCATAATTTGTGAAATTTTCTTTTTTCGTTTAAGAGTTTTCGCAAAGGTTTAGTGTGCCATATAGGAATACAATTTTGAGATCTAAATTTACCTGGGACATATTTAGCTATGAGGTTGTTTAAAAATATATAAAATTTTGAGACACATTCCTCTAGTCATTTTTTTTAAATATTGAGGCCAATTTAAACTATTGATTTCGTTATTAATTAAATTGTAATCAGCTGCACAGAAATTATAACTATAAATTAACGCTGGCTTTAATTCGGTAAAGTTAATAATATTTATACGGATTTCTATCGATTTGTGATGTAAGTCTTCCTGAGTTAAGGGGTGAGAACAACCAAAAACATTGCAACTTATGTTACTCATTACTAAGTCCAGGATTCGATTACTTGCATTGTGAATGCTATTAAATTGCTGAAGACCAGTAAATGCAAGGAAGTTATTCAGAGTGTTGACCGAACTGTCACAGCTTCTCTGTAATAATAACTTACCAAGAGTGCAACTATCTAGCCATACGGCGTTGGTAATATTAAAGTCACCTATTAGCAAGAAAGTCACTCGCTATGACGAAAAAGGACTCTAAAGTGTTACGATAACTGTAGGGCGATTCTCGTGCGGTGCGACATAATCTCGAATGCGACAAAATGTCACCTATGCAATGTCGAACGAAAATGTCACTGAAATCTCTATTGTTCCTAAAAATGCTATTCTCGCATTCGGTAGAGATGCCATGTCGAAAGACTTTGAAATGTCTATCATGACACGTTCCGTTTTTTTCGATTATGTAAAAGTATAGTCGAGAAATGTATTTATATTATTAATTAAGTGGTTTTCGCCCTATGTAATTTAAGGAACAATAGTTTTACCATCAAATATGTACAATTTTTTTTTCTAACAATGTTTACAACGATTTTTTTTCTTCATATTTTATTGGCATAATATTATAAATATTAAACTATCAAAATTACAGCTTGATATGAAACGCTGCTGTCAATCAACATCAAGCAAAATCAAACAAAAGTGCATTGTTTTTAAATTAATTATTTGCGAGAATTTTTCTTTGTTTATCGTACCTATATTATCATTACCTACTTATCAGTTTTATGAATAAAGATAATGTGTCACAAAATACATGATTTGAGGTTAGAAAATACAGAATTTTAACGATTTGAACCGTGTCGGGTAGATGTGCTCACCACCTGTCACGCTGAGCACATGTGCAGTCGCTATTTTGTGAAAAGTGGACTATGGTATAGGACTGCTTTTGCGGTCCTCATTGCCTAGTCTCTGACTAACCCTTTGGGGATAATTAGTCGTGATTGTAATTATATGTCTGGAAGTATGTTGGTATGTATAAATTTACCTTCGTTTTATTTTATTGCGTCTTTGGTTTAAAATGCTAATGAAATTTTTGATCACGAGATCATTAATTTGATACCTAGTCTAAAGTTTTTCTAAACAAATTGTCATTCTTCGTATAGCTCCTCTCTCCATACAGCTTAGCGACGAGAATTATCCGCAGCGTTTTCCGCCAATTCCACCATGTTCTCCATGACTAAATTCATAAAAGTTCTTCTGCCGACATTTTAAAATAATATAAATCGTATTAATTCCTTTAAAATGAATGCAAAACAAAGATGAGACTGTGAGACATTCGATCTCTAACGCTACCGACCACTCGTTGCAAGTCGAGCGCTGGGCATAGACATTTCTCTAACGTGACATTTCGAGAATACGAAAATTCTGCTTCAATCGACATCCGCCATTTTATTCGCGGGTCGCGGGTTACCCGCCGTAGGGCCAGACGCTGCCGACGACGCATCACCCACCTCAAAACGTCTCACACGCATAACGCCATCTATGTCACGCTCATCCAGTGCGCAACCTACAATATTGCTGATGGTACGCAATAGCGACTGGAGATTCTCACCGGCAGCAACAGGTATCCCAGATATCTCAACATTGTTCATACGTGAGAGTTGATCCCGCCTATGATTTTCATATTCTAGCAAAGCAATTGTTTCTTTGGCGGAATCCAAATCCGACTTTAATTTTGGTAAAATATAAACTTTTTTTTCCGTTTCGATAAGTCTGTCCTCTATAATGCTAAAACGAGTCTCCATGTCATTGAATTTTTTATTTAACTCTTGAACTGCAGTAGTGACTTTCTGGATATTAGCATTAATTGTGTGAAAATCGCTTCTAAATGCTCTTAACTCTCTAAGTATATCAGCCATGCCTGCCACTGCAATGTCTGAGGAATTGGTTGAGGTGCCCACGCACTCTGCACTGAGGTCGTCGCAGGACATATCTGCATCCGTTGGCGGCTGTTCGAATTGGCTTCGAGTAGGTATTTCATCGCCCTTTGGACGTCTCGTCACCATGTTACAAGTGAGACATAGCCAGTTGTTCTTAACGGCCGAATAGGTCTGTGGTAACATATTTATATACTTGTAGTGGTACCTCCCCTTACAACCAACACAAACCAAGACCTCCCCACGACTTATCTTATTATTACATGCTAGGCACTCCATATTTAATAAAATTGTATATACTTAGTAAAAATAAATATATAAATCCTGTTTATCCCAAAAAGTTGTTTAATTCTAACCCCGCCTCTCAGAGGTCGATTGCAGCACAGGCGCGTCTGCGGAGCTTTGCTCTTTGCCGAATGACGCAGTGAAGTGGCCCGATGACGCGTAGAAGTGAGACGCAGCCGAGTACCGCACTTAACACTGTAGGCAGGCTGCGGATACGACGGACGAAATTCACTTGTATGAACACTCTCACAAAATTCGAGGAGGTAGATTTTAAATGAAGCCGTAATCACTTTGCATGTATAATATATTTAAAAACGCTTGTAGATTGCACTGAAAATCACTCACTTGATGTATGTTACCTTAATGATTAATAATTTTGTAAATTTAGAAAGGGGACTGTACAAAAGACACTTTAGAAAAAATAATTCAGTTGGAGCTCACACTAACAAAGACTAAGCAGTTCACCAGCAGGGCAAAGATTGAATTTAAGTGGAATAAACTGTAAATAGTTATAAAAGTGTAAATAATTAGTTCTGAAAATGGTGGTTAACTATTACCGTTTGTATGAATAATACTTATTTGTCTATGATATTACTATACAAGCTTTTTATTTAACTTGCAATGCATGTTTGTTCGGGTGAAATCTTGCAACTTAATTTTGATCCACTTCCCGTTAACCGATTGAGTTGAAATTTTGCATACATGTGTAAATCGCGTCACAATGCAATATTATGATAACATGGTGCTAAGGAAGCTGGAAGCTGGAAGGTGGTCATAGGAACTACGCAATAAAACAACACAACCACATCGAGTTTGGGCTCGTTTGAATCTCTTGACAAGTAGTTTGTCTTTCAATTGTAACCAGGGTTTGATGATGGAGCTGGAAGGTGGTCACAGAAACTCTGTAATGAAACAACGCAACCCCATCGAGTTTCGGCTCGTTTCATTCGTTTTAACGAGTACTTTGTTTTTAGATGGTTACCAGGGTCTGATCTGATGATGGAGCAGGAATGTGGCCATAGGAACTCAGTAAAGAAACGACGCAACGCCATCGAGTATCAGCTCATTTGATTTGACGAGTACTTTGGTGTTAGATGGTAACCAGGGTCTGATGATGGAGCTGCAAGATGGCCATGAAACTCAGTAATTAAACGAAATAACTCCATCGAGTATGGGCTCGTTTGATTCGTCTTGACGAGTACTTTGGTGCTAGATGGTAACCAGGGTCTGATGATGGAGCTGCAAGATGGCCATGGAACTCAGTAATTAAACGACATAACTCCATCGAGTATGGGCTCGTTTAATTCGTCTTGATGAGTACTTTAATGCTACATGGTAACCAGGGTCTGATGATGGAGTTGGAAGGTGGCTATAGAAATGAACCATTAAGACGAACAAACGAAAAGTTTGATTCGTTTTAATGGGTGGACCGTTTTGATCGGTGGTGAGTGGTGGTGGTTTGATGGATGTGAACAAATGTTGGATACACGTTCAGTGAAATCAACTAAAAAGTAAAAAATAAATTAAAAGTAAAAAACTTTTTATTTTAATGCGCTAAAAAAAAAACTTTTATAAATAAAAATCTCATAAAAGTTTGTTTATTTTATTTTATTCTCTTTTGAAACCCTACTAAAATAAGTAAGAATTTTCGTATGCTCCCTAGAAGCTTTGTCTCTGTTCCGTTTCTTTACTCATGTGCTGTTGTTTTATGGTTTTTTTTATTGGCTCGTCATAGTGACTGCATCATGCCTGATGGTAAGCAGCCGAGGCAGTCCAAAATAATGAGAGCGCTCCCCACCGTAAAATAAGCACGGTAACAAGCGCACCCATTGTATTTTTAGTACGAGTAATGATAGTCTGCACAGTATGATGCTGGTTCTTAAGACCAGCACGTGTAGTCCGGGAGAGACTCTCTGTAGTAATTCCGGTAGAAGACACTGAGTGGAGCAATGTCTCTACGCAGCTGGAGGTCCTCAAGAGAGGCTGTAACCTCAGCATCTCTAATAATGCGTACCGCTCGCCTTTGCAGTTTATCAAGTGCATCGAGGAGGTATTTAGCGGAGCCACTCCATAATAGGTGGGAACTAGAGCATCGAACCTGGATTTACCCGAGTTTTTCGGGTTTTCTGGGTCGCAAAAAAACCCGGGTTTGGAAAATAAAAAAACCGGGTTTTCGGGTTTTTCGAGCTTTTTTACAATCATTTTCTTGTCAGTAATTATTTGTATCATAAGTATATTTACGCCTTTTCAAAATGATCTCTTTGATTGAACACGGTCCTCCATTGTATCGCACTACATACAAACCATTGTATGTAATCAAAGATACAAACAAGTTAGTGAAGTTTACTTCTGTCTTAACTTTTTTTGCACTAGGCACTAATAATTTCTGCTTGAACTAATTAACTACAGTTGTTTTTTTGTCGGAAAAAGATTAAATTGATAAAGCAAGTTGCACGTTATGCGTTTGACTCAGATCAGAAATGACATAAACGGAATGAAAGATGGAGACAAGATGCGACGTCGCATTGTTGACACGCAACGGGAGCGGTGAGCTGCGAGTTACTCCCCTGCCATTTTGTTTGTCAGTCCTCCTCCCTCTCTTCTGAACTCTCCATTACCCATTTTAGTGGACTTCAGCATTCTTGGCATGGACATCAGCCAGGAACTAAATCCAAAATGCTACATCGAGAGTGTTATTTTAACTCCCGTAAGTTGGGTATTCTCAATAAGGTGAGGCGGTTTTTCACTCCCGAGCAGCGCTGTTTGCTGTACAAGACTCAGGTGAGATGGAGTATGGAGTATTCTTCCCATCTTTGGGACGGTCCCGCTAAATGCACTTCAATAGTCAATAGTCAATAGTCAAAATATATTTATTCAATAAACTCAATTAATAAGTACTTTGAAACGTCCAAATATTTTTTAACCTACCACCCATTCAGGACATCATTTTTTAACTGTGGCAAAGAACGAAGAAAGAAGAAGAAACAAGAAACCACAGCGCACAGAAGCAACGACATTTACAAAAAATATATATATTATATGTCATTACCAGGTCACAAAATACAAAATATGAATTTGAATGTAAATACTTTAATTAAATATGGTGCTCTATATAAATTAATTATAGGCAATTAGAAATAGCTGTTGGAGTAGGTACTTGGAGCATTTCAGACCCAAGCTGTTTTGTCTTCTGTATAATCTGACACTTTATAATAAGCTTTTTTATAAAGCTTTTCCTTGATTTTGATTTTAAATTTATCAAGATCTAATTTCTGAATATCATTTGGTACTTTGTTGTATAATCGTACACACAGACCCATAAAAGAATTATTTATTTTATGGAGCCTAGTATAAGGCACTGCTAATTTGTTCTTACTTCTAGTATTTAATTTGTGAATATCACTGTTTTTTGAAAACATTTCAATATTTTTATGAACATACACAAGATTTTCATAGACTACAAAGGCGAGCGGTATGCATTATTGGAGATGCTGAGGTAACAGCCTCTTTTGAGGACCTCCAGCTGCGTAGAGCTACATTGCTTCTCTCAGTGTCTTCTACCGAAATTAGTACGGAGAGTGTTCTGAAGAACTTTTTGATCTAATCCCACCCTCTCTTTCCTGTCCCGGACTACACGTGCTGGTCTTAGGAACCACCATAATACTGTGCAGACTATCAGCACTTGTACCAAAAAAATTGGCAAGTCGTTCCTCTGTAAGACCATTCGGCTAGACGCATGTGTTTCCCAGCTCTATAGTCCCGGGTCTTTTAAGCGGGGCGTGAAACGGCATTTATGCAGGCCGTCATCATGAATGGGTGCGCTTTGTTACCGTGCTTGGTCCACGGTGAGGAGCGCTCCGTTATTTTGGACTGCATCGGCTGCTTACCATCAGGCAGGATGCAGTCACTATGACGTTTCACATAAAAAAAAATCTGCCTTCTTACGCGTTAGTTAGCCACTAGACGAATTTATTGTTAATGTTAAGAAAAAAGTTTAATTAAAATAAGTTTTATAATAGTCTTTAGCATATTTTTAGTTAAGAGAAAAACTGATTATTACTGAAAGACTTAAATTAAAATTTATATTCTGTTTCCAATCTGACTTAATTGGACTAAGTTAGCTACTTAAACGAATTTATTGATAATGTTAATAAAAGAGTTTAATAATTTAAAAATATTGCTTTATACGTATCAAAAATGGTCTTCAGCATATTATAATTATTAGCAGTATAAGAACTGAATATTACCAAAAGACTAAATTAATATAAATAGTTTGATCTGCGTGAGTCTGTGATCAAAAATAATTACTTACTAGCTAGATAAATACTAGATATTTCTCTATTTTATATTTGTTTTGAACAAATACTCATTGTCTAAAAGACTTTTTAATATTAAAAATATTTTTGTGATTTTGAAAATTTAATTTATATTTTATGAATTTAATTTATATGAATCCTTCACTTGTTTTATATACTCGTATTGACTTAGCAAATCTATACTAAAATACAGTTTCCTCATATTTAAAAAAATAACAAAAAGACCGAAAAAGCTCGAAAAACCCGGGTACCCAGGTTTTGACTACAAGTAATCCCGAAACCCGGGTTTTTAAAAAATGGACCGGGTTTCGATGCCCTTGTAGGAACAACACTCCATACTCGATCGCACCTGAGTCTTGTACAGCGATCGATACGTGTACGATCGAGAGCCAGGTTCAGTTTGGCAACCAGCTCTTGCCTTTTGGCAACGAAATCGGCATGCTTTACCGCAGGATGTCCCAAGTATCGCTCATGCACCGTACCGTCATCCGCATAACAATAAATATTGCCCAAGGACAACATGTTATTAAAATGCAGAAGAAATAGGAGTAGATGAGAGAACAGAACCCTGCGGCACTCATGCATTAACCTTGTAAAACGTAAAGGAACTGACCTCACAAAGGACACAAATCCTCCGCTCCACTAGAAAGTCTGCAACCCAGGCGCACAAACGGGGCAGCACACCGAAGGCCGGCAACTTGAAAATAAGGGAACGATGCCACACTCTATCGAAATCTTTGGCGATATCAAGGCCAACTGCCAGGGATTTGCCATGCTTGTCCGTCGCTTCACCCCACGCGTGAGTAACGTACGCTAGAAGATCACTCGTTGATCGCTTGCATATTCCAAAATCCAGACAAACTAAAGAGCCGGACAGAGGCCGGACTAGTCTTAAAAGTCCGGACATTTCCGGTATAATCCGGCCGGATGGTAACCGTAGTCGGGGAATAACGGACGTGACGTCAGACGGCCCTGCATGGCTGATACAGGCAAAGGAATCAAGTTAGCTACTTTTATGTTGTAAGGCTTGGAAGAACAATCAAGTTGCCTTGGCTTAATGTCCGGACTTTTTGTCGGGACTTATTAAGTTTCCAAATAATAACGTGGTTTTTTTATTTGTCACAGAACCCGGTGGGTTGACCAGACCATAAAACTGAACAACTTTTCCCAAGAAATAGGCCAAAATACAAGATATTATTTTTACTTTTCCATACAAACCTTGCTCGGTCAATAGAGACTTTGAAAGAATAAAAACCACATAGTATATAGGTAGGTACCTTAATAATGTACAATTGTATGATCCCACCAACCCGCATTGGGCCAGCATACTTTTTAAAAACAAGCTTCTATTATGTTTTTGTTGTTAAAAGATCTAAAAGTTTAAAAATAATAATTTAATCCTGATAAGAAAAATATAATCATAATAGGTATACCTACATTGCAACCTTTAACGGTAATTAACCATATTCGTCTACGTCACAATAATCAAATATCGTAAGTAGGTACATACCTATTAGACATTTTTATTAAAAAATAAAACATTACACCTTGTATTAAATCTTTGCGTTTTTATCACAAACCCATTTTTTTATAAATAAAAGCGTAAGAATTACATTGTGATGGAACATTAAAGAACATTTAGCATTATTACAGTATTTTTTATTGCAATCACAATGTAACACTCTTTTATTTATAAAACATTGGGTATGTGATAAAAACGCAAAGTTTTAATACAAGGTGTAATGTATTATAGTTTAATAAAAATATCTAATAGGTATGTTCCTACTTACGATATTTGGTTATTGTGACGTAGACGAATATGGTTAATTACCGTTAAAGGTTGCAATGTAGGTAGGTATACCTATTATAATGATATTTTTCTTATCAGGATTAAACTATTATTTTTAAATTTTTAGTTCTTTTTATCATCAAGAACATGAAAAAAATCTTTGTTTTTAAAAGAATTTTTTTCTTTTAATTTTAACTTTTTAGTATTATTTTATATTTTATGGTCCACCCATTAAGACGAATCAAACTCCAAACTCGACGCGGTTGTGTTGTGTCGCTTAATTACTGAGTTCCTATGGCCACCTTCCAGCTCCATCATCACACCCTGGTTACCATCTAGCACCAAAGTACTCGTCAAGATGAGTCAAACGAGTCCATGCTCGATGGGGTTATGTCGTGTAATTACTGAGTTCCTATGGCCATCTTCCAGCTCCAACATCAGACCCTGGTTACTATTTAGCACCAAAGTACTCGTCAAGACGAATCAAACGAGCCGAGACTCGATGGGGTTTCGTCGTTTCTTAACTGAGTTCCAATAACCACCTTCCAGCTCCATCATCAGACCCTGGTTACCATTGAAAGACAATCTACTCGTCAAGACAATTCAAACGAGCCCAAACTCAATGAGGTTGTGTCGTTTCATTGCGAAGTTTCTTTGGCCACCTTCCAGCTCCATCATCAGATCAGCACCATGTCATCATAATATTGCATTGTCACGCGCTTTATACATATGCATGCAAAATTTCAGCTCAATCAGTAACCGGGAAGTGGATACAATTTAATTTGATAGATTTGATGACAAACAGGTAAAACTAAATAAAAGCTTGTAAAAATCTAACAAGCTGCATTACAAGCACCGCGCGACAGGTCTTAACGTGAACTGATTGACAAGTCATACGAAAATTAACTTTAGTGCGAATAACTTATTTATATGATTCGTTATTATCTGACTATGAGTAAGCGATATTTTGCAACACGCTCGCCGCCATAGGGGGCCTCTGTTGAAAGCTACACACGTAAACAGTAATGCAATAATAAGTCTAATGCGTTGTACGTAGAAGCTTGAATCGCTTGTGCGCGTTAAAACCCTTTTTATAGCCAAGCCAAGTATTTTAAAAGTACCTACATGTTATAGTTCCTCATCTACATATTTTAAATTTCATTATAGCAATTTGTCAATTTAATGTAAACTACCTAACCATGTGTAGGTTAGCGGTTGAGGAAAAGTCCAGTTTCACAAATATAATGTTTATTTGTCACACGTAAACGACACAGGTAAGTACAGCAAACACGGAAAACAAACAATCACCCGCGAAAGGACAAACTAATAACGTTTAAAAACTTTTGGAAGCGCAAATTACAACTAACAAAAATAATTAAAAGAGATCGACAATTGTGTAGCGGAAAATCGGGAGCAAAAACGCGCGTGCATTCGCCTTAGGCCACTGGCCGCTGCGACCGAGCGATAGCGGATCGCTGGGCGCTGGCTTCCTTCTACCTGCGTGACGCAACGGTGCGCGGGCGCAGGGGGCAGTGAAATTGCATTGTCCGCCCGCTGAGGAGTTATCTCCTACAGTACTCCCCCGCCGAGACCGCTACTGCGGGCGATAAAAATCAGTAAATCGCACTCTTCTGCCACTTCTTGTTCTATTTTCAGATTGTCCACCAGGTGGATTTGGCGGCGATAGTATAGTTGGCAGGTCTTTTGTTTCTACGCCTTGATCATCTTGAGTCATGTAGGCTGGCTTAAGGCGGTCAATACTGACGTTAGTTTGTCTGTTGCGTATGTCCAACTTGAAAAACTTAGGGTGACGTTCCAAAACCTTGAAGGGCCCAGTATAAGGAGGCTCTAGAGATCTTCGTATTAGGTCCTGTCTCATAAAGACGTGTGATGCATCGGACAGTTTGTGTGGAATGTAGAATGGACCTTTTCTATTCCATGAGTAGGTTTTGGTGAAAGTTTGGACATGTAACTTCGTAGACGATTCGTTAGATCGGTGACGTCACCTGCTTTGTTTGTAAATTTGTGACTAGCAGAACATCTCTAAACCCCAAACATATTTCTGTATGTTCTTGTACTTTAGTTAAAAACAGTGGAAATTAACATGAATACGCTATGAACATACGTTAGTTTCTGCATTCGTAGCGCCGGACTCGTAGCCACGGCCCGTGCTGTGCTGTGCCGCACCACGCCACGCAGACGGCTCCGACCACGCCCGCCCCGACGTCGTCGACCGGCTCCAACTACGCCTGCCCTCGCCAGACACAGACGGCGCCAGCGTCGCTCCCGTCTTGCTACATTATATGGCGCTCGAACACAAAACAAAACTTGTATGAGTTTCCTCCTTATACCATAAAATGCAAGATATATCGGAAACGGGGCGTCCTAGCGCAAAACGGACGAAAATTTCATTACCCTTTTAGGAACCCCACTAACGTCTTTAGGTATTTGAATATCACCTCAAATGACCTTGAACTTGACTTTTTACAACAAAACTTCAATCGGTAAGGGATATAACATTTCCTAGCAAAAAGGAGGTAGTTTTGTATTTTTAAATAGTAGTAGTCACATAATTTAAGCCTTTTGATGAAAATCTAAAACGCCCCGCGCAAATATAATAAGATACAAATATTTCTTACGTAATTATCTCAAAACTGTTTTAGTCAAAATGTGTATGATGAAATCACAAATAATTTAAAACAGACAAAAACTTATCATATTTAACTAATTATGCATTAGCACTGCTAGAGATAACCACTGACGAATGTGAGCATGTACTTACCACTTATGAAGTGTAATAAAACTCCATACTCCAGGTACATTACAATTTATTAAATACAGCATTACATTACAGTTTCTCCAACACGTCTAACCACTTCGAATGCCTGCCACAGAATGCCGCCACTTTCCGCCATGATTCAATCGGTCATTTCTCCATACCATTCTAAACTTTTGTTCGTTACATTTTTAAAAGTCAAATCAGCTTCGTTTTATAACAGTTGTTTTATTTATATGCTAAATGAATCAGCCTAACAGCCTAACAATATAGATAACGGATAAAATGTTTACTAGAAAAAAATCAACCAGTCTCAGGAAGCTCGAGTGGGATTCGAACCCACGACCTTTGGATTGCCGGTCCACTGCTCTTACCGCTGAGCTACCGAGACCCCAGAAGACTCGTTGAATTTTTCCTAGTAGTTTGATTACGCTGCAAGCCAGCGGTATTACGTCACTGTGAAGTCTACCCTCGAATTCGAAATAAATACTTTTTTTTTCTTCTAGTAAACATTTTATCCGTTATCTATATAGCATTGTGAATGCAAAATTTCAATAATAAAGATATTTATAAGCAATTACGTCTTTATCGATTGTTAAATACTTGCAATAGTATTTCTTTCGAATGTGAGGGTAGACTTCACAGTGACGTAATACCGCTGGCTTGCAGCGTAATCAAACTACTAGGAAAAATTCAACGAGTCTTCTGGGGTCTCGGTAGCTCAGCGGTTAGAGCAGTGGACCGGCAATCCAAAGGTCGTGGGTTCGAATCCCACTCGAGCTTCCTGAGACTGATTGATTTTTTTATAGTAAACATTTTATCCGTTTTCTATATAGCATTGTGAATGCAAAATTTTAATAATAAAGATATTTTGAAGTACCTACCATGTAAGAAAATATTGTTTTGGCTACGCAGTTGGTTTTCTTAATGAAAAAGAAAAGAAAAATAATAAAGACAGCATGTACAGTCACAAGCACCAATATGTATACACTTTGACTCTAATTCCATTGTATTAAGAGTCACAATTGTTTTATCAATATTTTTGCTCGTGACTGTACATCCAACAGCATAGAGCGGCGATGGGCTCACCACCTGTCACGCTGAGCACAAGTGCAGTCGCTATTTGGTGAAAGGTGGACTATGGTAGAGGACTGCTTTTGCGGTCCTCATTGCCTAGTCTATGACTAACCCTTCGGGGATAATAGTTGTAATTATAATGTATGTATAATAGTTTATCAAAGGCATAAACATACATACATATTATAGCGTGAGCAGTGTGGTGGCGGCTCTATACTACCAATCCATCTCTTTCTTTGGGTGTTGTAAAAGGCGACTAACGGACTAAAGACACATTAGAAAACTTACTCCTTCCTTACTGCCTTACTGCCTTACTGCCGTACTTAGAGACGTCAATTAAGTTTCAATATCAATTAAGTCTCTTGCTGTCACTTTCTTATGTATAGAGCTCAGAATAATATTATTCTATTTTATAGAGCAGGAAAGACATTTAAGTTGTTAAACTTAATTGACGTCTCTGAGTACCTACGGCAGTTAGTTTTTGTCGATAACGATAGGTTAAAATCGAAGCCTTGTTCTTTTGTATTTATATGGAGGGTAGATGCTGCGTCCTCTCCATGAAATAATTCGTTACATTAGTAACGAATTATTTCATAACATTAGTTAAGGTCGACATGTTCGAGAGAATCATTTTTAATGTTTTGCGACACAGAGCAGCGATGGGCTTACCCTTACCGCCTATTAGCATAATAATATGTACGGTTGTAACTTGGTGAAACGTGAACTGTGGCAGTGGACTATTTTAGGGGTCCTCATTGCCTAGGCTTGTATTCTAAAACCAAACTTAAAATCAAATCCATGCTTGAATGCAGTTAGAAAGGAATGACGATATATGCGATAAATAGCACCCCCCCCCCCCCCCCTTTCTAAATGTACTCAAGCAGAGAGTTGAGCGGGAATTTGGGCTTAGAATACGAGCTCTGAGTAACCCTTTGGCAGTCATGACTTGTATCTTCGACCATCTGTGTTAAGATGATCGAAGGAATGTATGTATAATGAAATGACGTAGGAAAGGACATATTTTTTTTTGATACTTACTAAAATAAAAGAAAAATTAACTGCAACAATTTATATACTTCCTTGTCCAAGAGACTAAATAAATGCTATCATTCTGTATATTTTTTAGATTTTTAATTACCTCCGTCAAAGAATACCTACCGTATTTTGATAAGTTTTGTACGTTTCTGAAAGAAAGCTCCGGTTTTTTAATGTATAAAAAAAATCTATAAATAATCACTTAACAGTGCTATCGCAGAATATTAGAAGTATTCGCCGTAATATAAATCAATTCGAAGTGTTACTAACGAGGCTGAAATTCGACGCTGATATTTGAGTTAATTCTATCTGAGTGCTGGCTAAAAGACACTGTTAACCCACCAACACTTGAACACTACAACTGCTATTACTCTTCTAATTGTATTACTCAAAATGAGGGTTTAGTTATTTATATCAAGGATACAATTACTGCTGATGTTATAGAACCCCCATTTATTGATGCTATCTGTTTATGTGTCAAATTAAAAAGCAATATATGTATAATCGCCATCTACCGACCTCCATCTCAGCGAAATACTGATAACTTCATGAATTCCTTGAGTAATATCATAAATTCTGTTAAGTCTTATAATAAAGTATATATAACCAGAGACGTTAATATAAATATACTAGATATTACAAATCAGTCTAACGAATATCAAAATTTACTTGCTTCCCAAGGCTTTTTACCTGGTCACATGTCTTCAACGCGAAAAAAAAGTTGCCTAGACCACGTTATTATTAAAACCGAACTTGAAACTACAACAGATGTATTACGTACAACTATAACTGACCATTTTTCCACAATTTTCAGCATAAAGCAAACGAAACCAGTTTGACCAAGTACTTACAGATCTTATGAACGTGGACTTCACTCCAATTATAGATAGTAACAATGTAAACACTGCTACAGAACTGTTAGTTGCAGAAACCTCAAATATAATAAATAAAAACTCGAAAGTTAAAATTATACCAAATAGAAAAAGAATCATCCGACCTTGGGTTACACCAGGCTTATTGCGCTGCATTAAAAATGAGACTGATTACATGCTAGGACAAATAAAGACCCTAATAATGATACACTTAGCACCATATACAGGCGATACATAAATTTTTGTAATTATCTTATTAAGAAAATTGAAATACAATACAACACTGAACGACTAAACAAAGCAAAACTCAATTTAAAAAAGATGTGGGAAGTCATAAGAGATATAGCCAAAATAAGTAATAAAAACCGATGAACTTAAGGAACTATTAAGTCTAAAACATAACAAAAAGAGTTCTTTAGATGCAATAAATGAGTACTTTGCGAACATTGGTAAAAAGTTGGCTGTGAGCGTCGCCGCAGATAAGTCTGATAACCTTTCTGAATTAGTAGAACCTGAAATTCAAACTCAAAATTCATTTGTGCTCTATGAAACAGACATAAATGAAGTAAGTGATATTATAAAAGGACTTAAAAACAGTCCCGCAACAGATATTGATAATATCCCAACTAAAATATTAAAATCCTCTTTAAATATAATCACTGCTCCATTAACTCACATCTGTAACTTAAGTTTTAACAATGGGATCTTTCCAAACTGTTTAAAGACCGCCCATCTTTCCAAAATTATAAAGTCAATTTATAAGGGGGTGACAGAGCCGACAGAACATTCGACACTGTCTCTGTCCCTATCCTTCTAACTAAATTAGAGAGTATTGGTATCAGAGGTACGTCATTAAGTCTATTCGAAAGCTACTTGAACAATAGGAACCAACGGGTGAAAATAGGTAACCTTACAAGTGACTCTCAATCAGCAACCTACGGTGTCCCCCAGGGGAGTATCATAAGACCCTCCTTATTTCTGGATTATATGAATAGGTTGTGTAACACGAATTTAGAAAATGGTAAACTGTACGCCTTTGCGGATGATACGGCATTGGTATTTCATAGTTCCTCCTGGCAAAAACGGAATGAGATAGCCGAACGTGGTTTGCACAAGGTCATGAAATGTCTACAACATAACCTATTGACGCTGAATCTAGATAAAACCAAATATATAACCTTTACCAAGCTAAACCAACATCAACCTATAGATTACAGTTTAAAAGCTCACACATGCTCACTTTTGAATCCCAGCACTTGTTCATGCATGTTACTACAACGCCAATCCGAAATAAAATACCTAGGGGTTCACATGGATGCTACACTGACTTGGAGACTCCATACTGAAACACTTACAAAAAGAGTCCGCAAACTCATGTACATTTTTAAGCGACTAAGATCAACCGCCAACACATCACCTTTGAAAAGTACTTACCTAGCATTGTGCCAATCAATAATAACATACTGTATTACAGTATGGGGTGGCACATACAAAAAGTACATACTTCAAGTTGAAAGAGCTCAAAGAGCTATATTGAAAGTCATGTTGTCAAGGTCCTATCGATACCCAACTTCACAACTTTACATAGATGCCAATGTACTCACAGTTAGACAACTATTTATCTTGAAAACAATATTGTATACACATGCCAAAACTACATACGAACCCTTAATGTTAGCAATTCGAAGAAAAAAGTATAAAATCTTCGACAGAAGTAAAATTTTCTCATCATTCGCCATACATCATCAAATTTTCCTAGGGCAATTCTTATATAACAGAATAAACCAAATCGTTGACATGTACTTCATGACACGTCTAAAATGTAAACAATTAATCAAATATTAAGTATAACTTTCAAAAATAAACTGCGGATAGGTAGGTATAGATACATCAAATATTTCTCACACTGACACACAATACAATCTCAGGTGTGAAAATCGGATTGTTAGTGGAAGCTGTTTCTTTTTTCAGCTTCCGATCCCAAGACCACCATCGCAGGGCTAACACACATACACAACACACTAACCTAAATAAAAGCATGATAATACTCACCAAGCACACCCACTAAAATAAGTTATTAAAATCTAAATTGTATGGGGGACCGAAACTCAGTAATTCAGGTTCGCCTAGCACTGGTTTCGCGTCTTCACCATGGCAATTTTAATTAAGCATTAAAAATATTTTGTTTTTCTTGTTTTATGTTTGCTGAGACGCTTAAAATTGTTAAAGCCATCGTGATGGAAATAAATGATTTGTTTGTTTGTTTGAATGTTAACGAACGCAGGGTTATTAGGTAGGTAAGTCTATGAGGTCTATGGTAATGTAGAAAAGATATCTATATCGATAAACACCTTAGATTAAAACAAAAAGGGAAGATACGGCATGCTCCTACTTGTAGTCATTCAAAATATAGTCCTACTCAACTACTTAAGCAAACACTCACACACGTACATCTACAAAGTGTAAATCGAGCGAGCGAGACAAAGCGGTAAGTTTCAACGTCAGCGCGAGGGAGTCAGCGAGTAGCGCGTTGACGTCTCGGTCGCTTCGCAACAGACGAGTACGTACGACCGATTCCGACGCCACTGCGGAGTAGCATCTTTCTCTTTTTCACACAGTTGAATATCTGCAATAGGGCGATGTAGCCTGTTCGCTCGGCAAATTGTGACTGAAGTGAAATTGTGCCTTTAGGCCTAATTTTGGCGGCTCACTCACGAGACGCTAATGCCGTATCTTCCCTTTTTGTTTTAATCTAAGATAAACACAGTTATCTTTATCGCACATTATAGTATTTAGCAACGATACACACAGCTAACACAACGAAAGCGCGGCCGGGAATCGTCTGGCGGGCGGCTGACAGTCTGACATCTGTCTACAACTCAGAACAATAACTAAGCTTATTGTTCTGAGGTCTACAATGCGTATTGACATATAAAACGACAGACAAGCATCACTTTTTTATTTTTAATAACATAAAGTGTCACAATCCGACTATAAGGCTGGCCTCACACAGCCGGAATCGCTTTCTGAATTAAGAATCTGAATTCAGATTCTGAATTCAGAAAGGCCGGAATACCATACAATATCAGTATGCTCCACACACATGCTGATTTTTTCAGAATCTGAATTTCTCAGATCGATCTGGAAGAATGAGCTGACGAGCGTCCGGAATTCCGTGTCTGAATATTTAAGATTCTGAATTCAGAACGCGCGTATTCCCATACATTTTATATGGAGCGGCACACACATGCTGGAATTTAGATTCTGAATTATTTCAGTGTTGCCATTTTTAGTAGGATCCTGCTTTTTTAGCATTTTTAAAAGTAAATTTTAGATATTAAGTTTGTATGTTATCTTATTGATACCTTGCTTTAATAGTGTTTAATTTTCGATGTACTTCAATTCTTAAAAAACATTTTTATAAACAACGCTTAGCAGGTTTAGCAGGATTTGCAGGAACTAGATATGACGTAACCAGTTATTCCGATGTCGTCACCTGTTTCGAAACGAGTGATTTTTCGTAACCAGTGATTTTTACAAGTGATTTGACAATGATTAACCTAATAACAGCCTGACTAGTGACACCACATGCATGAGTATGCTGTAGCTAGTTACCGTTATTTAGTTATTATCGGAACTTAGTGACAATTTAAACAAGTTTTATATATTTTTATATTTTTGTGTGTACAATAAAGCGTTATATCTATCTATCAATATAATTATTGTAGAAGTAAGTATAAGCATTGATCTAATGAACTTTCCTTCATACTTTATCCAGGCTTAGGACTAACTGCATTAACTATGTAGGAAGGATAAATTGTATTTAAAAGTTCATTCTATACAATGATTTGAAATTAATACAATAATATACAGTTACGAGTATTTAAACATTTTCACTTTTAAAAGTTATATAAAAAATCGTTTCTTTAGAACCTTTAACACATATAATTTGGTGACTCGTTTCTTTGCCACACTTCCAAAAGATGGAATAGTCTACCAGCACACGTATTCCCTCCTACCTATGACATAGGGTCCTTCAAACGAGGCGTGAAGAAGCACTTTGTGGGCCGGCAGAGTGAGGATGACTGATGCTACGTCTCTTACGCTGCACCAGTTGTCCTCGCGCCTGGACCTCATTTTCACTCAACATCAGGTGGAGTGGGGTCATTTGCCGGGCTTAGTATAAAAAAAAAAAATTTTTACATTAATTACGTTTTTTTGTTCTTTGTTACATTACGTTTTTTTGTGTCGGTCACATTTGTCACCGGTTGGCGTTAGTCGCGCTTTGTGCATAACGTCGTTGCTCTATGAAACTGGTTACGAAAAATCACTCATTGTTCAAGCCGAAACTAGTGATTCCGTTACAGGCTGCATAACCTGTTACTGAAACTGGTTACGTTAAATAAGGCCCATACCTAGCAGGATCACCTAAAAAAATGGCAACCCTGGTTGACACTGCAAGCGGTTTGCGTCTTTGAACTCTGGACGTGTTTTGAACTGTTATGGCGCGATGTCTGACATAGAAAATTTAATTTTGTGCGTCGAAAGCCGCCCTCGTATATGGGACAGTTTAATTGATGATTATCACGACAGGAGTAGGTAGTTATTGGGCATTCTACCCCACCTTCATTCGTTCGGGCTCGTGCCGAGCCCTCACTCACTGCGGTGGGGTAGAATACCCAATAACTCATATTGGTGATCCCTTTCAGATTCCTATCAGGTGACGGTGCAAGCCTGTGGTAAGATCACACACCGAACACCTCCTAACTGTTCGGTTGGAGGAAACCATGGTAAGTAACTCCCTGCGGCCCGTGGGTAAGATCACGCACCGAACAGATTCCTATCAGGTGACGGTGCGAGCCCGTGGTAAGATCACACACCGAACACCTCCTAACTGTTCGGTTGGGGGAAACCATGGTAAGTAACTGCCTGCGGCCCGTGGGTAAGATCACGCACCAAACAGATTCCTATCAGGCGACGGTGTGAGCCCGTGGTAAGATCACACACCGAACACCTCCTAACTGTTCGGTTGGGGGAAACCATGGTAAGTAACTCCCTGCGGCCCGTGGGTGAGATCACGCACCAAACAGATTCCTATCAGGCGACGGTGCGAGCCCGTGGTAAGATCACACACCGAACACCTCCTAACTGTTCGGTTGGGGGAAACCATGGTAAGTAACTCCCTGCGGCCCGTGGGTAAGATCACGCACCGAACAGATTCCTATCAGGTGACGGTGCGAGCCCGTGGTAAGATCACACACCGAACACCTCCTAACTGTTTGGTTGGGGGAAACCATGGTAAGTAACTCCCTGCGGCCCGTGGGTAAGATCACGCACCAAACAGATTCCTATCAGGCGACGGTGTGAGCCCGTGGTAAGATCACACACCGAACACCTCCTAACTGTTCGGTTGGGGGAAACCATGGTAAGTAACTCCCTGCGGCCCGTGGGTAAGATCACGCACCAAACAGATTCCTATCAGGCGACGGTGTGAGCCCGTGGTAAGATCACACACCGAACACCTCCTAACTGTTCGGTTGGGGGAAACCATGGTAAGTAACTCCCTGCGGCCCGTGGGTAAGATCACGCACCGAACAGATTCCTATCAGGTGACGGTGCGAGCCCGTGGTAAGATCACACACCGAACACCTCCTAACTGTTTGGTTGGGGGAAACCATGGTAAGTAACTCCCTGCGGCCCGTGGGTAAGATCACGCACCAAACAGATTCCTATCAGGCGACGGTGTGAGCCCGTGGTAAGATCACACACCGAACACCTCCTAACTGTTCGGTTGGGGGAAACCATGGTAAGTAACTCCCTGCGGCCCGTGGGTAAGATCACGCACCGAACAGATTCCTATCAGGTGACGGTGCGAGCCCGTGGTAAGATCACACACCGAACACCTCCTAACTGTTTGGTTGGGGGAAACCATGGTAAGTAACTCCCTGCGGCCCGTGGGTAAGATCACGCACCAAACAGATTCCTATCAGGCGACGGTGTGAGCCCGTGGTAAGATCACACACCGAACACCTCCTAACTGTTCGGTTGGGGGAAACCATGGTAAGTAACTCCCTGCGGCCCGTGGGTAAGATCACGCACCGAACAGATTCCTATCAGGTGACGGTGCGAGCCCGTGGTAAGATCACACACCGAACACCTCCTAACTGTTTGGTTGGGGGAAACCATGGTAAGTAACTCCCTGCGGCCCGTGGGTAAGATCACGCACCAAACAGATTCCTATCAGGCGACGGTGTGAGCCCGTGGTAAGATCACACACCGAACACCTCCTAACTGTTCGGTTGGGGGAAACCATGGTAAGTAACTCCCTGCGGCCCGTGGGTAAGATCACGCACCGAACAGATTCCTATCAGGCGACGGTGCGAGCCCGTGGTAAGATCACACACCGAACACCAACCTACCTAATGAGACAAAGCTAAACTGCTACTTGCTTAAACGAATCTACTTCTGTCTATAGACAGCAATACATGGTCAGAAAAAAAAAAAAAAAAACTTTACCTTTAGCATAACCTTACCAAATACCAACCTTACCAACCGTACCAAGTATAACTTTACCATTACCTCAGCTACCACATACTTGTATGTAAACTTAGTATGTGATAGCCTACCTTTAAAGGATTTGGGATGGGTTGTATTGTATTTATTAATTATTTTATATAAATATTAGTCATACAAACATTCATAAAATATAAATTTTTATCTTTTCTTCAACGAGACACGCCGATAGCAGGTTCATCCATCAACATCTGAAAAAAAAAAAAAAAAACATGTTTAATTATGTAATTAAATATGTCTGATATTGTTCAATATTTATTTATTCAAAAACTTACAAATTATAAGATGAGCTTCCACTTGGTTGAAATATTTGCACATAGGTTGAAAAGATTCCACTCTCCAGGACCTTAAAATAAAACATGGACATTAAAATCATTTGTGACGGACACAAAAATATGGTAAGTACTGTAAAATTAAACTTCCTAAAAGATTTAAATACATTTTATGGGTTTTACAACAATTTAACTTCAAAAAGCTTGGTAGGAAAATACTATCAATGCCAGTGAATTTTCTCCTTAGATGAGAATTTTATTATGAGAAATTATTCTTGTACATTATAGATACTTCAATCATTGAAACATCGAGTAAAAGTGAAAAGTAAAAACCATTTTTATATTAAAATTACTAACAAGGCAACGAAAATTATTAGCTTTGCATAATACTGCGACTCGAAGCATTTATTCTGTGAGATTTTTCTAGATTCAATGAATAAACAAAAGTGTTTAAACAATATTTTTGATATGTTAAACATTTTTTAAGACGAAAAAAATTATCTTATTATGTATGTACTTACATGATTTTCTTCTTTTTACAATTCATATAGTTCTAGTTGAATTAAGACACTTTCTATATTAATTATAGATTTATAAACACATGCACTTGGAGAGGCATATGTCCCGCAGTGGACTAGTATAGGCTGATGATGATGATGATGAAACACACGTTACGTAGCGTAGCGTGTCGGTGCCTTGCGCGTCGCATAATGGTTCAAAACGTGGGAAGCGAATGAAACGAATATGAACCCCACGCATTGCACTAGAGCTGCTTCTTGCTTAGATCACATCCGAGTAATCGATGCTCAAACATAAATCGATGTTGTGTAATCTATATTTCAAATTTGAAGTATCAATCAATTAGTATGAAATTTAAAAATAATAACAAAACTAGTCTACATAAAAAGGAGAATCAGTACCTATCAAAATATAGTATCTTTCTTGTTATTTCTATTTCGTTTAGATAAGATAAAATGATAGATACTTACCTTACCTAAAAAAGAACACAATTTCATGAACTTATAGAACTGTTTAATAATAAATAACACATAATAATATGTAAGTATACAAAATTATCGGCGCTATATTTTGAAGTTAACTCCGATATATAACTCAATTAAAAACAAGTATTAGTATGAAAAGTAAATAGGTATGACCTACATACAAATCGATGTTTATTATCGAAAACTCGTAGGAACACGTCTCTACTAGTTATACTGCAAAGACAGCAATTACACAAACAGCGGCTGCGATAATATTACAAAGACGATTGTTTGATCGAATAATATTGCAAAGTAGTAAAAAATAATGTGAAGCATTTAAAATGTCAATTATGTATATTTTAATTTCAATATAATAATATTTCCAAGGTTTGCTTCTCTTGTCTATTTGTTCCAGCTAATCTCTGAAACGGTTGGACTGATTTTGATGATACTTTAACTAGCAGATAGCTGATATTATATTATAAGGCTTAATCTAGACTACATTTTTAGAAAGTTTTATGTAGTAGGTACCTACATAGTTACTTAATGTCTACGCGAACGAAGTCACAGTCAACAGCAAGTCATAAATATAATTAAGTTTAATAGAATAATGTGAAGCATTTAAAATGTTAATTATGTATATTTCATTTCAATATAATAATTTTCCAGGGTTTGCTTCTCTTGTCTATTAGTTTCAGCTAATCTCTGAAACGGTTGGACTGATTTTGATGATACTTTGACTAGCAGATAGCTGATATTATATTATAAGGCTTATTCTAGATTACATTTTTAGAAAGTTTTATGTAGTACCTACATAGTCACATAGTTTCTACGCGAACGAAGTCACAGTCAACAACAAGTCATAAATATATTTTTAATTTATAATAATGACTAAGTGCTGTCTTATTTCTTAGGATAAAAATACACATTTTAAAAATACAATAAATATTATTTTTACGTCATTAGAACTCACGCTTGACCACTTTTTGCTGACAATGGACTTTTTTCTGCATAAAACCACTGGCATCGAAAAAAAATCATTATAATTTTCATGAATTTGGGTGTGCTTGTTACACAGTTATAATTTTAATTCGATTTTAGTGATAAATATAAAGTCTATTTTTTAAACGGTTCAACAGTGTGTTTAAGTGTTATTCTGCGAATATCTTCATCAATTTAACAATGTGCGTAAGTAAAATAAAACCTTTAAATATTTATATTTTTACAGCGAGTTGTGTTTGCGTATAAGTTTGTGTTTTCGATAGTCAATTTGCATTAATTATCAAATACGAAAACTTGTATACCAACCAGTTAGCCAACGAAAACACTTTGTTGTTACGTTTATCCGTTTGAATAGGTGTACCACGCGAAATAAGCTTACAGGTTCGAGTGTAGTCTAAAACATAATTTATTTATTTCATAGGTCTGACTCCGAGTACGAAGCATCTTCTGTGATTTCGGAGGTACCTCCTCCTAAAAAGAAGAGCAAGAGCAAGTCTTCACCAGCCACAACCAAACGCAAAACTGTTAAAACCTGTGAGACTTCGCCTCATGAGACTGTCTCTGGCTCCCGCAGGTAAATTTGTTATTACTTATCATTATTAACTCCAAGTCTGGTTTAGTAGTAACTTATGAAAACAACTCAACTGTGTTCTTTATAATTTATTTATTTATTTAATTAAAACAGTAAAAACCAATTACTTTAATTAACAAAAAAAATAACATTAGCTACATTCAAAAGAATTCATAAAAATAAAAAATAATACAACTTTAATAAGTCCAAATTATATATATATATATATATATATTTATATATATTTAGTACCTTGCCACAGTACAGTGTTATGAAATTAAATGTTTCTAGAACAATGCTTTCGTCAACACATCAGTGGTTGAGTGGCAAAGCGCTCGGTTCGATACCTGAATGTTCCGGGTTCAATTCCCAGGTCGGACAAAGTGTGTTTCGGATTTTTTTTTGCCTTTGCCTAGCAGTGGGTCATAGACCTCTTCAAGTACATGTCCTTGTCGTCGCTGTCTGACACCGGGCTGAACAATACTTTACTTATATCTAATATACTCATATAATAATTTACAGAAAACAGCCGAAGCGTGACCTCTTCAATATTTTGCGGTCGGAGGAAACTGCTAGCAGCCGACCGAAGCCGAGTGCTGGAACAGCGACATCATCGTTTGCCAGCCGGGTCTCGACAGGAACTTCTCGTCGCACCGCAGTGAGCAGCGGTGAATTTTTTGTAGACCTGAAGGTCTACAAAACGAATGACTACGTGTCAAACCCCGTCGAGGTTCGATACAAGACAGCGCTAGCGTCGGTAAGGTTGCAGTGTGACGACACCTCTCCGTCTTGGGAAGCACTGCAGGGCTTCCTGGCACAAGCCTGGGAGGTATTTGAGAATTCGGAACCGGTTTACTATTCTGATAAAATTAATTTTAAATAATATTATAATTTTTATAGGTTATAGGTACTTATTTTATTATTATTATTAGGTCCGAACTCTGAATGTAGCACATACTATATTTAAGTAATATATTCATTTGGTTAAGACATTGATTGATCATTTAACTCATCGGTTAAAATATATTTTAATCGTAATTAAAATGCCTTTCTGTACGACATGTAACACGTCAATCCATAGTAAATCGTGGGTGGGTCATTTGAGAAGTAATTTGCATAAGCAAAATTGTGAGTCAATAAAACATAGTGAAGGTATTGAAATAGTTACATCCGCATTTCGCAATCGTATCGTAACATATAAAATAGTAGCCATACAAGATTTTCAGTTAACGTCAGTGGATAGGTTTTTAGATGGAATACGTAACAAATTAAAGTCGCTCTTAGATGAATTTCTTATAAAACATACATGTGCGAAAATAAATTTTGAATTATTTGCAACATTTTTACAATTTAAAGATAATTCACAATCAATTAAATCGTTCGGAACGAAAAATAAAATATTATACTACAATTACGACTTTGAAAATATGTACTCTGAGGCAGTTAATTACCTAAAAAAACGCATTGAAGAATTTGAAGATCGTGATAGTGGATGGACATTTTTAAACAATTTGCATATTGAGGTCAATCTTAACAAATATCAGCCACTTGGAGGCTCAAGTTACATTCCATTGCCTAAATCAATTCAATTAAAAAAGGCATGTCTTAATATTGCTAATAAAGATCAGTGTTGTTTTTTATGGTGCGTGACAGCTGCTCTCCACCCAGCTAGGACACATGCAGAAAGAGTTTCATCTTATCCTCATTATCGTGAGTTGTTTAATATTTCTGGAATGTGTTTTCCGGTTACTTTTCGCGATATAAAGATCTTTGAAAATAATAATCCAAATATAAAGTTTATAATTTATGGCTTAAAAAATAATAAAACAATTATAGGTCCTCTATATAAATCAGACATTGATATGAAATGCAAAAACAAAATTATACATTTATTGTTTCTCGAAGATGGTAGTAACACTCATTACTGTTTGATTAAAGACCGTTCCAGACTTTTTAGAAGTCAAATCACTTCCCACCACAACAAGTTATACTTCTGTGATTTGTGTCTTATATTTTTCAATACTTCAGAAGAAGTCGATAGCCATTTGTGTAGCGGTGTAGTGACAGTATTACCCGATAAAGGTTCGGTTATTAAATTTAAAAACTATAACCGTAAACAAAATATACCATTTTGTATCTATGCTGATTTTGAATCAATGTTGCAAACTAATTCTGATACCACTTGTTCTACTAGTAACACGACAACGTTACATCACCATGTACCTGTAGCGTTTGCATATTATATTGTTTGTTGTGATGATTCGAGTTATAATCGTTACGTATCACATCGAGGACCTGATTGTGTTATGCGATTTGTAGAGTTAGTACTAAAAGATGTTAAAAAAATATATGAAATAGTAAGTTCAAACGCTCCGATGATATTTACCGACAAGGACCAATCCGATTTTAATGAAGCAACACGATGCCACATTTGTCAAAATTTTGTGTTTTCTGATAAAGTTCGCGATCACTGCCACGTGACTGGTCGATTTCGCGGAGCAGCCCATCCTTTTTGCAATTTGCAATATAAACGACCTTCATTTGTTCCTATATTTTTTCACAATTTAGCTGGATACGACTGCCATTTATTTATTAAAGCGTTAGGTGAGGCTCCTGGAAGCATAAAAATAATTCCAAAAACTAAAGAAAATTATATTTCATTTACAAAGTTTGTGCCAGTTTCAAATAACGAGTTTTTTCAACTTCGTTTTGTAGATTCATTCAAGTTTTTGGGAACCAGCTTAAGCAAATTAGCAGATACTTTGGAACCAGAAGACTTCAAATATTTAAAAAAAAACTTTCCTTGTGAACTTAAATTAAAGCTGCTCACTCGTAAGGGCATATATCCATATGAATATATGAACTCTTGGGAACGATATCAAGAACAGTCACTTCCAGAAAAAAAATATTTTTATAGTTCACTCATTGATCAAGATATTTCTGAAGATGATTACCGTCATGCACATTTAATTTGGTCAACATTTAATATTTCAGATTTAGGAAGTTACACGGATTTATATTTGAAAACTGATGTGCTTTTATTAGCAGATATTTTCGAAAAGTTTAGACGGACTTGCAAACGTCACTATCAATTAGATCCAGCTTTCTACTTAACCGCGCCGAGTTTATCCTTTGACGCGATGTTATTAAAGACAGGGATACAGCTCGAACTTATTGATAATTTAGCTATGGTCCGAATGTTACAGAGTGGTATCAGAGGTGGTGTTTGTTTATGCTCTCATAGATATGCTAAAGCAAATAATGTATTTTTACCAGATTATGACAATTCTGTACCTAGTTCTTATATAACATATATTGATTGCAATAATTTGTATGGTCATAGTATGTCTCAATACTTACCATTGAACAGTTTTCGGTTTCTAGATCAACATGAGATTGATAATTTAGATGTTTGTCAAATTTCAACAGAGGCAGAGTATGGTTTTATACTTGAAGTGGATTTAGAATATCCAAAGCATTTACATAATTTACATAACGATTTACCATTTTGTCCAGAAAAATGCATTCCACCAGGAGGAAAAAATCATAAACTCGTTCCTAATTTATATGACAAATTTTTATATGTTATACATTATATTCATTTAAAAACTTGTTTAAAACATGGATTGATACTGAAGAAAATTCATCGGGTTATCACTTTCAGACAAAGTCCGTATCTGAAACAATACATTGATTTAAATACAACACTAAGGCAAAATAGTTCATCAACTTTTGAACAAGATTTTTTCAAACTTTTGAATAATAGTGTGTTTGGAAAAACATTAGAAAATACTGAAAAACGTGTCAAAGTTCATTTAGTTAATCAGTGGTTAGATCAGGACAATGTAACTAAAAAACGAAAAAGTGCACAACAGCTTATTGCACGTCCAAATTTTCATAGCTCCTCGGTATTTACAGAAAATTTAGTAGCAGTGCAGTTAAAACCCGAGCAAATATTTATGAATAAACCAATATACATTGGCTTCACTGTTTTAGAATTATCAAAAAGCCTTATGTATAATTTTCATTATTCTATTATTAAACCTTTTTACAACACCAATGTGCGGATGTGTTACACGGACACCGACAGTTTTGTTTACCACATACAAACAGATGATTTTTATAAAGATTTAAAAAATAATTTTTTACCTTACTTTGATACAAGTAATTATTGTAAAACGAATCAATTTGCCTTACCAATTCAAAATAAAAAAGTTCCAGGTTTATTTAAAGATGAAATGGGAGGAAAAATTATATCTGAATTTGTAGGGCTTCGCTCAAAGCTATACTGCATTAAAACTACAGACAGCACAATTAAGAAAGCAAAGGGTATTAAAAAAAACATCGTACGTAAGTTCAATGTCACGGATTATGAAAAAACACTTTTTAATGGAGACATTGTTCGTAGAACAAATATTCTGTTTAAAACAATTAAACACGAAATTTTTACATGTGCTGTGAATAAAATTGCCCTATCTAGCGATGATGATAAGCGGTTAATATCAAATGACAAAGTTTCTACTAAAGCATGGGGACATACAAGTATATTGAATTTTTAACATTTTTCTTGTTATAAATTTTTTAATTGTTGAGTTATATTTAATATTTGTAAATTTAAAAAAGATATGTTATGTCTTAGATTAGTAAATTCAAAGTGCGAGTATATCTTCAATGATATGTTAATATGTGCTACATGCTTTAATAAAGTTTATAAATTATTAATAGAATAATAATGTTTGTCTTGCTTAAAATATAATGTAATTATGCTACATCATACGTACCTACTAAAGTTCATAAAATATTAATAGAACATAAGTTTGTCTTGTATGGTAAATATCGCTTTCCCCGAGTGGTGAAACCTGGAAATAGACAAGCGCTGTTTAATGATTGTTTAACGGCATAATAGTTTTTCATATGTGTACTTATCTGTACTGTTTAGACCTATTTCAAGTAATTTTAAGGGTATTTATGTGTTTCACTTACTGGAAATGTCCACCGTTTCGTAACACGTTGTTGCTCAATGATGTTACAATTTAATATAATATCATTGTTGTTGCTAGCTTCACCAAGTTTTTAACAACATAAAACCAAGGAACGAGTGAGCAATTATGTAGAATTGTTATTTTTGGCTTGTGTATGGAACGCATTGATTTCTGACCACTAATTGTGAGGATGTAATCATTACATTACGTAATAAATGTTAAGCTTAGAGTCCATGGACAAGAAAACAAAATGACATAACAGTATTTTTCAAACTACAGTTCATATAGGTTAAGGAATCTGGTACATTCTGCCAATGGTTGTTTTGATTGTCTGTTAGTTTTCTCTATGTATACTTTTATTAGTGTTTTATGTAAATCTGTACCTATGTTTTTTTATATTAATTAAATTTAAGTTTGCCTTGTATAAAATATAATGTAATTGTGCTACATCAATATTACGTACCTAATAAAATTCATGTAATATTAATATTTGTTTTCTTTATAAAACCTTAATACTTCATCATCATCAGCTCATTTATGTCCCCACTGCTGGGACATGATTCTTCCCTATGGATGGATAGGGAAAACGGGTCAAACCACCACGCGGGTTAATTGTGGATTGGTGGTTGCTGATTATTGCTAATGCAGCTGGGACCAGCGGCTTAACAAGCCTTCCGAAGCACGGCGGAGCTCGAGATTATAAGTTTTTGGTCACCCATCAGACGACCTACTTTGCAAAGTTGCTTAACCTTTCTACTTACCTTATAAAATTTAGGTTCTAATCATCATCTACACAATTATTGTTTTTTCATGATATCAAGAATGCTATAAAGACAAGTGCGAACGTGAACTGCACAGCGACACAAACATGCATCATTGTAATAAGAACCACACCAATAAATCTGTAATGATGTGTGAGTCAATAGCTAACAAAACTGCATATTGTGCAATTAAATTACGATATCAATAATTCACTCTGTAGTTGAAAATAGGTAACGAGTTCGAGTCCTGACAAGTTTGTGTTTCATGGCATGCGTTTGCTGCTGCCTCAGCAATAGGAGTTATTTTACATACACACTCACACCTAAGTCAATGCCTATATAAGTACTTACTTAGAGTATAAAATAGCATCATATTGAAATACAAATTTATTTACATAAAAACATCGGAGTAAACAGCAACAAAGCAGCGTTTCAATAACATGGTAAGTTATTTTAAAAAGTTCAACGTGATGATTAAAATGTTATTCTTCTCTATAGTAGATTTACAGTAAATAACTCATTTTTATTTTTTATTTTTTCAGAATTCCCAAGGCAATAGTACCCAAGACATCGTGCCAAGCCAAAGCTTGCTCCATGTGACAAGCAAAGGCCTTGAACGATCACCTTCTCCGGTTTTGCAAGATGCGCAAGACCCGCTAGAGGGATTCAGCCAAATGTTCCCGCCTTGGTTGGTAGAACGACCGGATTCACCGTTACTTCATAAGATTCGCAAACAACAAACGGCTTCCAAAAGGCAACCGAAGAAAAGAAGCTTTTTGAAGAATTTTCATGGGCAGCAGCAATCGTTTGTTTTAAAAAGTGATAAAACTAAAGGACGGCGGCTGATAAAGATCCAAATAATAGACTTAGAATCACAAGTGTCTAGTGAGTCGGACGATAATAATACTCTCCTTAGTGCACAATATGTGGTAACCGATGACGTGGACCAAATTATGGACCAAACGGAGAGTGTTATAAACAATATCTCAAAAAAGTTGTGTGGGTATAGCTATAGTTTTTAAAACTATCACTAGACAATTATTTGTAAATTAAATTTCTCAAGTAAACGTTATGCGTAACAATTTTGTTACGTATAAGTCTACAGAGATACATTTTATTAATAGAGTTATGATATATCACAAAATAGATAATAAAAGTCGGCTATAATTATGTTTAATGTATTAGTTTAGTAAGTTTTCATGTATTTCTTATTTTTCAGGAATAAATCTAATTAAATAAGATTGTACTGTTTCATTAATGATTACCTATTTAAGTTTAAAAATAAAAACACAAAAACAAAATTAGTATTTTTTATTTAAATTATTATTTATTACAATTTTTCAAACGATAACTGTGAAAAGGTACATTTTGCATTTTAAAATTAAATTAGTCTTATCCTATGATTTAAAAAATACTTTTTTATTTTATAAAAGCAAATTTTATTTAAACTTATAATTACATTTTAAAGAACATTATAGTTATGAGAATACCACATTTTTAGACACAACACATTTTTTAATGCACAAATTTTTTTATGATGGACACAATTCAAAGTTTTATTTTCCTTTTCACAATAATCATTAAATAACGTTAAAAACTTGGGACAACCTTTTTCTCCTAGTTCTATTATTTCACAATCTTGACATAGCTCTCGAATCCACTCAATTTTTTCCAATCCTTTGATTAACACTTTTTTTCCACTTAAATACGGAACAATTAGCCTTCGAAATTCATAATAATCGATGAATCCTTCCCTCCAAGTGAGTCCACGATTTTTTTCCAACCATCTTACTTGCTTTTTTTCTTCAACTATGAGTTTTTTAAAAGTATAGGGAGGTTTGATTAAGAATGTCTGTGTATGATCTTTAGTTGCTATTGCTAACTCTTTAATAATAAATTTATTTTTAAAATCTTTAAATCCTTGCAAATCCACGATTATCGTATTACCGTTCATGATATCTTCTTCACAATATTGCTTAAAGGTTTGTATTCAAATATACAATCGTTCAATATCAGACAATATGCTGCGGTCTGATCAGGAATCTCTTGATCTGCTTCGATTTCAACTCTCACATCAATTGATCCTTTTAGCGTTTCGTGTTGGCGAGAACAGTCAACAACAAATAAGGGTGCAATATCTTTGAATTCTTTTGGGCTCATCAACGGTTCTGGCCGACGTCCGTGATAAGAATGCTGGAATCTAGCATACTGTTCATATATTAATGAAAACTTATTGTCTGCAAAATTGATATTCAGTCCTTCATAAGGGTAATATGATGAATTTAAAAATACTCTTACATCACGTATTAAGCAATGATCAAACTCTGCCAACGACATTACCGCATTATGTTTACGGTTCGTTTGTAAAGCGATAATAACAAATCGTGGTTTCTCTATTTGTGACGAAGTTTTAATAGACCAAGTGTGTTTACGGGTTTTGGGAAGTAATGGATACTCATACAAGTCCCAATTACGAAATGCTACGGTTATAGGACGATCTTTTTCTAAATACTTTAATAGATTTATTCTTTCACGATCTGACACCTTAATGTGAGGAACTCGCCAAACGATTTTACTTATTACAATATCCTCCACAACTTCACCTGCATTTAATTTTAAAACATTAAGATTTGTATTGCTTCTCAAAAGTACTAACTCATGTTTACAGTTCATTACAATTTTGTCATAATCTTCTGCAAAACCTAATATTTTATTCAATGGTATAGATGTGGAAAATACTCCATTGTTGTCAGTGTTTGTACCTGTAGTAGACCATCCCCAAACTTTTGCACATTTGGACTCATTTTCATTCAGCGAAAGATAAGACTTGATAGTTGTAGTAATTCCTGCATTTTTAACTTTATCTATTTCTACTCCGTTGAGTTCATATCGGATGTCTTGAAAAAGAAATAACGCTGGGTTATTCACAAAATGCACATTCGTCACACTTTCTTTTTCTTTAGTAGTGCTGTTGTATTTGTAAACATCCGCTCTGCCCTCAATATACAAACTGCTGAGTGCAGGCAGAACGTATAAATCTTGCTGATTAATGGGTATTCGTATTTCATCGTTCTTGTTGAAACTTGTCACGTATGGTTTGTACGAATGGTACTCAAAACTTTCAATACGGTTATCATATGACGCTGGTTGACAAATATTTAAAATATTCATTTTAACAAGCCTATTAATTTAAGGAATTCCTTATTACTTTTAGTTAGCTTCTTTTTTATACGGAGCGTTGTTCCTTTAGGAGATGACCTCTTAGAACTGACTTGAACAGTAGATGGAGGTAAGTTTATATTAAAATTTATCATTTTTTTTTAAAATGTAAATACAACTGTACTTCTTCACCACGCAAATTGATTGGCTTATTTTCAGCGTCTAACAACCTTATATTAATTGCACTTATTGTACTTTGGTTGACTGGAAAATAAATTAAGTTTTTAGGTATTTCAATAATTCTATAACCTGGTGGTACGTTTGGTATAAATTCATAAATTATATGACTTGCTTTTCCGTTCACAAATGATCCACTGATTACATCGCATTCGATGCGCACGATAGTTGTTGATAAAATGCTGACAGGATACCGAGAATCAGTACTTATATTAGCCTTTACTGTTTCCATACCAAATCCCAAAATTTTGCTTAGGGAGTCATTTTTATCGAAGCGAACATCTTCAGTACAATAAATTCTTGTTTTTAATGTATTGTTATTGCAAGTTAATTTTAATACAGCATTCTTGATGTTACTTTTAAGAAAATCACAAATATCTTGAAGTTCATATGATCCTTCAGGTATTTCAATAACTCCATCTTTACCATAATAAAATTTATTATTTCTTTCATCAATATTAGGAATGGAGTTAAAAGTAGAAAAATACAAGAGTCCACACTCATATTCTCCTTGTAATTGTAAAGTAGGGGAGTAGTTTGTTATCAAGGATTCTCCTCTACCAGTTATTGACACAGTGAAAGACATTTTTGTACTGACAAAGTTTTTTATTTCATACTTATTATAAATGATTTTTCCAAAAGTTTCTTAAAAATTTTAAACAAAGGTGACCACAGTTTACTGTATCAAATGTTTGATACTGTACATAATTATAGTTCATAGACATGTTTCTTAAGTAATTTATCAATTCTAATGGTGGCTTTAAATTACCAAAACTATCATAATATTCACAATAGTCATTTTGTTTAACGTAGGCTACCCAATGAGTTCCAGGATTATCAGATCTATCTAAATTTATTATAGCACACTCTATTTTTCTTGGTTTCAAAGGTAATTTATCTCTCATAAAAACTCCTCGAAAGTATGGAATGTCGGTAGCATGTTCTAAAATATCTAAATTAGTGAGAGCTCGTTTAGGTAGCCGATGAATTAGTTTTTTGAAGGATTAAGGTATAAACCAGCTCCTTTTTTATGAGACTTGATATACAGTCCTTTTCCGAGAGCAACAGCTTCCATCATCTTGTTATGTCGTTCAGATTCTTGAAGGTTTTTTTGAGCAACCTTGTAATCATTGACAGCTTTTGCTATACCTGCCGCACCTCCAGCAAGTGAACCAAGGGCTGATAATCCAGCGAAAATTGGAATAAGAGGCAAAATGCCTCCCCTTTTCGGAATAGGAATACATCGCGGCAAGCGTGTACTTTTTTTATTAGTGAATAGTTTTTTTGCAGCAGCATATGCGAAGTTTATAGCGATATGGTTGTCTTTAGATTTGATTTTTTTTAACTGATTTTTTATTTTTTTCACCTTTGACATAAACGACCGTACTCCAGAACCAGCTTTAAGTTTTGCTTTCATCGCATTTTTTACAATCCATGATGCAACTTTTTCTCCTTTTCCAGCATTCTTTGATTTCAATCTTTTCTTAGCCATATTTAAAAGTTCTAAATCTGCTTTATGTCGAATATTCAAATCGTTGTTATTGTAGGCAATGTCGTGGTGCATACAAGCTTGATCCAACTTATTTACACCCCGATCACCTCTCAGTAAGCGTTTCTGAAGTTTTGTGCCAGGACCACAAAATTGGTATCCCGGTAGATGTAACTCAAACGGTAGATTATTTATGAGGTTATTAATAATACCACTTCCTTCCTTCATCGATTTTTTCAAACTGATTGCATACAGATAGAATGCATAATTTATATCATAAAACCAATTCATTCTTGTTAATCCAACTATTCTCTTTGTCACTAAGACCCAACCATTTCACAAAAAGCTTATTTCCTTTTCTCTTTATTACTTTTTCGATCAAATAAAGATCTGGAAAATTTGTTCTCTGTAATTCATATTCGTAAAAAGATCCCAAGATTTTCTGTTTATGTGTATCTTCTAAATGATAAGTCGATGGGTTCGTATGATTCACTCTCACTATCCTAAATATTTCTGTGGACCAGTTAGGAGTGTAACCTTTGTAAAAATCTCCTTTGTATTTACTAACACGCACATGATCACCAATTTGAAATTTCGGTTTCTTATTTATCTTATGTCTTTGTGATTTAATAATATTAGATTTAACAACCATCTGGTTTGCTCTATTAACATCAATAGGTTTAAATTTTGTGATACGATGAATAGTATTATTATAACATTGCACCACATGATTCAAATTTTTTTCAATCCATTGATATCGACCACATAAACTGAATAGTTTGTAAATGTTACATTTCAATGTCCTTATTACTCGTTCTACTATAGATGCTTTTTTTGTAGAATAACTGGAATAGTGATTAATATTATAATTTCTCATTAATTGTTCAAAGATAACATTGTAAAACTCTTTGCCTTGATCTGTTTGTAAATTTTTAGGTTTTCGAGATGAATTAGTTAATATATTTTGCATTGCATTCGAAACACAATTCATCGCTTTTGATTTCAGAGGATACACCCACACATACTTTGACAATGCATCAATTACTACTAAAATGTACTTGTATCCTTTATTGAAATGTGAATATTTTTGGAAATCTATAAGATCAGCTTGCCATAAATCATCTATTCCTTTTATTATTGTACATCGACGACTAAAATTCTTTCTTGCCGCTCTGTGGAGTTCGTCGACTATATCCTTTTTACTCATTTTTACTTTGTTTTGTCTTAATCATGTAATCTATTTCAGACTTTGTATAAAACGTAGTAAACAAACGTTCTGAACTTGCTGTTTCTAAGTTCTTTATGTAGACTTGAACAAGACTATGAACCTTATTTATTTCATTTCTGAGCTCTTGAACAGTTTTATCCATATATGCTTTATTTACGGCTTCATCGTCCTTCTCTGGTGACGTCAGACCTTTCAATTTTGAAGATTTCAAATCGTAATGACCCGTTTCTGATTTTTTTAACGCATCATTCAAAGTATCAATGTATTCTGTTAGTCGTAAACGCTTGTGAACGTGATGACCAAATTTGTCTAAATTCATTACCGTGTTTATACGCTGTGTACTGTAATTCAACTGCTGAAATTTAAAGTTGCATGCTACTTATATTTTTTTTTTTGTTAATGATGCCAGCTTCATAAAGCTCTTCGATTATTGCAATAACTTCATTATCCAAACCAGTGTTACCTGCATTTCGTGATGCAAATAATAGTTTTAACCGGTCAACTAGCTCATTTGGATCATCCCAATAAACATAATCAGTGTCTTTCATAACTTTTTTTAAAAGCTTAATACCTTTTCCCTGTGAAAGACTTTCGAGACTAGTAGCTGCATTTCGTGAGAATTTAAACATTGGCTTAATAATATTCATGTATTTAAATCCTTTGTTGCTAATTAATTGTTTTGATGGATCAAAATTACGTCTGTGTGCATTGGTATCGATTAGTAGCATTTTGTAATTTTGTAAGTCATTGTCTGTGATAACATCTAAATTAGGTTTCTTTTTGTACAATAATTCTTTTAAGCCAGGAGTTTTCTTAAAGCTTTGGTTCCCAATTTTCAAAATGTCACCATCGTCGTAAACGCGATTTTTTCCAAGCATCAGTTTTCCTCGATCGTTTTTAATCCCATAAGGTACGTCTTTCATTACTTCAGATGATGTAGACCATGACAGCGATTGATTTTTATCGTTGGGTGATGACTGAAGAGATTTAAACGATCCTTCGCTTACATTGTGTTCATCACAAGGTACACTTAGGGTTTTGTTAGATTTTTGATACAATTCATTATCAGTATCATCTTCTTCTTCAGTGCTAATTTCATTAAAATCATCGCTAGAATAGTGTAATGCCTCGCTTTCATTACTTTTACTTTTTTTTGGAACAATTTCATTATTCAAACCTTCTTCATGATGCTGCTCATTGTTTTTGTTTGCTAACAGGTTAAGCGGTTCAACGATGGGTTTCAATATTGTTTTCAAGGTCATGTCACTTGTATTTTTTAAATCCTTTATCATTTTAACCTTTCTTTTTACAGCCTTTGCAGATTTTACAATTTTTTGTTTAAGATCTCTTTCCATTTTAGTAGGATTCCACTCGGTTCCAAATCATGAATGAAAGTGGTGCAATATCAGTACAACAGCCATTTATGTATTTTAATCTGGCACAATAAATGTATCAAAAGCCATTCTGTAACATCCATTATTTCGTACGCAGTCCTTATTGATTACAAGATAACTGAAAGGTTTATTCCAAACAGTTGAGCACATTTTACGGAATTGAGACCATGTCATGTCTGACCCTACATGTTCATCATAAACATGTTTTAAGTTAATATCGTCTTGTTTAAATAATATTATTAGGTTAGAATTGTCCCTTACCAGTTGCTTCGGTATTTTGGTATAAGTTTGGTTAATATAGAAACAATCAATGTTCTGGTGACGCCCCATCGCAAAATAATCTCTAATATTATTTTGATTTTCACAAGCAACATCGTCGAATAAAATAATTGAATTTGGCATAGCTTCGTGTGGACTCAAAATGTCGTTGTTATTACTGTATTTGTTATAAGATGTGCCTGCAACCATACCCAACACCTTTTCTAGGTATATGTATTTAGGTTGATATAAAGATTTTGAATACACGTAAAGGTTACGAAAGCGTGGACCATCTTCATGTAATAGCAAACTTATAACTAAGTTGGTCTTCCCACAGTTTGATGGACCACAAACAATACAACGTATAGTGTTTGGTAATAAATTACCATGACGCTTTGGCTTATTTGAAACCGGAGGACATATACACTCTAATTTTAATGATTCCTTTTGTTTCACAAATTTCATTACAAAGTATGAAACCGACCGCAGTGTTTAGTGTGTTTCAATAAAATGAGCTTAAAGTATATTTCTACAATATTTAAACAGTCCTGTATATAAGAAAGGGATCACCAATATGAGTTATTGGGTATTCTACCCCGCCGCAGTGAGTGAGGGCTCGGCACGAGCCCGAACGAATGAAGGTGGGGTAGAATGCCCAATAACTACCTACTGACAGGGAAAAAAAAGACATGGCTTGGTTGGAAATTTATACAATTTTAATTCCAAATTGGGAAACAATAAGTGAAGACGAAAGAAATATAAAAAGAAAAACAGAATTAATAAAATTTTGTCATCACTACTAATTAAACGGTTATTGTATTGCCATGATATTTCGCCACATGGCATCATGAAGTATTGTGCAAACTGATCCCTAACGTGCCTACCCGTATTAGATGCTCTGTAATGTGGTGTTTCATATGGCAGGTCATCAAAACAGTGTGTTCAGGTATCTTCAAATTTGTATCCATCTCTTTTACGAACATAATTGTGTAACGCACATGCCGCTTTCGTTACTTTTATAGCAAAATCTGGCGGTATTGTCATACTTGTAAAAAAAACTCTCCATTTGTTGCTTAGAATACCAAAAGCGCATTCGACTATCCTGCGCGCTCGACTGAGTCTATAATTAAAGACTCTGCGAGTGTTGTTTAAGTTGTTTCTTGGATATGGCCTTAGAAAGTCTGAATTTAAAGGAAAAGCTTCATCTCCAAGAAAAACATGAGGGGTCGTCATTGTCGTGTTTGGTAAAGCTTTTGGGGCTGGCAAATTAAGGCGATACTCAGACAGTTTTTTTCCGAAATTAGATTGTTTAAAAATACTGCTGTCTCCTTCACTACCGTATGAACCAATATCCACCGCTATAAAACGATAGTCCGCATCAACGATGACCATCAATACAATAGAATTGTAATTCTTATAATTGTAATAATTTGAGCCACTGTAATGTGATGAAATCAGTCTTATGTGTTTGCCGTCTACAGCACCCAAACAATTAGGGAAATTAGTTTTCTTAGAGAAGTTGTCGAATATTTCAAGCCACCGCTCTTGTGATGATGGTGGCTTCATTTCCAATGGTTGTAATACGTCCCATATAATCGAACAAGTTTCCGAAACAATACCGGAGATTGTAGTACTTCCCATTAGGAAATCATACTTCAAATCTTCGAAGTTGTCACCAGTAGCGAGGTATCTGAAACAAAAAACAACATTGATTACCTACTAACAATTTCTTTTTTATTATTTACAGGTATAGAACTCAAAAAAAATAGAGTAACTGTCGAGATTACTACAAGAAAGATAAACAAAGATTAAAGAGTATTCCTACGGGCTCCGCTGCAAAAAAAGGGAAAAAATATGTTTACGCAGACATTTTAGGTTTTTTGGACAAAGTACATACAAGAAGAAACCACGAAGGAAATTATACAGCAGATGAAACTGAAGAGCTATCAGTAAGAGATGCAGAAGATGGACATGAGGTACAAAGGGATGTTAGAACACGAAGAGCGCTAGAAGAGATAGAAACAGAAAACGTACACAACAATATTAATACTAATGAAGAATCAGAACCTAAAATGAAAAAAAAACACAAGATGTGCCAGCAAAATAATTAAATATATTAAAGAAAAAAAACACTACAACTAAGAATTATGACGACGATGAAAAATATCTTTTGAGTTTTTCAGGTGACATGAAAAAAATGACACACCTACAAAAAAATGACTTTAAGTTAGGCATGATGCAATTACTAAAAAATACATTTAAAGAAAATTTAAATAATTCTTCACCATATTATATTAATTCAACCACCCCGAGCCCTCAAAGAAGCTATACTCCGATATACCAACAACTTTCCCGGAGCAGTTCAGCTCAATCAGGATTTGCAGGGGCACCCAATATAGCCCCACGGACTTTAATAACCATTCCTAGACCATCTCCTCGACCACATGTTGTCTACAACACTGATACCCCGCAAGTTGTCATAAATTCAGTTGAAACAATTTCAAGCGGTGGACAGTCTGATGTGCATATGAACCTACTGGGTCTACTTCACAAACTGAAGAAATGTTCACATTATGACGACGATTCTAAAACGCTTCTGAATCATTATTTGACCTTTAAATGAATATTATTGTACATAATGATTCAAACAAATTAAGACTGTACTTACATAATAAAATTATCCCACCTACTTTAATTTTTGTTTTACTTTCACCCCTTACCGCATGAACTTTCATATCATTGCAGGAGAAATATATCTTATAGTTTTAAGAGTATGGAACCCATAAAAATGTATTAAAAATGTAGCAGTGCTATTTAATTTATTATTTCACTAAAAGCAAAATGTGCATAAATGGTACGTTATGAATTAAATAGAATGAAACTGTTTATACCAAATATGGGACGACAAGCAACTTGGTGTAATGCAAGCTTGAGGTTCAAAACTATACTAAACTATTTTATATAAGGACTTGTTTTAGTATTTTAAGAACTTTAATAGAAAAATCAGAAAACGAACCAGTTACCAAGTCTGGTTTTGTATAATTCTACGCAAATTAAACCCGTGACTATATACTGCGAAAAAAACAGTTAAAGAATTCATGGGCAGAATAAATATATTATATTACTAACATAGGCATATGTGCTCAAAAAATTCAACCTACGCGATTGTACTGCATGACGAGTCATATATGAACAGTAGCAGTTTTACCGCTATCTGCATAGTGTCCCATAAATGAACAGCACTATTGAGCCAAGTCTGCATATCCTCCCACATATGCTCAAGACAATATTGCTGAATAATTTTACAATCAATAATAATCTAGGGTAGGTTCTTTTATTTGTAGTGTCACATGTGATGATTTTATGCATAGAAAAATATACAAGCAAAAATATTCGTAGGATTCTGAGAAATACAGGTGCAAACACAGAGCTATTCACCTTCGAAGTATAGGTGAATTCAAACTGACTTTTATCTTTTTGTAGCAAGTCTGCCGACATTAAGCAGCTACTAAACGTCAAAGTATGTATCTAGTCTATGGTTTTTTAAGTTACCATCACTCAAACTTGTTCAAATATTTTTTTATTTTTAAACTTTAGTGTGCTAATATGGGACACAGTGCGGTAAGGGGTTAAAAAATAATTAATTAAATAATCTTACCTTAAAGTAAGAAATTGAAAGTCTTTCTTCAACGGAAATGGCTCTTCTCATGTGTGTGTCTTTCTTTCGGATTTTCTTACCCAGCAAACATAGTAAGTCATCATATAATGCTACTGACATTCTGTAGTAATCGAAGAATCTGTCAGGATACTGTCGTAATTTTATCGCCGTAATGTGATACTGACTCTCCTTTACTCTCTTCACATTTAAAGGATGAATCCAGTGTTTGCGTTTGCATTTCTTTTTTTTTATTATTAAGAGCCAAAAGCAATGCGATTAGTATTAATTCCTCTTCCATAAAGACGTTTGCATGTCCCGGGACCTCAGAGATGGAGACGACCCGGCGCGCTAACCAATCGACCTCGAAGATCGTAAATTGGTAGGAACAGCGAAAAAAAAATGGCAACTCTGGTTAACACAGCAAGCGGTTAACGTCCCGGAGACGTTTGCATGTGCCGGGAATCACAAGACTACTGATTAATCTGAATTTTTAAGAATGTGTGAGTCAAGGTGCCGGAATTCAGAATCTTAATTCAGATTCTGACGACCTCCTTGGTCGAGTGGTTTGTACACCGGTTTTCATGGTGTCGCCATCTCTGAGGTCCCGGGTTCGATCCCCGGTCGGGTCAATTTAGAAATTATTGTTTTTCTAAATTGTCTCGGGTCTGGGTGTTTTCTATGTATAATAAGTATGTATTTAAGTATTTTAAGTATGTTTATCCGTTGTCTAGTAACCATTTAACGAGTTTCTTCGAAGCTTCTCTTGGGCTAGATAATTGGTGTGATTGTAGGAAAGATTTATTTGTTTATTTATTTATTTATTATTTATCTGAATTAAGATTCTGAATTCCGGCTGTGTGAGGCCAGCCTAATGTTGCCATTTTCGAGTAGAAATCAATGTTAGTTTTTAATTTTAACGACGTTAACGGTAAAAGATCTCCGGGATCAGTGGTTAAAATGGGAGTTTCGCAGGGTTCAATACTTGGTCCATTCTTGTTTTTGGTTTATATTAATGACTTACCTTATTTTGTAAAAGACAGTCATGAGATAGTATTGTTTGCTGATGATACTTCACTTTTATTCAAAGTGAAACGACGACACCCAAATTATGACGATGTGAATAATGCGGTCTCAAAGATTGTTCACTGGTTTATTGTTAATAACTTGCTATTAAACGAGGGAAAAACCAAATGTGTAAGATTTGTATTGCCTAATGTTAAGCAGGTAATAACTAGTGTACAAATTAAAGATAAGAATGTGAATCCTGTGGACACCACTGTGTTTCTAGGCATCACGTTGGATGCCAAGCTTCAGTGGGGCCCACATTTAGCTAAATTGTCGAATAGACTTAGCTCTGCGGCTTATGCAGTAATGAAGATCCGTCAGTTAACTGACGTTGATACAGCTAGATTAGTTTATTTCAGTTACTTTCATAGTGTAATGTCGTACGCCATTTTACTGTGGGGAAATGCTGCCGTCATTCAAACTATCTTTGTGCTGCAGAAGAGGGCTATTCGAGTAATATATAACCTACAGGCTGGTGACTCTCTCAGAGAGAGATTTAAGGATATAAGTATAATGACAATTGCATCACAATATATTTATGAAAATCTTGTGTATGTTCATAAAAATATTGAAATGTTTTCAAAAAACAGTGATATTCACAAATTAAATACTAGAAGTAAGAACAAATTAGCAGTGCCTTATACTAGGCTCCATAAAATAAATAATTCTTTTAAGGGTCTGTGTGTACGATTATACAACAAAGTACCAAATGATATTCAGAAATTAGATCTTGATAAATTTAAAATCAAAATCAAGGAAAAGCTTTATAAAAAAGCTTATTATAAAGTGTCGGATTATACAGAAGACAAAACAGCTTGGGTCTGAAATGCTCCAAGTACCTACTCCAACAGCTATTTCTAATTGCCTATAATTAATTTATATAGAGCACCATATTTAATTAAACTATTTACATTCAAATTCATATTTTGTATTTTGTGACCTGGTAACGACATATATTATATATATTTTTTGTAAATGTCGTTGCTTCTGTGCGCTGTGGTTTCTTGCGCCCGTTCTTTGCCACAGTTAAAAAATGATGTCCTGAATGGGTGGTAGGTTAAAAAATATTTGGACGTTTCAAAGTACTTATTGATTGAGTTTATTGAATAAATATATTTTGACTATTGACTATTGACTAATTTATATAAAAAAACCGAGGTCTATAAATTAATAAATAATACGGTGATAAATATGTTGGTAATCCTACTTATAAACGCGAAAGTTTATAAGTATGGATGGATGTTTGTTACTCTTTCACGTTAAAACTACTGAATGGATTTGGATGAAATTCGGCATACAGATAGTTTATAACCTGGATTAACACATAAAAAAAATCACTGGTAGAGAAAAACAAGAGTATCATTCTAGTTTTAAGACTAACAATATGAGAGTTCCACAAGGAAGTATTTTGGGGCCACTACTTTTTCTTCTATACATAAACGACTTACCAGACGTAACACATCATAAAAGTATTTTGTATGCAGATGACACGACACTGCTAATTCAATCGACAAATGACATAAATTTTGAATATGATATTAATAACACAATTAAAAATATAATACAATGGCTCAATAATAATAATTTACAAATTAATTTAGGTAAAACGAACGTTATTAACTTTAAAACATATAAATTTAAGAAACTGGAACTAGAAATCAAGTATGACAATAAAAACATTTGTCAAGTGGAACAGACAAAGTTCTTAGGGGTTATTATAGACAAACACTGCTCTTGGAAACCGCATATAGATAGCTTGTGCAATAGGCTTAATAAATTTGTATTTGTGCTTAAGAAACTGAGACATATTGCCACAACAGAAGCAGTACTATCAGCCTACTATGGATATGTGTCATCGGTACTTGATTATGGTCTCATTCTTTGGGGAAATTCGGTAGATACTGATAGGATATTTAAGGTTCAAAAAAAGTGTATTAGAAATATGTGTGGAGCCGGTTTCCTTAATAGCTGTAGACCTCTATTTCAGAATTTAAAAATATTACCTCTCCCATGTATGTACATTAAAAACATTTGTTTATTTGTAAAAAAATATCCCCAATTATTTAGCATGCATGAGGATATGTTACAAAGAACGTTTAGACACAAAGATAAACTTTTCCTTCCCAAGATAAGGTTAACTTTATTTAAAAGAAATGTATATTGTATGTCTATTATTATATTCAATAAATTACCAATAGAACTAAAGAAAACTCCAATGCCTGAATCCAAATCTAAAATTAGTAAATGGCTTTTGGAAAAATGTTTTTACTCCGTAAATGAGTTTTTGGCATGTTAGATTTTAACATTTAAGTATTATACTCGTAATTTATATTTATTTGTTATTTACATGCCGGTAACGGCAAGATGTACTGAAACTTTATTTTAAACACTGTCACTGTTTTATAACGTGTATTTTAGTGAATAAATAATTTGAATTTGAATTTGAATACTTTTTATCCCGATATTCCCACGGGAACGCGAACCACGCGGGTGAAACCGCGAGCGGCCGCTAGTAATAATATAATTCTTCAAGTATTTATACCAGACGAAGAAATAGAAGAATTTTATGACACCCTCAGCAAAACCTCAGCAGACCACAAAGGAACTTGGAACTTAGTTTTAGGTGATTTTAATGCAAAAGTTGGCATAAGAGAAGACCTGGACAATACTAACATCGTAGACCGTTTGGACTAGGAGTTAGAAACAATCGTGGAAAACGTCTTACCCAATTTGCCTCAAGTCAAAACTTAAGCATCTGCAACAGTTTCTTTTCCAAAAAGCCACAACGTCGTTGGACATGGCTGTCACCAAACGGAACCACCAAAAACGAAATAGATTTTTGCCTTAGTTCTTGCAAACAAATTATATTAAACACACAAGTTATTAAAAAGATACAGTTTAGCTCCGATCACTGACCACTACGCATAACTGCAACTTTTAACATAAAAATTCTTAGACTGCAAATGATAAAGAATAGTTTGAAAAGATCAAATAAAAGCTCTCTTATTGCATGCAAAGATCAGTTTAACATTGAACTCAAAAATAGCTTTAATCTACTAGATTCCACAAATACGGAAGACATTGAAATACAGTATCGCAATTTAAGAGACAGTATCAGGAAAGCAAGTTTAAAAGTAAAAGCCCCTAAAGAGAAACTAAAGAAACTTAGTGAGAAGTCTAAGGAATTAATAGAAAAAAGACAGAAACTTACATATTATACACCCGAATATACAAAATAAGACAAACTAGTAAAGATAAGTATTAGAAAAGATATAAGAAACTTTAATATTAGACAAGTACAGACAGCATTGGAAAACAATAGATCTCTAAGGATTGCTAAGCAGGGTATGGAAAATGGCAAATCGACTATTACTTGTCTTAAGGATCAAACCGGTAAAAAACAAGGAGATAGAGGTAAAATCTTGAATATATGTACAGATTTTTATAAAACTCTGTACTCAAGCTCAACAGGTCCCCATATAACCGCCGGTGAATACTTATGCCCAGAAACAATTCCGCCAATATCGGGTTACGAAGTGCATCGAGCGCTCTTTAGCATGAAGTATCGTGAATCCCGGTGAAGACGGTATCACTACCGAGGCGTTAAAAATCGGGGAGCCCTCTCTTCTTCCACACATCACTAACTTTTTTAATACTGTACTACGAACAGGCATCTTCCCTGATAAGTTCTGTCACTCAATCATCATTCTCCTTCATAAAAAAGGCAGCAAGTCTGAAATAGGCAACTATCGCCCTATTAGTCTTGTTTCTCACTTATATAAAGCTTTCATTAAGGTCTTAGAAAACCGTATATCTGGTAAACTTGACCTCCATCAGCCCCCTGAACAGGCAGGGTTCCGCCGGGGCCTCTCCACCACAGATCATCTCCACTCTCTTAACCAATTAATTGAAAAACATCACGAATTCAAGCTACCACTGTACCTATCATTTATAGATTACTCGAAAGCCTTTGACAGCATCACCCACTCCTCTCTTGCAAGCCAGAGTATCGATCCCACTTACATCCATCTTATTCAAAATATCTACCGTAATAAAACAGCAGCTGTAAAAATAAATACCGTTGGACCATCCTTTCGCGTCGAAAAAGGTGTCAAGCAAGGAGATCCACTTTCCCCAAAACTTTTTACCGCCACTCTGGAAGAAATCTTCAAAAAGCTGGAGGCTGCCTGGCAGGGCAGGGGCATTTCTGTTGGCGGAAATAAGAGACTAACTAACCTCCGATTTGCCGACGATATTATCTTGTTCTCCTGCACGGCTAATGAGTTACAGGAAATGCTTAAAGACCTCAGCAAAGCAAGCCTCGAGGTCGGACTTAGCATGAATATGTCGAAGACCAAACTTATGACCAACAGCATAGAGCAAAAAGTATGCATTGGGGGTGTGGGGATTGAATATGTCCAGGAGTACGTATACCTTGGCCAAATAGTCTCTTTCCAGGCGAGGCAAGATAAAGAAGTTGCTTGACGCACCGAAAACGCCTGGAAGAGCTATTGGGCCATGAAGGACTTAATGAAGGGAAACCTTCCAATGTGCCTGAAACGTAAACTTATGGACGTGTGCATTCTCCCCATCCTCACATATGGCGCTCAGACTTGGTCTTTGACGATTCAGCAAAGGTCCGCACTCGAGGTTTGCCAACGGGCGATGGAGCGCAGTATCTTAGGGGTAAAATTAACAGACCGCATAAGAAATACGATACTGCGTTCCAAGACACAAATCACCGATGTGACTCGGAAAGCCGCCATGCTTAAGTGGGATTGGGCAGGACATGTTTGCCGCATGCCTGACGAGTTGTGGGCAAAGGTCACTACCAACTGGATCCCACGTGGAGTTAAACGGCAGCGAGGCCGACCTAGACGCAGGTGGAGGGACGAGCTTGATGTCTATGCAAAGGATTGGCCAGCACAAGCAACAGACCGCGAAAAGTGGAAAGAGGGGAGGGAGGCCTTTGCCCAGCAGTGGGAAAATATAGGCTCATAATAATAATAACTTATACATTGGCGTAAAGTTAAAAGACTTTGGAATTTAGTACCAAGCCCCATAGTAAAAAAAATATGTCTTTTTTAAATGTTATTGTTTTGTAACACTTTTCTCTACGAAATTACTTGCAATGGTATGTTACTTATTATGACTTAGCCTCATTTACATTTTTATTTGTTATAATGTATCAGTACAAACAAGCTGCCATCTGTGTACGCAAGTCTATTTGGTTATAAATGTAAATTACCAATCCGGAAAAAATCACTCGCGTATTCGACAACATGGCGTCTGCTCTAGATAGCTTAGGGAAATGCTGTATCCTCTTGCTAAGTAAGTGAAAGATGGAAAAATAAAAATCTATACTCTTTGTTTTTAAGTTTGAACAAGATAATATTTTATTTATTTTTAAATAACCTTTAAATTTTTTAATGTATTGACGTTTTCCTTTTGCAGGTTTCTACCAACTAGCGACCGCCGCATATTTCCGATGCTATAGATCGTGAGTTATAAATATTCACAATTACTTCACATTATATTTTTAGTTATGTAAGTAGTTATGGACGTTGGCGATATCAACAATGACAACAATTAATGACGAAACATTGTACAAAATACGTAACGTGGCAGTTCCTAAAGTTATTAAGGTAGCATTTTCGTGATATTGGAACTGACGAGTTTCTTTATCCTAAAACATAGATAAATACTTACGGCCTTACTTATAAACATTATTTAAGAATTAACTAGGTTATGTCTCTTTTGCTCAAATTGTGTGACCGTAGGCAAAACAATTTTTAACTAAATAATGCGTAAATGAATTTTTAGGTAAGCCACTTATTTGAAGGAGCTATCGGTGATTTTGCTGTGCGCTATAACCATACAAATACAATTAAGGTAAACGCAGGTATTACCGAGGAAAAATCAAGGCCTTAAGTTTTAAACATTTGAAATAAGAATTTCCGATCGTAAAACAGTTACAAGTATATATTTTCTGATACTGAGTTTTGGACTTTAGGAATCTAATGATAAAAGATAGGTTTTCATTAAATATGTAAATAAAAAATTAATTTAATATAAAACGCCGGATCAAGCTATCCCGAAGTAAGCTCAAGTGATTTCAGCGAATACCGCGAATCGTGATTCTATTACCGAGGGTAGAAAAATAATTATCATTTTAGTTCCGTACAAAATCTTTATTAAAAAACAAATTGTTGGCAACTTCTATTTATGAGGGAAAACATCGTGTGAATTCTGTACACTCAGGCCACTGAATGTGTAACCATGATCCAAGCTGGTTAGGTTCAACTGTTAACAGGGTCACGGAGATCGGACGGCAGACGCCCCACTGTAATTACTTGATCTCCCCAATCCTGGATCATGGTCCAAAGTTATGGAGGTAGAGTTGTATGTTGAAATCTATGGGAATAAGAAATAAAAAAATAAACTTATTTTATTTTAAAAGACAGCTACCTCTTAATTTTAAGAGGTACCTAGCCTTGAATATTTCGCTTACGTAAAAATTTAAGCCACAGTTAGTAAAGTAGGTAGGTATGGGATAAAATAGAGTTCTGAATTTCATATAGGTATTGTTTCTAGAGAACCCTAAACTCAAAAATAAATGCTATTATCAGTCGGTATTATATTTCTATGGTAAAGTTAATACCGAGTAATAACACTCGGTAAGAGCCTCTTATACAAGTTATTACCGAGTAATGGCCTGTGGGAGATTAAGAAAAGAGAGTAATGATTTTGATCAATTTATATTCATAAAAACCAGAGTAATTGGCAGACAGTAATAAAATACACACATTTAGTATTTTATTACTGTCTGCCAATTGCCATTTGGAATTTTACATGATGAAAATTAGTACTTACTACTATTTCTTGTAACGTACACAGTTATGTACTAAAATACATAATTTAGTTACACTATCTTAGCATACCTCAATACTATGTCGACAATCAGAGCTCCGTCATGCTCCGCAGTTGAATACAGAATACCCCGACGGCGCTAGCGCATGACCTTTTTATACTGAAGCACAAACTAGTCGCTAATGACGCATGGCGTGGGGAGCGTGGCAATGGGCAAGCACCTGTTTTCTTATTCGTATTAATTACTGCGGTGAATTTGCTTGCTTTAAACATTGGTTTTTAATGCTAACATTAATAGTAATCTACATTTAAATGCCAATCTCCCACACGGCCATTCTGACGAGCAGCAGGTCACCGGCTCGCGAATAATGTAAATAATAAACATAAGATTTTGTTTAGACAGCAACCAAAACAAAATAAAAACTATCTTATAGGCCCTCAGTCTTAAATATGAGATAAAAACATTTATATTCCATACAATATTATACTCATAACGTAAATAGTCGTAAACATACATTTTTTAAATGTTGACATTATTTTTCTCTTTACAAATCTCTTGCTTGAAAAAATTTGAAAAAGCGAAAAGCATAATACGCACTTACCTCGCATACTACCAAAGGAAATGCGCAACCAAACAATTCGCATTCTTAGTAAAATATAAACCAAACTCAAAATCTTGATATCAGAAATATCGACTTTAAAAAGCAAAGTTTACAGCTTACTTTAAAAACATGAATAAAAAAAACTTTGTGTCTTATCAAACCTCTTACAATTTACATCCTTAGGGATCTGAATGAAAATATTATACAATATTTAAAGATTTAGGTAAGATAAGGCTTCTACCTGAGGTAAACAAAATTTTTTTTCAACGCCTCGATTAACACAAGTAATAAAATACCGGGGCCCAAAGCTATCGGTAGCTATAATTATTACTTAAACATGTGTTTGTGTCTGCGCGCGCGCATGTGAGTTTGTCGTATCATTAAAATAAATATTAGTTTTATTAACAATTTATATCAATGATCACATAAATAGCCTCGGTAGAAAGCCATCGAGTGGCGCGATTAAATCATGAGTCACAAAAGTGACAAGGCCTCTGTATAAAGCCATCGAGTGGCGTGGCCAAAAATAAATGATCACATAGTAGCCTCGGTAAAAAATAAGCCATCGTGTGGCACGGCCAACTAAAAATGATCACACAGTATCCTCGGTAAAAATAAGCCATAATTTGGCGCGGCAAACTAAAAGTCCTTATTACTCAATGTACAGCAAAACATCTGGCCAGGAGTTCACAGTACATAAAGAAATAAAAACACAAAAATATCATAATTTATTCTTGCTTTTGTAATGAAAATAAAGAATATGACTTCATAAGATATCTTAAGATATCAGACAGCTCAGTACCTCTTTCAGAGGAAAATGCCTTAAATGATAATGGGAACATTATGTTCCAGCATTTTACTGTATTGTCACAGTATAGCTGTCACAACAGTGTGACTTTACAGATCTACAATCTATAGTATAGTCAACGTAAAGGTATGCATAATGTATTTGTTGTTTGGGTTTCGCAGCATTATAATATCCAAATTAAAGTACCCCTAAATCGCGGTCGATTTAGGGGTACGCAAAACCAATTTCTTTAGCAAAATAATTAGGTATTTATTTAAAGAAATTATAGTTAATTTAAGCGTCTCACAACAATCGACTGCAAATAAATTATTTAGAGGGTCATTATCAACAAGCTTCGGTCATCTAAACACCAGACACACAACCAGCGCTCTCAAGGTGTCGCCTTGAACTAACTCTCCGACCAAGAGGGAGCATTGGATTGCTATCAGTTATTATTTTTAAAAACTTAAAATATTTTCGTCTTAATCCGGTACCTATTGTTGTGATGATAGGTCTGAGTATCAAAACTAGTTGTAATTAATCGAAAACGAAATTGTGTAAAATTATTGGAAACACCTTTTCGAACGCATTTTATATGCGATTGTGCATCTAGTACGCAGATGACCGAAGTCAATAAGGTAACGAATAATAATCGTATTTGCCACTGTAAGACTTGGCATAAATTTGAGCGGTTAACAACAAATTAGAAGAAGCTGATTCCAGTTCGCTATTTGGCACAAACGACAACAAAGGATTACTATCCTGTTAGTTGTCGTAAACCAGACAACATTCAATCGTTAGTAACTGATTTAAGGTCTTTTCACAGTCTATGCGAATATTAACTTATGGGACGCATCAACACATGGATAAAGAAATTACTCATGTCATCATGTGCCATCAATGCGCGACCCAGGAGTGACAGGTGCAGCTGTGCAACAACTAGGCGCGCTGGTATAAACAAATTGGTCAGTCTTTGCGACATGCGAGTTCGTATTGAAGCGGGTAGTTTGGAATCAATTTTCCTAACACAAGTATAAAGTCTGTTAAACCTTCAACAGATATTTGCAGCCATGAAATAAGCATATCTTTCAATAAAGGCGTATTATTTTATGAACATGTACTACCCCCTACCAAAGTATTCCAAATCATATCATCGGAACCTCTTTATCTTTATACGGGAGACAATAAAATTTTTAATAAAATAAATAATTTAAAGTAACTTTCTCACTCACACTATTATCTAGTCTAGCTCAAGTAAAGTTTCTTTTCTGAAACCTGTTTTTGATGGTTAAACTAGATAACAGACAAACATAGGTGTACATAGAAACACCCAGATCAAAAATCAATATAGAAAGACTGTTGTTCCATAATGGACCAACCAGTTGTTGGACCAGGGTCCTCAAAGGTGGCGACGCCAGAAGCAGCGTGTTTACCACTCGACCACGGATGTCGTCATACTTAACTTACGACTACTTAATGATTTAAATTTTAAAATCAATATTTTAACCAATCATTATATTTATATGACAAAATGTTTACTAGAAAGAAAACAACCAGTCTCAGGAAAGCTCAAACGGGACTCGAACCCGTGACCATTGGATTGCCGGTCCACTGCTCTAAAATTGGGAATGCAAAAATGTCAATAATAAAGACAATGTATCATTTTAAATGTATTTTGAAAACATGCTATCTCAGTTGGTCTCAAAGGTATGTATATTAAATAGGTATGTAGTTTTATTTTATTTTAACAGCGTCGTATTGGAAAAGAAAGTAAAATTTGTCAAAATAAAATCATTCAAATATCACTGTTTGTAATTCGAATATAAATCCTCAAGTAATATTCGATTAATTCAAATGTTATGCCAATTTTCTGTCTTGTCGTTAAGGCTAGACAATTCAGTAAGAGGCAACTTTTAACGTTGCATGTCATTGGGCTGATATGTTATCAAACCGACTACGCATCATATCTATATGTTCAGACTGTGACATAAAAGATTTACTTTTAATGCAAAATTCAAAATAACTAATGAAAGATTGAATAGCTTACTCATATTAGAAAGTGTCTTGAAATTACGTGGAATTTACTTAAGGCACTTTAGGCAATACTACGGAGGTAACTAGAGAATTTTAAATTCGTTTAATATTGCAGGCTGTACCTACAGTACAGGTACGAGTTGCATAATAACTTGAAGTAACAAATTATAACTTTCATTAGTACTATGTTACTGTGAATGTCCTAACTTAATCCAATGTAGACAGCGTTTCAATCTTAGTCATGTTGGTGAGATTTTTAAATGTTGAACACAGTGATAAGCACACAGCACTGGAATTTGGCGTTTATAAAAGTTAAGCTTTGTTTAACTGAGGTAAGTAATGTTTTAGGAATCAGCCGCAACAAATCAGATTTAATAGAAAATCTGACATACCTTTTACTAAATGAGACTCTGTCACCCTGATACCAACCGTTTCCTTTTGGCAAGTTCCTATTTGCAGGTTGTATACTCTGCTAGGCTAGACACTTTATCGCTTGTATATTCCACATAAAGAACCAAATCGTCGTAATGCCTGGTCTCATCTGCAAATGTGAATAAGATTAGTTTTAAGCTCGTCACAGTTACAGGTTATATTTTTCCATTAAGTTGATCATCATATATCTAGTGTTCAAAATGGGGACAAAAGATCTGAAGGCATGTATGGGATTTGACTCGTGTCATCGATATTTTATCTAGCGAATATGAAATTGTAAATTTAAAGACTTAGTAATTTAAGTGTACTTCGTTATTAGCTTCATTCAATCATATATCTGTGAAAGCGATCGACTAAACTTGTTTGCTAGTTTTGCTATCGGCAAAAGCTAATGAATGAATGAATGGCGCGTTTGCCACTTATTTAGCGCGACTGTAGGTATCAGTACGACCATCGGTGTCAAATGGAGGTACAAAAAAATGATAAAGGAAAACATTTGCAGCTGTTTGAAAAAAACGTCATCATATCTTGCATCATTGTCTTCATAAACTTGTGGAACACAGGCACCAGTATTATGACACAATCCATCAGAACCTGCCCGTTCCTGACTTGCCAACGTTCCTGGTTTGTATTGGGTAGCTTTAGCAATAACAGCTGAAGTAGGTAGACCCTCCGCCTAAAGTACCAGGATCCAGCCGATCAGACACGTTCTGAATCTCCAGGCTGATGCTCATGACGCAATATTGTGTTTCTAGAACTTAGGGAAAACACCAAAAATAATGTTAGTGGCAAATCAATAGCATGGATTATCATGTAAGTAACGTTACATAGGTACGTTACTTACACAAGATATAAAGTACACAGAACTGTCAGCTAGCAACATATTTATTTACTCAGTGCTAGCAAAAATGATCCTTTTTTCATTAACTGTCAAATGTGTAATGTCAGAGTATGCTCGTATTTGGCGGCGTATTGCAGAAAGAACCACTAACCTCCCGAAACCGACATCATATTAATTTAAGTAAGCACGATCGAAGAGTAGCCTCGACCAAGTGCAATGCGTGTAAATGATTTGTATGTGCACCATCGAAGGGTAGCCTTGACCACGTGCAATGCGTGTAAATGATTCGTATGTGCGCCATCGAAGGGTAGCCTCGACCACGTGCAATGCGTGTAAATGATTTGTATGTGCACCATCGAAGGGTAGCCTCGACCACGTGCAATGCGTGTAAATGATTTGTATGTGCACCATCGAAGGGTAGCCTCGACCACGTGCTATGCGTGTAAATGATTATGTATGTGCATCGTCAATCTATTAAAATGATTCTGTCACCCTACCGAATTAACCTTGCAATTTATTAAGTAGTGAATTTGTGAGCGTAATTACTAGGTTCATTCCAATTCTGATGTGGGAGATTAAGAAAAGAGAGTAATGATTTTGATCAATTTATATTCATAAAAACCAGATTAATTGGCAGACAGTAATAAAATACACACATTTAGTATTAATTATAATTACAGTAATATCAATTTATTAAAATAATAAGCCATTTGGAATTTTACATGATGAAAATTAGTACTTACTACTATTTCTTGTAACGTACACAGTTATGTACTAAAATACATAATTTAGTTACACTATCATAGCATACCTCAATACTATGTCGACAATCAGAGCTCCGTCATGCTCCGCAGTTGAATACAGAATGCCCCGACGGCGCTAGCGCATGACCTTTTTATACTGAAGCACAAACAAGTCGCTAATGACGCATGGCGTGGGGAGCGTGGCAATGGGCAAGCACGTGTTTTCTTATTCGTAATAATTACTGCGGTGAATTTGCTTGCTTCAAACATTGGTTTTGCTAACATTAATAGTAATCTACATTTATATGCCAATCTCCCACAGGACTGTTTTCACCATCGGTGATAAGCTTCATTCGCGATAGTGTAAATAATCTAATTTCGAGGGATACAAATTTATTTATTTTAATCAAAACAAAAGTTTAATCGATAGCCAATGAAGTTACCTAAACATATACATGATATTTGAATTAAGTACTGAGGTTTAAAATACAGACAATGGTAAGGTTTCATGTTGCATTCAATTTAGTGCTCTCATACAAATTAAATTTGTATGGCTCAATTTAGGACAAAAAAAAAGAGTTCTAGCGCAATTATCATACCGCGGAAATAGTTATCGCAAACAATAAATATATAATTACCTAAACGAATTACCAAATCATTTGGTTTACTGTTACATACAATTTTCATAAAAATGAAATAAAACTATTGATACTGATTTATGCTATTACCGAGTATACCGCGGTCAATACATCGAAGAAGAAAATTGTGAAGCTATCACCGCGGTATTTTATTTTTATTTACTGTCGAAAAATGGTGTAAAATAAACTATCTATAGTTACAATCATGGCTAAAACTAGAATCCTCCTTGTGACTGTATAGAATCTGTATAAATGGTTTCTTTACGATACATTAAACTTAGCAAAATATTGAGTGTTCTTACTTTTTGCGACCCGCGTTTATATGAACGTAGTGCTCCGGCACCGGCTTGAAGCAAACTAATCGTTGTCTTGTTTTTCTGCTTTGTTGTGCACTGTGCGATACGGATCAATTCAAACGAATATAAATGGATTTTTAATAACAGTTTAACTTTTGGAATAAAATATGTCTATAATTGCCTAAAACTACAATTATATTACATACCTCGATGTTACCTGCAGATTTTTGACTACCACGTTAATACCTGCGTTTACCTTACTATTAACGAATATGTTTCTTGTTTTTTTATTATTATTAGTAAGTATATCTACTTGTGTATATATATGTCTTGATCGCTCTCAGCGGTAAGGCCGCCTTTGTACATACTAGTTTTAAGGTTATGTCAGTTGTAACTGTTTCTCGTGTATGTGCAATAAAGTGTTTATCTATCTATCTATCTACGCAAAAAAATATTGTAATAAAAGGTTTGAGTCTTGTGCGTCTATTTCATCTAGTACCCTTTAAACCGGAACGCAACAAAGTAACAATGCTGCTAGGAAAGGACTTCACAATACACAATGAATTGGTTCGTAACACAAGTCGCCTTTACAGAGTTAGGCATAGATCTCATGATGATGCCAATACCCTAGTCCCTTTTAAGCTTAAAAAGCTTAAAAGGGACTAGTGTGTTCACCATACAGATTCTGGGCTGAATCTCACCGTGCCATAATTAAATTTTATAATTGCAGCTCCTTCGCAGATTACGTGGACGTGCCTCTTGAGAACCCTGAATCGCTCGTCACCGCTGCGTCTCCCTGCCTTGACGTCACTAAGCCCACTATTATAGTCGCGATCGGGTATGGCTTTCTTCTGGACGGGCCTCTGTTGACTGCCCTCATACCGACTCTGCTGAAGCTTCTATACAATGTCCTTCTCGTCAACTGGGCGAAGGAAGCTAGTAGTGGGATCTTTGGACAGGCGCTTGGATACGCTTCCCATGCCCTGCCGAATAGTAGAATTGTGAGTATCACATCCATATACCCAGCTCTTCTCTTGGGTGCCGTAGAATCCGATTAACGGACTGAAGACTGTTGAGTGCGAATTCAGGTTTGAAACACCTTGTCTATGTCTCGCTTACCGTGCGGCTAATAAAACTGTAGACTTCTTTGTGGTACGATATGGTATAACTTTAATTTGGTTCGGTGTAGGTAAGAGATGAATATATATCTAAGATATGTTATTTAAATAGACTCCAGTGGTGCGCCTACCTCAATACCAGATTTCTTAGACCTGGTACCGCACGGAAGAAATAAAAACTCATCACAGTGCGAAACCAGGTCGAATGCTCCTGGTGCCCCGCGCACCTTGTACCGCACTCTGCGCTAGCTTCGCGCGGCCAGTGTTGGAGCGCATTCCAGAAAAACACACCCGTCAACATGGCGTCAAGACCGAAGAAAAGGTGCCGTAAACATTTGATTCAAACTACGATGTTCAAGAAGGCAGTGTTCAAATACTAAATTGAATTATGACTTGATTTATCAAAGATATTTAAAAAAGGTGAATCATCAATACTATTTATTTTATTTACCTTACCTACACTACACACCACATACAATGCAAAATTATTTATAACAAATTTATCTTTTCAGAACCCGCACCAAAACCAAATAAACATAACTTTAGTGAAAGGTATAAAGAATAGAAATTTCGAAAAACTCCGAACCTTTTTAACAAGTTGCCAAGCTGACAGAAAAGTAAAAAAAAAATTACTTAATATGTGGAATGTAAAAGAAAATTCTGTGTGCACTGCTTCAATGAAAAACATGAATGAATGTATAGTCTGGTTTTTGATTAGATGGACTAAAGTGACATAAGTAATGATACCACATGAAGGAATATAAAAAATAGTTTTGTACACTTACTGAAACAAAGTCTAATTATTGTTGGTTCGATTTCGCTTATTGGTAAATGCATACCACTCAAACTATGTTATCTTGATATAGAAGCTACTTAAATAGGAAACATAAATTAAACCCAGTTATCATTTTACTAATAATTTTCCGAATCTTAATTGATTGAAATTAATTTAATTGTGTTTTATTCGGTTTTGATTGATAAAATTTGTGCCAAAACACTTGTACTTAATTAAAAAATTAATCGAATTATGCAGTAACCACACCGTTTTCAATAATTTTCATAATAAATTGGTTTTTCTGTAAATTCTGAAACCGTCATGCGACTTAAAATACTTTCAGACTTTAAAATATTGGCTCAAAAGGACAAGCACCCAGAGCCATAAATAAATCCCCATAAGAAAAAGGCATCCGCCACGACCAACCATAATGAGCGCAAGAAATACGTACAGTACAACCAATCGCGTGATGAAAGGGGGACAAATGATGTGTACGGTACGACACTTAGTTATCCATAGTGTCCGACCGAAGCTTGGGTTTCGGTTTCGGCCAGTTTCGGCCAAAATACAGCCGAACCTTTCGGCCGCGCCGAAACTTACAAAATCGTACGTCGCGTTCGGCTAACGTCGGTGCGCTCGGCACGGCTGGTAATATGGCGTCGCTCGCCTCATCTAACTCCGCCACGGCCACTGAACCAGTGCTCTTTGCTCGTGTAGTGGCAAGTATTTTTTTTTTTGTTATGAATCCATCATGTCATAGTTAATTCTTAAATCTTTTAATGAGACTGTTTAAGCAATTAATAAATCTATAAGTAGGTAATCTTAAAAAGGAAATTGTTGATCTGAACATATACTAATTTGCCCCCTTAAAGATCGTAAAACCAGACACAATTGAAATTCTATTGTTTCGTGACCGCCGGCGGTCGAATGTAAAAAATAAAAACTGGTGGCTAGTAAGTGTGTGAGGCCAACAAGGACCCTGTCTCAGCAATATGCTGCCACGTCCCTCAAAGTTGGGCAAAGTGACAAAGCAGTGCTGATATTCTGACATGGCCTTTATAGGGAGGTGACGTCAAATAACAGAAAATGATTAGATGCATAAATAATATATTGATAAACATACGTACAAAATTGTGTAAGGATAAACAAGTAAGATAATGTATCGATAAATGTAACTAAATATTGCTGAACTACACAAATAATAATCTTGGCTGTATTACATTCCTTGCATTGCGGAAAAAAACAAAAAAAAACTGCAAAATGAAAGGTGCTCTAATGTTTTTTAAGAAGATGCCGCAATAACGTGCAACAGCAAATGCGTACCACGCTTGGAGGCCTTGTTCAGAAGCTAAATAGGTAAATACGGATGACACAGGAGGAAGAAAGAAAAACTGGCTTGCCTCATCGGTGCCGGCCAGCGTAGGGACGCTATCTCCAGCCTGCGACGCGCGTGTCGTGCATAACTTAAAGGTGATTTATTATTTATACGTCACATAACTGCAATGTCAGAAGAAGCTTTTTGTGGCCTTTGCTGAATGCGTTTTTCGTTTTCAGGTCACGCAACGGCGGCGGGAGATCGTTCCAGCACAGAGAGGCAGCAAATCTAAACGATCCACGGAAGGCCATAGTGCGATGTTTAGGAGTGGAAAAGATGTGAGTACACATTCTCTTTGGATACCTACTGTGGACCTGGGCCCATTCCAGTTTGTCAAAAAGATAACTTGGCTTCCCTGTGGTAAGCACGCCAAACAACAGTGTTGACAAATGAAGCTTTCTCCGTGCCTCCACCTTCAGTAATTTTGCGGCATTGAGGAAAGGCGTAACATAAGTGCGTGGTGGAATGGTGGAATGTGAAAGCAGACACGAGCACAAGCGTTCTGCACTCACTGGATGAGCTTGGTTGACCTGGTCAGAAGACATGGACCATACACTGTGTCACAGTAATTGAACTTCGATAAGATCAATGCTTCACACAATCTAATTCTGAGCTCAGATCAGATGTAGGGTCTAATCTTATAGAGCAATTTAAGACGATAGAAGCAACTTTGAGTGCATTCAATGACATGACTCTCGAAGTTAAGGCGGCCATCGATAGTCAACCCCAGATTCCTGACTTTATCCACATATTTTATCCGTGCGGTGACGGAGAAAGAATACCAATCGCCGCCCCTTTCTCCGTCCGGTGGGTGTCGTAAGAAGCGACTAACGGACTCTTTCGAGCGATGATCTGCTCCACTGGTGGTAGGGCTTGACCCGTCTGGTTGGTGACCACCGTACGCATGGTGTAAAACCCGTCAAGTGACTGCTTATCGGTCGCGTTTCGGGATCAGCCAGCGTATAACCAGAGCTCGAGAGGATGATGCTGCGATGTATTTGGTCTGTGGAGGCTTCCGTCAAACCAGTGCCAGGAGGACTTCGTTAACTTGCCGACCAGGAAGACCCGTAGAAACGGTTGTCCCGCTGGCCGCCCGTGGCACAGTACAGGGGCCCAAGCGAGCCTAACCAGCTCGTGAGGCTGCCTCACCATGCCACGCATAATCTCGGGGTGGTCCGTCGTGCCGGTTGGTGACCGGAAGGTGGGGTCCCGGCGGCCATTCCCGGGGGGTTTCGGGGGCCCTTCCGTTCGGCAGGTTAATAATACTCGTCTGTGGGCAAATTCCTGGGGAAACAGGCCACCACACTTTGACCATTCGCATCGCGGCATCATTTTCTCGATTCACGCCTCTCTCTTTCCACTCCTAAAATGACAGCGCCTAACAACAAAACTGGTTCTACAGCGGTGCACACCCCCACCACAACCTTACCGTTTGAGGTGGAGTTCGCTAACATCCGCGGACTCCATGCAAACCTCAATGCCGTCCACCACCATCTTGAGACGGCACGGCCAGCAATGTTGTTCCTGACGGAGACGCAAATAATCCGCCCAGCTGACACCACCTACCTGAACTATCCCGGCTTTGTGCTTGAAGAATCCTTCAAAGCTAAAGCCGGAGTTTGCTTATTCGTTCGGGCGGATGTTTGCTGTCGCCGTCTGCGCTGTCTGGAGGACCCTTCCTTCTCCCTCCTAGTGGTACACGTCGACTTAGGCTCTCATTGCCGTGTCTACGTCTGCGTCTACCGATCCCATAACGGCGACATGGAGACAAATCGACTAATTGAACATCTTAGTCGGGTAGCAAATGATGCGCAGGAGCGGTTTCCATCGGCGGAACTGGTGTTTTTGGGGGACTTCAACGCCCACCATGAGTTGTGGTTAGGTTCCTCCAAAACAGATCATGCTGGTAGAACTGCCCACGCATTCGCTCTCACGCATGACCTGACGCAACTGGTGAACCAGCCCACCAGGATCCCAGACATAGTTGGCCATGCGCCCTCCTTACTCGACCTTCTGCTGACGAGTCGCCCAGCTGGATACCGGGTGGAGATTCGAGCTCCTTTAGGTTCCTCGGATCACTGCTTGATATCCAGCACAGTGCCCTTGGCATCGCGCCCGCCAACAGCGGTTTCGAAACGCCAGAATTGGCACTACGCGTCGGCAGACTGGGACGGGATGCGGGAGTATTTTGCATCCGTCCCTTGGAGGCAGCGCTGCTTTAGTGGGAAGGACCCGACCGCTAGCGCCACTGCCGTTGCTGATGAGATAGTATTAGGAATGGAATACTATATTCCACACTCCTATGTCATCAGCAAAGGCAGACGCAACCGCTGGTTCAATCGCGAGTGTGCCAGCGCTGTTGAGAGCAAACAGACGGCATACCGCGCTTGGATCAGAGGTAAAGCTCATGGGGCTCCCGAAACTCGCTCGCTAAAAGCAGCCTATAATAATGCCACCAAGTCGTGTAAGAGGGCCTACATTAGAGCGGATGCCCAGCGCGTTGCACGAGTAGGCCAAGAACTCCTGACGCATCCTACGGGCAGCCGTAGCTACTGGCGTCTGGTCAAAGCCGTGCAATCCAACTTCTGCCAACCCTCGCTGCCACCACTGAGATGTCTTGACGGAACTTTAGCTCACAAGCCGCAGGAAAAGGTCGATCTCCTGGCCAAACTCTTTGCGGCTAACTCCCGGATCGATGACTGTGATGCACAGCCACCCTCAATTCCTCACTGTGGCCACACAATGTGTGATATTAAAATCAGGCAGTGTGATGTCCGTGCGGAAATGCAGTCAATCGATGTCCGGAAAGCTAACGGTCCTGATGGCATCCCAGCAATAGTCCTGAAAATGTGTGCAGCGGAGTTGTCCCCTGTGTTAACGCGTCTGTACCGTCTCTCGCTCTCTTCGAGTTGTGTGCCAGAATCTTGGAGAGAAGCTAATGTGCAACCGATCCCTAAAAAAGGAGATCGGTCAGATCCGACTAATTACCGCCCTATAGCCGTAACTTCAGTGTTGTGTAAGATCCTAGAACGAATATTGAACAAACAGCTTATTCGATACCTAGAAGATCACTCCCTAATTCACGATCGTCAATATGGGTTTCGGCCAAAACGGTCAACGGGTGATCTTCTAGCGTACGTCACACATCTCTGGGGTGAGGCTATTGACAAGCGTGGCGAGCCACTGGCAGTTAGCCTTGACATAGCCAAGGCTTTTGATCGGGTCTGGCACAAAGCTCTTCTCTCCAAGCTCCCGGCATACAGTTTGCCCGCTCAGTTCTGTACCTGGATTGCCAGCTTCCTGCATGAGCGTAGAATCCGTGTCCTTTCGGATGGATGCGCTTCGCGGTTCATGTCAGTGAACGCTGGTGTTCCTCAAGGCTCCGTTCTATCCCCCACGCTGTTCCTTCTGCATATCAATGACATGCTTCCTCTTGGAAACATTCATTGCTATGCAGATGATAGCACAGTGCATGGGGGATATAACGGGCACCCAACGGCTGGGCGGGTAGACACCGAAATGAAGCGAGCAAATCTTGTCATTGAGCTCGATCGGATGTTGGACCTCATTTCTAAATGGGGCTCCGATAATCTGGTGGAGTTCAATGCCAAGAAAACACACGCGTTCACAGCGAAAAAGTCGCCATTCCTTCCCCTTCCCTCTCTTCAGGGTACATCTCTAGGCCTGCAGAGCAGTATTAACATGCTCGGTATGGATATCCGCTGCGATCTGAACCAAAAGGACTACATCGAAACCGTGATTAAAAATGCCTCACGTAAACTCGGTGTCCTGAACAAGGTGCGGCGATTCTTCACGCCTGATCAGTTGTGTCTATTATACAAGACACAGGTGCGGTCTTGCGTGGAGTATTGCTCTCACCTTTGGGACGGCTCCGCAAAGTACCTTCTCGATGCCTTGGACAGATTGCAGCGCCGCGCTGTGCGCATTATCGGCAATGCAGAGGTCACTAAAACTCTCGAGCCTTTGCAATTGCGTAGAGATATTGCGTCACTCAGCGTCTTTTACCGTTTATACCATGGCGAGTGCTCTGAAGAACTCTTTGACCTCATCCCTCCTTCTCCCTTCCTCCATAGGAGTACGCGTGCTGCTCTGCGGAGTCACCAATTTACAGTCTCTAACATTCCATCTCGCACAAAGAAATTTGGTGACTCGTTTCTTTGCCGCACTTCCAAGAGATGGAATAGTCTACCAGCACACGTATTCCCTCCTAGCTATGACATAGGGTCCTTCAAACGAGGCGTGAAGAAGCACTTTGTGGGCCGGCAGAGTGAGGATGACTGATGCTACGTCTCTTACGCTGCACCAGTTGTCCTCGCGCCTGGACCTCATTTCCACTTAACATCAGGTGGAGTGGGGTCATTTGCCGGGCTTAGTATAATAATAAAAAATAAAAAAAAAACATGCTCAATCACCTCTCTCGATTTTATGGCCCCGGGATTGACTCCGTAATAGGAAAGCTTAACTTCGAGAGTCATGTCATTGAATGCACTCAAAGTTGCTTCTATCGTCTTAAATTGCTCTATAAGATTAGATCCTACATCTGTGAAGAGCTCAGAATTAGATTGTGTGAAGCATTGATCTTATCAAAGTTCAATTACAGTGACACAGTGTATGGTCCATGTCTTCTGACCAGGTCAATCAAGCTCATCCAGCGAGTGCAGAACGCTTGTGCTCGTTTCTGCTTTCACATTCCACCATGCACTCTGTTACGCCTTTCCTTAATGCCCCAAATTACTGAAGATGGAGGCACGGAGAAAGCTTCATTTGTCAACACTGTTGTTTGGCGTGGTTACCACAGGGAAGCCAAGTTATCTTTTCGACAAACTGGAATGGGCCCAGGTCCACAGTAGGTATCCTAAGAGAATATGTACTCACATCTTTTCCACTCCTAAACATCGCACTATGGCCTTCCGTGGGTCGTTTAGATTTGCTGCCTATCGGTGCTGAAACGGTCTCCCGCCGCCGTTGCGTGACCTGAAAACGAAAAACGCATTTAGCAGAGGCCACAAAAAGCTTCTTCTGACATTGCAGTTATGTGACGTATAAATAATAAATCACCTTTAAGTTATGCACGACACGCGCGTCGCAGGCTGGAGATAGCGTCCCTACGCCGGCCGGCACCGATGAGGCAAGCCAGTTTTTCTTTCTTCCTCCTGTGTCATCCGTATTTACCTATTTAGCTTCTGAACAAGGCCTCCAAGCGTGGTACGCATTTGCTGTTGCACGTTATTGCGGCATCTTCTTAAAAAACATTAGAGCACCTTTCATTTTGCAGTTTTTTTTTGTTTTTTTCCGCAATGCAAGGAATGTAATACAGCCAAGATTATTATTTGTGTAGTTCAGCAATATTTAGTTACATTTATCGATACCTTATCTTACTTGTTTATCCTAACACATTTTTGTACGTATGTTTATCAATATATTATTTATGCATCTAATTATTTTTTGTTATTTGACGTCACCTCTCTATAAAGGCCCTGTCAGAATATCAGCGCTGCTTTGTCACTCTGTCCAATTTTGAGGGACGTGGCAGCATATTGCTGAGACAGGGTCCTTGTTGACCTCACACACTAACTAGCCACCTGTTTTTATTTTATTTTTATTTTTATTTTTTTATTGTATAATTTTCATTTTGTGATCCTGTGTTATTTTTTTTGGTCATTTATATTTACTGTTAATGTGCTGTATTGTGTGAATATGTGTGTGAGTGTCAATAAAATTTTTCTTATTCTTATTCTTGTTCTTACAAAACCTTTTTCGTTTAAATCTCGGCTGGGATGATACGGTTCCAACAAAGGTTGCTAACAGATGGCAAACCTATATTAACGAAATACAATGAGTTAAAAATATCAAAATTCCTCGCAAAATCACTGATGACAATGCTAATTACTACCAGTTAATAGGTTTATGTGATGGATCTTCGAAGGCATATGGCTGTTGTGTCTATTTAAAAATGTCGGTAACAATGCGTGCCGTGCTTATTTGTTGATTGCAAAATCAAAATTGGCACCTCTAAAACCATTAACAGTGAATCGCCTCGAACTTTGTGGTGCTGTTGTACTCGCGCGTGTACTTAAACATATGTACGAGTATAATCTACTTAAATCTAAAATCACTTTAACTCAAATACTTGCCTTTACTGATAGTAGCACTGTTCATTCGTGGTTGAATACAGAACATTATAACTAAAAACGTTTGTTGTTCATCGAGTCATAAAATCACCGATGATGTACCCCTCGAAAATTGGCATCATGTTTCCACTCACGATAATCCCGCTGATCATTGCAGCAGAGGACTTAGTTCGACAGAGCTTGCTAATAATTGTTCTATTTGGTGGTCAGGGCCAGAATGGCTGACTAAGGTCTCTTCTTGTTGGCCTGTTAAACAATCTTGGGAATTGCTAGAATCATTTCCCGATCTACGCACTAACGTTCATTTGACTCCGACTAAAACGACATTAGTTGAGCCTAACTTGCTTTCGCAGCTCTTGGATAGTCATTCCTCTCTGTCCCACGTTCAGAGTCTCGTCGCATGGTGTTTGCGGGCCATTTCGTCGTTTAAAGGTATAATGGTAAAAAAAGATCCTTCTTAACAGCTAAAGACCTAGAAAGCTCAATGGCGTGCTTAGTTCGAAATGAACAAAACTTACATTTTTTGACGTGACAACGTCTTAAATTAGGTTGCGGCTGGGAGTCACTTATGAAAAAGTGTAACGCTGGGTAACGTTACGATGAGTCACCGAACGAGAGAGAGGCCCGCCGAATGCCTTGCGTCTCTCTCCCACTCAACTATGATAAATTTGTGCAATTCTTATTTTCATTCAATTCCTTGTTCCTATTGTGCAATTTAATTATATTCATATCAATAAATATTCTACCGAGAAAAAGACGTTGTCACGTAAAATCTTCGCCCGTAAAACCGACTTTACAGGCAAACAATTTTTTTTTCTTTACATTTAACTGACGAACTTAAAGCTAGTAAGGCTATTCAAAAACTTAAACCGTTTGTTGATAGCGAGGGTCTTCTCTGAATAGTGGGACTTCTCCAGCATTCCAACTTACCTGTTTCTTCTAAACACCCTTTGTTACTACTGAAGTCTTCACGCTTATCAGTACTAATCATAGATTATTTCCATGTTATTTACTTGCACTGCGGTGCTCGTACCCTGGAATCGATTGTTCAGCGTAGATTTTGGATTCTGGCATTCGCAATTTGATTCGGTTCCGACTAAGTAAATGCATACCATGTTTCAAGGCTAAACCTATTCCTTGTCAACCCTTAATGAGAGATCTTCCTTCTTCGAGAGTCCAACCGGCGCGTGGCTTATAAAGGGTTGGTATAGACTTTGCAGGACCATTCGTAATAAAGGAAAGTCGGAGATAGAACTCACGAACCTATAAAGTACACATTTGCTTATTCGTTTGTCTTGCCGTCAAGGCAATTCATATCGAAGTAGTATCTGAATTGTCTGCTTCTGCATTTATTGCTGCGTTGGATCGCTTTGTCTCGCGCCGCGGTCTTTGTACATTCATAGTCACCGACAATGGCACGAATTTTATCGGCACCAAGCGTTATCTTACCGAACTACATCAGCTCATACGAGAAAATAATGATACCATTACGTCTAAGTTAGCAAACCGCGAAATTACGTGGCAGTTAAATCCTCCAACTGGCAGTCATTTCGGCGGAATATTCGAAAATGGAGTGAAATCTATAAAATATCACTTGAAACGTGTAATTGGGATGCAAATATTAAGATGAAGTAATGTCAGCAGCGCGCGTACGTGCTGCCCCCGTGCGACAAGTGTGTGTTCAATTTCTCTAACCGGTGCGTACGGTTCGTTGCGTGAGCAAATTCAAGAAAACCACTAAAAACTAAATAAAACAGGGAGCCGGCTCCTTTTCTACCCTCCGGAGGTCACAGTGCTGTGCGGAAGAATTTTCCCGATCAAATTGGTGACCGCAAGTACGCTATCGGAGTCGCCGCTGTTGAACCACGTGAGCCCTCTTTTTCCTTCTTTTTCGTGTTTCCTGGTGAGCCTGGCTGATTGTCCTCACCTTAGGTCAAACATTTTCGATAGGTCAAGGTTAGGCGGAACACTGGTCTATGGAAAACGGAGCCTTACAACCTTCGTTTCACACCAGGATGTAATTCCCATCAAGGCAATTTTCAATTAGAACAATATATTCCTTCGGCAGCTCCTTATCGAAAAGCTTACCCTTTATTATCTCCAGGCAATCCTTCAAAGGGACATTTGTAAAAAGCGACTCTACGTCGAAACTCACCATAATGTCGCCACGTTCCAATCTTATGCCCTTTACAATGTCCCTGAAATGGTAAGAATCTTCCACGAAAGAAGTCGTGTTCCCAACTAACGGCTGCAATACTCCAGCAACATGTTTCGCCAAGTAGTAAGTTGGTGAGTCAATTTGCCTCACGATAGGCCGCAGTGGTATGTTGCTTTTGTGTATCTTTGGGAGTTCATAAAGTTTGGGAGGCTGTACAGTCCTAGGTTTGTACAGAAAACTGTACTCGTCCTCTGTGAAGATGTCCTTGTGCTGGTCGATAAGGTTTCGAATGCGTCGTGTGACCCTGGCCGTGGAGCTGTAGGACACAGGTTTGTATACATTGGTGTCCGACAGCAGATCCCTGATTTTGTTGACATAATCATCTGTATTCATAACTACAGTGGCATTTCCTTTGTCAGCCTTTAGCACTAAAATCTTGTCGTTGTTACGTAACTTTTGTAGTGCTAGACGCTCTTCTGTAGTAATGTCAAAGCTACCTAAAGTAGCTTTGACTTCCGCAAAATTTTTAAGATATCAGCGTCCGCAGGTGGTACCTTATTATGTATAAAAGTCTGCTCTACTCTACACACTATGTCCTCGTATGGAATTCGCTTATGTGTTAAAGCAAAATTCATACCCTTTGCCAAAACATTCTTAGATGACCCATCCAGTGCTTCAACCGACAAGTTGTTCACCGTGCGCTCAATGTGGTCGAGGTCGAGCGTGTGTCGTGACTCCTGCTCGCGACGTTGGCGGGTACATAAATTTTTATACTTGCGCTCGTGTTTTTCTGCAGACCACTCGTACGTTCGTGAGGCTTATAAATTGGTGATTCTATCGCACTTATCGAAATCCTTACTACATAACACTGCACTGCATTCCTGATGTAATTTAAATAACTCACATACTGTTCGAGTCACTGCACTGTGGCCATTGCGTATAAACTGAATCACCAACTTACTACTTGGCGAAACATGTTGCTGGAGTATTACAGGCGTTAGTTGGGAACACAACGTCTTTCGTGAAAGATTATCACCATTTCAGGGACATTGTAAAGGGCATAAGATTGGAACCTGGCGATATTGTGATGAGTTACGACGTAGAGTCGCTTTTTACAAATGTCCCTTTGAAGGATTGCCTGGAGATAATAAAGGGTAAGCTTTACAATAAGGAGCTGCTGAAGGAATATATTGTTCTAATTAAAAATTGCCTTGATAGGAATGCAATGCAATTGCAATTTGTCTAATTTTGTGTCGTATAGATAGATCAATGGAGCTTAGAAATGAGGCCTGTTTTGTTCTGGGTGCTAAGCGATAAAAATGTAGTCAAAAAATTTCGAAACCTGACTCAAATGACGGAGAAAAATTAGCTGATTCCGAATATGTATGAAACTTAATATCGCAAAATTGTCGCTTAGACCAATTAGCCTTTCAACCGTCGATTTAGTACACCTGAATTCAATCCACCCAAACGTAAAGTTTACCTATGAAATAGAGAGGGACAGATCATTGGCTTTCCTTGATGTGCAGATAAAGGTAAGAGATGATGTACCTTATCACACGCTGTGTACCGCAAATCCACTCACACAGACAGGTACCTACACGTCTCTTCTCATCGTCATCCTCGGCATCTTCAGTCTGTGATGACCTCACTAACCAACAGAGCTCAGAACCTGTGTGATCCTGAACATCTTCAGTCTGAGCTTGCTCATGTTCAAGAGGTACTAAAACGTAAGGAATACAAGGTGCCACAGAAGAGGAAAAAGCAGAATGGAAAAAAAAATCATCTAGAAGTGAGTCGCCAGGCAGCGTTTTTACCTTACATAAAAGGCGTAACGGACAAAATTGGAACAATACTAAGAAACTTCTCCATTAAGACTGTATATACTCCGTTATGCCAAATATCAAACTAATTGCGGTCGTCTAAAGAATAAGAATAAGAATAATTTATTTCTGTATAAAAACTTAGTCTAAATACACACATCAAAAGTGTCTAGGGATCAAGCATTTTTATGCGGATTTCTTGAGATTGAGATGTGGCTTTGTAATAAATTTATGATTTTATAAATTTATATGGATCCTTTTTGGTGCATTTCATAATTTGAAACAGGAACTTTCAATCAATTTCTAGTAAAAGATGAAAATCAGCTGTCAATATTTTCCCTATAAAAACATACAACGCATTGAAGACATTATTAGTGCTACTGTTTCCCTACTACTGATTAAAACCAACGTTATTATGGAGCGGCGACGTCATTTAAGCAGGGAAGAAATGCTCAGAGCCGTGGGAATGATAGAAGCTGGTTCCCGGCAACGTACTGTGGCTTTAGCTCTGAATACAAGTCAGAGTGTTATCAGTCGACTTTGGACACGTTACCGAAGCACTGGTACCGTGGCTGAGCGCCATGGAGGACGGTATCGCTGCACCACACGGAGACAAGACCGATACATTCAAATCACAACTCGAAGAGCTCCAACAATAACCGCCATGATGTTAGCCGTGAGGCTTCATCACTCTTCAGGGAACTTAATTAGCGACCAAACAGTCAGAAACCGCTTGCATGAAGTGAACCTTCATTCCCGAAGACCGCTAAGGGTACCACCTATAGCAATGCACAATCGTAGGATTCGATATCAATGGGCTCTTGAACACAGAAATTGGGCAGAAGAACAATGGCGTTTCGTGTGCTTTTCTGATTAGTCTCGTTTTGGTATGAGACCGGATACAAGACGTATACGACACTGGAGAACTCCTGGACGCCAACAGCGATTAAAATCCTGCCAGGAAGGTGGTGGAACCATCATGGTATGGGCGGGTATTTGGATCGGCGGAAGAACTGAGTTGATTTGGATCAGAGGCAACCTCAACGCTCAAATTTATGCTGAGACGATTGTATCAGACGTCATCGTTCCTCTACAAGTGCAAATCGGTCCCTTATTTCAGTTAATGCATGATAATGCACGACCGCACACCGCAAGAGTTGTAAGACAGACTCTCGCCGCAGCTAACATCAATGTCATGCCCTGGCCTGCTCAGTCGCCAGACTTGAACCCGATTGAGCATGCATGGGATATGCTACAGAGAAGAGCTCTGCCGAATATGGAGGGTATCCAGTCGCAAGAAGACCTTTTTTTGTTGTTGCAACGAACATGGGCGGCCATTCCACGGCGTGATTTGGATGAACTCATTTTGAGTATGCCAAACCGATGTTCTTGTGTTGTTAGTGTTCGCGGTAGAAACACGGATTATTAATTGTTTAAGTTACCCAATAAAATTTTAAAGAAAACTGTTATTTCAGTCTTTTTTTCGAACTTTAATGTTAGTGGTTCAAATGTCAAAAATCCCTTTATTAGGAAAATGGCAAATTTCTTTATTAATGCAAAGGTGACTTGGTTTATCGTTACTGTAGACAAACGAAAACACTTTATTTGATGAATCCTTAAAGAAAATTTTAATTAATATCAATCAGGAGAAAAGTTATTGCAAAAATATATGTTGATCCCTAGACACTTTTGATGTGTGTACATCAAAACTTATAAATATCATTCATCCACATAATAAAAATAATGCATAACAAGAGTGCAGCTATTATTGTAAGTAATTTAAAATTAAGGTTAGTATTGCAAAATAATCGAAATGATACCTAAGCTAAGTAAACTAGTTTACCTGTCTTTTAGGCATCTAATAAGTGAATGTAGGTTAGTGCTTACTTAACATTTTATTAGATCACAATAAATTATAATATCTTATTAACAATGCTATCATGCTATTAAAGCTACAGTACGTATATTTTGTAAACAATGATTATAATTATGCTTAGATACTACTAGAATTATGTAATTGAAGAACATTTTAAGAAGCTTACTGATCACTGATTTATGTTCATAGGAGTAGATTATCCTTCATAGTCAATAGAGCTGTGGTACCTAATTTCAGCACTTTTTCTCGCTGGGCATTGTTCGTCTCCCGTTTTGTGGTGGCTGGGCTTGTTAAAGCGCTTACATGTAGCACACGCGGCAGGTTCTTGGCGTTTGCTGCATTCCTTGATGGAGTGTCCAACGCATCCACAGTGTCCACAGGTAGAGTCTGACTCACGACAATACTTAGAGGAGTGGCCATACTGCTGACACTTGTAACATCTTGTTACAAGTGTGAAGTCTCTGACTGAGCAAGATGTCCAATTAATGAACAGTCGCTCCTGTGCTATTAGAACTTTCCTCAATTCAGGTGGTAATTCTATTATGTAATTACAAAATAAGGCATCTTTTTTACCAGATTTGTGGCTATGTCTAATAGAGCTAAGGAATTGGTCACGATGTATCTGTGAATACTTGTCCGCGATGTTCTGTTTATACAGACATTCGAAAACTTCTTGTTCAATGTTATTGGCGGGGACTCCTAATAAAATTATTTTTGGCTTCCTTTTTTTAGTCTCTTCGACCTTTAGCCCTGATGTTTTGAGCTGCTCTGACTGTTTCAGTTTCTCAAGTTCTTCTTTCCCTTGTGCGCTAATAATAATGCCTTCATCTTTGGTCTTCCGCATGCCACGGATATGTAATTTGAGCTCTTCTGGCCTAATTACGGTCTGAATGAGCTTCTTTGTATATTCACTCGTTTTTTCTTTGTCCTGGGGATAAATAACAACACTGCTGGTGTTAAGGGGACGGACAAGAGAGTGGTTTCCCTTCCTAACGATTTCGGCAAAAGATGTGTTCTGATTTGTTGCATTTGGAGCAGAGCGGATACACTCTTTTAGATCCTCCAGTTGGTCTTCTAGTTGGGTGGTTTTCCCCTTTTGCTCGTTCATGTTGCTAATCGTAAGCTGTGCTGAAATATATTTTTGTTTCAGTGACTGATATTGAACAGCCAACTGAGACACACCTCCCATGACGCTCCTGCTGATGCTGCTGGTTTTAAGCTTTTGTTCTGAAATAAGCTTTCCTTCACATGAGATCGAGCAAATATCATTCAAGCAATGCTCGATTTTCGACAGCCAGCTCTGTATTTCCATAGTCGAGACTGCATCAATAGTGGGCGCTACTGGTTCTTCTTCATTTTGTTGTCGACGTTGTGGGCTCCGGGACGTCATGTTGCTCCGGTTAAATGGACTTTCCATTATTGCGTAAATAACATCACTTAACAGTTACTGACTGAGTAAAATTGTCAACAATTGCATGACCGCGATGCGCTGACCCCGATCTACGCGGAAGCAATATTGACACAGTTAGGCGCGGAATTTATAGTTATTTTATTATTTATGATTAATAATTAAATAACTATAAATTCCGCGCCTAATATAATAAATTTAACAGATGGCACGTCCATCTGCTAGCTGTATAGAAATTTCACTCAAAACTTCACAAAGACGTCATACCTATCCAAACTGTAAACTCAACTCCAAACTACAAACGATTGTAGCTGAGGTAGTTCGTATATTAGACAGACTAAGCGGACTATCGCAGAACGTGTCAAGGAACACATCGCACCTGTCAAAAATCGACAAATAGACAAATTGGCGATAGCTGGACATCTGCTGGAAGCTGGAGTTAATCACTGTATGGAGTTTCATGATCCAAAAATCCTTCGCACCGATCGTTATTATCACAGCAGGATAGTACGTAAAGCGGTTGAGGTCAAATCTATTTAAATATAAAAATTTCAATCGGGAGGACGAGTTTAAATTATCATCAGCATGGAATCCAGTGATTGGCAAAGTCAAACCGCAACGTATGTCTATAAAAAGAAACTCCGATACCTACTGTTAGTGTAGTGTGCCGGAGTTGTGTTACTGACGATTCATTGCACTGTGACAATTTAGGTAACCGTGTGAGGGTGGATGAAAAACAAATACCCGCCCAAGCCGACGACGCCGCGTACCGCCACTTCGCTTGTAACCACGGCCGCAGCATCGCGGCCGAAACGTCAAGCAGTTAGTAGATTATGTAGGTACTTACTTACAAAATTAATCCTGTTAGGTCCCGTTAAAACAGTTTTATTGCAATGCAACGCGATAGTTTAAAGTCTTAGTAAAATGTTGACCCAGTGTCACTATTAACAATGTTGAAATTTCAATTTGATAAAAGTTGAACGTAGAAACCTGTAATATTAGGCCGGTGAGATGTATAATTAATCAAATATCTGGAAAGAACGGCCCACTGACATTTTTATTCAACGTTTTAATCACGTTTATAAAAAGTTCGGTTTTGGTTTCAGCCGAAACTATAATCAAACCGAACCTTAGGTTTCAGTTTCGGCAAAAAACATGTTTCGGTCGAACACTAGTCATCGACAAGGGTCGTAGTGCGCGTCACTCGTAATGTATTCTGTAAATTCTCTGTACGCGGATATATTAAAAACTTCTAAATATCACGTAAACTTGCGAGTTACGCCTACTTTTTAATAATATTTTGTTAAATACTTATTTACAGCGATGTCGACTACTCAATTATTTTATTTAATCGGTAAAATTACTCGCGTCACAACACTTCGCTCTTCAGTTGGCAACATAAAAAAAAATAAAGTGCGCCGGCAACTGTCACTTTAGTCCATCTAATTAATAATTAATCAGAGTATAGTTTTTCCTCTTCTGTAACGTTTTCTCTTACATTAAAACTAAATTAAATTTTTATTTCTCATCCCTAAATAATGTACAAAACTTCCCTTATTCAGTGCGGCACACGGTGCATAAGTCCCTGTATTTTAAAATAGCTATAAATTTTAAACAAAACAAGCTGTTGACGAACGCCTTCAGGTTCATGTCAATCAATTCATTATTGTTAATATTCAAAGCAAAAAAGTTATATATATTTTAACATGAAGCCAAAAAAAGGATTTAAGTTTCTTAAATGTTACAGGGTTTAATAAGCCTTGTACCGCCACAATGAAAGTTTTATGACCAGGTGTGCAACGCCTGGTAGCGCAGGAATGGAAAGAATAGAAAAATTACTGCCGCTTCAAAAGTATTAATACATAGGCCAGTTACAGAGCTGTGTCTGTCTAGCTAGCGTCTTTCAAATTCTTATTGGCAAAATCGCGTCGAATCTTATTACCTTTCAAATTATAGTTTTCGTTAACCTGATCGATTTATTCTTGGTGACAAAGCGCGAGGGAGAGTGCTTGGCTTGCGTACTTTAAATAAATAAATACTTAGTATAAAAATATAATCTTTTATTAGTATTCTTGGTACGAAGCCGCATTGGGTGGGTTCTAGCTTTATACCCACACGCGCTGTCTATGTGGAAACTCTTGTGCTCAGCAGTGGCACGTTTAAAGGCTGAGCACGTGTGCAGTTATCATTTGTAGAATTCGTGGACTGTAGCAGTGGACTGCTTGTGCGGTCCTCATTGCTTAATCTCTGACCAACCCTCCGGGGATAATAGTCGTGAATATTTATATCTGTATGTATGATGATGTATGCAGGTGGGCAAACTAACGGGCAAGGCGGTGCTGAAGCTGGTGGCGGTGGGGCTGACGGCGCTCTTCTACTTCATCGGCCACTCGCTGGGCGCACAGCTAGGCGGCTACGCAGCGAGGGCAGCTATTGAAGGCGGGGTCAAATTCAAACGGTAATATGAAGGTCTGCGAGAATCCCAAACTATTGACTACACTGGCAAGCCAGCAAAGGATCGAGACATGTTGCGGAATTTCACGTCGGAGGCCAACACACATTTTGAGTCGGAGCAAAAAAGTAAGTAATAAAAAGGGCTCACTTCCCCCCACGAGACGCGGTTGACCTGAGCTGAGGTCAGTGCCTCTAGGTGCCCGATTTTCCGCATTAATAACCAACTCGAATCCTCCGATGACCAACATCGTCTCCTCATCTCCTGGCAGTAAGCAAAGAGGAACCTGAGCTTAACTGTAATCCAGAAAGAGGAAGTATCTCTCTTCTGGATTAAGGCACTGAGGTAGCGTGCATGAGCTGGTGTCGCTATGGCTGGCCGCGCCTACCCAGTCCCTCATTCATTCCTGGGCGCACACCTCGGGACTACGTCGGGAGAACTGCCATTGACGGCGGGCTCAAATTCAAACGGTAATAAACTCCTTTCCGCCCACGACACACGGTTAACCTGTGCCGATGTTTGTGCCTCTACGAGGCTTTGGATTTTCCGTTCTAAAGCAGCAATGAAAAATCAATAATATATCTGTTGTTTTGCCTACTAGAGTAATGACATTATGAATGAATTATGTCACCAACTGTAGTAGGCAAAACCATAGACAGATTGATTATTCATTGCGTCCGTTAGTCCACCAACTCCAATCCCCCAATGACTCTGCTAGGAGCAGGGCTTTCGCTTGCATGTGCATCCCCCGCCAGATACCCTCCGGGGAAATTCGGTAACGCGGCTTGAGGAATCTGTAAGATTATGTGATAGGATATGTGGCGTGCACTGTACGCACGCCACATAATCCGGTTCTGGGCTGCGTTAAATTAGGAGTTGCCCGCGACCTTTCTGGCGTTCGCCATCTCTGAGGTTCCATGTTGAATTTCGGCGAGACATACTAGAAATAAATATATTTTTCTAAATTGTTTCGTATTTGGGTGTTGTATAGATTATATAACAAGTTCCATAATAAATTGGACAAAATATATAATGAGCAGGGCTAAATAAACAGAGAACAGATAAGAAGTGTGAGTGTAGAAAATAATTTATTGTCTATATCGAAATCTCAACAGGCTTTCAGCTCTCGACCCGGCCAAATTGGGCTTCGAATTTCCTACTGGTATATACCTGTCTGTGGACAAGAATTGTGCCGATTTTGTGGACGGCGTTCACGCCGACATGGAGGGCTACGCGATGAACAGGAGCGTAGGCCACGTGGACTACTGGCTGAACCCGAAGCAGTTCTTCACATCAGACGGCAACAGGCTACAGCCGGGTTGTCAGCCGGGCACCACCGAACAGGAGAAATTAACTAATGGAAGTAAGTTTAACGACTTAACACACACTGCCTTCTTCATCATCAACCTATGTTCCAATGTATGTTATTCTGTATCTAATTACTAGATTAGAAAACCATTTATCATATAACGTTTTTAACAGTAAAAGAAAAGACTTATGGGTACAATAATTAGGATTACGTCATGTCATCGCGAATTATTATTTGGTGACATCCTGACACGCGGAGTTCGTCATCATCAGCCTATCAGTATTGGTGTATCAAGTGTTTCGCTTAAGAATAACCCACTAGCCTAAACTACTCCTGTCACAATAACGTGTACAGTTTTATAAACACTTTTGAATGGTCCAAACAAACATACATACTAATTATACGTCACGTCCGCTACAAAAACGGATAAGCAGAATACACTGCTTTCCTTTTGCTACGATCCTGATATACCTGCTACCCTATCGACTGAAAAATATGACTATGAGGGACATTATAGGCTTCATTTGACATTTGAAGCCCAGCTATGCGATTCTCTAAGCGACACATAGACGCTGCGCGCATGGCTGTAATCTGCTGCCTCTTTTCAAATTCTATGAGTATGAAAGAGACAGAGTCAATTCTCAGCGCTGCGGCAGCCGCTGCTACCAAGGCTTTAACTTAGAGAATCGCACTGCATAATATGCCCATATAAGGACAAAATATGGGCTTCAAATGTCAAATGAACATTAACATAATGTGGTGAAACGTGGACTATGGCAGAGGACTGCTCCTGCGGTCCTTATTGCCATTAACCCTTTTGGTGATAAAAGTAGTGAATCTACGCGTGTTTTGTACAGTCGTAGACATTTTTTACACATACACGTCCTCCATAACACCACACACACACACACACACACACGCCACACAATACAACAACACAAAAGAGTACCTACCTGTCAACATTTTTATTTTATTTTTTAATTTATTGCAAATAGTTTTTTTATTAAATATGGGTTTTTTTATTTGTAATACGTATCCAATTTGCAAATCAATAATTTGTTATCGTTGTTTGTAATTGTAATTATATTTTAAATTATGAAGCCCTCGTTACCTTACTCTCACCAAAGATCTCCAGAGAAGTGGAAGTAGCTGAAAATCAGCGCTGCCTGGGATCCTCCCCCCAGGTCAGCACATGCTGAGCTTCTTCCAATTGCTTCGTTTGTTTTCATTTTTATTTCTTCATTGTTTGTAAAATGCAATAAGAAGCGATAAACGTTTTTTTACTTTACTTTTTTACTTTTTTAAATATGTGTACCTATTTGTATTAGTTATTTGTGCTATGTATGTGTATTTTATTATAAAGCGAGTTCCGGGAACTCCGTGACCTAATTGATTGGACGATATCAAACAATGGACTGCACCTGGCTATATACTTCATGGGACCGCAAGAAATTTTGTCAACTGACCTCCTAACTTCATTTTGAAGATGTGTGCTTTGTTACCTATTAACAAGTGCCATTGTGTTTCCCTAGACCGGTGCAACCACGACCGCGCCTGGCAGATCTTCAACGTGTCTCTGGTAGAGTCCCCCACTGGCTTCGTCGCGGGCCTGGCCAACAGCTACTCCGACTTCGCGAGAAAGGCCGGCGTGTTCGCGAGCACTGCTTACATTGGCCCGCTAGCTCCTAACAGCGCAGGGTTAGTATATTTTTAACACATAGATAGCAGAGTGACAGGCTAACTAAGTCGAGTAGCGGTGAAAGAATACTACCACCCCCTCCCTTTCCTTGAGTGTCGTAAAAGGCGACTAATGGACTAAAGACTGCACATACATCCATCAGCATGAAGCGGCGATGGGCTCACCACCTGTCACGCTGAGCGCATGTGCAGTCGCTATTTGGTGAAAAGTGGACTATGGCAGAGGACTGCTTTTGCGATCCCCGTTGCCTAGTCTCTGACTAAAACTTCGGGGATAATAGTCGTCATTTTATGTATGTATGTATGCATGTTTCAATTTTAATGACCCATCACTTCCGCCGTCCGCGCGTCGGCGTCAAGACTACTTAAGACCTAACGCACATGGTCTTCGGCGCGAGTTTGGTTTAACTGGCGCAGGGACGTCTGGCACTACTTGCATTAACCTAACGGTTGATCTTGGGTGCCCGTACGAAATAAAACTTAGTAATTTAAGGAGAGGGATTGACCCCTCTTTCCTTGGGGTTCAGTCGCAGAATATACCTTTCGCATAATGCACCCCATGCGTAAAACGTCCCTTTCTCAAAGTACACCTTTCGCAAAATGTACCTTTCGCAAAATGCACCTTTCGCAAAATGTACCTGTCGCAAAATGCACCTTTCGAAAAATACACCTTTCGCAAAACGTACCTTTTTTCTACATTACCCTACTTCTAACATTGTCGTACCGAAATGAAACTTTGTATGTGTAATATGTTGTTCGGGTGAGAATACTTGAATTTGTATTTTGGAGCTGATACATACATACCTACATACATCACTTTTGGACTCGGCTCGCTAGATTCAAGCTAGTTGGAACAAAGTTCTAAATAAAATGCGACACAACGTGGAACCAAGCGAAAAATATCACAATTTATTTAAGTGTCGGCTCCATATTAAAATGAACTGAAAATTTCAAGTCTTTTTCACAATAAACATTTTCTGGAAATTTGTTTACTTTTTGATAAGAATTATTTTCGTAATTTTGTGAAAAAAAAGTTAATGTTTTTTTGTACGAAAATATTGTAAGTCCTGCACCCCCTTAGCGACACCCTTACCCTGATGAGTAGAACTAATGAGAAGAAGCGAATAATGACGGCTTACTCAGGCCTAGTCTTAAAAAAGGCTTTAGCCTTAAAGCAAACTTACTACTGCAAAAAAGGCTATTTGCAGGTATATAGGCTTTTTAAAATGCCTACCTTTTTAAAGGCGACTTTGTTAGCATAGCCCTTATAAAGGACCAGTAGCCTTAAATTCAGGGCTAAAAGCCTATAGCCTTCGGGAAGACTGTAGCACTGTAAAAGGGTTAATTAATGTAGAAAAAAGGAACGTTTTGCGAAAGGTGCATTTTGCGAAAGGGGCATTTTGCGAAAGGCACATTTTGCGAAAGGTACATTCTGCGACTGAACCGTAAGTATGTGTATAATTTAACAACCAAATAATATTTTTTGTTTTTAGGCATCCAGGCAACTACTGGCTCACGACCACTGACTCATACCCCTATTACAAACAGGAAGAAGGCCTCAAAGATGAATGAATTTAAAACCCAACCAATGTTAAACTTTTTGTTAAATTTAACAACTTAATACACCATTAAAGATTAATTAACAAAAAAAATGCACTTAGTATTCACGTTTTTATTGTGATTTGCAACCAGTAAGTAATACCGATTTTCCCTCTCCCTTTGTGAAATCAAATAAGTACCACTCTCAAGAACGATATAATATGTCTCTCAGTATTTCAGTACACAGTAGTTGCACAATATATACTAATCTACCAATAAAGTACCGGGAAAAGATCAATAATACACAAAATCAATAATAAAAAAACCTGATATTTATCCAAATTTATTATATCTCCTTCAAAGTATGCTCCTTCAGAAACGATACACTTACGCCAACGAATAATCCAATCATCAAGACATTTTTTAAACGCTTTTTCTGGAATTGAGTTCAGTTCCCGCCGCGAATTCTCCTTATGTCTTCTACCGAATGAAAACGGGTGCCAGTGAAGTGAAGTGGTAATTTGAGTTTAGGAAAAAGAAAGAAGTCGGCTGGTGCCATATCAGGTGAATAAGGTGGTTGCTCAAAGGTATTTGTTGAGTTTTTGGTCAAAAATTCGTTTACAATGATGGCCTTGTGCGAAGGCGCATTATCGTGGTGCAAAGTCCAAGAATTTTCTTTCCACAAAATTGGCCTTTTTCGTCGAATTTGCTCTCTTAAACGCCGCATAACACTCAAATAATATTCTTTATTTACCGTTTGACCTTCGGCAAGAATTCCGAGTGCACAACACCGCGATAGTCAAAGAAAACAGTCAACGTGACTTTGACTTTTGATCGACTTTGGCGTGGTTTTTTCGGTTACGGTTCAGTCGGAAGGCGCCACTCCGAAGCTTGTTGACTAGTTTGCATGTCAAACTCGTAAACCCACGTCTTGTCACTAGTAACAATGCGTTGCATGAATGTTGGGTCGGAATGGACTCGTTCTAGCATGTCCTCAGCGACTCCTAAGCGATTGAGTTTTTGGAGACAATTCAGGTATTTTGGGACTAGCCGAGCGGCAACATGTTTCATAACCAAGTGATTATTTAAAATGGTACGGATCGACTCGTGAGACACAGAAAGTTCAGCGGCTATCTCTCTCAAACTTGTATGAGGTTTTACAGTCACCATTTCCTTCACTTTTGAGATGTTAACTTCAGTTGAAGACGTTGATGGCCTACCAGAGCGAAGCAAATTTTCCATTACATCTCGACCGCTTTTGAACGCTTTGTACCACTCATTAAAAAACTAAACTAATAAACTTTCCTACACTCACACCAATTATCTAGCCCAAGAGAAGCTTCATTATGAAACTCGTTAAATGGTTACAAACAACGGATAAACATACTTAAAATACTTAAATACATACTTATTATACATAGAAAACACCCAGACCCGAGAAAATTTAGAAAAACCATAATTTCTAAATTGACCCGACCGGGGATCAAACCCGGGATATTCTGTGGCGACACCATGAAAACCGGTGTACAACCACTCGACTAAGGAGGTCGTCATCATTAACACGTGTTTTTGATAAAGTTAATTCACCGTAAGCCTTCTGTAACATTTTAAGTGACTCCGAACATGAAATTCCATTGGCGACGCAAAGAACAATGGCCATTGTAGACTTGATTTTTTGGAAATGTATAAAATCTAATGCTATTGGCAAAAATAGCTCTAAATACATTAAATCAAACCATGTTGTCTAGGTTTCCATTAAAGCTTAAGGAGTAATACAATATTGTGTTTTATATTTCTAGGAGAGTAACTAAGTTAAGGTTTTTGAACGCACCCTGCCGCCTGGGAGCCGGCAGTGTGCGTTCCGTTTCAACTTTGTATTGTCAGTTGAACGCAATGACTATATAAACATGATGTTTGGTAAATTATGGGTAGGTAATATCAGTTATAGGAAGCATTACTATTACTTAAAATACATTTAACATTTTGAGAAGAATTATTAACACAATAATTCATAATTCACTCATTAAAAATAAATAAGAATAAGAAAGAAAGGAAGAAATACTGAAGAGCAGGCTGTATGGGCTATGAAGAGCAGGCTGTATGGGCTAGATCACTTTGCCTTATCCATAACGGAAGGACCATTGAGCTTTAAGCTCAATGGGAAGGAGAAGGACAAACAAAACTAAAAAAAATGTCTGTCGTTGTGTTCAGTGCGTTTGTTTGTAGTTTCGATTTTGGGTTTTTGCTTTTTGACCTACGCTATCCTCTGACTGGACTCTGATATTATCTTCTTTCAATAACGAGTTTTGGCTTTTGATTTCTGGAAACCGATATTTTACACCGACTACACTTGGCTTGGCTCACGACTACTGGACACTGTTGGCTTGCGATATGGATTTCAAGATGCACAGTTCATTTTAAGTGGGCGCATTCTGTGCATAGACTGCAGAGTTTGTGTAAATACAATTCGTTGTTCGACCTTATTACGAGAGTTATTTCATTAGGTACCTACTCAGCGAGTGACTTTCACCATTATTCGTAAGTACCTATACCTAGGTACTTTTTTTCATTCAACCATCTACAATGATTTTCATACATTTTACTTACATATTTTGTACTTATACCCAAGCAGAAGCACAGTAAAGCTTACTTATTTATTGTGGCAGAAGTGCCTCAATTCTGTTGCGATTGTCAATGATTGTCACATTTGAATATACCTTTACAAATAACTTTTTTGTGTGAAAATACTGCTACATTGTTATCAGTCTATTCAAATTGGTTAAAATATAATACACCCAATTAAACTAGTATTCTGTTGTCTATGACAATAATGTGCATAATATAATCACGGACCTGAAAAAAAGAGGTCCGTGAATATAATATGTGTTAATAGTTTATTTTGTATTTTGTTTAAGATTACTGAAGAGGTTTATTGTGAAACATGCTATGACTCAAAAACAAAAATCAATTATTTGAATCTATACTGAATGAAGAACAATTCAATGTGATCTGCGTATCTGAAACATGGATCACTGAAAATATGAAAGACTACTTACACATAAATAATTACGAATTTGGAGCGACATACTGCAGACGAGAACGAAGGGGAGGCGGAGTGGCAATCCTGTTGAAACAAGGCACTCATTATATAGAACAAACGTACATCGCAGAGTTGTCTGTAAACTGTGTTATTGAATGTTGTGCAGTAGAAATTAAATCGAATATTTTGTTAATTACCTTTTATAGAGCAGACCGTGAGATTGATAAAAAAATTTAATTCCTAGATAAACTCCTAATAAAACTGAAAACGAGACTCCAAAAACACATAATTATTACAGGTGACTTTAATATTGATAAGTTGCAAAACTCGAATACGTATAAAAAACTAATTAACAAAATGCTTGAATATAACTTGTATCAAAAAGAAAACAAGAGTAACTAGCTCTAGTTCAACTTTCATAGATCTGCTTTTTACAAATAATAGTAAACATAATGTTGTTATAAAAGACCTAGGAATATCTGATCATAAAAGTATAATTTATAATATCAAAATGACTGAAACCAATTCTAAGAAAAAGGTAATAAAATTAAATACACGACTGTTTAATGAAAATAATTTAAATTTAATTTAATTAAATTAAACAGGCCCTGAATAACATAGACTGGTCAGAACATGTAAACAAATCTAATATAAATGATAACTACAATGCATTTCACAACAAATTACAAGAAATCTTAGATCAGTGTATACCAAAAAAACAAATAACACAAAAACTAAATAGCAAAATGACGTGGTTGACACGAGGTATTAGAATCTCATGCAGGAACAAAAGAACTCTGAAAACACTAATTAACGAAACAAATAATAAAACACTTTTGAACCATTATATATCTTACATCAAAGTATTGAAAAATGTATAAAACAATTAAAAAAAACCTCTTTGTAAAAAAATGAATATATCTAAAAATAAAACAAAAACTATGTGGAATATCATAAACCAAGTCACTAAAAATAAATCAGGAAAAATCTGTGAAAACATTAATCTGGTTTCTCATAACAAATTGGTAAATTGTCCAAACGCCGTAGCCAACTTGTTCAATGGGTTCTTTGTCTCGTTAGGCGTATCAGCCGATAACAAACCAGCAGGACAAAATGAGAACGCTAATCCAACAGTGTTTGAGCTACCATTGAACTCAATAATACCTACAACCTGTAACTGAAAAAGAAATTACTTGTTTGATAAAAAAACTCCCTAATAAGCATAGTTTCGGTATAGACGAAATACTACCAGTGTTAGTAAAATCATGCTGTAACGAACTAACATCCATGATAACCAAGCTTATCAACCAATCTTTTGAAGAATGCAAAAGGGAAAAAGGGAGAAAAGAAAGATAATCCCAGTCAGTACAGACCTATTGCCTTACTCCCGACAATGTCAAAATTATTTGAAAAACCTATGGCTAATCGCATAAAGTCATTCATAGAAAAATATCGTCTTTTCGATAAAAATCAATTTGGTTTCCGTGAAAAACATTACACCACTCTCGCCGTGTATCATTACATTCAAGAAATATTAAATTACTTATTCTTGGATATGACTAAGGCATATGATAAAGTGTCACATTCCATCTTATTGTCATCTTCATCATCTTATTGGTATGGGCATCCGCGGCAGTGCGCTAGAATGGCTACGTTCTTACCTTTACAAAGAAAGCAGTTTGTTCAGATCGAATACCTAGATGAAGGAAAAGGCGAACTGCATACTATCCAATCTAAAACAAACACTTTAAACCATTCCATCCCACAGGGAAGTGTGTTAGGATGGATCCTCTTTATTATCTACATAAACGACTTGCCTAAGATAACACATACAAAATGCATTCTTTTCGCCGACGATATATCCATTCTATTTAAATGCCCCAACAGTATAGATTGTGGCACAAACATAGAATCAACATTTAATGCAATCAATACATGGCTTATTAACCACAACTTAGAAGTAAATTCAAAAAAGACAAAAATCATACAGTTTCGACCCTATCAAAAACAATCAACAGACTTAACAACCATAAAAAATAAACTAAAAATAGATGATCTAGGAGAATTTAAATTACTAGGCATCACCATTGATTCACATCTCAATTGGAAAAGCCACATAGCTGATGTAAAACGTAAGCTGTCCAAATTCACCTATGCCCTATGTTTTTTAAAAAGAAATACCAGTAGCGAACAGTGTGCTTTAAATGCATATTTTGCATACGCATACGCATGGTTGTGCTACGGAACTATTTTGTGGGGACACAGCACCGACGCACATGACATATTTGTCCAGCAAAAGAAATGTCTAAGAATAATCGCCAACATCCACCAACCTGAATCTTGCAGACAACATTTCATAAAGCGCAATCTTCTTACTTTTCCGTGCATATATATTCTAGAAACAGCCTCTTTTGTAAAGAAAAATCTCACATACTTCGAATTCTTAGGGTCTTAGGGTCCTTCAAACGAGGCGTGAAGAAGCACTTTGTGGGCCGGCAGAGTGAGGATGACTGATGCTACGTCTCTTACGCTGCACCAGTTGTCCTCGAGCCTGGACCTCATTTCCACTTAACATCAGGTGGAGTGGGGTCATTTGCCGGGCTTAGTATAAAAAAAAAAATTCACTAAAAACCCCCGACATCAAAATAAACTCATTCTTCCTGAACCCAAACTAGAAATGTATAGAAACAGCCCATACTACAGATCCATTCTCATTTATAATAAAATCCCACAAACTTTAAAAAACGAAACAAATGAAAAATTATTTAAAATTAAACTAAAACAGTACTTATCACAAAAATGTTACTATTCAATACAGGAGTTCATGTCTGACAAAGATAATAAATAAATTAATTAAAAAACATATAAAAACGTTATCCACGGAAAGCTCACCCTTGCAATTTTTATTTAGTACATATTTTGTTATTTTGTATTATAATATAATTTAGCAATATGATAATAATTATTATTATAAAAGTTAGTATAAGTTGATAAGTTAGTTTTGCGACGCCCTAACAGGGTATGTAACAGGCCATCATCTATTTCTATAATTACTGTATTGTATGATAGTGATACTGTAAACATAAGTGCAATAAATAAATAAATAAATAAATAAATAAATAAATAAATAAACATTGCTAAGGGAAGTGAATCAAAGAATGGTTACTTTAAGTGGTGATGGACAGAGTGCAAGCTCATCTCGTCAAGTAAGACATACACAAGTCTGCTTACAGTGTGGTTGCTCATTAATAAGACAACACAGTCATCTTATTTGTATTGATAATCTATCACTCATCGAAAGAATGATAATAACTATTATAGAAACAAGAATATTGTTGCAATTGTTTAGTAGGGCGTTGAACAATAGGCTGTTGAGCCCACGTAATGACGTTAGTCTGGTACCTTGGATGGGCTAAATATCAATCTAATATATATATCAGCACCAGTGGAGTTTTTGGATGAGGTAGCTGTAAGATTAGGTAGTAATAAAGAATAATAGTACATTATCACATTAGTGAGGTAAGTTGAAAATCATAGCCGAGGCGATATCGCTAGCCCGAGCCGTAGGCGAGGGCTACAAGAAAGCAGAGGCTGTAATTATCAAAGCGCACGTATGACAATACGACGCTCCTACAGTCCCGGGTCTTTTAAGCGGGGCGTGAAACGGCATTTATACAGGCCGTCATGAATGGGTGCGCTCGTTACCGTGCTTATTCCACGGTGGGGAGCGCTCTCATTATTTTGGACTGCATCGGCTGCTTACTATCAAGCAGGATGCAGCCACTATGACAAGTCAAAAAAAAATATTGTTTCATAATCTGGGCACGAAAGTGCCCCGCCAAGTCGAGCCAAAAACGGCACGGCTGTACTATCCTTTTCTCGAATCCATTTGAACCCCTGTAACTTCGTTGTGGAAAGAACTAGAAATCAATTTTTTTAATAGCCAAGAGGTCATTTTACATAGCTAGATATACTCGTATTTCTAAATTACATTTTTGAACCAGTGCTTTTAGAATTGCAAGTAAAAGTTGCTTCATTTTGTCACTGACTCACTCACTGATCATCAAAATTCTAAGGTACTTCTAGCAGACCCAGAAGCTGAAAATTTTGTACTTTGCTATTTTTCAGCCTATAAAGCTAGGAAAAATTCTGGAATTCCGATTTTCAAAGCAAAAAAACGTACGGCCATCCATCCTTCTCTCGAAGCCATTCGGGCCATTTTCGACACCCTGTTACTTCGTTGTGAAAAAAGTGCCCCCGCCAAGTCAAGTAAAACAAGGGCACAGCTCTACCATCCTTTCCTCGAACTCATTTGGGCCATTTGCAGTTTCCAATATGTACCTATAGCCTATTCTATCACTATACATAAGAGATAAAGGCTAATTTAATAGTGCATTGATGGACATTGGCTCTTTCGTATTCCCATGCGGTAAAGCGCGTATGTGGCACTTTCGAGAGTGACAAGTCATCTAATCAATGTCAACTTTATTTGTAGTAAAAGTGCAAGAGTCTTGTAATTTCTGAATATAATAGACTTATACACTTATTCTTTGTTGGTATTTATAAATAAACCAATTTTCGTCACCTTCGTGGCGTTTTAAACACGAAGGTGATTTTATACCATGAAAGTGATTTTTACAAACCTTTATTTCATTTGCAATGTGTAGGTATTTGAGTGAGTATGTGTTTTTTTTAATCACGACTATTATCCCCGAAGGGTAAGTCAGAGACAAGGCAATGAGGACAGCAAAAGCAGTCCTCTAACCATAGTCCACTTTTGAGCAAATATCGACTGAACATGTATTCAGCGTGACAGGTGGTGGTGAGCCCATCGCCGCTCTATGCTGATAAATGTATTTGCAGTCATAAGTCCGTTAGTCGCCTTTTACGACACCCTAGAGAAGAGAGGGGGGTGGTAGTTATTCTTTCACCGCTACGCGACACGGTTCTCCAATGTGAATTTTTCCAATGTGAAGAAAAATCTTATTAATGTACTTGCGTCATGCGTTACACATAATTAAAAAGTCTGTCCATGCGACCTGTTCGTGTCTATGTTTATTGTTTATTTTGATGTCGGGGGTTTTAACCGCCTCTGTGGTCTAGTGGCTAAGCTACCTGTTTCAGACCCAGAGGTCCCGGGTTCGATTCCCAGCGGGGGGTACATCTTTGTGTGCTCGGTTTGGTTGGTGGTAGGGCTGTTAAGTCCGCCTGGCTAGCTACCACCATCTTATCTAAGTCTGTCGCCATAACAACGATGTTTATAGCATTGTTGTGTTCCGGCAGTTTGAGATAAGATAGCCAGTTCCTCAGTGGTTGAGGATTCCGGGTGAAGCGCGCTTCCACCTTCGGCCTTATCGTCACTTACCATCAGGTGAGATGAAGGCCAAGCGCTCACCCGTTGCCAATAAAAAAAAAAAAAAAAAAAAATATTCCACAACCCGGGGAAATCCCTATGAGGGGTGCGGAGGCTTGTTTATTTTGCTGCTTTTTAGCGATTTATTGCTATTTAACGGCTTTTTTTGTTATGCAAGACGTAGAAAAATATAAATATTTTACTTTGCGTATGTACTAACATGGCTTTCTTTAATAGTTTATCTATTGTTAAAGTAGTAACAATACAACGCTTAAAGGCCGCTAAATGATTCTAGCTGCTTTTTAATTAGGTAAGCGTATAACCGGCCTTTTAGTTATGTTTATGTTAGATATTATACTCCAACGTAAACAATCTAAAAAACCGCTGTAACACTTTTGCTACCTTTTAGTTAATAGCAAACTAATAACTGTTTTTAGGGTTCCGTAGCCAAATGGCAAAAAACGGAACCCTTATGGATTCGTCATGTCTGTCTGTCCGTCCGTATGTCACAGCCACTTTTTTCCGAAACTATAAGAACTATACAGTTGAAACTTGGTAAGTGGATGTATTCTGTGAACCGCATTAAGATTTTCACACAAAAATAGAAAAAAAAGCAATAAATTTTGGGGGTTAAAACTCAAACAACTAAAACTCAAACATTTTTTTTTATCAAACCCAAACGTATGGGGTATCTATGGAGAGGTCTTTAAAAATTATATTGAGATTTCTAAAATATTTTTTTTCTAGACTGAATAGATTGCGCGAGAGACACTTCCAAAGTGGTAAAATGTATGTCCCCCCCTTGTAACTTCTAAAATAAGAGAATGATAAAACTAAAAAAAAATATGTTACCATGCAATCTTCCACCGAAAATTGGTTTGAACGAGATTTAGTAAGTAGTTATTTTTTAATACGTCATAAATTAATGAATAAAAAAAAAATACACTATTATTAAAACATCGACAAAGTTTTATAGATAATGGTACTTCGTGCGCGAGTCCGACTCGCACTTGGCCGGTTTTTTAGTTTAGCATTGATAGTAAAAATTATCCATCGATTCAAACGTTAAAGTACTTTAGCAGCCTTCTAACCTAGTAGTGATGTTTAGCCACCACCAAATAAATAACCTGATAACGGTGAAAGATAGCTAATAACCGTTCCTAGACAGATCGATAGAGATATTTTTTCAAGTACTATGGCGTTAAAAAGTGATAATGGCCAAATGTTATTTAGCGGCCTTTTAGCATAAATACGGCAGAAAAGCAGTCCTCTACCATAGTCCACTTTTCACCAAATAGGACTGCACATGTGCTCAGCGTGACAGGTAGTAAGCCCATCGACGCTCTATGCTGTTGCAGTCTTTAGTCCGTTAGTCGCCTTTAACGACACCCAAGGGAAGAGAGGGGGTGGTAGTATTCTTTCACCGCTACGCGACACGGTTACGAACTTAGTCCGGTCAAAACTAAATTTGAAATTATTAATAAAGCCTTTCTTCTCAGAAACGTGTCCATTTTTTATTTTAAGTATTTAGCAAAAATAACCATGGCACATCAAAGTTTACTCAATTTGAAACAAAATGAATGCCAAGGCCCAGTTTTTGACGTGACAACGTCTTAAATTAGGTTGCGGCTGGGAGTCACTTATGAAAAAGTGTAACGCTGGGTAACGTTACGATGAGTCACCGAACGAGAGAGAGGCCCGCCGAATGCCTTGCGCCTCTCTCCCACTCAACTATGATAAATTTGTGCAATTCTTATTTTCATTCAATTCCTTGTTCCTATTGTGCAATTTAATTATATTCATATCAATAAATATTCTACCGAGAAAAAGACGTTGTCACGTAAAATCTTCGCCCGTAAAACCGACTTTACAGGCAAACAATTTTTTTAACCACTAGTTTCGGAGTTATTTGAGTACCACTATTTGTATCCATGTATTTGAGAGTATCGTTTTTCAAATAACGTGGCTCATACTTTTTCGTTAAATATGTCTGTATTCGCGGGTCAAAAGACACCGCCAAATACAGCAGAGTAAAGAAGGTTAGGCGGGAGGTAAAAAGGAACTTACCGGGAGCAGGCTTGACGAGGTCGCTGGCACCGGGACACGAGCTGGCGGGCGGCGATTAAAGGCGATGTGATGGTCACGGCACAGCACAAAGTCACTTAACTTGATCATAGGCACTATCATCCCAGGGTCACTATCTATAAGGTCACTTCATCTAGGGTCAAACTTTCACGGTCAGGCTGTTGCGTGCGCGCGGTAGCTAGCTTGCAGACGAGTGGCGCGGTCAGCTCACGAAGCGAGCGGCCGCGGGTCGCGCAGCGGTGGCGCCGCGGCAGATAGGCGGACGCGGTCGTCAACAACCGCTGAGTCAACCACCTTACAGCTGGCGGTATGATTTTAATGGGCGTCCCGGCTTTGGCGGGAACATCCTCCGGGGCCCAGGGTGGGCTCATCCAATGGGAGCCTGGCGATCCAGAATACAGGCCTCCGAAGATGTCCATTCGCGGTGTCCAGGTCTACCACCCGCACGACGCCATCCTTTCCAGGCAGGGTGCGAGCAATGCGCCCCAGTCTCCATTGGAGGGCAGGCAGGTTGTCCTCCTTGATGAGGACGAGCTCGCCAACTCGGGGAGGGGAGGATGGAGACAACTATTTGGAGCGGGTTTGGAGGGTATGAAGGTAGGACTGGGTCCACAGCGTCCAGAAGCGCTGGGAAAGGGCCTGTACCATCTGGAATCGCCTACGTGTGGAGATCGGCCTATCTTCCACGGATAGTTCGGGAAGGGCCGTTAGTGGGCGGCCTATAAGGAAATGTCCGGCTGTAAGCGGCTCAAAGTCTGAAGGATCAGACGAAAGTGGGCAAAGAGGTCTAGAGTTAAGGACCGCTTCGATTTGAGCTAAAAGTGTGGAGAATTCCTCGAATGTGAGGTGTTGTTCGCCAATTACGCGATATAAAAGTTGCTTTGTTGATTTTACGTTGATCTCATGTAACGCACCGAACCATGGTCTCTTAGGGACGTTCAACAACCAAGTAATGTGCTGACCAGCGAGCTTGTGCGCAATCGTGTCATTATTCAAGGTAAGAAAGTTTTGTACTTCGATGAGCTGATTTCTAGCGCCTACATAATTTGTACCGCAGTCCGAGCGGATGAGAACCGGGGCACCGCGGCGTGCTATAAAACGCTGTAATGCCGCGAGGAACGCTTCCGTGCTGAGGTCCGAGACCGGTTCTAAATGAACCGCCTTAGTCGAGAGGCACACGAATATACAAAAGTACGCTTTTAAGAGTTTAACATTACGTAGGGTACTAGATTTAACGAGGAATGGTCCGGCAAAATCGGTCGTGACTTGACTAAATACTGGCTGAGGCGTAACTCTATCGGCTGGCAGGTCGGCCATGAAGGGCGCTTGCGGCTGGGCCCGGCATCGAAAGCATCTAATGCATTTAAAAACTCGGTGTCTAATAATACGGCGCGCGGACAATATCCAAAATTGTTGGCGTAGGGTCAATGATAAGGTCTACAAGTGGGCTAGAGCTGGGAAGTATGAGCGGATGCTGCGCGTCATATCGGATAGACGCATGGGACAGTCGTCCACCAACTCTAAGGAGCTCATCTTTAATGAGAGGTGACAGCCGCTGGAGTCTGACGGAGCAGATTTTGCCAGTTTAAAGGCGGTGGATGTCTTCTGCAAACTCATTGTGCTGAACACTGCGCACCCAGTAAAGTAGGACCTCTCTTCGTTCACTGACGTACAAGGGGCCTGAGCGTCGCGAATCTTGGTGGTGTCTGCAGTTGTGCAGAAAGCGTTTTAGACAAGCTGTCACTCCGACGAGCTTGTCTAGTGAACTGAACCGAGTGAGCAGGTCAAAGTCAAGACCGGGCACTGTGACCAGTGACGGGACGTGTTTGGGCTTAAGGCCGGGCAGGGCGTGATGGCCCAGAGCTAAGGGCATCGCAGGCCAACACTCACAAGGCTGTCCAAGCCACGTGGGAGACTACCATAGGTCGTGGGCTGACAGGGATTGCGCAGACATCCCTCTGCTTGCGCAATCTGCCGAGTTGAGCTCGGAAGGTACGTGTCGCCAGGTACATTCTGGTGAGCCTGAGCTGATTTTGACTACCCTGTTGGCTTCAAAGGGTTGAAGACGGTGAGGCGGTGTATTGAGCCAGGCCAGGACTATCGTACTGTCTGACCAACATATGTGTTGTTGTATACTGATATGGGCCGATAACTGAACCGACACACGGATCATGAGCTGGGAGAGTAGAGTGGCGGCCGACAACTCTAACTTGGGGATTGTGAGGCGATTCTTGATTGGTGCGACTCGCGACTTGGCGACAATCAAGTGTACCAAAGTATCTCCGGAGGCATCGAGCTCATGGAGGTAAACAACGGCGGCAAACCCGGCTTCAGAGGCATCTGCAAACCCGTGAAGCGAGTATGCAGCTGAGCCTTTGTTTGCACAAATGTGCCGAGGGAAGCGAATGCTAGACAACAGCGGCAGATCCTCTGAGATGTGGTGCCACTCCGTTTGTACTTCAGAGGGAGTGGGCTCATCCCATTCCAGCTTCAGTAGCCACAATTGCTGAAGCAGCAGCTTTGCGCGGAAGATAACGGGAGAAACCCAGCCGTTTGGGTCATAAAGTGAGGCTACGGTGCTTAAAATAGACCGCTTTGTGACATGTGTGATGGGGGGCAGAGAGATGCGGTAGGTGAACTCGTCTGACTGAGGGTTCCACTGTATACCCAAGACCTTAATGGACGTGGATTCTAGGTTCATGTCGAAGTCCTTGGGCATGTCGCATTGGTTGTCGGGAAATCTCTCGAGCAGCTTAGGCGAGTTAGATGTCCACTTACTGAGCTGAAAGCCGCCTAGGTCTAGCAGACTTATCAACTCGTCCTGAAGTGCTTGGGCGGATTCAACTGTGTCATGACCACACAAGATGTCATCAACGAAGATAGACTTGCGAAGAACCTGGGCGGCTCCAGGGTAGCGATGGCCTTCATCATCAGCCAGCTGAAGCAGAGTGCGGATTGCATGGTATGGGCTTGATCTTAAGCCGTAGGTGACTGTATTGAGGGCGTAGGTGAGCAGAGGGTGATCTGGTGAGGACCACCATAGTATCAGCTGATACCGTCTCTGGTCTGGGGCAACCAGCACATTTCTGAACATCCTCTGGATGTCAGTGCTGAAAACGACTGGATGCGTTCTGAAGGACATGATGATGTCCACAATGTCCTGTTGAAGGGCGGGGCCTGTGTGTAGGCATTCATTTATGCTGACACCATTGGAGCTTTTGCAGCTACCATCAAAAACAATGCGCAGCTTGTCCGACCCTGACTTAAATACGCCATGGTGAGGGATGTAGAAGTGAGGTTTATGGGCGAATGTATTTGGGTGACAGGGAACCATGTGCCCTAAGTCGATGTATTCGGCCATAAAGTCGACGTATTTAAAACGCAGAGACGGGTTCGCCATTAGCTTCTTCTCAATATTGAGGAATCTGCGTAATGCGATAGGGTGAGTTTTACATAGTTGAGGGGCGTCCTTTAGAAAGGGCAGAGCGACCGTATATCTGCCTGAGGGATCGCGTGTAGTGGTAGAGCGGAAGATTTCCTCGCATTGTTCCTCCAGGGGGTCATTATGAGTGTGAGATTGAGGGAGGGGCTCCTCAGACTCCCAGAACCTTTCCAGACTGTGACGTATGTCCTGGGCTGATTCAGCTGAGTCTGGTTGTGAGCTGACGACGTGAGCTGAGTTAACCTGCTGCGCCGGCTGCGCATACAAGTCCTCAATGGGTCCTATCAACGCGAAGTCGAAAATCGTGCCGAAGGCTATGTGCTTGCCCGGGCCCAACGAGACCTTAGTCCCGACCAACACCTGGCCAAGAACGTCCGATCCCAATAAGAGGTCGATCGGGGCTGGTGTGTGGTAAAGCTGGTCAGCCAATGGCACGGGTGGCTGGCCTAGTACGTGGGAAATGTTTGGTACCTTCTCTAAGGGAAGGTAGCCAGTGACGTTTTTTAAAATGTGAGCTGTGGCAGTGATTGTAGGAGTATCATTGTGAGTGGGTCGGCATACTATTGTTATTGCCGCCTTTGACTCATGTTTGTGCTGATTCCCAACTCCTGTAATTTTTAAAGAAGTGGGTTTTGATGGCAGGTTCAAAAGTCGTGCCATGCGTGACGTTATTAATGTCAGCATACTGCCACAGTCCAATAAAGCTCTGGCTGTGTGAAGATGGCCATGTACGTCCGCGACTCTTAGTGAGACGGTTGGCAACAAAATGGGTGTGCCAGTGGGCACAGAAGGTGAGTGAGCTGATTGAGTATCACATGAAATTGTATGAGCTGAGTATGTATCAGCTGTGTGGGCATGGGTTGACTGGGCAGGGGCTAAAGGGACATGGGCTAAATGGGCATGGTCTGAATGGGCATGGTCTTGTTCTGCCTCTTCGCTAGGGTGCTCCGTGATAGTTGGGAGTCATAATTGCTGGCGGCGTTCGCGGGGCCTACCTGGCGAACCGGACCTGGGCGGGCTGGCTCTGTCAGCGGAGCTGGGTTGCACCTGTTTAGCATGTGCGGGTTCGTGCCGCCTGCTGTTTCTGGGACGCTCCCTCGAGTGCTCTCTTAGCTGTGGTGGGGGTATATGTACAGACGAATGAGCTGAGTGCGTTGGGTCGTCTGGTCGATGTAGGGACGTGTGGTGGTTGGAGCTCCCACAGTCCCTGCATGCCCCCCTTGACCTGCACTCGCTCTCGTAGTGAGGGCCGAGACAACGCTGGCAGCGCTCGCGTGCCTGTACAAAGTCCCAACGGCCCTGCGTTGGCTGGGCATTGTACCATCTGCACGTCATGAGCCTATGTCCTCTAGTGGCACAATAGGGACAGTAGGACGTCGAGCGTGAGGAAGAGGACGAGGACGATGATGAGGAGCAGCTTTGCTGAAAGGCCGAGTAGACGGGGAAGGGCTGACTGCGAGCCGGGGAGGTCGATGGGCGGTGACGCATTTGCTGCGCTAGGCGTGACGGTTGGTGAGTAGGCTGATCATAGGCGCGGTGAGGCGATGGAGCTGAGGAACGGCCACGGTAATGGTCGGGTTGTTGCTGAGCCATCTGAGCATAAGTGCGATGGGGCAACTGAGGAGGCGCGCGGCTACGAGAAGGGCCGGGCTGGGGCTGAATGGGTTGAGCCATGGCTATGTTGGAGAACTCTGTCTCCACACAGCGCGCGTGCTCCTCGAGGTAGGAGATAAGGTCCCTTAACGTGGGCAGGGTGTTACTAGACCCGTGCTTGCGTTCAAATAGCGTGCGGAGCTCGCCCTTGAGCTTCCGCACCACTATTGACACAAACACGTAATCGTCTCCTATGGGCAAATCTAAATTGTTGAGGGCACACTGAGCCGATATGAGATGCGTGAGGAACAGTGTGCGGATGTTCGAGCGCGTATGGATGCTTGGCAACCCCAGGATGATGTCCAGAAAACTATCAATGAGAACCCGGCGGTTCTCGTACCGCTTGGTGAGGATGTCCATGGCCACGGCAAAATTTTCATTGGTGACCTTTAGGTGGGACACCATGCTTAATGCCTCACCGCTGAGGCTTGAGAAGAGATAGTGGAGCTTGACTGCTTCCGACAAGGTCGCCATGTCGTCAGTCAAACTCCTGAATAGTGCAATAAAGGAAGGCCAGTCCTCCACTTTTGAGCTGAACCTGGGCAGCGCTATCTTGGGGAGGACGGCTGTGGGCGTATTGACGCCGAAACTGGGCTGAGCGCTATGGGTTGGGGATGACGTGGAAGAGGTTGAGATTTCCTCTCTAGCCATAAGTATCCCCAGGTACGCTCCGGAGGCTTTTGTGTGGTTCTCAGTGTATGTCTTCTCGGTCTTCTCGTCCAGGTCCTCCTCGTCAAGAATGCTATAATACACTGCGTCCACGTCTTTCACGCCTTGTATCTGTTCGAAACGCACGTTAAACTCCAATTTGGAATGTGTGGTGCCGCCAGCAATAATTTGTGACCCTAACTCAAGGAGCTGAAGTATGGCTTTAACTGCCTCCCTAAATATCGCGGCTTGTGACTTGGTCGGCATCGCGATAAACAAAAGGAGACAAGAAAAAATAAAAAAAAAATAAAAAAATTAACAACTTTAAAAGCAGTAAAAAGAACAACACCCTGTATATATTCTATAGTTGGGCTGGACGTATTTGTTTACTAAGGTAAACGCAAATGGGCTAAAATTAACGCAACAATAAAGAAAGCAAAACTAAGTTGGGACGCCTTGTATATGGCCCACGGGTGGGCAAACGCATGTGTGTATGTCTGTGTTTATTGAACGCGCGTACGTAATATTAGTAAAAAGGAACTTACCGGGAGCAGGCTTGACGAGGTCGCTGGCACCGGGACACGAGCTGGCGGGCGGCGATTAAAGGCGATGTGATGGTCACGGCACAGCACAAAGTCACTTCACTTGATCATAGGCACTATCATCCCAGGGTCACTATCTATAAGGTCACTTCATCTAGGGTCAAACTTTCACGGTCAGGCTGTTGCGTGCGCGCGGTAGCTAGCTTGCAGACGAGTGGCGCGGTCAGCTCACGAAGCGAGCGGCCGCGGGTCGCGCAGCGGTGGCGCCGCGGCAGATAGGCGGACGCGGTCGTCAACAACCGCTGAGTCAACCACCTTACAGCTGGCGGTATGATTTTAATGGGCGTCCCGGCTTTGGCGGGAACAATGTCTATTTGTATTAAATAATCTTTTAACCAGTAATATAGGATCTAACCTAGGATCATAAAATACAATTGCGTATTTAGCAAAATGTACCACAATATTACTGCCTAAAATTGATAAAACTGACTCCCTCCATTTTTTGCAAATATTTGAGACAGATTGGCAGAGTGTTGTTTTGGCAAAAAAATGCATAAATAAGTAATTTACTGATACCAGTTACAGTATACAAAACTTGCAGCTGCTGCTACAGCGAATTGAAAGATTGCAGAGAGCAAAGCATTTATCATTAAGCTATATAATATTTAATTATAATTATTTCAATTCCTAAACTAACTAAAGCACTATGAATTTATAAAATATTACTGAAGTTAAAATATTTATACAAGTTAGGTAGGACAAGATAAGAAATAAAAAAATACAATAATGTTAAGTTTTTATTTTGATTTCAGGTACTTTTCGGTACTTATATCATTAAATTATACCCTAATCACAATTTTAAAATGATCAGTCTCATATTAATTGGTCTTAAAACTAGCCTAACGAAGTCATTTTTTTAATTATTATTAAAAATTTTGCAAACAGCAATGACCTTTTATAAATAGACTAGTTATACGTGAATGAATTGCATTTTAAAATGGCGAAATTGTTTCTATGACGTAATACACGTCGAAAGGGAAAATCATATCATTAGCCTATTGTTGAAAAGAGATAGACAATACTTTGACTTTTGGTAGTTGACCATGAGCTCATAGAATTTATGCGAGGCCGCCATTATTTTTCTCTTTCACTCTTACAGAAAACATAGTATGCGCTCCTCACTCATGCATATCGGATTGGCAACATGGCAAATGTCATCACGCAATGAAAATTTGTATTTTAAATTTATATTTACAATACTTACGAATGAAATAAGACATTTTTATTGTTTCATAAGGTTGCAGTATAATTTTTACAATTTCTGGATACATAAGAAGGCATTTTAACCAATTAACAAATCAAAAACTTATAAAGGTAACGATCGTGTAAATCGTGTTGACGTGACACTGACTGACGTGTGACTGAGTGAAACTCGGGCAATTACCTGAGTTTGTTCTAGTCATTATGGAGGGCAGACAACGTATCTACACATATAATATCATTGGCAAACAGTCGATATTTGGTCAAAAGTGGACTATGGCTAGAGGACCGCTTTTGCTGTCCTCATTGCCTTGTCTCTGACTATCCCTTCGGGATAAAAGTCGTGATTAAAAAAAACACATACTCACTTATATACCTACACATTGCAAATTAAATAAAGGTTTGTAAAAATCATCATGGTATAAAATCACCTTCATATTTAAAACGCCACGAAGGTGACGAAAATTGGTTTATTTATAAATTCCAACAAAGAATAAATGTATAAGTCTATTATATTCAGAAATTGCAAGACTCTTGCGCTTTTACTACAACTAAAGTTGACAATACATTGATTAGATGACTTGTCACTCTCGAAAGTACCACATACGCGCTTTACCGCATGTGAAAACTAAAGAGCCAATGTCCATCAATGCACTATTAAATTAGCCCTTGTCTCTTATGTATAGTGCTAGAATAGGCTATAGGTACATATTGGAAACTGCAAATGGCCCAAATGACTTCGAGGAAAGGATGGTAGAGCTGTGCCCTTGTTTTACTTGACTTGGCGGGGGCACTTTTTTCACAACGAAGTAACAGGGTGTCGAAAATGGCCCGAATGGCTTCGAGAGAAGAATGGATGCCGTACGTTTTTTTGCTTTGTCGGAATCGGAATTTCAGAGTTTTCCTAGCTTTATAGGCTGAAAAATAGCAATGTACAAAATTTTCAGCTTGTGGGTCTGCTAGAAGTACCTTAGAATTTTGATGATCAGTGAGTGAGTCTGTGACAAAATTAAGCAACTTTTACTTGCAATTCTTAAAGCACTGGTTCAAAAATGTAATTTAGAAATACGAGTATATCTAGCTATGTAATGACCTCTTGGCTATTAAAAAAATTGATTTCTAGTTCTTTCCACAACGAAGTTACAGGGGTTCAAATGGATTCGAGAAAAGGATAGTACGGCCGTGCCTTTTTTGGCTCGACTTGGCGGGGCACTTTCGTGCCCCCAGATTATGAAACAATATTTTTTTTTGAATTGTCATAGTGGCTGCATCCTGCCTGATGGTAAGCAGCCGATGCAGTCCAAAATAATGAGAGCGCTCCCCACCGTGGAATAAGCACGGTAACGAGCGCACCCATTCATGACGGCCTGCATAAATGCCGTTTCACGCCCCGCTTAATAGACCCGGGACTATAGGAGCTTGGAAACACTTGAGCCGGTAAAGAATTCCAAAGCCGAATGGTCTTACAGAGGAACGACTTGCCAAATTTTTTGGTACGAGTACTGATAGTCTGTACAGTATGATGGTGGTTCCTAAGACCAGAACGTGTAGTCCGGGAGAGGAAAGGAGAGGGCGGGATAAGATCAAAAAGTTCTTCAGATCACTCTCTGTAGTAATTCCGGTAGAAGACACTGAAATAGGCAATGTCTCTACGCAGCTGGAGGTCTTCAAGGGAGGCTGTAACCTCAGCATCTCCAACAATGCGTCCCGCTCGCCTTTGCAGTCTATCAAGTGCATAGAGGAGGTATTTAGCGGAGCCGTCCTATAGATGGGAAACAATACTCCATACTCGATCGCACCTGAGTCTTGTACAGCAAACAGCGCTGCTCGGGAGTAAAACACCGCCTCACCTTATTGAGAATATCCAACTTACGGGAGGCAGTTAAAATAGCACTCTCGATGTAACATTTTGGATTCAGTTTCCGGCCGATGGCCATGCCAAGAATGCTGAGGTTCACCGAAAAGGGTAACGGAGAGTTCTGAAGAGAGGGAGGAGTAAGGAAGGGAGTTATCTTGGACGAAAATGCCCAAACCTGGATTTTGCTACCATTAAACTCGATCACCTCGATCAGTTTGGCAACCAGTTCTTGCCTTTTCACCACGATATCGGCTTGCTTTGGCGCGGGATGTCCCAACCCAAGTACCGCTCATGCACTGTACTGTCATCCGCATAACAATGAATATTGCCCAAGGGCAACATGTCATTAATATGCAAAAGAAATAGAGTAGAGTAGGTGAGAGCACAGAACCCTGCAGCACTCCGGCATTGGCTTTCAGAACGCGGAGGAACTACCCTCACAAAGGACACGAATCCTCCGCTCTTCTAGAAAGTCTGCAACCCAGGCGCACAAACGGGGCGGCAAACCGAAGGCCGGCAACTTGGAAAGAAGGGAACGATGCCACACTCTATCGAAAGCTTTGGCGATATCAAGGCTAACTGCCAGGGATTCGCCATGCTTGTCCATCGCTTCACCCCATGCGTGAGAAACGTACCCTAGAAGATCACCCGTTGATCGCTTTGGTCTGAACCCATACTGGCGATCATGGAGCAGCTCCTCTCTCAGATCCTCTCTAGGTAGTGAATGTGCTGGGAATTAATATAAAGAAAAAAAAGACGGAAACACAAAGTCTGCATGTCTAAAAATTCGTGGTCCGCAAAATTCTCGGTTCCACAAAGGTCCTTTTCTTTTCTTGGAAAATTTCTCTACGATAAAATTAAAGAAACGATCTCTACTTATCCACTTACGAAATTTAATTGTAAAATAACAACTTCTACTTTCCTAAAAAGACTAAGCTATGAGGACACTGAAAATCTGTTAATGGTTCCTTCTTAAACAACCTACAAATAGTTAAAGAAAGATACATAAAATACACACATAATACACACACACATACACACACACACACACACACACCCCCACACACACACACACACACACACAAATAAATGTAAATATTTTCAATTAAAACATATAGAAACTGGCGCCGGTAGCCTTAGGGGTATTTTGTGATTTATCCAGGGCTTTCGATTGTGTTTTACATGAAACTTTGGTCAGGAAGCTTAACCACTATGGAATTAGGGATGCTTCTTTGAGCCTTCTAATCTCATACTTGAGTAGGATTCAAAAGGTTGACATTAACGGTAAAAGATCTCCGGGATCAGTGGTTAAAATGGAAGTTCCGCAGGGTTCAATACTTGGTCCATTCATGTTTTTGGTTTATATTAATGACTTACCTTATTTTGTAAAATACAGTCATGAGATAGTATTGTTTGCTGATGATACTTCACTTTTATTCAAAGTGAAACGACGACACCCAAACTATGATGATGTGAATTATGCGGTCTCAAAAATTGTTCACTGGTTTAGTGTTAATAACTTGCTATTAAACGAGGGAAAAACCAAATGTGTAAGATTTGTATTGCCTAATGTTAAGCAGGTAATAACTAGTGTACAAATAAAAGATAAGAATGTGAATCCTGTGGACACCACTGTGTTTCTAGGCATTACGTTGGATGCCAAGCTTCAGTGGGGCCCACATATAGCTAAATTGTCGAATAGACTTAGCTCAGCGGCATAAGCAGTAATGAAGATCTGTCAGTTAACTGACGTTGATACAGCTAGATTAGTTTATTTCAGTTACTTTTATAGTGTAATGTCGTACGGCATTTTACTGTGGGGAAATGCTGCCGACATTCAAACTATCTTTGTGCTGCAGAAGAGGGCTATTCGAGCAATATATAACCTACAGGCTGGTGACTCTCTCAGAGAGAGATTTAAGGATATAAGTATAATGACAATTGCATCACAATACATTGATGAAAATCTGATGCATGTTCATAGAAATATTGAAATGATTTCAAAAAACAGTGATATTCACAAATTAGCAGTTCCTTATACTAGGCTCCATAAAATAAATAATTCTTTTAAGGGTCTGTGTGTACGATTATACAACAGAGTACCAAATGATATTCAGAAATTAGATCTTGATAAAATTAAAATCAAAATCAAAGAAAAGCTTTTTAAAAAAGCTTATTATAAAGTGTCAGATTATACAGAAGACAAAACAGCTTGGGTCTGAAATGCTCCAAGTACTCCAACAGCTGTTTCAAATTGTCTATAATTCATTTATTTAGAGCACCATATTTAATTAAACTATTTACATTCAAATTCATATTTTGTATTTTATGACCTGGTAACGACATATTTATATTATTTTTTTTGTAAATGTCGTTGCTTCTGTGCGCTGTGGTTTCTTGCGCCCGTTCTTGGCCACAGTTAAAAAATGATGTCCTGAATGGGTGGTAGGTTAAAAAAGATTTGGACGATTCAAAGTACTTAATAATTGAGTTTATTGAATAAATATATTTTGACTTTGACTTTGACTTTGACTTTAGATAAGTAGTATTTTGACATAAAACACCTAGTCCAGAGTTGGAGAGGCTGGTTATCTGTCATACAGGTCTCCTAGCGCAGAAACCAGTATCTAACATAGGTAATAACTGTTGTCTGCAATTTAAGATTTTTCTATATGTATCTGTGCTTAATATCTATGTGAGAGAACAAATAAAGATTGTTTGTATTTGTATTGTTGTATTTGTAATATTTAATATTGTTTTTTTTTTATTATCACCAAATATATTATATCACTTATTAATTTGTTTCAGGAATATATTGTGATAAACCGTAAAAAGTGCAATTTTTGGTGAAATTGTTATTGCTAGTTTTTAAAAATAATTATTTCACAGTTCATTTGTTTGGAATTAGGTAACCGTTTTTTATTTTTTAATGTCTCATGCCTGATGTATGGGATAGCTTCGTGGCAATAAATTACTCGCTTTTCAAAAATTTTGTTTGATTTTGTAAGTTTAATGTGTAATTTTGCAGGATTAATAAAAAGATTAATTCGGTTATGCTAGCCTAAAACGCAGTTATATGAAAAGGATTTGTTCCCGCCAAAGCCGGGACGGCCATTCCAACCATACCGCCATCTGTAAGGCGGTTGACTCAGCGGTTGTTGACGACCGCGTCCGCCTATCTGCCGCGGCGCCACCGCTGCGCGACCCGCGGCCGCTCGCTTGGTGAGACATACCGCGCCGACTCGTCTGTCTGCTAGCTACCGCGAGACGCCCACAAAATAAGCGCGCTGGTATCTGCCCTTATTTATAGTGACTCCTGAACCTAATGTGAAGAGAACGCCTAAATGCCTACTGTGTAGTGTAGTGACTGTGCGCCAGGAAACCAATCTACATCGCCGCCCGTGGTCAGCTCGTCCCCCGGTTCCGGTGACTCATCATCCCTGTAAGTACTTCACTATCCATACCTACCCAGCCCACAACCTTTATTTCGTCGCTGTTACTGTGAACGCCTTTCGCCGTAACATTTTGGTCCTTCGAGCCGGATGAACCAGCGACTTATGGATCCACAGTTGCCCCATCGTACTTATGCTCAGATGGCTCAGCAACAGCCCGACCATTACCGTGGCCGCTCCTCAGCCCCATCGCCTCACCGCGCCTATGATCAGCCTACTCACCAACCATCACGCCCAGCGCAGCAAATGCGTCACCGCCCATCCACCTCCCCGGCTCGCAGTCAGCCCTTCCCCGTCTACTCGGCCTTCCAGCAAAGCTGCTCCTCATCATCGTCCTCGTCCTCTTCCTCACGCTCGACGTCCTACTGTCCCTATTGTGCCACTAGGGGACATACGCTCATGACGTGTAGATGGTACAATGCCCAGCCAACACAGGGCCGTTGGGACTTTGTACAGGCACGCGAGCGCTGCTAGCGTTGTCTCAACCGTCACTACGAGAGCGAGTGCAGGTCAAGGGGGGCATGCAAGGACTGTGGGAGCACGAACCACCACACGTCCCTCCATCGACCAGACGGCCCAACGCACTCAGCTCATTCGTCGTCTGTACATGTACCCCCACCACAGCTGACAGAGCACTCGAGGGAGCGTCCCAGACACAGCAGGCGGCACGAACCCGCACAGGCTAAACAGGTGCGACCCAGCTCTGCTCACAGAGCCAGCCCACCCAGGTCCGGTTCGCCAGGTAGGCCCCGCGAACGCCGCCAGCAATTATGACTCCCAACTATCACAGAGCACCCTAGCGAAGAGGTAGATTTAGCCCATGCCCAGTCAACCCATGCCCACACAGCTGATACATACTCAGCTCATACAATTTCAGCTGATACTCAATCAGCTCACTCACCTTCTGTGCCCACTGGCACACCCATCTTGTTGCCAACCGTCTCACTAAGAGTCGCGGACGTACATGGCCATCTTCACACAGCCAGAGCTTTATTGGACTGTGGCAGTATGCTGACATTAATAACGTCACGCATGGCACGACTTTTGAACCTGCCATCAAAACCCACTTCTTTAAAAATTACAGGAGTTGGGAATCAGCACAAACATGAGTCAAAGGCGGCAATAACAATAGTATGCCGACCCACTCACAATGATACTCCTACAATTACTGCCACAGCTCACATTTTAAAAAACGTCACTGGCTACCTTCCCTTAGAGAAGGTACCAAACATTTCCCACGTACTAGGCCAGCCACCCGTGCCATTGGCTGACCAGCTTTACCACACACCAGCCCCGATCGACCTCTTATTGGGGTCGGACGTTCTTGGCCAGGTGTTGGTCGGGACTAAGGTCTCGTTGGGCCCGGGCAAGCCCATAGCCTTCGGCACGATTTTCGACTTCGCGTTGATAGGACCCATTGAGGACTTGTATGCGCAGCCGGCGCAGCAGGTTAACTCAGCTCACGTCGTCAGCTCACAACCAGACTCAGCTGAATCAGCCCAGGACATACGTCAGAGTCTGGAAAGGTTCTGGGAGTCTGAGGAGCCCCTCCCTCAATCTCACACTCATAATGATCCCCTGGAGGAACAATGCGAGGAAATCTTCCGCTCTACCACTACACGCGATCCCTCAGGCAGATATACGGTCGCTCTGCCCTTTCTAAAGGACGCCCCTCAAATAGGTAAAACTCACCCTATCGCATTACGCAGATTCCTCAATATTGAGAAGAAGCTAATGGCGAACCCGTCTCTGCGTTCTAAATACGTCGACTTCATGGCCGAATACATCGACTTAGGGCACATGGCTCCCTGTCACCCAAATACATTCGCCCATAAACCTCACTTCTACATCCCTCACCATGGCGTATTTAAGTCAGGGTCGGACAAGCTGCGCATTGTTTTTGATGGTAGCTGCAAAAGCTCCAATGGTGTCAGCATAAATGAATGCCTACACACAGGCCCCGCCCTTCAACAGGACATTGTGGACATCATCATGTCCTTCAGAACGCATCCAGTCGTTTTCAGCACTGACATCCAGAGGATGTTCAGAAATGTGCTGGTTGCCCCAGACCAGAGACGGTATCAGCTGATACTATGGCGGTCCTCACCAGATCACCCTCTGCTCACCTACGCCCTCAATACAGTCACCTACGGCTTAAGATCAAGCCCATACCATGCAATCCGCACTCTGCTTCAGCTGGCTGATGATGAAGGCCATCGCTACCCTGGAGCCGCTCAGGTTCTTCGCAAGTCTATCTTCGTTGATGACATCTTGTGTGGTCATGACACAGTTGAATCCGCCCAAGCACTTCAGGACGAGTTGATAAGTCTGCTAGACCTAGGCGGCTTTCAGCTCAGTAAGTGGACATCTAATTCGCCTAAGCTGCTCGAGAGATTTCCCGACAACCAATGCGACATGCCCAAGGACTTCGACATGAACCCAGAGTCCACGTCCATTAAGGTCTTGGGTATACAGTGGAGCCCTCAGTCAGACGAGTTCACCTACCGCATCTCTCTGCCCCCCATCACACATGTCACAAAGCGGTCTATTTTAAGCACCGTAGCCTCACTTTATGACCCAAACGGCTGGGTTTCTCCCGTTATCTTCCGCGCAAAGCTGCTGCTTCAGCAATTGTGGCTACTGAAGCTGGAATGGGATGAGCCCACTCCCTCTGAAGTACAAACGGAGTGGCACCACATCTCAGAGGATCTGCCGCTGTTGTCTAGCATTCGCTTCCCTCGGCACATTTGTGCAAACAAAGGCTCAGCTGCATACTCGCTTCACGGGTTTGCAGATGCCTCTGAAGCCGGGTTTGCCGCCGTTGTTTACCTCCATGAGCTCGATGCCTCCGGAGATACTTTGGTACACTTGATTGTCGCCAAGTCGCGAGTCGCACCAATCAAGAATCGCCTCACAATCCCCAAGTTAGAGTTGTCGGCCGCCACTCTACTCTCCCAGTTCATGATCCATGTGTCAGTTCAGTTATCGGCCCATATCAGTATACAACAACACATATGTTGGTCAGACAGTACGATAGTCCTGGCCTGGCTCAATACACCGCCTCACCGTCTTCAACCCTTAGAAGCCAACAGGGTAGTCAAAATCAGCTCAGGCTCACCAGAATGTACCTGGCGACACGTACCTTCCGAGCTCAACCCGGCAGATTGCGCAAGCAGAGGGATGTCTGCGCAATCCCTGTCAGCCCACGACCTATGGTGGTCTCCCACGTGGCTTGGACAGCCTTGTGAGTCTTGGCCTGCGATGCCCTTAGCTCTGGGCCATCACGCCCTGCCCGGCCTTAAGCCCAAACACGTCCCGTCACTGGTCACAGTGCCCGGTCTTGACTTTGACCTGCTCACTCGGTTCAGTTCACTAGACAAGCTCGTCGGAGTGACAGCTTGTCTAAAACGCTTTCTGCACAACTGCAGACACCACCCAGATTCGCGACGCTCAGGCCCCTTGAACGTCAGTGAACGAAGAGAGGCCCTACTTTACTGGGTGCGCAGTGTTCAGCACAATGAATTTGCAGAGGACATCCACCGCCTTCAAACTGGCAAAATCTGCTCCGTCAGACTCCAGCGGCTGTCACCTCTCATTAAAGATGAGCTCCTTAGAGTTGGTGGACGACTGTCCCATGCGTCTATCCGATATGACGCACAGCATCCGCTCATACTTCCCAGCTCTAGCCCACTTGTAGACCTTATCATTGACCACTACCACAAAATACACTGCCACCCTGGCGCTGACACTTTACACGCTATCCTACGCCAACAATTTTGGATATTGTCCGCGCGCCGTATTATTAGACACCGAGTTTTTAAATACATTAGATGCTTTCGATGCCGGGCCCAGCCGCAAGCGCCCTTCATGGCCGACCTGCCAGCCTATAGAGTTACGCCTCAGCCAGTATTTAGTCAAGTCACGACCGATTTTGCCGGACCATTCCTCGTTAAATCTAGTACCCTACGTAATGTTAAACTCTTAAAAGCGTACTTTTGTATATTCGTGTGCCTCTCGACTAAGGCGGTTCATTTGGAACCGGTCTCGGACCTCAGCACGGAAGCGTTCCTCGCGGCATTACAGCGTTTTATAGCACGCCGCGGTGCCCCGGTTCTCATCCGCTCGGACTGCGGTACAAATTATGTAGGCGCTAGAAATCAGCTCATCGAAGTACAAAACTTTCTTACCTTGAATAATGACACGATTGCGCACAAGCTCGCTGGTCAGCACATTACTTGGTTGTTGAACGTCCCTAAGGGACCATGGTTCGGTGCGTTACATGAGATCAACGTAAAATCAACAAAGCAACTTTTATATCGCGTAATTGGCGAACAACACCTCACATTCGAGGAATTCTCCACACTTTTAGCTCAAATTGAAGCGGTCCTTAACTCAAGACCTCTCTGCCCACTTTCGTCTGATCCTTCAGACTTTGAGCCGCTTACAGCCGGACATTTCCTTATAGGCCGCCCACTAACGGCCCTTCCCGAACTATCTGTGGAAGATAGGCCGATCTCCACACGTAGGCGATTCCAGATGGTACAGGCCCTTTCCCAGCGCTTCTGGACGCTGTGGACCCAGTCCTACCTTCATACCCTCCAAACCCGCTCCAAATGGTTGTCCCCATCCTCCCCTCCCCGAGTTGGCGAGCTCGTCCTCATCAAGGAGGACAACCTGCCTGCCCTCCAATGGAGACTGGGGCGCATTGCTCGCACCCTGCCTGGGAAGGATGGCGTCGTGCGGGTGGTAGACCTGGACACCGCGAATGGACATCTTCGGAGGCCTGTATTCCGGATCGCCAGGCTCCCATTGGATGAGCCCACCCTGGCCCCCGGAGGATGTTCCCGCCAAAGCCGGGACGGCCATTCAAACCATACCGCCATCTGTAAGGCGGTTGACTCAGCGGTTGTTGACGACCGCGTCCGCCTATCTGCCGCGGCGCCACCGCTGCGCGACCCGCGGCCGCTCGCTTGGTGAGACATACCGCGCCGACTCGTCTGTCTGCTAGCTACCGCGAGACGCCCACAAAATACGCGCGCTGGTATCTGCCCTTATTTATAGTGACTCCTGAACCTAATGTGAAGAGAATGCCTAAATGCCTATTGTGTAGTGTAGTGACTGTGCGCCAGGAATCCAACCTACATCGCCGCCCGTGGTCAGCTCGTCCCCCGGTTCCTGTGACTCATCATCCCTGTAAGTACTTCACTATCCATACCTACCCAGCCCACAACCTTTATTTAGTCGCTGTTACTGTGAACGCCTTTCGTCGTAACAGGATTTATAATAATAACTAGCCGCTTTTAAGGTGTGCACAGCTTGTAACTTCTCCCCCTTAGCCTAAGTCTCTACCTTGTTCTACCTTATAATACATACACACATTATCGCCGCCTCCAACTTAACTTAACTTATTATCTAATTCTTAAAACTATTTAACCTAATTTATTTACAATCTAATGGTTGTGTCTGGAGTTTTTGTGGAGTACGTAGTGTTTGTATGATGATGAAACCTTAGCATAGCTTAATTCTATTTGCAGTGAATTTCAGTCAAGCAATGTAATATCATAATAAATACTATTTTGGCCAGATCGTCTAGTGAACCCTCCGTTGTTAACCGCATTTAAGTAACTCAAGTTCTTTCGTGAAAGTTTAGTAATTGGCTTATCCCTGTGTTAAATTATTTTCTCCTGACCTAATTACCTACCAGTCTATAAATCATATCATAGATATGTGTAGCCTAGCAATGACTCCGTCTGAACTGTGACCTAAATCCTTCACTGCAGCTGCGGGGAAGATTTGTAACCACTCAGAGATAATCAGATGATAGCTTAGCTTGCAGGTATTATTATTTATTAACAGTAGCATGATACATAAGAAGTCTTGTGCAATTTATGGGCCCCAACCGCCGCCCTATAGCGTGCCTTACATCTCATTGTTTAATTATGGCTCCGTCACATTGGCTTTAACATTACTTATTAGTTTGTGCCTTTAATTCTTTAAAACTGAGAATTTACATCTCTCCTCAAAATTTAATTTCATTTTACATTATGAACTATGTGTTAGCAATTTAAATTCTTATTATTCCACATAAATCAATAGAGTTTATCTCAAGGCTTGCTATCATCCAAATATCCTTTTCACATTAAGAACTTAATTATTCAATGCAATAACTTATGTCTTATGATATCACTTCTTGAACAGAGGTGGGATGCCAGCATTCAACAGGACCCACTTATTTCTCTGATTATTGTGTCTATTATAAAGAGATCACAATGTAACAATATTAACTGACTGTCCTTTTGTCTTATTAGAAAATTAATATTCAGTTCTATAAAGGGTGGATAATTTATTCAAACCCCACTTCAGGCGGTGGCTAAAATAGAATGCTATTAATACAGGTAAAATTACTTTTATTTACTCTTAGTATTTATTATACAGGTCTTATAAAGTTCCAATATAACATTGGAATGGCTGCATTGGCAGATTATCACATCTTAAGTTTATTAAAGGATGTTTGATTTATTCTATATCCTACTCATTTAGGAAGTGAACTTAAATAGAATACTATCATTTGAAGTAAAATTACTTTGGGTTACTCTTAGTGTTTATTATACAGTACTTACCAATATAACTACATTGGCAGATTATCACATCTTAAATTTATTAAAAGATGTTTGATTTATTCAATATCCTTAACTTTTAGGAAGTGAACTTCAGTTAATTATTTTCCCATTAACTTCCACCCCTGTCTCTCAGACTGAGGGGTTAATTTGATAGCCTACTAAATCATAGTTAGTATATTTTTAGTAGGTAGTAAATCAGGTAGTTAATTATCCCTGTTAATCAATGAATCAATTATATTTAGAAGTTATCTTTTACTCACTTTAATAGGTATAAAGCAGACTGTACTAGATATTAATCTGATGGATTTAGATTGTTCCCATCAAATATTTCAATGTTTCATATTATTAGAAGTAAGTACTTACATATCTTAAGAGGTCTTTGACCATTAAGGTGAATTCAAATGGTATTACTAGACTATTATCAGGCTAATTAGTAAGTTGTTATCATCCAAAGTAATGATGGTACGATATTACCACACTTCTGCTAATTATTTAAAATGAATAGTTAATTGGTAACAACTTTAGGAAAACAATTAGAATTTTATCGGCCTACGGTAACAGATTACATGCCTAGATAGGACCCACATCACTTCATCGTAATTTTTATTTAGCACCGTAACTTAATTATTCCTACCTTATTAGTCTGAATTAATCCAGCCTGGCCCCGCGGCCCACGTACCTAGTTTATGCACGCACAGCGTGCAAACACCTTGCTGTCCTCCCCTAACTAACAATATATGAGACGTCTACCTAACCTACAGTGCGTTTTCGACCAGCGTCCGTCCCCTCGTCAGTCTAGACAAATTCCACTCTCAAAGACAACCACCACTCGGTCTTAGATCGGCTTTCGCCTCCTCTTTTCCAAGCACATCTAGTTAGATCTTGCTTTACTTTCAACAAAGTATGGAGGTTGACCCAAGACGGAAACTGCCCTCCTCTGACGAGGTTCCAAGCACTGCCAGAAAACCCCTTACATTTTGTTGAACTAACAGTCCCTACTTGTGTACCTTGCAATCTAGGCCCAAGCCACATTTAACTTAACTTCGTGGTGAGTTGTGTGAGTCGCATTGCCCCTGAAAGCAACTGACCCCTAAGCTGACTATCCGTCGGGCCAGGAATACCCAGTGTGTCAACCTAACACTACCCTGTGTGTAAGGAGGCGGGACGGTTTTGGACGGGGTTGTACGTGCCCACCTCCAGCTAATTGGTGTCTGACCTATCTTCAATTTTCACTAGGGAGACAACTGTCTCTCCCCCGTTATTCTCTCAAAGATAGTGTATTATTTAGCGTTTTAATAGATAACGCCGGCATTATTAAATACAGTCAAATGCCTCCAGACCGAAGTCCGTTGAAACCATATTAGTTTTTGTTGGCACCGTTATCCGTGTCCGCTAATATGATCCAGAATACTTCATTCTGTTAACAATTATTCGAGTCGCGATAGCAAGAATTTTACTTTAATATTCACTTCTATTTCACAACCAATGTTAGTTAAAATCGCAACTCGAATATCCCTTAGCGCGCTAAAAATGGCTCGGACGCTCGTTTTCTCGTATGAGTTTTTACCGCACTCGTAAATCGGACCGCGCCTCCGACGTCTCAAAATTGAATGACCGCTAATTTCCCTCTCTCCCTCAAGCATCTTAACTTTCGCGCCACGCACGCCTAACATTCGCCCGCGCAAGTCCGCTTTTCCTCCCTTCAACCAATCCCTAGCTGTTTCTCGATGCGCCTTGCCTTCGCGTCGCTTATTATTTGTTATACGCGAACTTCGCGTTGCGCCACGTGGAGATAACATCCTACCTCTCTTTCTATCTTTTTCCCAACCTCTCGCTCGCTCATTTCCGCCGCCCGCCGCGCAATTCTAAAGTTTTTCCATAATCCAACCAAATCTCGTCAGATAGCCAATATTACATCTTTGAATATCTAAATGTAGCCTTCTATTAACAATTCCCTCTCAATAATCATCCACTTAAGCCAATAATCCTGTATTTTGTGAAATTATAAAAAGTTCCGTATTCCGACCATAGGTGGCGCCCGCCCGTATGTGCACCGGCTTGCCAACCTACGCCTATGTCACAAGGCCACACGGAGCAGTCCCCACGAAATTCAAAATAAAGATAAAGCCCATTGCCAACCTAACAATCCTACGCGAAGCTCAAGTAAAATAACTCACGCTAGACGGCGCCTATGTCGCAAGGGGCACACGGAGCAGTCCCCGCGAAATTCAAACTAAAGATAAAGCCCTAGACCAAAGTCAAACTAACAATCTTACGCGAAGCCCAAGTAAATAACTCACGCTAGACGGCGCCTATGTCGCAAGGGCACACAGAGCAGTCCCCGCGAAATTCAAAATAATGATAAAGCCCTAGTCCACTGACCATTATTCTGAACTAGTTTATTATTCCCTTTTCATGCTTATTATATTAATGGTGCTACGCATTAATATTTATTTTAGTGCTACTCCCATACATTCCTTACTAACGGACGGATACCATTCATTCTGTACCGTTACAAGCTGTATTAAAATTAGTTAAAAAATAAGGGAAGAGAATATCTTTATTATTGAAATTTTGCATTCACAATGCTATATATTACGTAGATATAGGATAAAATGTTTACTGTCTTTTGTTGACTCTTTTTTTAAGCGTCTATAAATGAAAAATATAATAATATGTTGGATCACAAACTATAGTTTGTGATCCTGAACAACATGGTCTTGATTTTACTTCTCTAGAAAGTGTACAATTAAAGATATTCCAATTAAAAGTTTTAGAGGTTAAGTCTAACATAATAGGATAAAACCAGTACATACCAACCTAGTTGTGTTATCCTTTCAAGGATTTGCTAGCACAAGTAAGGGTGTAACCAGACCAATCGATCGATGGTAGAATGGATTAGTCGACGTCGATCGATAGTGTCTACCAGGGGCTCAAGTCTGCTAATTTACGAATGGCATAATTGAATCGCAATTGTATCGTATTGTAATTGTTTGACACATTTGGTATTATCTTACTCATTTATGAATACCAAATGTGTCAAACAATTACAATGCGATCCAATTGCGATTCAATTATGCCACATCGATAGTTTCTACCAGACCAATCGATCGATGTCATGTCGATGAGCAACATCGTACTGGCCAAGAACAACGAGTCCTCTTCTGCATACGTTTCGGAAGAAAGTGATGGAATATAGCCGTGGTTAATCGATCAACGTCGATCTATGGGTTAGACAAACGGTATCCGTCGATCAATTAAAGCTACCACACCTATCGATCAACGTCGACCGACCGTCGTCGATCGATTTAGTCAAACGGTATCCGTCGATCGATTAAAGCTACCAGACCAGTCGATCAACATCGATCGATGTTAAAAACGGCCGCATCCAGATTCTTCTGCGTTTGCGTCTCCGTAATAATAGTACGAGCAACATCGTACTGGCCAAGAACAACGAGTCCTCTTCTGGACTCTTGGCGGGAAAGTGAAGCGTTATTCGTGTCTGCAGTTTTATTTTATTTTCTATATTTTGTGTTTTTATTTTGAACGTGCATGAGTGTTGGCAAATAAAACCAAACAGTGCAACATCATTTTTCAAATTCTCCTAAGAAGTCCGTGTGGAATCTCAATAAAGTCCCACAGCTTTAAAGAGTCTCATGGGATTAGGGGGAATATCATTTACTTACCATTAAACGTTAATTAAAACTCATTATCATCTACTTTATGCAAAGAAAATATTCACTTTAATATCTTACTTGACACTGGCTAAATGAACTCACCGCACGAAGCCATTATTTGAGAAAAAAAACGTCATAGCCCTAAACAGAACAGCAATAACTAATAATTTACGTGTCATATAGAATTGTTTTTATTTCGAGACTTAAGGTCTTCGCATACGTAACGAGAAATTTCCCGGACGGAACGACGACGGGACGAAACGGGACGATTACTTGACATCGTTGCATTTAAAAATATAGCAATAAAATATACGTGGCGGGACGGGACGGGGACGGGGGACCTCGTCCCGCACGCCCCGTGCCGCCCGTGCCATGCCGGGAAATTTCCCGCTACGTTTGCGAAGACCTTTAGACAGATTTTTCCTATGGTTTCAAAAATGTTACGAATGGGCGATTTTCTGACAGCCCAAATAAAAAAGTAAAAATTAGTTCAAAAACACTCGATAGATGTCGTTTTATGAAAGCCGTACCTACCTATGGGCTGTAATAAATTCTACACTTTTACTTGTCTACCAAAAGAATAAAAAAATAGTATTTACTTACCTATTTATATTCAGGACATCCAGAACCTATTTCTATTTTGGAATAGAATAAATATTACGCCGCCATACACGTGCTCTTTATGAACTCGCCTTTTACCATGCGCCATACTAATCTATGCTAAGCGCCATCTATGCAGTCATTTACGAACCAATTTCTTTTTTTTTTGATCTCGGAAAATCGCCCATTAATTTCATCCGTATTTGTAATAGTGAAATTTATAGACGCTAAAGTATTCATTCAACAACGATTTCACCATTGTCCTTAAATACGTATTTTTTTTATTTGTTCATTATGTATTTTCCTAAACAAGCTTTAACCTTTGTACTATACAGATAGAACCGTTAACTAGGCCAAGACTTACGTCAATCCTACTTAATATTATATTATAATATTATAAACGCGAAAGTTAGTATGTATGGATATTTGTTACTCTTTCACTTAAAAACCACTTAATGGATTTGGATGAAATTCGGCATACAGATAGTTTATAACCTGGGGCCCAAGTCTGCTAATTTACGAATGGCATAATTGAATCGCAATTGGATCGCATTGTAATTGTTTGACACATTTGGTATTCTCTTACTCATTTAAGAATACCAAATGTGTCAAACAATTACAATGCGATACAATTGCGATACAATTGCGATTCAATTATGCCATTCGTAAATTAGCAGACTTGGGCCCCTGGATTAACACATAGGATACTTTTTATCCCGATATTCCTACGGGATCGTATGGATGGATATTTGTTACTCTTTCACGTAAAAACTACTGAAAGGATTTGGATGAAATTCGGCATACAGATAGTTTATAACCTAGATTAACACATAGGATACTTTTTATCTCGATATTCCCACGGGAACGGGAACCACGCGGGTGAATACGCAAGCGGCCGCTTGTATTTCTTATTAATCATTGTTAGGTACTAAACTAAATAGGTTAGGTTAATATAATCAGTCTTAAAAATTCTCGTAATGAAAAAATCAACTATTCTTATTTTATCAAAATCAGATTAGATTTTATGATAAAAGCCCGGTATAAGGTTTAAACGAATTAACTGTAAAATATCATTTTTATTTGCATCAGAAATTTACATTTTCGAATCATATGCTGGCCTTAAGCGTATATTATTAACAAGCTGCTGGGTTCTTTTCCGCCCTCTAGATAACTTAATTTTAACATTGATCCATTCTCCCTCATATGACATTTTGTACTCATAAGTTTCGTTATTTTTAATAAATTTTATCATTGTGATCTCAGTAATTTTAATCAAATGGCCATTGATGTTTTTATGAAAATTTACTCCGTGCTGGTCAGCCAGCGTCTTCATGTCGTAAAAGTTATAATAGTTCATTTTCTGGACTTATTTTTTTTGCATCTCTAATCAAGCTTACTTATAGGTCCAGATTTTTTGCTCTTTTTATTGATCTTTCTATCAGAGAATGGACACATGTCCATTCTCTGATACCTTACCGATTTCAGCAAAAGTATTTGTGCAGGATACGGATTAATTACCGCATCACAATGTAATGTTTATAATGTATCTCTAGCAATAACTGTTTAATGATGTCATTATCATTAGGCACTCTGAGGTTTCCAGGTGCAGGCATATCAAGTGCTTCATAATAAAATTGACTTGGATTTCTCAATTGATCTAAGATCTAAGAATCCATGTAGGATTCCATCAGTCAACGAATCTAAAAGTACACTACATCATTATATTTTATTTAAGTATATTATCAGTAAGTATAAGTATCTACTTACTTTAGGTAATTAAATAAATTATTTATTTATTTAAAAAATAGAAGTAGTTTCTAAAGCTTAAGTTATTTACCTTCTTTCTCACTTTTTTGCATTAGAATTATTAGAAATGGAAGAACTACTAGACGATGAGGTACTAGAAGAGCTGCTTGACGATGAGTCGCTCCTTGATGAGGATATAGAGCGTTTTCGCTTTTGAGTATTTGAATTATCTTCTTTAGCAATATCTAAAATAATATTTAAATAGCGTTGATAACTTACATTTTATACGTTTTTGGTATTGGTAATTATGTATTTTTTCATCCAGTACAGTCGTCAAATTACTCGCCTAGTTACTTTCGAGTTCGGTCAACTTCGGGCAAGTTCCGTGAGAGTGTACTAGATGCTATAATATAAAATATATAGCATAATATTTCATCAAAAAGAATGAAAATAAATACATACCAGGTGTTATAATTAAATCTTTAGTTGTCTTGGCAAAAGAAGGAGAAAATTTGCCTTCTTTAGCCAATTGTACTAATCGGTGCAAACGGTTAGTCATGGTTTTTTATTTTTTATTTTTTTATTAGCCACACATAACAGAGTTACAACGGAAAATACAATAAAACAAACAAGGACACAGTAACATTGGTATGCTGTAACTCCACGGGCATGTGCAGACAACATGTAAAGCAAGCCACAATAATTAATTAAATTATGACAATTAATAACAAACTAAAAAAGAAAAAAAATCATTAAAATAGACAATTAATTAGAATCACAATCTTATAAATAATGTTAATTAGCAAATGGAATTAAATAGAACATAACATAAAGACTAAAATAGTTATTTTAAAAAAAGCAAAAATTAAAATTAAATAAAATCACACAAAATTGAATACCTATAGGATTACCTATTTGAATTTCAACTTCAATATTTGTCTTTCTTGTTTACTGAAATTTTTAATATAAATAAAAAAAAAGAAATATGACTTACACTTTTGGCAAATATGCCGTTGTTCTGCTAAGTTAGTAAATAAATAAAAAGGCACAAGTGACACTTACGACAACGCAGTTCTTGTAGCGGGTGCCCCTCGCGGATGATCGTGCACAACTGGCTAAAGTGTCGTTGTTTTGCGCGGAAGTGAAGGCAAATATTCTAAATATTACAATGACACTAACGCCATCTAATGATTAGTAGTCAAACTATCGTAATGCCGTTGTACCACTTGTTTAACTAGACGTTTTTAAACACTTTCACCATTTAAAGTAAATTTCTGTATTTATGAAGATGTGAAGATATATTCTTAGGTGAGCGATATAAATACAGGATAGCATGCCTGAAAAGGTGGTCATAAACATTGAGTTATAATTTACGAGTACTACGTACTAGAGGAGCTATCCCAAGAAAAGGTCTTGTTCTATTTTTTTAATAGTTAAAACAAAAGTGCGTTGCAGCGCTAAAACAATAATTTATCGTATTTCTGAACAATCTAAACATACAGCGTAAGACCGATTCTAGAGTGTTGTTTTCTCGCGGCCAATAGGTCAAAAGCGCCGCCATTTGCACGGTACTAGGTACTTAAATATAAATAAAAATTCCCAGAGACGGTGCGTCGGAGCTAAAGAATAAGGTTATTTTCCACGCCGTGTAAACCCTGTGATACCCCGAAGGTAAATATCTAATATATAATAATATATCTAATAATGTCGAAAAAAACGGTCAAGTTCATTAATAAAAAGTATTTTAGGCAAGTTTATTAATTCTAACGAAATCCCCAATCAAACTGCCACCATAATCCCAACCCTAGTAATTATTTCACATAAGTGTCACTTCTGCACAAAACATAAATATTGTTACTCTATGCATTTACCGAAACATGGCCGCCGCTTCATGTCTCGGCGATTTGATAAAATAATTAGTCAAACGCATGTTACATCGATAATTTAGTACGTATTTCCAGGTGAAAAGTGATTCCTTTGGTTTTATTTGTATTTCCTGAGTTGTTTAAACAGTACCTTAGCACACATAAAGGCATATTTTAATAAAATAGAACATAGAATGCGTGTATTGTTGCGTCTAGCGCCTGCCACAGACTAATATAGTTGGAGCGAGCTGGCTCTAACGCGTGTTACAAACAATCTAGTTGAGATGTCTTCTCTAGTACGTAGTACATATTAACTCAATGACTAGCACACATTTATCACAATTTTCTAAAGGACGGCATGGCATTAATACATGCCATATTTACATTTAAAAAAATACCTACCCGTCCCTCAAAAGAACATTTACATTAAATAAACGTACCCCTTCACAAGGTCATTCCAATACAAAAAAATAATTGTGTTGGGATAGTAAACCAATTTAAGTTCAATTGATATTCAATTACCAATCGTTGACTTTAATTATGTATTTATAATTCTAGTTGTATTAATTGACTTGTTAGTCTTTCATTATTTTTTTTGAGTATAATGAAGTTTATATAGAATTTAAAAAAAATTAAAAGTTATTTAATTGGCACATTAGATAGGATTATTTATATCGATAAATTCGGTCGCATTTCGATGTTCACTTTGTTTTATTTAATTGGAAATGAACTTCGCTCTACTGCATCTGTGATTGTATCGCAATTGTATCGCATTGTAGGTAATTGTTTGACACATTTGGTATTCTTAAATGAGTAAGAGAATACCAAATGTGTCAAACAATTACAATGCGATCCAATTGCGATTCAATTATGCCATTCGTAAATTAGCAGACTTGGGCCCCTGGATTAACACATAGGATACTTTTTATCCCGATATGCCCACGGGAACGTATGGATGGATATTTGTTACTCTTTCACGTAAAAACTACTGAAAGGATTTGGATGAAATTCGGCATACAGATAGTTTGTAACCTAGATTAACACATAGGATACTTTTTATCTCGATATTCCCACGGGAACGGGAACCACGCGGGTGAATACGCAAGCGGCCGCTTGTATTTCATAAGGGGTTCGAAAATGGCCCGAATGGCTTCGAGAAAGGGATGGTATGTCCTTGCCTTTTTTTGGCTCGACTTGGCGATTTAATAATATATTATTCGTGGCTGAACTGAATGTGCCAAAATTTTGGATATTAAAATATTAAGTGTACCCTATTCAAAGGAAAATAAATTCTATTCTATTCATTCCCCGTTGTTGTTTAAAAAAAAGAGTCTTTACCCGTGGTCCCGGTGGGTCGACCCATTACCGGGTCCACGGGTAATTTTAATTACCCGTGGTCCCATGGCACTAGGGATTACATTTGGATGAATATTTCGACTTCGATTATATCGATATTAAATTAATTACAAAAATGAAAAGTATAAAAAATAAGTAATTAAGTAAGTATAATAAACAAAAAAAATATATACTTACTAATTATAGTTACTACTTACTATACAGGAAAATCCAGATGCTCTTTACAAGCATTTTTTTGATCTTATAAACGGTGAATTTAATAAAACTTTCTCTATTAAAAAGTTTAAAACTAATATTTCAATGAAATTTAGGGATTGGGCTACAGCTGGTTTGCATAAAAGTAGGGCTAAGTTGTATGACTTATATGAGCAGAAAAAATATAATAATAGTCCAAGTTTTCTAGAGTATATCAAAAAGTATTCGAAAACTTTTAGGAAGGCTTGTGCATGTGCCAAGTCATTATTTATTAGTGAAAAAATTAAAAAGTCTGATAACAAAATAAAGGCAACATGGAACTGCATAAACCGCGAAACTGGTAAAATAAAGCCACGTGATACTAAGTTTTCTTTAAGAATAGGCAATAGCTTTTTAAGTGAAGACAATAAAGTTGCTGATGCTTTTGAACAGTTTTTTACAAATATACCAATTGCCACAACTATGTTACTCAACTCTTCACCAAGTAATGCAGAAATTCTGCTAAAAAGTATGTACTCATGTGTAATGAAGTGTTCAAATTTAAACACGTAAACTGTAAAGACGTACTTAAATCCTTTAAATCTTTAAAAATAAAAAACACTTGTGATTTGTGGGATATTTCAACAAAAATTATTAATAATATTATCGAGTCCATTGCGCCTTTTCTTGTAGTCATATTCAATAGCTGTGTTGACGAAGGAGTTTTCCCAGATCTCATGAAGCATAGCAAAGTTCTGCCACTTTTCAAATCGGGTTGTAAAGATGACCCGAGCAATTTCAGGCCTATTTCGATTTTACCTACTCTTAGTAAAGTTTTTGAAAAACTTATTTTAGATCAACTCGGCTCCCACTTCGCTATAAACCACCTTTTTCACAGTGAACAGTATGGTTTTACCAAGGAAAGGTCTACTACTGATGCTGGTGTAGCTCTGCTAAAACACATATTTGAGGCTTGGGAGGGATCGCAGGATGCTTTTGGAGTGTTTTGTGATCTCTCCAAGGCTTTTGATTGCGTTGAATACAACACCCTTTTAATAAAGCTAAAACACTATGGAGTGCACTCTGATGCCTTGAAATTGATTCAATCATATCTTAGCGGCAGAATCCAAAAAGTTAGCGTGAACGGATCCATATCATCCGGATCTTCTGTGCTAATGGGGGTCCCACAAGGGTCAATACTACGTCCATTATTATTCTTAATTTATATTAATGATTTACCATTTTATGCGGAAAACTTTTGCAATATTGTTTTGTTTGCTGACGATACATCTTTGATATTTAAGACTGATCGAAATAAAAATAGTTTTGATGACATCAACAGTGCCCTAACAGATGTGTTGAATTGGTTTACTACTAATAATCTTCAATTAAACGCGAAGAAAACCAAATGTATAAATTTTACTCTACCTAACGTAAAGAATATTATAGGAAATAAAATTAAACTGAATGGTGAACTGTTGGACCTTGTTGATTCAACAGTTTTCTTAGGTATTACCTTAGATTCAAAAATACAGTGGTACCCTCATATTAGCACCCTTGCGGGGAGACTTAGTTCAGCTGCTTACGCTGTTAGGAAAATTAGGCATTTTACAGACGTGGAAACTGCTCGATTAGTCTATTTTAGTTACTTTCACAGTGTTATGTCCTATGGTATACTACTTTGGGGTAAAGCAGCAGATATAGAAACCATTTTCATTTTACAGAAAAGAGCAATAAGGTCCATATATAACCTAGGATCACGTGACTCCCTTAAGGAGCTGTTTAAAGAAATAAATATTCTTACAGTTGCATCACAATTTATTTATAACTGTATTGTTTACGTGCGTCAAAACATTACTCATTTCAAAAAAAAATGCGATATACACAAACTAAATACTAGAAATAAGTATAAACTTGTAATTCCTAAATTTCGACTTCAGAAAGTTTATGGATCATTTATGGGACAAAGTATCATAATTTACAATAAAATCCCGAACGATGTTATAATTTTGCCCTTTGACAAATTTAAGACACATGTTAAGGACAGACTTTTAGAAAAGGGCTATTACACTGTAAGCGATTACATCAATGACAAAAATGCATGGAATTAACATTCCTCTAGTTTCGCATACATTGTTCTAATGCGTTCATAGTGCCCGAGTAAAACTTGTAGATTCACTTTTGTTTTTATCTTTTATTTTATATAATTGTTTTATGACTATTGACTGTATAATTTGGTAACGACATATTGTTTTGTAAATGTCGTTACCTCTATATTATTATAAAGCTGTGGAGTTTGTTGTGCCCGTTCTTCTCCACAGCTAAAAGACTTCCTGAATGGGTGGGGTGGGTGGGTGTGTTCCTGTGCCTATCCATCCATCCATATAAAAAAAAAATTTGACGATTCAAAACGCTTAATTTAAGCTTACTGAATAAAGTTATTTTGATTTTGATTTTGATTTTGCAATATATAATATTTATTCATTTAGCGTTATATATAATATAATGCTAAATGAATCGTTCTATGTCATAATAACATGGCCCAGAAATTAGAAATGAATACATAAAGATATCAAGCGCCTTATAATTCTGACAAAACGCTGTAGTGGTCAGCGACCGTGGCTGCTTTTTTTTGATTCTTTACCCGTGGACCCGGTGGGTCGACCCATTACCGGGTCCACGGCTAATTTTAATTACCCGTGGTCCCATGGCACTAGGGATTACATTTGGATGAATATTTCGACTTCGATTATATCGATATTAAATTAATTACAAAAATGAAAAGTATAAAAAATAAGTAATTAAGTAAGTATAATAAACAAAAAAAATATATACTTACTAATTAAGTAAGGAAGTGATGATGTATGTGCAGTCTTTAGTCCGTTAGTCGCCTTTTACGACACGTAAGTGAAGAAGGGGGTTGGTAGTATTATTTTGATGAGCCCATCGCCGCTATATATGCTGTAGGATGTATGAACATAATAATACAGCGGTAATCTTAAGTTGAAGTTCATGGTTGTAATTAATTTAATTTCGATATAATCGAAGTCGAAATATTCATCCAAATGTAATCCCTTGTGCCATGGGACCACGGGGAATTAAAATTAGCCGTGGACCCGGTAATGGGTCGACCCACCGGGTCCACGGGTAAAGAATCAAAAAAAAGCAGCCACGGTCGCTGACCACTACAGCGTTTTGTCAGAATTATAAGGCGCTTGATATCTTTATGTATTCATTTCTAATTTCTGGGCCATGTTATTATGACATAGAACGATTCATTTAGCATTATATTATATATAACGCTAAATGAATAAATATTATATATTGCAAAATCAAAATCAAAATCAAAATAACTTTATTCAGTAAGCTTAAATTAAGCGTTTTGAATCGTCAAATTTTTTTTTTATATGGATGGATGGATAGGCACAGGAACACACCCACCCACCCCACCCATTCAGGAAGTCTTTTAGCTGTGGAGAAGAACGGGCACAACAAACTCCACAGCTTTATAATAATATAGAGGTAACGACATTTACAAAACAATATGTCGTTACCAAATTATACAGTCAATAGTCATAAAACAATTATATAAAATAAAAGATAAAAACAAAAGTGAATCTACAAGTTTTACTCGGGCACTATGAACGCATTAGAACAATGTATGCGAAACTAGAGGAATGTTAATTCCATGCATTTTTGTCATTGATGTAATCGCTTACAGTGTAATAGCCCTTTTCTAAAAGTCTGTCCTTAACATGTGTCTTAAATTTGTCAAAGGGCAAAATTATAACATCGTTCGGGATTTTATTGTAAATTATGATACTTTGTCCCATAAATGATCCATAAACTTTCTGAAGTCGAAATTTAGGAATTACAAGTTTATACTTATTTCTAGTATTTAGTTTGTGTATATCGCATTTTTTTTTGAAATGAGTAATGTTTTGACGCACGTAAACAATACAGTTATAAATAAATTGTGATGCAACTGTAAGAATATTTATTTCTTTAAACAGCTCCTTAAGGGAGTCACGTGATCCTAGGTTATATATGGACCTTATTGCTCTTTTCTGTAAAATGAAAATGGTTTCTATATCTGTTGCTTTACCCCAAAGTAGTATACCATAGGACATAACACTGTGAAAGTAACTAAAATAGACTAATCGAGCAGTTTCCACGTCTGTAAAATGCCTAATTTTCCTAACAGCGTAAGCAGCTGAACTAAGTCTCCCCGCAAGGGTGCTAATATGAGGGTACCACTGTATTTTTGAATCTAAGGTAATACCTAAGAAAACTGTTGAATCAACAAGGTCCAACAGTTCACCATTCAGTTTAATTTTATTTCCTATAATATTCTTTACGTTAGGTAGAGTAAAATTTATACATTTGGTTTTCTTCGCGTTTAATTGAAGATTATTAGTAGTAAACCAATTCAACACATCTGTTAGGGCACTGTTGATGTCATCAAAACTATTTTTATTTCGATCAGTCTTAAATATCAAAGATGTATCGTCAGCAAACAAAACAATATTGCAAAAGTTTTCCGCATAAAATGGTAAATCATTAATATAAATTAAGAATAATAATGGACGTAGTATTGACCCTTGTGGGACCCCCATTAGCACAGAAGATCCGGATGATATGGATCCGTTCACGCTAACTTTTTGGATTCTGCCGCTAAGATATGATTGAATCAATTTCAAGGCATCAGAGTGCACTCCATAGTGTTTTAGCTTTATTAAAAGGGTGTTGTATTCAACGCAATCAAAAGCCTTGGAGAGATCACAAAACACTCCAAAAGCATCCTGCGATCCCTCCCAAGCCTCAAATATGTGTTTTAGCAGAGCTACACCAGCATCAGTAGTAGACCTTTCCTTGGTAAAACCATACTGTTCACTGTGAAAAAGGTGGTTTATAGCGAAGTGGGAGCCGAGTTGATCTAAAATAAGTTTTTCAAAAACTTTACTAAGAGTAGGTAAAATCGAAATAGGCCTGAAATTGCTCGGGTCATCTTTACAACCCGATTTGAAAAGTGGCAGAACTTTGCTATGCTTCATGAGATCTGGGAAAACTCCTTCGTCAACACAGCTATTGAATATGACTACAAGAAAAGGCGCAATGGACTCGATAATATTATTAATAATTTTTGTTGAAATATCCCACAAATCACAAGTGTTTTTTATTTTTAAAGATTTAAAGGATTTAAGTACGTCTTTACAGTTTACGTGTTTAAATTTGAACACTTCATTACACATGAGTACATACTTTTTAGCAGAATTTCTGCATTACTTGGTGAAGAGTTGAGTAACATAGTTGTGGCAATTGGTATATTTGTAAAAAACTGTTCAAAAGCATCAGCAACTTTATTGTCTTCACTTAAAAAGCTATTGCCTATTCTTAAAGAAAACTTAGTATCACGTGGCTTTATTTTACCAGTTTCGCGGTTTATGCAGTTCCATGTTGCCTTTATTTTGTTATCAGACTTTTTAATTTTTTCACTAATAAATAATGACTTGGCACATGCACAAGCCTTCCTAAAAGTTTTCGAATACTTTTTGATATACTCTAGAAAACTTGGACTATTATTATATTTTTTCTGCTCATATAAGTCATACAACTTAGCCCTACTTTTATGCAAACCAGCTGTAGCCCAATCCCTAAATTTCATTGAAATATTAGTTTTAAACTTTTTAATAGAGAAAGTTTTATTAAATTCACCGTTTATAAGATCAAAAAAATGCTTGTAAAGAGCATCTGGATTTTCCTGTATAAATGGTAAACATGCAAGTTTAGCAGTTATGTTATGCTTGAAAATTTTAACCCGTTTCTCTGTCACTGGCTTACAAGATATTTCTTCTGAGTTAGGGTGTCCATATTCAGTAAAAGCAATTTTTTACCCACAGTGATCTGAAGATAAATTAGTTAGTATGAACTTAGACTCAGGAGCAAAGTTACAAAAAAAATTGTCTAAGCAGGTTGCAGTGGTTGCTGTAATTCTAGTCGGTTCTCTAAATTGGTAATCCAAATCAAATGATTTAAACAACGAGATTAATCTTACACTAGTTGAATGACTGTCTAATAAATTTACATTGAAATCCCCACAAATTACTATTTTCTTTTTAGATTTACAAATCTTCTTAATTACATCTTCCATAGTGGCTTCAAAGACACTAAAATTACCAGAAGGAGGTCGATATACACAAACAATTATAAATTTCTCTAACTCGACACATGACAGCTCAATAACGCGTTCAATAGAAAGGGAAACTACATCCTTTCGTTCCGTAATCTTATGTTTACTGTAATTAACAAATATTAAGGATCCGCCGCGAATTGCATTTGCTCTAGTAAAAGCACTGGAAAGCTGAAAGTTTTTAATATTAAAAATTAACTGATAATCTTTAAGCCAATGCTCAGTTATACATAAAATGTTTATATCTTCATGTAATAAAAAAAGTTCAATTTCTAACTCTTTGCCGGCCAGGCCCTGCATGTTTTGATGAACTATTTTAATTTGGATAGGGCTGGCTTTTGTCTTACCTCTTAGTTTAAACTAGAGGTTGTGCAAGACTTATCAACTAAATTTACATTAGTAGAAATACTAACAGTGCGATAATTTTGTGTCGACATTGTTATACTACTTATAACTGTGTCTTTTAAATTATATGCTAGCAATGATGCTATCCGTAGCCTGTCTTTGTATATTAAATACATAGAATCAGTAGTCAACTTAAAACTAGATATAAATTTATTTGTATCAAAAAATACAATACTGTCACTGTGACGATAAGTGGAGTTATACAAAAGTAAGTTCAAATCAAAGATATGTTTGTTTTGTTTCCACGATAAGTTACAGGCATAGGGAAAGGCACAAACTATTATTTTACAATGAGTTTTAGATTGTATATCAATTAAACTCTCTATGCTTTTTAAAAGGTCACGCTTTTTTATTGTGAGACTATCACCACACAGTATTAGAGCATTTGTTGAATGATTCAACTCCTGCTTGCTTAATGTACTTACTAAATTAGCGAATGTTTGGCCTGGATTGCAAAAGTTTATAAGCTCGTGGCTGAGTTTAGATTTAAGCTGCGGACCCAGGCCCTGACCTATCTTGTCAGAAAAGATAAGAGTTTTTCTAGACATTCCTTCAACAGAAGAATCTTTGTGTAAAGGTAGGTTGCGTTTTATTAACTTTCTATCATATTGCGTATATAATAACTAATATTCAACATTACAAATACATTTTTTAAACACATTTTTTTATTATTGAGAACTTATTGCAGACTACAATAGCCTGTTAGTATAATTATGTAAAACACCTTACTGACTAAGATTCCTACAAGACCTACCGGTACTTATTTGTCAGTCCAGAAGGCTATGTCCAAACTACACGTGGTATATTTGGATACTTTGAAATGTAATGTAAGTGTTTACTACTTACGTTGCCAGCTGTACCAGCAATTTCCATTTTGAATTAAGAAACCGCTAACTTATGCCAACGCTTTTTTATGAGCCACACCGCAAACATTTTCACTACCGAGGTGTTTCATTATAATATTATCAATGAATTTACGTATAATATTGGTAAACCTCAACTTTCCATAGATATAAGTTTCTTTTGTGCCATAAGACGCTGGGGTAGGTATGCCAGACGGCAATGGCTTGGAGAATTCCAGGTGTTCTTTATTTAATTTGATTTTTTTTAAATTTATTTTAAACTTGTTGTTTTTTATTTTACTGTACTGGCATGTTATTATTATTGTTTGGTGTATGTGTGTGTGTTAAATAAATCAATTCTATTTCTAGTGGGAGTGTGTAACGCGTGAGCACCCCGTATCCTTAGGTAGAGAATGCTTTCTAGCATTAAGTCCACCTTTTGTACCAATTTACGTTGTGCAATAAACATTAAGAAATAAAATGAATTAATTTCTCATTTTCTTCTTCTTTCTTGCACCTTGTAGTGTAGTTGTATGACTACCGGTTTCCGAACCAGAGGTCTCTTGTTCGATCCCCGCTAATTGTAAAAATATGGGTTTTGTAGTAGGCACGGCTTGTTTTAAGGGATCTCTGCCCTTTCGCCGAAAATTGTTTGCCAGATTTTCACTTGCGAACTAACGTTTCGCAGAATTTTATTTTGCCGAATAATTATTTGCCAACTTATCATATATTCAATTCAATTTCTTTATTGCTTTCTCGTATGTACAAAGGTCTTTAAATTATAAAATTAGTAACAATACGGACCCTATCGGGCACTGCAAAAGTTAAGCGAGAGTAGGACTTATTGTTCATGGGAATAAAGTTGCATCCAATCTGGTACAGGTAAATATATACACATATGCACATATATTTATATACATATATTATTATATACATACACATATACATATTATTATCTACATTTTATTTTATTTATTTATCAATCATTATTTTACATTATTATATTTTTATAAGCGATCTTTTAGGTAATCTTCCAGCGTGAAGTAGTATTTTGCATTACGTAGATCTTTCAGTTTTTTAAAGAAATCTTTTTTGTGGGTATATTTTATAAAGAAGTAGGTAATTTATTATATATTTTCACGCGCATAACTAACGAACTTTTAGAGTGTAAGTGAAGTTTAGAGGTTGGCAAAATTAATCTTGTTTGTGTTTTTATATGATATAATTTTGTTTTTTTTCTCAACCTCACAGTTACCAACTGCCCGTTTGGTCTGCTTTTCAAAATGACACTTTTCAAAAAGCCAACTTTCAAGTAGCCGAATGTTTTAGTTTGTGTAATATTCATTTAGTTGTTTATTGTTTACCAAATGTTGTGATTAGTAGGGTTTCGTTTAATAATTATGTAATTTTGATATAACGACTTAATATTTAATAATGAACATTAATCATAATTTTAGATTCTATATTCTAATGTACTTTTGATATAATAAAATCTAACGATAGAAAACATTATTCATATCATAAAGCAAGCAGCATGCAAGCAAACAAACAGCATTCAAGCAAGCAAGCAGCATGCAAGCAAGCATGCAGCATGAAAGCAGGCATGCAAGTAGGCTTGCAGCATAAAAGCAGGCATGCAGCAAGTAAGCATGCATGCAGCAGGCATGGTTTCTGTCACGGCTTGCCGTAGCTTCGGTACGGCTACGCTGCGACATTACGCTCTAGCGTAGGGCAGACAACTCTATGTGAAGTCAGTTTTGCAGCGATTCGTTTCTGTCACTGACTTTTGTAACACAACCTTAACGAAACCACAACGTATTAACTTTTTAAGACAAAATGTTTGAGATCCCATTATTCAAATCGTCATAATTTAGGTGTCGTCGTTTCACTTTGAATAAAAGTGAAGTATCATCAGCAAAGAATACTATCTCATGACTGTCTCTTACAAAATAAGGTAAGTCATTAATATAAACCAAAAACAAGAATGGACCTAGTATTGAATCCGGCGGAACTCCCATTGTAACCACTGATCCCGGAGATCTTTTAGCGTTAATGTCGACCTTCCGAATCCTGTTACTCAAGTATGACATTAGAAGGCTCAAAGCATCCCTAATTCCATAGTGGTTAAGCTTCCTGACCAAAGTTTCATGTAAAACACAATCGAAAGCCTTGGATAAATCACAAAATACCCCTAGGGCATCCTGTGATTCCTCCCAGGTATCAAATATTTGGATTAAAAGCTCAACACCGGCGTCAGTTGTTGAGCGACCCCTAGTAAAACCATACTGTTTACAATGTAAAAGTTTATTTCTATGAAAATGAATTTGAATTTGGTCTAGCATCAACTTTTCAAAAATTTTACTAAATGTGGGTAGCACAGGAATAGGTCTAAAATTAGTGGGGTCAGAAGTGCTACCTGATTTAAACAATGGAATTATTTTACTACGTTTCATTAGGTCAAGAAAAACACCACAGTCAATGCATTCGTTAAATATGCAAGCTAAAACTGGAGCTATTGTCATAATTACTGATTTCGCGACGTCCACGGAATTACCCCACAGATCAGCAGTTTTCTTTTTAATGAGAGTTTTTGAAACATTTTTCATTCTCCTTCAAAACAGATTCAGCTACAGTGGGGGAGGAAATCAAGGCTTTTGTGGTTGAAACTGGAATGTCAGTAAAAAACCTCTTAAATGCTGCAGCAACATCAGCATCATAAGTCAATGTTTTATTATCAAAATTTAAATTGTACTCATTATTACGACTTTTGACCTTTCCTGTTTCACTGTTTATAATATTCCATGTCATTTTTATTTTGTTATTACTATTCTTAATCTTAGAACTCAGATAGTTTGCCTTGTCTAATCGACATACTCTTTTGAATAACTTTGAATAATTTTTAACATGTAATTTGAAATCGTCACTGGTGTTATAGTTGCGTTTACCATAAAGTTCATAAAGGCGTTTCCTTTCTTCCGTTCATAAACCCTTTGTATTTAATACAAGTCAAATAATATCCTCTTACGATACCCAAGGGAATAGAAGGGATGGTAGGATTCGTTCCTTTTATCTCATAAGGTCAGATTCTTATAAGGACAGATTCTTAAAAAGACAGATTCTCACAAGGATAAAATGTCAAAAAACCGAAAATGGTACAGGCATCACACAAATTAATCGACACGGTTAGACCCGCGAAACCAAAGGCACAGTGTTGTAACACTATGGCAAAGGGTTGCTGGACTTGAGGAAGGACCTTCTTCCTATCTTGGACCTTCGGATGCTAGCGCAGTGGTTTGGCGCATCTATCGCAAGACTGTTTTCTTCTAAAGAATCTCGGTTCGATCCTTGAGTAAACTTTGTCTTTTGGGGCGAGCGACTCACATCCTGTTCCCGTATCGGCTCTCTCTCGTCTAACTGAGGGCAATTACTGGAGGTTTTAGTGGGTATGCCCGCCCCCCCCCCCCCCCCCCCCCCAATCCCCGTCGAGGCCTGGACGGGTAGGCGGGCGTTGGGGGTACAGTCCCACATTATAAGGCATTTCCTCAAGTATAAAAAAGGAGTATCACCTTCGAGTAGGGTTACCATCCGTCCGGATTACTCCGGACATGTCCGGACTTTTAGACTGTAGTCCGGACTTTGTCCGGCTCTTTAATTTGTCCGGATTTGGGAATATGAGTAACAAAACTACATTTTAAATAATATCAAATAAGTAATTAATCTTTTCTCATTTATCTAAAAACAAAATATGAAAAGTGAGTAATGTTTTCATTTTGTGCCTAAAAGTCCGGACTTTTATCGAAATGTCAGGCTTTTTGTCAGGACTTTTGAAATTCCTAAATGGTAACCCTACTTCGAGGGAAGAGTAATTGTGAAAGGGGGTACTCACTCTCCGGACAAAACAAAACAACAACGAGTGCCACTGTTTCACGCTGTTATTCCGCGAGAGGGTGGTATTACGCCGGGTGTACACGCTGTGTTACGTGCTGCAACACAACATCTCTCTACTACTACGACAGCTCTCATTCCTTTAGCACCACCTCGGGGTATCACGTGAAGTAGGGTAGATATCAAGAGTAAACCTACAGACGCGAGTGATTAATCCTTAACGGGATCCCGTTCGAGCTTTCCTGAGACTGGTTGTTTTTTTTTAGTAAACATTTTATCCTATTGGTACCTTATTGGTGTTGGGTGTCGTAAAAGGCGACTAACGGACTAAAGACTGCACATACTTCAAACAGCGTAGAGCGGCGCTGGGCTCACGACCTGTCACGCTGAGCACATTTGCAGTCGCTGTTTGGTGAAAGGTGGACTAATGGTGGACTGCTTTCGCTGTCCTTATTGCCTAGTCTCTGACTAACCCTTTGGGGATAAATAGTCGTGATTATGGTATGCGTGTATGTAGTTAGAGATTCCGGGTGATATGCTCTTTCACCTTCGGCTTTATCTATACCCGCAGGTGAGATAAAGGATTAAAGGCCAAATGCTTCCACTGCAGTTAAACAAACCTGCCTGACGTCATCCTCTTCGGAGTATATGATTGCTGGTCACGTCCTCTTCATCGTGAGGATAATTATAAATTCTTGTTTACATTACTACGGATGAGGCGTTGAAAAAATATGCGAAACACAAAGGCTAAGGAGGACTGGCTGGTACCCGGCTAGCATACCGAATTAGGAGACTTCGTACTTTGAATGGAACGACTGCTATCAAGTTTTAACATCATTAAATAATATGAAATAATTACAAAACTAATATTTCCTCCTTCTGGCCCAGGGCCTTAGCATCAACTCCTCAAGCAGTATTACTTTAATCTTATTAGGCAAAATTCGTATGGAAAGAACAGAATAGAATAGATACCTATTTATTGTTCACTGTGTACAAAATAATAATTTGGAACACAACAGTGTGTCATTTGCATTGTAAGATAATAAAACCTAAGATTGGAATAATACTGCTCTAAGGGTTGACAAAACGTAGTCCCATTATGTGTCAACACCCAGCGGGATCACCTGTCTGGAAGACTTATGAGTGATGCAGGGAATTAATTAGATCTGGATTTGTTCTACTGAATTATGCTGAAGACAGAATTTGTTCCGTAAAAACAACTGAAATATAAGCTTTAATCTCTAACCGACCTCCAGTCAGCGGCATATTTACCAAAGTTACGTCTGATGAAGTATAAATTGGTACTAACTTTTACATATGTCATTGTTCTGTTCTCAGAAACAAAAAACATTCTTCTAACGTCCTTACTTTAGCCACAATCAAGCTGCAAAGAAACCTCCAGTCAGCGGACTTTTTCTCTAACTTTTACACTAAATTTATAAAATTTAAACTAGCTGAAGGTGGAAGCGCGCTTCACCCGGAATCCTCAACCGCTGAGGATTCAACTCTCCTCCATCAGTGGTCACCCGAACAGTCACTTCCATTTAGTTCATATCATCACTTACTCCATCTCTCTAACTTTTCTGTCCTCTCCACCTTCTTGCCATCCATTAACACGTAAGCTAATATAATATAAATTATATTGGTAAATAAGTTAAATCAGCTTTAGCCCGCGAATTTGCTCGCGTTTTTCGGGTTTTTCTATATCTCTATACCAAAATTCATCAAAATCGGTCAGGCGGTTTATGCGTGAAAACATTAGAAACAAAGTCACATTCCCACTTATAATATCAGTTAGTTAGCAGTAAGACTAACGGACTAAAGGCTGCACATATATCCAACAGCATAGAGCGGCGATAAGCTCACCACCTGTCAAGCTGAGCACAGCTGCAACTGATATTTGGTGACAAGTTGACTACGGCAGAGGACTGCTTTTGCGGTCCTCATTGCCTAGTCTCTGACTAACCCTTCGGGGATAATTAGTCGTGATTATTATGTATGTATGCAAAAATCTTCAATATATAAAGGTGTTGACCGATCCTTAGCGCCTGTACCGTAACTTCGCTCTTCCATATCTTTCAGTACACACAAAATACTAACATTATCCGTAATATTAAATAAATATTATAAATAACAAAAACTTACCTTACTTAACTAAAGTTTTGGGTTATTCTGAGTTTCACGAGGGTCTATTTTCCGACAACTATTGACATATGTAATACAGCCGTAATGTGTGTAAGTACCTAACCTACTAGAATTATCGCAACTGCATTGCCTTACCAGGTTCAGTGCTCACCTAAAGGTGGATTATTGCAAAAGTTGAAAATGTGTTAGGAACCGGTTCACACGGAACGCGACCCCAAACCAACTGCCACTCGGATGCTGCGGCCACAACGCAGTTCCGATACTAGTTCCACAGGCTGGGAATTTAGTACAAGCCATTTAGTACAAGGATTGGTGTAGCTCAGCGGTCGGCAACATGCGGCCCATGAATGTTTTGTAAATAAGTTATAAATATCAAATTTATTTTTTTTATCGGCAACGGGTAAGCGCTTGCCCTTCATCTCACCTGATGATAAGTGATGATAAGGCCGAAGATGGACGATGCCTACCCTACGAACGGTACTTGTCACATTGAAGAGTCTCTAAAACGTGTCAGCAATATGTAAATATAGTACTAAGTAACAATGAAAGTCATAGCGATTATTCACCTGTAAATAAATAAAATAAATATTTTAAGTACAGTAAGAGTCTCAATCTGAATTGTGTTGTGATGTCGGTGATCTTGAAAATTATGAGTGGGTTAGAGAATTTTTTTTTTTTTACGTGTAACGGTTAAGCGCTTGGCCTTCATCTCACCTGATGGTAAGTGACGACAAGGCCGAAGGTGGACGCGCGCTTCACCCAAAATCCTCAACCACTGAGGAACTTATCTCAAACTGTCGGAACACAACAATGCTATGAACATCGTTGTTATGGCGACAGACTTAGATAAGATGGTGGTAGCTAGCCAGGCGGACTTAACAGCCCTACTACCAACCAAACCGAGCACACAAAGATGTATCCCCCGCTGGGAATCGAACCCGGGACTTCTGGGTCTGAGACCGGTGGCTTAGCCACTAGACCACAGAGGCGGTTAGAATTAAATGCATTAATTAATAAGTAAGCGCGCCTCTTAAGAGGCCTATTACATCTCGACTGTGATTTTTGAGTGAAATGTCCATTTTCCCATTTATGTAGTTTAAAGGGAACGACTACAGGGGAAGATTTGTCTGGTAACTTAAAACAAGCGCTAGTATCAATGCAATTACCACGGGAAAAAATTGTAAGTGTAACAACTGACGGAGACAGGAACATGAGTGGACAAAATAAGGGTTTAAAGGTAGAATTAAAACGAAACTTGCAGAGATAGGATGTGACATCCCATTATTTTTTCATTGGATTATCCACGAAGAAGCGTTATGTTCCAAAGTCGTATCATGGAAATAAGTATTGGACATCGTGGTATCGACTGTAAACTACATCAGAAAAAATGGGTTGACTCATCGTCAATTCCAACAGTTTCTCTCAGATACGGAAGCAGATCATCGAGATGTTGTTATTCTGAAGTGAGATGGTTAAGTAGAGGTGTGCAGTACTGAAAATATTTTTTGACCTCAGAAAAGATATCAACACTTTTATGAATGAAAAAAGGATACTCAATGGTTAATAGACCTTGGATTTTTGACAGATGTAACTCATGAATTAAATACGCTGAATGTAAGGCTTCAGGGTAAAAACAAACTAATCTCTGATATGCATACAGACGTAATGGCATTCCAAATGAAAAACAAACTCTTTATAAAACATATTGATGAAAAAAGTTAGATCATTTTCCGAATTGTAAAAAGCTGTCGAGGAAGCTGGAAAAATGATAAAATGAAAGATATTTTAATACAACTGCAAACTCAATTCAGCGTGAGATTTGGTGATTTTGAGAAAGTTTCAAGCAAACTAAAGATTTTTGCAAACCCTTTTTCGTGTGATATTGAGGATGTACTGAACTAAGTCATTTGCAAAGGATCGTGATTGATCTCCAATCTAATGATGCGCTCAAAAGCACTTTCTATGAAATCAATGATCTTGTTAAATCTGATTTTGACGAATTGTAAAGATTTGCTCAGCAGTTCATTACAATTTTTGGTAGCAACTTATTTACGCGAACAAACTTTTTCAATTGTCAATTATAGAAAAAATAAATATGCTTCCTCTTCCCGTTTCCCAGATGAGCATTTGAGAGCCATTCTACGAATTGCAACTACAAGACAGCGACTACATACAAGAAATAGCCTCCCAAATGCAACAGACATCACACTGAAATTTGTATAAAATCAGTTACCTATTTATGTACCTACTTTGTATTTTTATTTTTCCAGCTATAAAGCCTAAACTTATAAACATAATGTAAGTATTACGTGTTCGAATTAAATTCCGTATGTTTTAACAATTTTAAATAGTACTTTTATTTTTTCTATGGGATATGACCAATTATACGTGGGTATATTGGGCGTCTAGGGTTAACATCACAAGTGCGACCCGCCTCTAGTTTATTTTTCCACCTTGTGGCCCTTGCCGACCAAAAGGTTGCCGACCGCTGGTGTAGCTAAAAGAGAATTAAACACACGTCAATACTTGCACAATTAGTGTACTATCGTATATAAAGAAGAAAAAAGATAAAAAAATTGGTTGCCTGTAAAGTCGGTATACGGGCGAAAGTTTTACGTGACAACGACTTTGAGTGGTAAAATAATTTTAATGTGAATATTCATTCGTATAGTAGGAAGAAGGATGAACGATGACGCGTGCCTTTCACTTTTTATGTCTGTCTCTCTCGCTCTTAGGCGGGCTAACCATGCCCGAGTGGAAGGGACGCGTGCCTCTCACTCGCTCTCATTGTGAGCGCATAACGTGAGCGGAGCGTAACGCAGTTTCTTGAAGTGTCACCCGGCAAACCAATTTATAAGACGTTGTCACGTCAAAATTAAATTAAGTAAGTACCTACTTATTTCAACACGAAAACTGCAGAAGTTATTATCAATTCGGCGATTGTGAAATAATCGATTGTATCAATTGTTGCTTGAGTTTTTAATTGTGTAAATGGTTTGCTGTTTCGCATTTTCAGTGTTATACTTTTTATAGAACTGTCGATTCACCTGTGAATATAAAATATAAAATTACTGTATAAATGACTGTTTGTTGCCAAAATAATAAATAAATAAAAAAATAACAATGTAAGTATCAAGCAAGACACAAATAAAGAAGAAAAAAAAGGAAAAAAAAAATTGGTTGCCTGTAAAGTCGGTATACGGGCGAAAGTTTTACGTGACAACGACTTTGAGTGTATAATAATTTTAATGTGAATATTCATTCGTATAGTAGGAAGAAGGATGAAATAATATGGAAGGGACGCGTGCCTTTCACTTTTTATGTCTGTCTCTCTCGCTCTTAGGCGGGCTAACCATGCCCGAGTGGAAGGGACGCGTGCCTCTCACTCGCTCTCATTGTGAGCGCATAACGTGAGCGGAGCGTAACGCAGTTTTTTGAAGTGTCACCCGGCAAACCAATTTATAAGACGTTGTCACGTCAAAAAGAAAATTCATTATTTCAACACGAAAACTGCAAAATAACAATGTATTTTTTATTTTTTTTATAAATAAGAAGGAGGCAAGCGAGCAGGCGGGTCACCTGATGGAGAACAATCACCGCCGCCCATGGACACCCGCAAAACCAGAGGAGTCGCAGATGCGTTGCCGACCTTTAATAAAGGAATAGGGTTAAGGAAGGAATAGAAATTGTGGGGGGGGAGGGGAAGGGGCCTCCGGAACTCTCACTGGCCGGACGAAACACAACAGCACCAAGTGCCATTATTTCACGCTGGATATTCGTGAGAGAGTGGTATTACCCCGGTCGAGCCGGCCCAATGCGTGCTGCAAAGCAGCGTGGCTCTACCACTCAGAAAAATGAATCAAACAAGACACAAAAAAGAAAACTTAAATAAAACATTCATACACTTACGACTATTCTCCCCGAAGGGTTAGTCAGAGAATATGCAATGAGGACCGCAGAAGCAGTCCACCTGCACACCTAATAATAACTGCACATGTGCTCAGCGTGATAGGTGGTGAGCCCATCGCCACTCTATGCTGTTGGATGTATGTGCAGTCCTTAGTCCGTCGCCTTTTACGACACCCAAGGGAAGAAATGTGTCGGTAGTATTCTTTTAATAATGAACTACCACACAGCTTAAGAGGGTGTACGCATTTCGGTTTCCCATACAAACTTCCAAGTTGAAATTTTTAAAAACCACTAAGCCAATAATAATGAAACTTTGCTTGCTAAAGTACAACACAGAGATCTGAATAGTTTGTTGAAAACATTTAAAAAAAACGTTTATTTAAGTGAGTTATTGCCATTTTAAACTTTCTATAGTGGACTTTAAATCACAATAACTCAGCTAAATAAACGTTTTTTACAAATGTTTTCAACAAACTATTTAGATCCCTGTGTTTTACTTTAGCATGCAAAGTTTCATCTAAATTGGCTTATTGGTTATAAAAAATTTCGACTTGGAAGTTTGTATGGAAAACCGAAATGCGTAAGCCCTCTTAAATAATAAGATACAAAAAACTTAACTAAAAGTTCCAGGCGAACCGTTTCGGGTGGGAACTTGATTGTCGCCTCGTTATCTGGACCCGTGGCAGAGAAAGGATTATATACAACTATTAAGTAATCTTTGATAACAAGTACTCAGTCACAAAAAAATAAACAATCAGAAGCACCTACGTCGTAGTTATGAAAGGAAAAGCTTAAAAAAATAACTGCATGTAGTACTTAGTTAGTTGACAGATAACAAGCCAGCAATAAGATAAAGGAGGAATTCGAGATGTCTAAAATCTCGGTATCCTAGTCGCGTATTAGCGGTGAAAGAATACTACCACCCCCTCTTTTCCTTTGGGTGTCGTAAAAGGCGACTAACGGACTAAAGACTGCACATACATCCAACAGCATAGAGCGGCGATGGGCTCACCACCTGAGCATCACGCTGAGCACATCTGCAGTCGCTATTTGGTGAAAATTGGACTATGGCAGAGGACTGCTTTTGCTGTCCTCATTGCCTAGTCTTTGACTAACCATTTGGGGATAATAGTCGTGATTATATTATGTATGTAGTTATGTATATCTCTGTTATGTTTATCGAACTTTTTATTTAGGAAGGTAAGTCTTTCTTCAAATATAGAAATCGGTGTTAGCCGTTCGTGGTCCCGAGCCATCCGCGTGGCATAGACGGGATGGTGCTGGATTTTTCAGTAGGTAGGCCTCCTCTTACTACACCGAGCTTTTCTAACTAGGCGGGGAAGGGGTAGAGAGTCCCACATAACCCGAGGTCGCCCCAGGCCTCGGTTTGTGCATCAGACATCATTATAGCTAGTAAAAAAGGGTAAGTATTACTTTCATACGTATTTGAACACTCAAACTTAAGTACATGATGAATTCGTGCTACCATTTCTTCTTTTATTAGGTGTATACATTTCTCCTTAATTTATGTAAAATAAGAAAAAATATGTTTCAAAAGAATTACATAACAATTGTCTTTATCATTTATTTGCATTTAAAATTTCGGGTTTTAATCAAGTCAAAAGATATTTGACTTGATTAAAACCCGAAAGAACAATGTTATTAAAATTTACGTAAGTATGTTTGTTTAAAAGTGGCATGTTAAAGTAATAGGTACCATAGCCATATGAATGTAAATATATTTCTAAAATTATCTAAACAAAGAACAGGGAAGTGTTTGGCGGCTCACATCAGCCGTTTCACTGAATGTCACTTTAAATTGGTGTCGTTTGAGGCCAAACCTCGGAACGCTGAGATTATTTCCGTAATTTCCAAACAATAATGACGTATCGCCATTTTTGTTTTTATATTGTTATTGTAGAACAGCCAACCCGCATTGGGCCAATCTGGTGGGTTGGGCGGCCCCGATCTCCCCACGTGCTAATCCGCCTGTGTCCAGCAGTGGGACGTTTATAGGGTGATATAGAGCAGCGTCTTCACTCTCAAGTAACTTTCTGCTCTGTCAAAGCAACTTAAATATCTATCAGGCTCTTATCAAAATCAACACCCGTGAGCATAAATATGGAAGTAGTTTTGTCTTCAGTTCAAATAATATGAGCTTTAAATAAATAAATTATTTTAATTCAGTTGTTCCATAGTTCTTAAGTTGAAGTTGTCAGTGACAATCGTTGGTGAGCTATTTTCTTGGTCTTGATCTCACCTGTAGGTAAGGGATGATAAGATTTGTTCCGGATTCGTCGTATTCCTGATTCGTCGTATTCCAGATTCGTCGTAATACGTACAGTCGAGTAGGCACATTAATACATATGCATCGAATCTTTTCACAAAGTTCTTAAAAACGTTTAAAACATATACATAAATATATTTTGCTATGGTTTAGTAATTATTACATATTTTTACACCTTGACTGTACAATCTTAAGAAAATAACTCTTACAAATTATATTGAGTGCCTTTCTAGAAGGTGGAAGCGCTCTTCACCGGGAATCCTCAACCACTGAAGAACTAGCTATCTTATCGGTAAACTGTTCTAACACAACAATGCTATTAATATTGTTTTTATGGCGGCAGACTTTAGATAAGATGGTGGTAGCTAGCCGGGTGAACTTAAGGGGAGGTATTTCGAGCGCTTCCCTCTCGTTCTCTCGACGGTACAATGGTAAGGGACGGGTAAGGGACAGCGAAGTGGCGCGAATAATCGCGTTTTATATTTAAAAAAATTGATAGATGTAATAAATAAAAAACCATCGGTTATAATAACTCAAGTTATTTACTAGCTTCATTTTGGTAAATGACTCATAGTATCAAATCACTTATTTTAAGAATAAAACCTGGAAAAGAAGGTAAAATGACACAAAAATATGTAAGTTTGTGAATTTATTCTATCGAGCCAACTTTATAAAATCGTGTTTCCATCGGGTGTATTTAATAAATCTAAATAAATAAATCTTTCCTACAATCACACCAATTATCTAGCCCAAGAGAAGCTTCGAAGAAACTCGTTAAATGGTTACTAGACAACGGATAAACATACTTAAAATACTTAAATACATACTTATCATACATAGAAAACACCCAGACCCGAGACAATTTAGAAAACAATAATTTCTAAATTGACACGACCGGGGTTCGAACCCGGGACCTCAGAGATGGCGACACCATGAAAACCGGTGTACAAAGCCACTCGACCAAGGAGGCCGTCATCACTATGATGCTGATCACTATTTCACAGAATAAGTCTAAGAAGCCAAAACAATATCTCATAATTTTCGCAGATTTTAATTTTATTGTTTACTACTTCAAAAAGTAATTCTAAGAACGTGTTATTTTAATTTTTCACTAACACCTAGCCTTAACAAGTCTTATCACCAATCAAACCAAGTACACAAAGTAACCCCCGCTGGGAATCGAACCCGCTACCACTGGGTCTAAGACCGGTGACTTAGCCACTAGACCACAGAGGTGGTTGAAAGAGAACAAATTCCAGCCCAGAAATTATTTTATATTTGTTTTATAGTACATTATGCGTATATTTCGTCATCGTTAAGGACCTTTTTTATGCCTTTTACAGAGTAATTACAGTTTATGTTCGTTCGAAACATTATATATATACCAATCCCATATGAAATACGTATGAAAAGGTGGTTCCAACTATTCTATACGATTTTGTTTTCGAATAATCACAACTAATTTTGATACTCGGCCCTATCATCATTAAATCAATGAGAGCAATCCAACGCTCAGTCTTGGTTGGAGCATTAGTTTGAGGCGTCACTTTGAGAGCGCTAATACTACTGTATATAGGGTCTAACAAAATCAATAAGCGTTTAAGGGCGGTATCTATACATCATTTTGAATACAATTACAAAAAATGGGCTTCAGTTTTATAGTGATTTTTCAGAGTTATGTTTTCTAACAAACTTAAAAATTAAAATAATGCACATCATGAAACATGCTGTATCTTTACTAACACGCACGCAAGCGTCAATAGTTAGCACAGTGTGCTCCAAGTTTGTGTGCATATTCGGCTATCTTTGTGTGCGTGTAGTACAGTTGTACGGGTTTGGAAAGGTGTATTTTTTGGTGAATTATGATAATGTTTTGTTGATTATCTCGGTAACGAGCCTGTAGTTTTGGACCAAGTTTGGTGAGCATGCTCAGTGTGATGTATAGGTGCTCCCCTTAAACGTTCGCTTATTGATATTGTTAGACCCTATAGACCTTACCTATTCTAATACTGTATGTAGTGTTTAGAGTGAATTGTAACCTTATCTATTCCGTGACTAACCATGCAAGTATTATGTTTTTGTGTATGCGATTTTCCAACACATTACATGCGCCATGCGCGATCACGGATACTCAATAACAATAAAATGCGTGATAATAATCCCGTAACAATAATTATTGTAATTTATGTGACCGTGATAGTACAAAAATGTTTTATATAATTATTACGCGCAGTATAAAGGTATTATTAAATAAACTAGGTCAAACAACTTACAACTTAGTTGTTTTAACTCTTTTCTTATCTAACTGAGATTTTATGTTTCCCTATTTATGTGTTTTAAGCTTAAAGTGTACCTACATACGTTTTAGTGTAAGGTCGTAGTTATATAAGGCGACGACTGAAAAATAAATTCCATTGAAATAAATGTTAGTACTATTTCTTTCACTGATTACAATGTTACTAGAATGACCTAGACGCGGTGATTTGACAAGGCTAAGAAGAGAATTGTGTAATTGAATTAGCGCCTATTTTTTTGTTTAAAAATAGTTTTTTAACACTTGGGTCTGTTGAGTAGGTTAAATTAACTTGTTACCTACTTGGATTCAAGGTACAGTTCGTTTTTAAGGCGATAAGCCCTTTAGTACCTACTCTTTCAGTGTAAGTTTAATTTCAGTTAGCGTAGGTAGTTTTTAGTAATCAAATCAAATAAATCACCGCTCGTGAGTTCGATTCTCAATAGATTTTAGGAATAGGTACCTACTCTAATAGCAACAATAAGTTTTGATACTGTGACTATCGATCTAGCGTACCACTTAAAACAAGGATTTTCGTGACAGCGTATTCACAAATCCGTTTTTCTGTATATTGGTTTTCTATATCTTAAACTCGTGATCTAAAACACTTGATAAATTTTTCAAAACAGCGTTTGTTGCAACGACGTTCTACATATCAGAGTGCAACTTAATAATCTGATAGGCGCTTGTCAACGGCTGCTTAAAACCAAGTTTTTAACGGGGTTAATAACGCTACAACTTTGTATGGATCTTCTAGGCATACCTTGTTATAACCGACGTCGGTCGTTTCGACTGAGATCCTATACTAACTAGTTTGGCGTAAAACCCTTAATCTATGCTTGAAATGGAACGACAAAGTACTGCTATAATTACAAAATTTATTATGATACGGTTAATAAGGTCTTATGCAGCTTTCGTTGCCGACCGTACAATCTAGTACATTATGTTAAATAGATAGATTGCAGATCTCCGACAAGTTCGTAACTTTTCTTCGTATTTATAGCTATTTTCGCAATGAGACTAGGCTCACTCTTTAAACTCATCAGAAACTTCCTTAGACCGCAATTCGTCATTGTACTTATTACTTAAGCACAATTACAAGCCAACAAAGTTCGCCTTAGAAAGTTAAGCCTCTGTGCTCCTGTAAGCTCATCACGTTTTGATTGTTCAAAATATAACAATGGTTTAATCATTTGTTATGATGTGTCATTTCATTATGTGACAGGGACAGTGACCTGTTAAGCCTGGCATCGACTACAGTAGAAACGCGTCGAATCGAAGTGAGTCGCATTTATTCCTAGTGCGTCCATCTCTAAAGAATCGAATCGAATTGTTCTTTCATGATAACTCTTCAACAAATTAGGTCGTGTTTTCGTCATGAACAGCTCGGATGAAGAGATGTTTTTATTCGAATACTTTTTAATAAAATAATTATAAAAAAAATCATTTTTATTTAAAAATAAATTTAAAAAAAGACTTGCATGCATACCTAATTACCTACTTGAAATTTGTCTTCAACTGTAGCAAAACAAATCAGAAATCAGTCTTGTAAAGTTATAACAACAATAATTGGTCAAGATTTATCTATATTAATTTTTAAAGTAAGTAATTTAAAATAATCAATAAATTTTAAAAATATTAATTTTATTTCAATAACTTTAAAAGTATTTGTTATTCAATTGTCAGTAACTACTAATAATACTGTATTTAGTTTTGTCACATAAAAAAATCAAAATCAAAAAAATCATGATTTTTTTAAATAAATAAAAAAAACTATTTTTTTATATATGGGTGAAAGCCAAAATATTGACGCAAATGGCACAATAGTGACACAAAATGTTGTGCTGCAGTGACACAAAAGTCGCACAAAATTGTTACTACAGTAACACAATAGTGTCCCAAAATGGTAGCATACAACTATAAAGTCATGGTTATATTGAGAGCTAAAATAAAAGACAATATTTTATCTTAAAAATAGATATTTGTTTCAATACAGGGTTAATAAAGACGAAATTAAATCTAATTAATGTTTTTAAGTTTTACGTTAAGTAACGATGGTGATGAAAATATTGCTTTGGTAAAAAATAAAACCAATATTAACGTTGACTTACAATTTCCTTAATATAAGTAGATCATTTTTAATAGACTTTAAAAAAGGTATCGACTTTATCTACCTATGCAACAGGACAGGTACTAAATAATAACATGTTTTGGTGTAGCTCTGCTTTATCACACCAACTCCAAAAAAATATTTTGTACCTGTCCTATTGCATAGGCAGATTAAATCAGTTAACTCTTTTCCTTTCTATTTTTTAAGTTGAATTTTTTTCTTAGTGTATTCCCGACCTTATATGGTAGCACAATTGTGGTGACACAGAAATTGTGCAACTAGTGATACAAAAGTAACACAAACGTCTCACAATTGTTAGGTAGCACAGTAAGTAAAAATTGATTACTTCGAAACTACGCGTGAAATCGTATTAAAATAAACATACACAAAAGCTCATGCTTTTTTTATCTAAAGCACTTTAAATCATAGTCAAAACTCAAAACTGGCCCTCGAAATCGTCGAAAAAGCTGTCGGAAATTTTCTGACCACGCTGTAGCCGCTTCGAGTTTGACATCTGACTGATTCAATTTGGCAGCTATGCTCCAAATGTTTAGAGACAATATCCGTACAGTGTAGCCAGTTCACGAAACCGAAATTCTTCCTTGTTTCAAGTCTCTACTGCCGATGAAAACGGTTGCACAAACTAAGTAGCAGAATTGTTTGAAATCACATTAAATAATCAAAAACAGTAAAAATATGCATTGTTGTGTTATTTACTTACACCGTGAACACGAAAATAGTTGCCGATTATACTCTTATGTTGTACAATTTGATATTTAGTCCAAAAGTTAACTTTAACTTGTATTGAATTACCCTCAAAGTTCACCCTATCCAAAAATTATGCCATATTTTACGTGATTTATTCCCGTTTTGTGGAGAAATTATTTTATCTAGTCTGCAATAAAGTATTATTCTATATTATTTTGAATCGGGCATGATGGGCAAATAACCATTTAATTTAGTGTCAATATTTGTAAAATTCTATCAGTCATAGTTTTTAAGAAAAATCGTTCGGAAATTTTGGATTTGGCAAATGCGTCAATATTTTGGCTTTCACCCATATATGATTTTTTCCAACCCTGGTTGATTTAATTCAAAATTTGGACTGCGAGCCGCGCCGTTCCTGGCATAAAGATCCTGCTTTTTAATGATTTAATTACAAATGTAGTATAGTATAATAGTTTTCTGATTTTTTCCTATACTTGTAGTATAAGACGGTAATACTTGCCAAAATTTCATAGTTCTAGGTCAACGGAAAATACCCTATAAATTTTGATTCCCTTGAGTGTCGAAATATACGTTTTATGCGGCATTAACGGCCGTACGTATCTTTTTTTTACGTTAACTTAGGGGTTGATTTTTTTCACAGCTTCAAGAGACTGTAGACCTGAGTAAACCGTTTTAATTTCAACTGGATGCCTCCACGCGTTCCTGAGATAAAGGGTCTTGACAGGCACGACAGGCGGACAACAAAGTGATCCTATAAGGGTTCCGTTTTTTCCTTTTAAGGTACGGAGCCCTAAAAAGATTTTTGATTAATCCTAAAAGCATTATTATTGTCTTATTTGTATTTATTTATATCAAATATATATTTGATATTTTTGTGCAATGCAGGGTAGGTACATGTTTTATAGTATATAAATTTTATTGACATCTTGCATTACCATTTGTACCACAATAATGAGAAAAAAACTGTTTAACAATACGGTTTCGGAAGTTTAGTAGCATATTAAAAGTGTATAACAATACTAATGTGGTAAAGTTGAAGCCTTAACGTAAAACGAAGGGCACCGCAAAGTCATTTAATACGTACATACAGCCCTTTCTCTCTTTGCGTAGTTCTCACACCAATTATCACAGAAGGAAGACAAACAACGACGACGCCCTTTATATAAATCTCAAAATCTCCTTTATCGCGCCGGTTTCCTTGTAACTATCATGTTGAATGCGTATTCACCGCACAAACTCCCGCGCATTATCGTAGCGAGTTCGTCGTGCGCACACGCAGTCGCATCGATCACGGCGCAGGCGCAGGCGTTCGTAGTTAAGCGGTAACACGGCACGCGACGCGGCGCGAAAATTAATATTTGACGTTAAAAAAAATTACGTAAAGACAAAAAACATGTGGAAATTGTTGTTGTCTACGATAGTTGTGACATGTTAGTAGTTTGAGTTATGTTAACTCTTTAGTTCTTATGAATTTAAGTACGATCATTAAATATTATTTTAATGGTCTCTATTTATTTTAACGAATTCAAAGTTTTCAAAGATAGTGTCCATGCCATGTGGTGTAGATTTTTTTTTATGAATTCAAAACACTTTTATAACAAAATTAATGTCCATGTGGTGTAGATACCTAAATATTTCCATTATCGTTTTAATAAAAAAACGCGTCAATTGTTTACGGGAAATAATAAATATAATAATAAGTATAAACATATTATTGAACAGCACCCGTAGTAATACAAAGCAATAATAACACATGGCTAGAGATATTACAAAGCGTAATGAAAATATTAAACATAGTAATAAAATTACAGATGTATTTCAACTAAGCGATTCCGCCTACCTGCGATGTTACAAGGGGTAAGTTTTTATTTTAGTGTTTTATATTTTTACATTATTGGTTTAGCACGCAAAAAGACAAAAAAACCGTCTATGATAATATAAATAAGAGTGCTCACATTTTCATTCATATTTGCGGTTACCGGTTGAGGTTACCGACAATTTTGACAATGAAATTTCTCTAAAGGTACTAAACATAAAACTCTCGTAACCGTGTCGCGAAGCGTGAAAGAATACTACCACCCCCTGTCTTCCCTTGGGTGTCGTAAAAGGCGACTAACGGACTAAAGACTGAACATGTGTATACTTCTAACATCATAGAGCGGCGATGCGCTCACCACCTGTCACGCTATTGCTAAGCACAATATGTGCAATCGCTATGTGGTGAAAAGTGGACTATGGTAGAGGACTGCTTTTGCTGTCCTCATTGCCTAGTCCCTGACTAACCCTTCGGGGATAATAGTCGTGATTATATTATGTGTGTATGTATGTATGTACTAAACATAAAAATGCATTGAAAGTGTATTTTTGAAGTAAATTAAAAAAAAACTGGCGAGATAATAAAATCGCTCACAAGACACGATTTTCGTATAATAACATTTAATAGGAGTTTAAATTTGACTGTACTACATTTTACTAGTAACACCACTAAACGACGTTACGCTGCGCTTCGCGATTGTCTTAAATTATATTGAATTCGAGGTTATTTTTTTTATTATACAACAATAACTATACATATCCAGATATTAGGAATTTCTGTTGTCTAATAAAAATAAAATAACCTCGAAATTCAAGACAATTGCTACGGTATAATAATAAATCCCTAGGGATATAAATATTACGGCTATAACTATCTTATTACGACATCTATATGGCGCTTAAATATTTAACACTAGCGCCGCCCCGTTTGAACACCCCGTATTTTGTGACGAAACGTTTCTAAAAAAAAACTTTCAGCCCAAACCTCGTCGGCGCCTGCCGCGTGAACATCTCGTGTCCTGTAACGAATTTCTGTCTAATAAGTTTCCAAATAAGTTCTCTCAGCTCAGAACGGTTGTCTAGAATTTCTGTTGTGTTGTGTCTTCTGTAGGTATAATGTTATCTGTTGCAATAAAAGTAATAACTATCTATAATTAATTATTATGAGAATACTTTGAAACAACAATGTGTGACTGTCGCGTCTCGTTGAGTGTTGTGATGTGACTAATGGAGTTGACGAACAATCAAACAAGTAGCTAAAGACATACTTATTGTATTTGAATAAACATATAATTATATTTTATAACACATTTGCTCGTAAAGTGGCTCTTATTACACCGATTTCAGTATCGTAATGTAGCTTATTACGCACTAGTGCGGTAATGTAAAATTAGTAATAATTTGAATCTATGGACAACACAGACCACGCCCACACAGTCCACGCTTCAGCAAGAAACGACTGCACAGTCTGCACATGTGCTTAGATGGTGAGCCTTTAGCCCGTTAGTCGCTTTTACGACACCCAAGGGAAGAGAGGAGTTGATATTATTATTTGAAGAGCCCATCGCCGCTCTATGCTGTTAGATGTATGTGCAGTCTTTAGTCTATTAGTCGCCTTTTACGACACCGAAGAGAAGAGAGGGGTTGGTATTATTATTTTGATGAACCCATCGCCGTTCTATGCTGTTGAATGTATGTGCAGTCTTTAGTCCGTTAGTTGCCTATTACGACACCGAAGAGGAGAGAGGGATTGGTAGTATTATTTTGATGAGCCCATTGCCGTTCTATGCTGTTGAATGTATGTGCAGTCTTTAGTCTGTTAGTCGCCTTTTACGACACCGAAGAGGAGTGAGGGGTTGGTAGTATTATTTTGATGAGCCCATCGCCCTTCTATGCTGTTGAATGTATGTGCAGTCTTTAGTCTGTTAGTCGCCTTTTACAACACCGAAGGGACGAGAGGGGTTGGTAGTATTATTTTGATGAGCCAATCGCCCGCCGTTCTATGCTGTTGAATGTATGTGCAGTCTTTATTCCGTTAGTCGCCTTTTACGACACCGAAGGGAAGAAAGGGGTTGGTAGTATTATTTTGATGAGCCCATCGCCGCTCTATGCTGTAGGATGAATATGCAGTCTTTAGTCCGTTAGTCGTCATTTACGACAGCCAAGGGATCAGATGGAAAAACTTCCTACCTTTCACATACCTATAGTTTGTCGATTCAAACAGCGACTTTTTTTTTTATAAAAGAGGGAGGCAAACGAGCAGGCTGGTCACCTAATGGAAAGTAATCACCGCCGCCCATGGACACCCGCAAAACCAGAGGAATCGCAGATGCGTTGCCGGCCTTTAAGGGAGGAATAGGTTTAAGGAAGGAATAGGAATTGGGAGGGGGTGAAGGGGCCTCCGGAACCCTCACTGGTCGGACGAAACACAACAGCACCAAGTGCCGTTATTTCACGCCGAATATTCGTGAGAGGGTGGTATTACGCCGGGCGAGCCGGCCCAATGCGTGCTGCAACGCAGCGTGGCTCTACCACTCAGTCAGTGTTACTCATTTAGCACCACCCAGGGATCACGTGTAGGGTGTCAAGGGTAAACCTACGGACGCGAGCAACTTTAACCCCCAAGACTTATTGTTTAATACTTATTACTTTGAAAGTTTAAAAATAAATACCTATGTCTAGTTTTAGTAATTAAGTACTAAATTTACAGTCTACACCACCGGAAATAATAAGTGAAGCACAAAATGTTATTGACAGCCTTACCATGTAAGTCCAAAAAATACATGTTGGCTTACCAAAGATTTATACTTACACTAGAAAAACAACAAAAACACGCAGTCATTTTAACAAAATGTGTTTTCCTCGCAAATATGTTATAAAACATCGTATGACATACGTGCGCTTTGATAATTACAGCCCTTATATCATAATGTACCTGCTCACTTAAAATTACCACTGTCAATAGTTTTTTAGGGTTAAGGGTACCTTGATATAGCAGCTCTAGATTCGAAGATAACGAAACTTTGAAAAAAATTATTAAGTACCTCAGACGGGAACTTCCCAACTCAGGTACTTAGGAGGAAACACTACGTCGACGTGGCATGCAAAATTCTCATACAAAACACAGAAAAACGATGTAGTCCTCTGTTTCCTCCTTCAGAACTGGACCAATTTTTATTACACTTTCAGCATCGGTTAAAGAAAGAGATTTTCTATGTCTGTATTTTTTTTGCATTAAGTTATTTATTTTAATAAACAGGAGAGGAGCCTTCAACGTTTAGCGAAATCACTCCTTATAAGGCGTCTTCAGAAACATTAAGTGGCTGGTTTAAATATCAAACATACAGACATATAAAATCTCTTTCTTTAACCGATGCTGAAAAAGTAATAAAAATTGGTCCAGTTCTGAAGGAGGAAACAGGGGACTACGTAACGTCTTTTTTCTGTGTTTTGCATGAGAATTTCGCATGCCACTTCGACGTAGTGTTTCCTCTTAATATTGAGCCGAACGCCTGACTATTCGGCCACTAAGGCGAGTAGAATATATTTGAGCCATATTAATTTCGGCTGAGTACAAAATCATCACGTTGCCTTTTTAAATTAATAAGTATGTATTTTAATTAATCTAACAATTTTTAACGAAAAAAAAACATATTGTCCTTCACGTTATGACAAAAACAAAATTAAATACAGAACAATGCCAAAACTTGATCCAATGTAAACAAGAAGAACTAATTATAGAAAAAAAATACAAATAGAAATGGCTCAGCGCTCAACCTGCGGACAATAATTAAGTACTCAGGAAGAATGCGCTGTTTCATTTAATTAAACATATTCTCCGCATTCTCTTTGCCCTATAGTGTAATGGCATACCTACTCTCATTGCAGAGACGCTCTATAACCGAATGACATTGGCATTTATAGGATGAGGAAATGATGATCATATAGGAATGTATGTGCTGGTGTAAGGTGTAACTACATTAAATGTAATTTTTAGTAGAGATTCTTGATTGTAAAACGACAATATATGTAATTTTTTTACAATAATTTGAATGAAAAGCCATCTTCATTTTTTATTACTTTGTTTACGGTACTATAAAGTATCTTAAACTTACATTATTTAATGATAATTGTAGATATGAAACTTTACCCACTGGACAGCATATTTTGTTTTCAGTTTACTAGATTCCTAGAACTAAAAGCTATAAAACTAATTTTTTAGCTTTTACTTCTAGGGCCTCGATCTCTAAGCCCAACCGAAACTTCGTTGACCCGTAGTTCGTCGTGCAATGCGCGCGCGCTGCTGTGTTTTTACAAGCGATCAGCACAGTGTATACACACACAACAGTGTACGACGAATTAAGAGTCAACAAAGTTACGGATGCACTTAGAGAACCATCAATTCTTAGAGTAGTATTACTCTAATCTTACTATGCAAAATTCGTATGGGAATTTTGCATAGTAAGATTAAAGTAATACTGCTATATGAGGTGACAGTAGGGCCACAGAATAATATTACTTATTAGTCTAAGATCCGAGTATAGAACGACCTTCACCGGGAAGGTTAATGGATGAAAACACCAATGTTATGACAGGAAAAAATAGTCAACCTAACGTTTGTATAATCTATAGGCTTCATACTTTCGATTGGTACCTACGTAATTTATCTATTATCGAAACAAGTACAATATTTAAAAAAAAAAAACATATTTAATTAATCATATACTGGACTGAATTTTTTCAGCCAACCCACTCGGAATATATTTTTTAACACATTAAATTTGATATAAAATACTTTTCATCCATTAACCGGCTCGGTGAAGGTCGTTGTATACTCGGATCCTCTACTACACTCGGCGTCAAAAAAATCGCACCTCTTAGAAAATCACTTTCAAATGTCATTTACTCTTGATATGCACATGCAGTCGCATTAATTATGATTTTATTTACAAGGTTACTTAATTAACTTAATAAAAAACATTACTTTTCATTATCAAATAAAACCTAATGCAACAAATAAAGTGTCACAAAAATTCGATGCAAATTTTGCTACCCGTGAGAGTTGCTAGTTGCGCTTCCTTTGTGGGTATAAAACGGTCAACACGGGTTCAATGTGGGTCATTCGCTATTCAACCGTTGAAGAGGACACACGCACAGATTTTGATGGATACCACAGCTGATAAAGCCGCTCAAGTGGTTGCACTACTGCAATCAGGGGTGCGGCAGTGTGATGTCGCCCGGCAACTGAACCTGAGCCGTTATTCCGTTCGAAGAGTGTACCAGCGCTTCATAGAGACCGGTGGCTATATCCGCAGACACGGTTCGGGTAGACGTCGCTGCACTTCGGAAAGAGACGACCGGTTCGTTGTGTCGAACTCTTTGAGAAATCGTTTCTCCAACGCTGTTGAGTTGCAACAGCAGCTCCAGGCAGTTCGCAGACGCACCGTAAGCGTATCTACGGTTAGAAGAAGATTGAAGGAGAAGAAGATAGCGGCCCACAGAGCTGCTACGGGTCCAAAATTGACTGCAGCGCATCGGCGAGCCCGCTTGCAGTTTGCTCGTGACCACGTCGATTGGACCCTTGAGCAGTGGAGAGCTGTTCTCTTCTCAGACGAGACGCGAGTGTGTCTTTTCTGCAACGACCGACGGAGAAGAGTATACCGGAGGCAGGGTGAACGTTTCGCCCAAGCCTGCATCCAGGAGACGGTGGAATATGGTGGCGGATCCTGCATGTTCTGGGGCGGTATGTCTGCTGCCGGCAAAACCGACCTTGTCTGCGTCTCCCGGACTGGAGGTGCTCGCGGACAAGGGTCGCTGACTGCTCGCCGCTATGTCACTGAGGTCCTGGAAGTGCATGTGGTCCCCTTTGCCGAATCTTTTGGCGAGGGGTTCACATTAATGCACGACAACGCTCGCGCTCACACTGCAGGCATCGTGAGCGACTTCTTGCAGAGGTCCCAAATCTCTGTGATGCAGTGGCCAGCGCGAAGTCCGGATCTGAATCCTATAGAGCACCTCTGGGACCATCTTAAACGTAAGGTTCGATCTCGGGATCCAGCTCCTTCGACTCTACAGGAGCTCCAAGACGCGGTGATTGAAGAATGGGGGCTTATCCCTCAAGAAGAGCTCCTGAAGTTGGTGAGGTCCATGAGGGACCGTATGGAAGCCGTGATCAGGGCAAGGGGGGTAACACTAGATTTTAAGTTAATTTTAAGACACTTTTTGTACATTTTTCTTTGTAAATTATCTGTTGTTAATTAGGACTTAATTAAGGATTTTTATTATTTTATTAATTTTAATGTTGTTTGTATAATTATAATTAAACAGAAAGTTAAATTTAATTGTTTTTTGATACTCCTTTTTGTTACCTTTCTAATGATACCCAACACTATCCTCTACATAAGGTTTAAGAATTTTTAAAGATGATTTTTAAAAGGTGCGATTTTTTTGACGCCGAGTGTATATGTTCTTACCTTTCACTACAGACGATTGACAGCAAGGGAAAGTCCACCCGCTATTGTCCTCAGGCCGCCCCTGTCTGCATTCTTTGTTTGTATATTAATTGGCGCGCGTGGTATGAGTGTTTTGATGTTATTTTGTTTTGTGTTTTGTTTTAATAACTAATAATAAAAACACAAGAATAATTTCACTTAGAAGAAGAATTAGAATAATTTCACTAAGAATTTAAATTTCACTTAAGTTAGTCATCATTGCAATGTTTTTTCAATAAGCAGAACGAGTTTCAATGCCAATCAAAAATGTTCTTCAATTGTTATTGATTTATGATTATGAGTGAGATTGACACATAAAAGAGTAACATTTTAATGATTAATGTTTTATATTTTGCTTAAATATACTTAAGAGGCCTATTACATTTTGAATGTGATTTTTGCGTAAAATGCCCATTTTCGCATTTTAAAGTAATTTTGCAGTTGTATTTATCGTTTTTATCAAAATAGGATTATAAATTTGTGCTTAATATTACAAATCTCCATTCTATGAGCATAAGTTGAATTCGGACGGCCGGCGCATCGCATTTTGTAGGAATTTTGCAGTTGTGTTTATCGTTTTTATCGAGATAGGATAATAAATTCATTATAAAATCTTTATTCCTCATGAAGTAACAATTACTCTGGTATAAATTTTGCTCAATAATATTATCGTAGATAGGAGAAATTCACAGTTAACTTATAGCGATTTTGAAGTTTTATGGTTTAGAATAAGATTTTTTTCCTATATAATATCAATGATATCTAAAAATTCCGAGGCCGCTACGCACTATTCGACTATATAATAGATAACATTATAATTTTTTTATTACACTTCTCTACAACAGTAGTTCAATCGATGAGCTCAAAAAAGTGCCTTCGCGCACTTTATAAAAATCTTTCTCTGCAATTTTGGGTTTAATTAAAAAGTTAAGCAAAATTTACAAAAAGCGAGGCCACTACGCACTATTCCAATAGCTATTCTACACTATTCAATAAGTCATAATTGTTAATGTATTTTTGTTTCTGAGATCCATAACGCCAAAATTGGCCATTTTACGCAAAAATCACAGTCGAGATGTAATGGCCTCTTAAGTAAAATTTTAAACACTTGCGTGGTTCTATTCCCGCCTGAGGTTGTCGTCTTTTTTTCAGTGTTTAAAATTTTAATGATGTTTCCGATGTTTCATTAAAAACTAATCATCATTTTCTCCTTTCATCATTTACTCCTTCCGTCGTTCACTCCTTTCACCATTTATTCAATTATTCATTTATTTCTCTCCATTCATTCATAAATTCTACAACTAACTACCGTAACAAAAACCAATACCCCCGTAAACATTATGTAACAACAATAATATTGCTACACCGATCTATTACTGTAACAGAGGCCCGCTTCAAGGTCATCCAACCAGATTTTTGGCACACTTTACGCTCCGTAACGGTGATAACCGGTAATCGGACCGGTCATTCGCACACCACACTGTTACGCCGATTCGATATAGCAATAATACCGGTTTTCCGTGGATAACACAGTTTTGGAATTGTCACAATAATAGAACGGAGTGTTTCTTCAAGTTTTGTAATTTAACGGTTTTTTAAAGGACGTTAGGAAATCATTACTTATAATATGTTGTTTCGCTGTTAGTTATCATATCACTGTTATCACAGAACGGTGTCTAAAAACTAATGCATCTAATAACTTTTAACCCCCGACTCAAAAAGAGGGGTGTTATGTACATTGATAACGGGCGTAGATCCCAGATCGGATGTAGTTGCTACATTATGAGTCTTTGCTAGTGCCGGTCGGGAAGTCTAAGCTAGCTAGTGTTCTAGGCGTCTCCAGCGTCGTGACTATCTCTATTGGTTTACATGTAAAAACAACGTCAAAGAACAAGAACAACAAAACTTTTGGATCAAAAGTAACCCCCTTACTTATAAAGTTCTCAAATTATGTAACGTGTTTTTTTGTTTTCTTGCATTTCTTGCTAATTCTAAAAGCTATGGTTATTATTACACGAGCGAGTATCTGGGAGTGGGGTCAACACTGTTAGTTAGGAAGACGATAGAGTCACATAGAGGCGGCGCAAGAAGTTGAAAATATATATTTTTTTAAATCTGACCCATACTTTTTTGCGTAGTTTAATTTCAATTTTTGCGCAGTTTCATTAATACGTTGTATACGGAATACCACTAAAACGGTCATTATAAATGCTCGTTGACCATCGTATTTAAAAACTAAACTGGTACAAATGATACAGCTATCACTTACGATAACGTAATGCGTCGTTCGTTAGTTATTTATTTAGGGTAAGTATTTCACAACCCGTTTTAATGTAAAAGTTACACGTGCTTCGCCTCTGCGGCCTAGTGCCGCCCGCCCCAAAATTGGGTGGTCCTGGGTTCACTTACTCTTGAAACCGATCCCGATCGATTGAGATTGATATTGTGAAATTTCGTACTTAATTAATTAATAAATTAAGAAAATAAATTAAAAAATTAATTATGACACCAGCGTTAATTTGGATTTATATTGGGTGAACTAAATGACTCAATATTCTCGCAAAATGAATCCAAATTAGCTCTGGTGTCGTAACTTAGGAGTACGAAACTTCACAATGCAAATCTCGATCGATCTCGAGGGATTGGTTTCAAGAGTGAGGGATTATTCTGTGGTAAGGGGGCAGGTCGGACATAGATGCAATGATCATTGGTTGAGGTTTCCGGGTGAAGCCTTATCGTCACTTAGGTACCATCAAGTGAGATGAAGGCCAAGCCCTTGCACGTAGTAGAATAAAAAAAACCGAGTTTGTGATCACACATTCGTATTTGGCAATCATGTTGATTGGCCTACCGCCAAATTCGATGAAGTTTGTTTGTAAACAAATTAATTACAATTTTTTGTGAAAATAGAAAAAATTTAAATCTTTCGTATTTAAATTTTTTGTTGAATGAGTTTCACGAGAAAACCACTAAAGATGGTGTCTTTCTCTTCTAGTAAAAATCCAAGTGACACATGTAGTAGGTACTTACAACAATACAATTATTTATTTCGTTGTTGCAAGTATTGCAGTTTGTCCTTATTTCCAGCGGCCTCTGCACTAAGACAAGCTTATTGATACGCAGCATCCAGACAAAATATACAAAACAAATTATTTGGTGGACACCCAGTTCAAACATTGTTATGTTGTAATTTTAATAATACAATAAAAATATGAGTATACTAGCGGCCGCTCGCGGTTTCACCCGCGTGGTTCCGGTTCCGGTGGGAATATCGGGATACAAAGTATTCTATGTGTTAATCCAGGTTATAAACTATCTGTATGCCGAATTTCATCCAAATCCATTCAGTAGCTTTTACGTGAAAGACTAACAAACATCCACCCATACTTACAAACTTTCGCGTTTATAATATTAGTAGGATGTATGTTGTAAGAATGACTTGATTTCAATGAACCACTCCTATGTGGGTTAGTAAATAGGCTAATAATAACAATTAACTGTAAATTTTTCAAATCTCTAGATTTTTTTTAATTGGCCTCCAAACTTCATTATGAAGATGGCACCCAATGATGATGATGATGATAAGTTGGAGGCCACTCCTCCGGTCTAAAGTCTAGTCCAAGTCTAGACCGTGACTTCGTGACGATGTCAGCAACTCGACACCTGCACAAAACATGCCAAATTTTCGTGCATGACAAACAAAGAAATATTCAATATAATAGATAGATAAACCCTTGACGTACTGACGTAAATGGCTAAGGTGCACAACTAGCACGTCACAACTTTTTGCCGTATTCTTTGTTCGAATATTATTGACGTGAGTTAATTTACTTTTAATCACGGAAGCCACCGGCAAATATCAGTCATGAGACAACTTATTACTCACTTTACATTTCGACTTTTTCTTATATATTGGTAGCTTCTGTTCAATTGGTACAGGTGTAAAGACAAGTGTCATTAAATCTTTAAAAAAAAACTACACAATGTTTTTTTAAAGATTTAATGACGTGCGTGGTCCTAAACCCAATACCTATCAAGTAATAAGTCTTTTGCTGTCACTTTCATAAGTATATTTTATTTATTTATTTATTGTGATAAAAAACGACAAACATCCATTACATTTATCACACTATTAATTACAACTGATATAATGATAATAAAGTCATTCGACATCCTCGCTATCCGGGTTGCCAGTAAAGCTCCTTTGGACACTAGTTTTTCACAATATTTTAATAATGGCGGCATTATTTGTGACCGATGAAAAATCAAAATCAATGTTGGCGTCACGGAGTGCATTGAGGTGGCGCAGATGTCGAACTATTAGTACAGTGATAAATAGAGAGGGAACACATTTAATTTGTCATTAAAATTTAATTGACGTCTCTGAGTACGGCAGTTAATGATGGAGGCATTGGCTCTACTTACCTTGTAAGTAAGTTTATTTGCAACTTTTGGTGAGTTATGGCGCAATCACTTTTATTTTGGAAGAAGGTGGTATGAGGTTCAAGAGTTCTTTAATGCACTCGTCTTTCATAACATCGTGCTTGTCCGTTTAGGATACTCTTGACTCTCTATCAGGAGAGGATAGGAGAAGTTCTTCTGAAAGGTCTGGTCAAGAGTGTGTATTACACACTATAAGTAGTTATATTAACTCGATCGATTAATAAAAAAACTCAAACTAAAAGTTACACATTTTCCGCTTTGTAGAGCCTCACTAGCGTTACATAATGACAGGTTTGTTTTGATGATTAACATAACCAGCGGAAAGATACTAACGGAGACCTTGTCGACACGGATGCCCAATCAGCATGCCAGCATGCCACTTTCTCTGTATTAATTTGCATTGTATTACGGTTAACAGCCCACTCAGCCATTTATTACCTCATCATCAGTCTATGAACGTCCCACTGCTGGGCACAGGCCTCCCACATGCAACAGCACGGCCATAACCTACCACGCTAGCCCAATGCGGGTTGGTTGATATTTTTTACGACTGCCCTCTTACGGCTGACCCTCCCTATCTACCGACCACTAAAGATAGGGTTTTGCAGCTGGAACCACGGGTCCAGCTGTATTTTGCTCAGTGATACTACGGGGTTCCGGTTCGTGCCGCCCGCTGGTTGTGACCTTACCGGCGGCGCCTCCGGCGGGATCTTGACATGGGTTGGACTCGTAGTGGCTTGTGGTTAGTTGTAGAGCTTGGGAAAGTTCGTTTTGTCCTGGTCCTGCGAAAAGTCCTGTGGGGAACATGAGTTTCATTTTAAATTGGCAGCTTTGTTCGGTGATTCTCATTGCACATTGCTGTCGACATCTCCGGTACTAGTCTGGATAACTAGTAGAGGCGATGCCGTAGCCTCCTGTCCAGCCAGCCACGTAGGACGTGGAAACTGGATAGACTCCCGGATGGGTTCCGAGAAGTGAGTGTGTGAGTGCTTACTACTCCGCGATCAAAGTGGACATTTGGAAGTTGACTTTAGAGTTGACGACCCGAGCAGTGGCAACTGCGAGTTGTACTCTTCGTACAACGAGTTACGGTTACCTATCTGGAAAATAGGCAGTGAACCAAACGTGTTCATGGGGAAATTCTCCCGAGACACTGTCTTTTGAGTACCGAAAGAACGCTCGCTTCGCCGGCTTCTGATTTGGTGTCAAGACCTAACGCAGATGGTCTCCTGCGCGAGTTGATTTTTGGCACAGTTACGTCTGGCACTGCTTGTATAACCTGACGGTTGGTCTCGAGGTACCAGTATACAGTGTGTTTGGGATAGGGCTAGCGATATTTTAAGGTCATGTTATACAATCAATTTTGTGTAGGAAGGCATCCCCCCCTTGAGCATTTATGGTATTTTGATAAAATGGCCGCTATTTTAAATTTTTAGGATTTTTCTTTCTGTTGCTGTAGAAAAAACATCCTGAAAATTTAAAATAGCGGCCATTTTATCAGAAGGCCATAAATTCTCAAGAGGGGGATGCCTTCCTACACAAAATTGATTATATAACATGACCTTAAACTATCGCTAGCCCTATCCCGAACACACTGTATATAAAACTTAGTGATGTACGGAGGGGGAAGCCCTCTTGTGGCAACTACCGGACCAACGAATACCTTCCGAAGCACGGAGGAGCTAGAGATGTTTTTAATTTGGTAACCCACCCAGTGACCCCGCATGGCGAAAGTGGATTAACGACGATCGTAAACCGCTGCGCCTATCGAGTTCCTCAAGGACATTTATACCAATTTTTTTAAAGACGTAAAGGAGAATGCCAGGCTTGTATTGACAAATGTCCTGATTTCAATATTTTTGCGTTAGCCGTTATAAAAATAGCTTTGCCTAGTTTTGAATGACTTAGTTGCCAACTCATGTTAAAATCAGTTTTTGCTATTCAGCAATATTGAATAATTAAACTATTATCAAAAGTGAAGACGTAACAACAAGAGTTTATATTAGAACCCTACGCCTTAAAATAATTTAGACCTAATAAACGTTAAACGGAAAAGAATTATATAAATATTATGTTGTCTGTTTTTGATTGGAAATCTAGTTTATAGGTTTATAGGTTTAAATAACATATAAGAATTTGTTACAGTCAGTGCTCGTAGTACTACGTAACTTGCTTAATTATTTCTTGTCAATAAAATATTGAGGCAACCATGCAAACATTATAAAAAGCAAGTATTTTTAATTATGAAATTACCGAAGTACAGTCAGTATCAAAACGATTGTATCCATTATCGTAAGTAGGTACTTACCTATAATAGTGGGGTGTAGTGGGATATTGGTGTCTGTTCTACCAGCTGCTCTTACATAAGACCTTAGCAACAGTCATAAATTCATCGATATCCTATAAACTTTCGCCGGTGGCTGCAAGAAGCTGTAGCACGCAGCGGCTACACCCTGACCCTGGAAACCACGTCAGCTCGTGGGCTAAACCGGTTGAGGGGCTTGTATTGTCTATCATACAAGTCATGCGGTTACTCCCCGCATATAGTGCAAACAGTCTACCTCGGCTGTGAAGGCAAATCACTGCTAATAAGCACCGAATGTTGGCGGATCTTGCGAGGTAGCAAGGTATTGTGGAAGACCAAGGGCGACAATAGGAGTCATAAGTTATTGTTGGCCAGACACTCCATCTGGCTCTCTTCTAGTCGTAGCCGTTCTCCGTTCCACTGGGTAAAAGGGAGTATGGACGAGAGAGTGACTTTGTGTTTGCGCACACACTTAGGCACTATAATATATTCCTGCGTACTAGACCTGGCTCAGTGTTATCGGACTCCGAGATTTAAAGTCCTACGGCGATGGGTAGAGGTAGAGAGGTCCAGCAGTAATGCTAGCCGGGCTTTGTCTGATATCTGCACGTAGGCGACCCAGAGAGAGTGGTCGTTCTGGCACTGCACAGGGGTGACAGTGTAGTTGGGCAGCACCCTCGGTGACGAAGCAGATCTTTTCAGAGAGGCACTGCTTCCTCCGCTTAGCCGGAGAGGGGACTAGAAAAGGTGTCCCAAAAGTTGCTCACCCCACTGTCAAATGGGAGGTAGTAACCACGGCTGCCTCTGCATCCATATTCATCGTGGTCGAAGACACAATAAAAAGGTACAAAAATGCTCAAATCAATTTATGACTTTTGGTACGTGGAATGTGCGCAATAGACCTACTAATATGTGCCCTGAAAGAAAAACCGCAATCGTTGCTAGAGAACTGAAGCGCTATAATGTTGACATCGCTGCGCTTAGCGAACCACACTTAGCTGATGAAGGCGAACTGATAAAGCACGGTGGTGGCTATACCTTCTACTGGAAAGGGACCGCAGCTGGTGAACACAGACGATCTGGAGTTGGTTTTGCTATTAAAACTGAAATAGCTGCAAAACTAGGTGAACTTCCTGTTTGTATATCGGATTGAGTTATAACTTTACGTCTACGGCTGAATGATTGCAACTTCCTAAACATTATCAGTATCTATGCTCCTACTTTGGACAAAACGGATGAGGTAAAAGATCAGTTCTATGAACAGCTAACCCAAGTCAGATATAAAGATGTTCTGAAAAGACATATGCAGCGATGCAACGTAGACCATTCTCGTTGGGAAAGTTTAGCTAAACAACGGACACAATGGAGGCATACATTGCAGCAGCATGTAAGACTATTTGAGGAACAGAGGAGGCCAGAACTAGACAACAAAAGGGACTTGTTAAAAAATAAAGCACCCTCCTCAATAACCTATGATTACATAAACGGTACCCTAACATGTCCTCATTGCAACGAACTTTTACGGCTAAAATAAGATACATTAGTCACCTAAGGGCCCACCGTAGTTAAACTTATAGATGAGCAATGGTCACCGTAGCCGAAATCGGCCAAGGGAGGATTATTATTATATAATACACAAAAACCTCTTTTGCCTTATGATATCAAAATGATAATATCGCACCATCGACAACGGTAGAACAAGGGCACAAAGTTAAAATGGCAAACCTTACTTGGTATCTTAATTTTATCATCGAATGATAAAAATGACCGACAAAAGTTTTACAAGACACTTCGATTCAAACAAAAATTCATTTTCAACTTATACTTTGAGAATTATTTTACCTGTATTGTTGATTGTTTATATTTTCGACCATTTACATGATGACTGTTTACAGCGTTTGTTAAAAAAGCGAATATTTCCAACGTTCTCACTTAAAAAACTATTCACATCACGGCCAATCGCAAGCCCATGATGAAAGGTTGTTTAAGATTTCCGTTCTCATTGTGAATAAAGACATGTCGTTAGCAAATGTCGTTGATCCACCTCTTTCCTTCCTTACTGGGGCAATGGAGCTGATAATTAGGTTTGAATTCTATCAATTACACGACAATTTACAATTGTCCCATACTACAGAACACTTTAAACGACTACTTCATTTGTTTTTCTTTGTTTCCTACTCCTTTCTAAGCAGATACCAACACGTTATAAAGTAACTTATGCGCTTAATTTAAAGTTAGTTGGTTTTGTATTACAGTTTTTATATAGCCAGTCAATAAGTTAGAGGTGTTTTGTTGTTATACCTATCTATTTTTTAGCTTGTGGTATTCACATATTAACTCCATTGGGTTATTAAACGATAATTTGAAAATAAATACTTAATAAAATTTTCTACGCGCGTGTACCCCACATTCCCTTTTTAATTTATTTATTACTGTTATAATATATTAAACCTTTGTTTTAAGCTGTTTCTAAACGCCTTACGGATGACTTAAGCAAGTCTTCCTTCTCATTAGAAGCCAGGTCAGTATCGATTCGCAATCAACCTCGTTACAAAAGCGTTATCGACGTGACACGAATTAAATGGCTGTTGCCACTGCGCGCGCGCAAAGTCACCAAGTTCACACGCAGGCCTCGACAGTGTCCGCGATAAGGCCCGTACCTACACACGCAAAGGAGTTGGGGGTGGCTCATTAAAAGAATACTGACCCATTTCTTGGGTGTCGTAAAAGGAGACTAACGGACTAAAGCACCAAATACACACAACAGCAAAGAGCGGCGATGGGTTCACCACCTGCCACGCTGAACATGTTCAGTTGTTATTTAGTGAAATGTGGAAAATGGCAGAGGACTTCTTGTACGGTCCTAATTGCCTAGTACCTGATTAAAGTTGGGGATAATTATAGTTGTGAGTGTAACACCAAAAGCTGTAGGTCTACTCTCCATGTGCATTCAAGACTCTCATAATTTTTAATACCTCTGTTACTGTTATAAACTTGTAAATCAAACCTCGTTTATTATTAATAAAGTTAAAAAAAAACCGGACAAGAGCGAGTCGGACTCGCCCACCGAGGGTTCCATGTTCCATACTAAAGGTGCTTAACATAAAAAAAAAATTTTATTCTTCATTAAAAATCGAAATTTAATACTTACATCATAGAAATTATTAATAATCTGTTTAAGCTTGTGCCAATTAAGCACTTTCATATGATACCCCACATGACACGGTTAACTCAATTTAAAATTTGGACTGCCCGCCGCCGCGCCGCCGTTCCTGGCATAAGGACCCTTTTTTTTAATGATTTAATTACAAATGTATAGTTTTCAGATTTTTCTTGTAGTATACATGCTGTCAAAAAGGTTTCGGGAACGGATGATTTGTTTAGATTCCAAATTCAATTTTTTGTTTCTTTTTGTTGTTAGGTACATTGGCACAAATTTTAGCGCGGAGTTTGAGTTGTATCTGTTATTTAGAGTAAATACAGTGCTGTTTTTAGTTAGTCTAGTGTGTATTGCGAATTTCATAATGAATAAAAACATCGAACAAAGAGTTTGTCTTAAATTTTGCGTCGCTCATGGAATTACGTGTTCGGAGTTCGGAGTCACTGAAAATATTACAGAAGGCTTACGGTGAATCGACTTTATCAAAAACACGTGCTTATGAGTGGTACAAAGCGTTCAAAAGCGGTCGAGATATGATTTTTAGATTTGCTTCGCTCTGGTAGGCCATCTACGTCTTCAACTGAAGTTAACATCGCAAAAGTGAAGGAAATGGTGACTGAAAATCCTCATTCAAGTTTGAGAGAGATTAGCCGCTGAACTTTCTGTGTCTCACGAGTCGATCCGTACCATTTTAAATAATCACTTGGGTATGAAACATGTTGCCGCTCGGCTATTCCCAAAAGACCTGAATTTTCTCCAAAAACTCAATCGCATTAGAGTCGCTGAGGACATGCTAGAACGAGTCAATTCCGACCCAACATCTCCCAACATTCATGCAACGCATTCTTACTGGTGACGAAACGTGGGTTACGAGTTTGACATGCAAACTAGTCAACAAGCTTCGGAGTGGCGCCTTCCGACTGAACCGAAACCGAAAAAACCACGCCAAAGTCGATCAAAAGTCAAAGTCATGTTGACTGTTTTCTTTGACTATCGCGGTGTTGTGCATTTGGAATTCTTGCCGGAAGGTCAACGGTAAATAAAGAATATTACTTGAGCGTTATGCGGCGTTTAAGAGAGAAAATTCGACGAAAAACGCCTTTGTGGAAAGAAAATTCTTGGAATTTGCACCACGATAATGCGCCTTCGCACAAGGCCATCATTGTGAACGGATTTTTTACCAAAAACTCAACAACCAACATCGAGCAACCACCTTATTCACCAGATATGGCTCCAGCCAACTTCTTTTTTTTTCCTAAACTCAAATTACCACTTCGTGGTACCGGTTTTCATTCGGTAGAAAGGAGAATTCGCGGCGAGAACTGAACTCAATTCCGAAAAAGCGTTTAAAAAATGTTTTGATTATTGGATTATTCGTTGGCGTAAGTGTATTGTTTCTGAAGGAGCATACTTTGAAGGCGATAGAATAAATTTGGATGAATAACTAACATTTTGTGTATTATTGATCTTTTCCCGGTACTTTCTTGACAAAGTAGTATGACGGTAATACTTGCCAAATTTCATAGTTCTAGGTCAACGGAAAATACCCTTTAAAATTTGATTCTCTTGAGAGTGTCGAAAAATACGTTTTTTGCGGCATAAACAGCCGTATCTTTTTTACGTTATCTTAGGAGTTTGATTTTCTCACAACTTCAAGAGACTGTAGACCTGAGTATATCGTTTTAATTTCAACTAGATACCTCCACGCGTTCCCAATAAAGGGTCTTGACAGACAGACAGACAGACGGACAACAAAGTGATCCTATAAGGGTTCCGTTTTGTCCTTTTGAGGTACGAATCCTAAACTAATAAAATGTTATTTGTGGACATAGCAAGCAATGGAAAGCCGTGGCACAGTATAATAGAAGTAGACGATTATTGTTCTATGGTGCCGCCCCCGGGATACGGGCGAAATATAATGAAGTATATTTAGCTAGTGTATGTAGAGTAATTGTTTAGGATAACATATTGTTTGCATTTTTATGTGCTACTTGTTTTACTAGCTCAATATCGTCCGTCTATAATTTACATTTTGTTTATTATCGTACCTAGGTACGGTTACAGAATTTTCAATGTCAAGATAATCATCGGTGAATTCAAATTTCCACGCGCAGTATTTGAACTCAGACCTCTGACATGCCGGGTCTGGAAAACCAACTAACTACGATGTACAGTAACAAAGGCACCTTCATTCAACATCAACACGTCAACGTCACCAAAAAACATACGTAACATTGTTTTACTTGTCTGTTGTGTTTTACCGAATTGTTATTCATTTGCAAAGAAATTTGCTTAAACGAAACACCCATATTTATGTCTACGTTATATTCATCCAGGTCTCTAGACAACTACTCAGTGACGCCTTTAACCAGGCCTCCTACCGCCACCTCGTCATGCATCGACCGCAGCCTGCCGACGGTGATCTACACCTTCGGGTACCGAGGCAAGGTGGCCGGCCCAGCCACCACAGCCATCATGGGCGCTTACCTGGCCACCAAGAAAAGGAACGTCATCCTTTTAGACTGGGAAGAGGAGGCTAGGAGCGGTCTGCTGGGTATACCGCTGGGGTATATACTGACTGCTGTGCCTAATGCCAAAAAGGTTAGTAATTGTAGTTTATTTGGTTACTATGACTTGGCCACGAGTATGGGCTCTATTTCATTAGGACACCATGGTAGCGCAACCAGTCGCCGCCACCAACAAAATATAAGTATACGGCTGTATGGGGAGGGTATCTCACCCGGCAACCGCTTGGTTGCGCTAGACCTGTATCATTTGATGACGGCGGCGACTGGTTGCGGCACTATGGTGTCCTAATGAAATAGAGACCTAACGCTACGCTATGTCCTCATGTACGGGTGAAATACCTATATCATATTTAAATACATCCCGCTGGAGTTCATGTTTCCCGGAAAGATAGGCCGGAGAACAGCTTTCCAGGTTGGTGTACCATATTGTTCTTCTGTTATGTGGTTTATCCGTATCCTTGTCACCAAAATTGGTTACCGTCGCCATAATTGAGGGCACATTACACAGCTGATCAACAAACAAAAATCATAAAAAAAAAAATTGCAGACGCTGATCGAAATCGGTCAAGAGGATCATCACAAGCCATTCAATTCAATTTCTTTATTTTGCATTAAATGTCGTACACCACTTTTTAATAGGATCACACACAGCTAACCAAAAGCTTATAATGCTATATAAATATCTACCGATACTTCCTCTCATTTTCCTCTTTTCCCTCTCTTTCATAGTTTTTTTTATAGCAGAAGGAGGCAAACGAGCAAGCGGGTCACCTGATGGAAAGAATCACCGCCGCCAATGGGCACCCGCAAAACCAGAGGAATCGCAGACGCGTTGCCGGAATAGGCTCGTTTAGTGAAGATCACTAAGTCGTAACGTTAGCTGACTGAAGTTGTTTGGCGCGCCCACTTCTAACTGAGGAGAGCACTACCAGCAGTTTACTGTTTGGGTCGTTGACTCTACAAATTCCATGTCCTTTTTAGTAGCATTAATGACTAATGAGTTATGTTATAAAGCGCACTGACTTCTCGGCACAATATCACAGAGTAGTAATAAAATACTTGAAGTCTAGCGTAGTAGGCGTTTCGAACTAACATTATTAATAGTCGAATTAATAAATTAACGAACCGATTTGTCAAAACAGGATGTTTGGAACTAACGTTACATCGTCCCAATATCTAAATAAAAATAAAACGATGTCATAAAAAACATCGTAGTTGGAATTATCGACACATCGTGTTCGAATAAAAAAAATTAAACCACTAACTTTAGAACTTATGTAGGGAACCCATTTGGGTTGGTAGATAGGGACATATAGCAGTGCCTATTACATCTCGAATGTGATTTTTGCGTAAAATGCCCATTTTCGCATTTTGTAGTAATTTTGCAGTTGTATTTATCGTTTTTATCGAAATAGGATAATAAATTTGTGCATAATATTACAAATATCCATTCTGTGATGTGAGCATAAGTTGAATTCGGACGGCCGGCGCATCGCATTTTGTAGTAATTTTGCAGTTGTATTTATCGTTTTTATCGAAATAGGATAATAAATTCATTATAAATTCTTTATTCCTCATGAAGTAACAATTACTCTGGTATAAGTTTTGCTCAATAATATTATCGTAGATAGAAGAAATTCACAGTTAACTTATAGCGACTTTCGAAGTTTTTTGGTTTAGAATAAGATTTTTTTCCTATATAAAATCAATGATATCTAAAAATTCCGAGGCCGCTACGCACTATTCGACTATATAATAGATAACATTATAATTTTTTTATTTCACTTGTTTAGAAAATTAGTTCAATCGATGAGCTCAAAAAAGTGCCTTCTCGCACTTTATGAAAATCTTTCTCTGCAATTTTGGGTTTAATTAAAAAGTAAAGCAAAATTTACAAAAAGCGAGGCCGCTACGCACTATTCCAATAGCTATTCTACACTATTCAATAAGTCATAATTGTTAATGTATTTTTGTTTCTGAGATCCATAACGCCAAAATTGGCCATTTTACGCAAAAATCACAGTCGAGTGTAATAGGCCTCTTAAGCCTCTTACAAAAAATATTCAGAAAGCGTCCGATTGTAAGTTCCATATCCATAATAGTACCCACTTAGTGTATTTTTAACTGTTACGTTTGTACCCTTCGATCAACATAGTTTATCGATGTTTGTACCTTACGGGTTATATACGAGTACGAGTAACAGGTCATCATGTACTTTCGTAGATAATTACTGTATTGTATTGTGTGATAGTAATACCTAACTATAAACATAAGTGCAATAAACAAATAACAATAAATTTTAACATAAAACCTTAATGGATTTACAGATAGGCGAGGAGCTGGGAGAGTCCCTGGTAAAGATGGCGCGCGCTGGTCTGAACATGACAGACGTGCACCTCCTGGGTCACTCGCTCGGCGCTCACATCATGGGGTACGCCGGCAGGCGGGCCCGGGCGAACGGATACGTTGTATCACGGTAACTGTTATGATATTTAAACCGCCTCTGTGGTCTAGTGGCTAAGCCACCGGTTTCAGACCCAGGGGCCCGAGTTCGATTCCCAGCGGGGGGTACATCTTTGTGTGTTCGGTTTGGTTGGTGGTAGGGTTGTTAAGTCCGCCTGGCTAGCTACCACCATCTTATCTAAGTCTGTCGCCATAACAACGATGTTTATAGCATTGTTGTGTTCCGGCAGTTTGAGATTAGATAGCCAGTTCCTCAGTGGTTGAGGATTCCGGGTGAAGCGCGCTTCCATCTTCGGCCTTATCGTCACTTACCATCAGGTGAGATGAAGGCCAAGCGCTTACCCGTCACCAATAAAAAAAAACCATTAAGGCGGTTCCCCTACCAGAACCCTCTGTTTTTGGCAGCTTTTTAATACCTATCTACTCGTTATTTGATGATAGCTAAAATAGTTTATAATAGGTAGTTAAAACACCTTAAACATGGTTGAGCGAAGCAATGGCTGATTCACATAATGTCATACTCGTGAACGGGTGCCGCCTGTGGAGGCTTGTGTGCTCTTGCAATCTTTTTTTATTGGTAGTAGTAATAATCTCTCTTTTTCTTGTTTCAAAGATAATGTAAGACGTTGTTTATGTTATTTTATAACACATTTGCTCGTAAAGTGGCTCTTATTACACCGATTTCAGTATCGTAATGTAATAAAATAAGTTTCGCACTAGTGCGGTAATGTAATTTAAAAATTAGTAACATTTGAATCTATAGACAACATAGGCCTTTAGCCCGTTAGTAGCTTTTACGACACCCAAGGGAAGAGAGGGGTTGGTAGTATTATTTTGATGAGCCCATCGCCGCTCTTTGCTGTTGGATGTATGTGCAGTCTTTAGTCCGTTAGTCTTCTTTTACGACACCCAAGGGAAGAGAGAGTTTGGTGGTATTATTTTGATGAGCCTACCTACGCTCTATGCTGTTGGACAAAGAAAAACATAATGTTGGCTTACCAAAGATTCATTCACTAGAAAAACAACAAAAAACGCAGTCATTTTCGGATTTTTTTTTTCCTCACAAATATGTTATAAAACGTCGTATGGCATACGTGCGCTTTGATAATTACAGCCTCTGCTTTCTTGTAGCCCTCGCCTACGGCTCGGGCTAGCAATATCGCCTCGGCTGTAATTTTCATCTTACCGCACTAATATCATAATGTACTATTAAATTGAGCAATACCTGTTTTTTTATTAGATATTCTTTTGTATGTGTTCTGTTGTCTTGTAATCGTATTTTCCAATTTGTATTGGTAAACGAAAGGGAGAAAAGAAATGCCCTTGCTGAGTTTCTTGCCGGTTCTTCTCAGTACAAGGCTCCCGTTCTATAGTAAGGACTTACGGACCGATGGCATAGCAACATTCACGTGCTCAATTATTGTAGCCTAAATTGAATAGGTAAATTATTTTAAAATTTGAAATTTGTGGTAAATCTCACTTTTCAGTATAACGGGCCTGGATCCAGCGCGCGCACTATTCGAAGGCTCTTTCGTGGTCCAAAGTGGCCTAGACCGGACTTGCGCTCGGTTCGTTGACATCATCCACAGCGACCCAGGCGGTTACGGCACCAGTGCGGCCACCGGCACCGTCGACATCTGGCCTAACTACGCGGGCAGCGGCGGCAGGCAGCCCGGCTGTGCTCCAGGGGACTTTGAAACGTTTAGCTCTGAAGGTAACAGTAAAGGTAACCCTACGAATTCCTGACCTGCCAGGGCAACGCTGACGGCAGGTGCTGTACGCTTATACAAGTATGCTTTGGCTTCTCTAATTACCTACCTACATGTATAATTACGGCAGAGAATAATAATCAATTTAACGGTTGTTTTGCTTGTACTATTATTTATTCTGTGGTTTTGCTTGCAAAACTAACTATATATAGCAAAAATAACACATGTGAAGATTAATTATTAATTTCGGCCGATAGACATAGGAAAATAGATAGAAATGATTAAGAGGGCAAGATTACGATGTGGAACATTTTGATTTTTTTTACTATTCAAACTTGTAGTCAAAACCATGGACATATTACTTATAAATTGTCCATGAGTCAAACACGATTTGTATAAGTAGATCAAGAAGAGGGCAAGATTACGATTTGGAACATTTTGAATTTTTTTACTATTCAAACTTGTAGTCAAAACCATGGACATATTACTTATAAATTGTCCATGAGTCAAACACGATTTGTACGTAGATCAATAAATGTAGATCTAATGAAAGTATCTAATTTATCTATGGAACTAACCGTCTTGCAGTTACTTCACTGCAATACAGATTCTAAATTCTTTCTATTTTACTATTTTAGTTTTTGTCTTTTGTAAAATGTAAATTGAACATTCATTTTATGACCTGTACAAGTTACCGAGAAGTTACCTAAGCAACTAAGTTGTGCAGGCCAATGAACGCATTTGCCGCTACCATTGCATTGTTTTAGCGAGGCTGGCATTACATGACCTCAGAACTTTTCGCACTGAAGGTAACCTTGACAACTAAATTACTTACTTATAGGTGCTGCGCAAACGTAGACACTTTCTGTTGTCGACACGGAACACTATCATACAAAAAAGCGGCAACTGACGTCAACTTGACTGAGTGGTAGAGCCACGCTGCGATGCAGCACGCATTGGGCCGGCTCGCCCGGCGTAATACCACCCTCTCACGAATATCCGGCGTGAAATAATGGCACATGGTGCTGTTGTGTTTCGTCTTGCCAGTGGGAGTTCCGGAGGCCCCTTTCGCCTCCCCCCCTTCTCTCACAATTCCTATTCCTTCCTTAACCCTATCGGCAACGCCTCTGCGACGTCTCTGGTTTTGCGGGTGTCCACGGGCGGCGGTGATTGCTCTCCATCAGGTGACCCGCCTGCTCGTTTGCCTCTCACGAATATCCGGCGTGAAATAATGGCACATGGTGCTGCTGTGTTTCGTCTTGCCAGTGAGAGTTCCGGAGGCCCCTTTCCACTCCCCCCCCCCCCCCCTCTTCACAATTCCTATTCCTTCCTTAACCCTATTCTTTTCTTAAAGGTCGGCAACGCATCTGCGACTCCTCTGGTTTTGCGGGTGTCCATGGGCGGCGGTGATTGCTCTCCATCAGGTGACCCGCCTGCTCGTTTGCCTCCTTCTTATATAAAAAAACTGGACAGTTGATCTTCCTACATACATGCTCGTATAATCACAACCTTTATCCCCGAAGGGTTAGTCAGAGACTAGGCAATGAGGACAGCAAAACCAATCCTCTAGCATACTCCACTTTTCACCAAATAGCGACTGCACATGTGCTCAGCGTGACAGGTGGTAAGGCCGTCGCCACACTATGCTGTTGGTAGTATGTGCAGCCTTTAGTCCGTTAGTCGCCTTTTACGACACCCAAGGAGCCCTCTCCTTGGTCGCGTAGCGGTAAAAGAATACTACCACCCCCTGGTGGTAGTATTCTTTTACCACCCCCTGGTGGTAGTATTCTTTTACCACCCCCTGGTGGTAGTATTCTTTTACCACCCCCTGGTGGTAGTATTCTTTTACCACCCCCTGGTGGTAGTATTCTTTTACCACCCCCTGGTGGTAGTATTCTTTTACCACCCCCTGGTGGTAGTATTCTTTTACCACCCCCTGGTGGTAGTATTCTTTTACCACCCCCTGGTGGTAGTATTCTTTTACCACCCCCTGGTGGTAGTATTCTTTTACCACCCCCTGGTGGTAGTATTCTTTTACCACCCCCTGGTGGTAGTATTCTTTTACCACCCCCTGGTGGTAGTATTCTTTTACCACCCCCTGGTGGTAGTATTCTTTTACCACCCCCTGGTGGTAGTATTCTTTTACCGCTACGCGACACTGTTGATCTTTGAAGCCAAAATTCCGAGAAAGCGAGGTCCGGGATGTCCGAGACGTAAATGGTTGGATGATACCAAACGGTGGACTGGATTTAGCTATCGTCAGTTAATAGCTACTTTATGGGACTGCAAGAAATTTTATCAACTAACCTCCAAACTTCAATAAAAAGATGGCACCCAATGATGACGAATATGAACTCATTACAAATCGCGTTTTTGTAATTTTGTATGATGGTATCCCGTTACGGCAACAGAAAGTGTCTACGTTTAGCAGCACCTTATGCCGCGCCCGCACGCTTGCCACTTGCCGCAAACTCCAAACCTCTACAAACGTTTGGATTTGTGATTTGTTCGACGGATCGGTCGGCTACAAGCGCTAGCAAACCAAGCCAAACGCTCTATCCACACGTTTGAATTTGTGACAGCTTGTTGAGGTTTGCGTGTGATCGTGGCGTTAGAACAGTAACAAAATGGATAAAATGTTTACTAGAAAAAATCAACCAGACTCAGGAAGCTTGAATGGGATTAATGTAGCATTGTGAATGCAAAATTTCAACAATAAAAATAAAGTAACAAAATGAAAAGGTAGCCAAATAGGTTTTTATAGTGATAATAATATATTATGACTATGATGTTTATACGGTACCTACAGATTAAATAATAGTAAAACAGATACGTTTCTCCCACCTCTGTAAGGTGAGGACCCAGAGGTCCCGAATTCGATTCCCAGCGGGGGATACATCGCTATGTAATTGGTTTGGTTGGTGGTAGAGCTTGTTAAGTCCTCCTGGCTAGCTAGCACCATCTTATCTAAAGTCTGTCGCCATAACAGCAATGCTAATAGCATTGCTGTGTTCCCACAGTTACACAGAAGATAATAGCCAGCTCCTCAGTGGTTGAGGATTCCGGGTGAAGCGCGCTTCCACCTTCGGCCTTATCGTCACTTATGTGGGCCTAGCATGTACAACACGAGATATGTCGCGGACGAGAGACGACAAATCATTTTAAGTTGTTATGTTAAGGTCTGTAGACAAAAACCACAGAAGAAGCAAAAACTAACTATTAAGTCTATTTTTGACATATTATGTAGAGTTCTAAGCGCACCCATGTGTCTCTAGTGTCGATAGACATTGGAGATAAATGAATAAAACACGAGAAAACGGCTCGAGAAGAGTTCTCGTGTCGCGCATGCTAGGCCGGCTGGTAAGATGAAAGCCAAGCGCTTACCCGTTGTAGATAAAAAAAAACATTACGTATAGTGGAGGTATTATGTAAAATGACTATAAATTTGACGACCTCCTTGGTCGAGTGGTTTGTGCACCGGTTTTCATGGTGTCGCCATCTCTGAGGTCATAATCATAATCATAATCATAAATCTTTATTTGCAGAATATGGTAACATTTTACAGATAACATAGTACTTACAGACTTCCAACATATTCTATCGTGGCGAGACGATGTGCAAATATTTAAATAGGTACATTAAACTTATTGATCATTTAGGTACTTAATATTATTTAGTAAATTATTGTTACAACATTATGACTTTTACTCACAACGCTTAAGATTAATAATAAAAATATAAAAATATGTCAAATAAAATACATGCCATGTCAAAAAAACCCAAATAAATAGCATTACATTACATCAATATCTATTAAGGTATTAGTCAAAATTACAGAATTGGCTCAACTGTTAACATCACATAGAAATTCATTAATCGTATAATAAGTTTTATAAATAAAGAATTTTTTAAGGGTTGATTTAAATTCTACCATATTATTAATAATTTTTATGTCGTCCGGTAGCTTATTATAAATTTTCGGTGCGAAACCATAAATGTTATTTCCAAATAAAGCAGTGCTTCTTGGTATTTGACGCAACTTATTAACATGTCTTTTCGAAGAGAAGTTATCAAATAGTTTTAGATTTGTTTTAACAAAAACAGCCACTTCATACATGTATATGCACGGCACTGTTAAAATGTTTAACTCTTTGAAGTAGGGGTAGCAAGAGTCCGTAGGGCAAAGTTTGCATATGGCACGAACGCACTTTTTTTGCGCTTTGAAAACCTTCTCTTTGTTAGTAGTTTCCCCAGAAAAGGATACCGTATCTCAATAGTGATGCAACGTAGCCATGATACGCTGTCATTAATGCCGATCGATTGGAAATTTTATTAAGCATATACAATGCATATGAAAATTTGTTAAGTTTTTCGCGTACATAATTAGTATGAGTATCCCACGACATGTTTTTATCAATGTATATGCCTAGAAATTTAGTAGTATCAACTTCTTCTACTTGTTTCCCTGAGTAATGTATTTTAACATTTACCGGTCTCTTACTTTCTCTTTGTTTAAATGTCATATATTTAGTTTTATCTAAATTAACTATCAGATTATTATTTTGTAGCCATTTAATAATTTTGTCAAAATCAGTATTTATTTCATTTTCATAATCAGTTTTATTATTACATTCAAATATTATAGTGCTATCGTCTGCAAACAACACCATCTGGCGTTGTATGGATTTTGGAAGGTCATTGATATATACGAGAAAGAGTAATGGTCCCAAAACACTGCCCTGTGGGACGCCACAAGTCGTTAACCTAGATCTAGACACGTGTGATTTTTCAAATTTAGATTGGTAGCACAATTTATGGATTTGAGTTATTACCCTCCTATCACTGAGGTAGGATTTTATTAGGTCAAGGGTGTTTCCTCGCACTCCATATTTATATAATTTGTCAAAAAGTATATTATGATCAACTAAATCGAACGCCTTTGACATATCCATGTACAATCCCGTAACTTCTATTTCTTTATCCAAGCAAGTAATTATTTTATGAACAAATTGAAATATTGCCATATTAATACTTTTATTTTTACGAAAACCATGTTGTTCTTCTGCAAATAGGTTTTTAGTCTCAAAGTATGCATAAAGCCTGTGATATATTGCTTTTTCAAATATTTTTGATAAAACTGGTAACAGAGCTATGGGTCTATAATTAGTCATATTCTCCCTGTCACCTTTTTTAAAGAGTGGTTTTTAAATGGTTACCTTCAAATTATCTGGAAAAATTCCCTTTTCAATGCATAAGTTCAAAATATGAGTAATTATTGGTGATACAATGCCATTTACATGTTTCAAGACTTTAGTGTTAATTTCATCATAACCAGTGCTATTAGTATTTTTAAGTGATTTTATAATGTCAAAAATGTCTTGGGGAATCACCGGAGTCATGAACAATGAATTATTATTATTAAATGTCAAATTTTTATCTCATCCAAAATTATTATTTAATGTCAAAGTTTGATCATTAAAGAAGTCATTAAAATTTTCAGCGATGTGAGTTGGGTCTGTAACTAATTTGTCATTAACTTTGATCTGTTTAATATCTTCCTTAGGAAAATTTCTTTTTGAACAATTAATAACTTGCCATGTTGCTTTGCATTTATTATTAGAATTATTTATAAGGTATGTATTTTGTGATTTCTGCGTTAATTTTACTATTTTATTTAAACGCCTAGAATATTCCTTTAGTTTAAAGTTGTTTGTTTGATTAGGACTCCGTCTGTAATGTTGCAGTAAATTACGCTTTCGTTTACTACACGTTTTAATTCTTTTTGTCACCCATTTCGGTTTTGTAGCTGTTGGTATTTTTATTAATTTCAGCGGGAAACAGAGTTCATAAAATAATTTAAAAGTTTCATGAAAATAGTTAAAAGCGGCATTCGGACAGGTCCCGGGTTCGATCCCCGGTCGGGTCAATTTAGAAACTATTGTTTTTCTAAATTGTCTCGGGTTTTTTATGTATAATAAGTATGTATTTAAGTAAGTGTTTATCCGTTGTCTAGTAACCATTTAACGAGTTTCATAACGAAGCTTCTCTTGGGCTAGATACCTAATTGGTGTGAGTGTAGGAAAGTTTAGTTATTGTTATTTTATTATGACTTAAGAGTTTGTCAGCCAGCGAGCGCTTGCGTGGCTTGGTTATCTGTGCGCTTGGTGCGTGGCGCTGTTCACTTATTGCGTTGGTCGCGCTCTAAAGCTCTATATTGGGCGTACAAAACTTCTGTTTTCAAGTGCGTAAATATTAGGTATGTTTTATTTACCTTTTACTGCCGTACTCAGAGACGTCAATTAAGTTTTAATGACAATTAAATTTCTTTCCTCCTCTATTTAGCACTATACCTAAGAAAGTAACAGCAAGAGTCTTAATTGTCATAAAAACATAATTGACGTCTCTAAGTACGGAAGTAGAGGCTTAAGTAAAGTACCTTGGCTGTTCCAGACCTTTGCAGTCACGACCGCGCGTGGCGGTACTTCGTGGAGGCGATATCGTCGCCGACGGCTTTCCTCGCGGCGTCAGCACCGGACTATGAAAGCTGGGTCAGTAGCCCCAGCAGCCGCCGCGCCGACCACACCATCTACATGGGGGACCTGACTAGCTCCCGGTAAATATAATGCACTATTGTACAGTCAACAAAGTTCCCGGTTGACCATGCACTTTTCGGCGATATTTGCCTGCCCTTCATCCATTCCGACCGCGCGTAGGTACGTAGTACATAGGGTTACCACCCGTACTCTGAAATAAAGTATTGTCATGGTAGGTAGAATAAAACAAGTACGGTGACTTGGCCCCCGAGCGAGCTATAATTGCCTAATGCCCCCTCTTCACATTAGCAGACGCATCCGCAGACACCATATGCGATCCGTCGGCCGACGTGTAGGGAGATGATTTGCGCGTCTGTGGTAGGTATTTAACGTCTGCTGCGTCTGCAGACGTTAAATACCGCAATTTTTTGCGCAAATCACCCCTTACACGTTGAGACGCATCCGCAGATGACGTCTGCGGATGCGTATGCCGACGTGAAGAGGGGGCATAAAATGTAGGGCTGTACGAGCGGGGCAGCGGCGGGCGCAGCGACGAAACACGCAGGCGCGCGCGGCATTCAGTCAGCCGCGACTGGTATCATTAGCATCAATAAACTCCCCCCTTACTCTTAAAACCGATCGGTATTGGATCGGATTGGTATTGTGAGTACTTTTAAGTTACGACACCAGCGCTAATTTGGATTCATATTGAGTGAACTAAATGGCGTTGAGTTTCGTATTTTTTTCACTCAATATCCGCGCAATATGATCCATATTAGTTCTGGTGTCGTAACTTAGGAGTACGAAATTTCACAATACCAATCTCGATCGATCGGGATCGGTTTCAAGAGTAAGGGGGCTCGTCAGTGTGTGCGTGCGCAAGACGCCTAGGACCTAGCACGGGATGGCTCGGCCGCGCTCACAATCAAGCCGCGCTCGGCGCATATGTATGAAGATACCATACTTCTTTTATTCTTCTATGATATTGTCCTCATTTTCATGTAGGCGTACTTTATATAATATATGACACCAATAAAGTACCTACGCTAAAATACTTTATTTACGTAAAAGACAAATATTTGTTAAATGTCGCAACGAGCAACAAAAAATACGTTTTTAAGGACAAATAAATGAATACTCTTTTTTATGCTAGGTATGTTTTTGTTCTAACAAAATGAAAAAATACTTTATTCGTCCTAAAAAAGGTGGCAACCCTAGTAGTACAGTAGTGTGTGCGTAGATCTTGTGCAAGCAAATATCGCCGAAAATTGGTCGACTGGGAACTTACTCAATTGTAAGGACATCGGGGGCCTTATCATCAGCTTTTAAAGCAGTATTACTTTAATCTTACTTTGCTAATTTCATAAGAATGTTGCATAGTAAGATTAAAGTAATACTGCTGTAAAGGCTATTCAAACCTGAGCGGTATTCGCTGCCGCTCTACCCACAGCGGCAGCGAATACTGCTCAGGTCAATCTAGCCGCGGAACTTGATACTAAATACCTGAGCGAAACCCGCGCGGTATTATACCTTTACTCACAGCATCGGCAGCGAATACCGCTCAGGTTTGAATAGGCCTTAAGAGGTGACAGTAGGGCCTCAGCCCCCCCTAGACAAGACAGTAGTAGCAAACTCCCATGTCGATTAGTTACCGTTTGACAATGATAAAGGTATATTGACAATTCGATCAACAGACACTATTCGATCGCTACCACTGAATACTTATAATAATTAAATAAATAATGAATAAATGAGAATGATGTAAGTAAGTATTAAGTATAAATATCTAAGCTCAATTACTAATTTAAAGTTGGCTAAATGACGTAGCGTGGGCATAAGATAAATCCCACACTTTCTTTATTATATTCCCCAAGCGTTTATTTCAGTTGTCTGGGGCCTCAGCACGACTACTTAACTTACCTACCCCAAAACGTCAAGATTTTGCAATCGAATTTGAACTCTTTAACTTTTAGGAAATTGAAACTTTAAAAAATACCACCTCAGGCGGGAATCGAACCCGCGTCCTCTGCATTCCGGGCGGCTGCGTTGACCACTCCGCCACCGAGGTATTGGTTAGACCGGACAAAATTTTTTAACTCTTTGGCTTTATGTTTTTATAGCAACCGTGTCTTATCAACCTCTTAGAATTTACATCCTTCCATCCTTTTTTAACGTATTCGTTATCGGTATCTTCGAATTTATTTGAGCCTTAATAACGCAAATAATCAAATATTAAGAATTAAAATTAATTAAATTATCATCATCATCAATCATTTGAAGCAAAATTATGGTCCGCTCGTTAGAATAAGCCGCTATACAATCATTAATTTTAATTGACCTACCTATCGAATATTAATAAAATGCGGCAATAATTATCTAAACCAACTAAATGCTTCAGTTTCCTTGGAAAGATGAATGCAACAAGCGTAAAACCCGAGGCTACACTTTTTATTGTAGGTAGGTACCTACCAAAGGTCTTCAAACCACTACAAAAAGGCTAGTCATGGTTCAAGTACCATCTTTGTAAAAAGGTCGAGATCATCGTCATTACAAGAAAAAGAGTATCATGTAATGAACATGAATAGAAATTAACAAGTAACTACAATAAGGAAAATATAAAAAATACATCCTACCTACATTATTATTTTAATCGATTAATGGTAATGCTGAATTGCTGACTATCAATACTCGAAAACGATATAGGTAGGTACAGACGCCAGCTCAGCAGGTCAACGCTACGACAAAATGTGTTTCGACAATATATTTTGAACTTTATGATTGGGGTATAAGAATCAAGAACACCTCGGAGTGGTTAAGCGCTCGGCCCGATAACCGGAGGTGCCGGGTTCAATCCCAGGTCGGGCATTCGGCTATAATGCTATAAATAGCATTCATTGCAGTTGCTGCAAAGGCTTCATCATTCATTGCAATTTGCTCAGCAATGGGACAGTTTAGCGGCTATACTTTAGTTGCTTTTATTTTTCTATGGATCATTATCAATTATAGTTATAAGTTTTGAGTAGGTTGACCCGCTGGCGTGTGTTAAAGTTGCATTAAAGCTCTAAAAGCTTCTATAAGGTTTTTTAAAAGGCAGTATGTGAAGCGAGTTCTAAAACGATGCTTTTTTTCTCTTAAATAATGACTTTGTGCGGTCAGCACATTTAGCCAGTGTCAAGTAAGATATAATAGTTAATATTTTCTTTGCATAATTATAAAGTAGATGAAATGCGCGTTTAATGGTAAATGATATTCCTCCAAACCCCTTGAGACTCAATAAAGCTGTGAAACTTTATTTAGATCTCACACGGACTTCTTGAGAGAATTTGAAAAGTGATGTATATAGCACTGTTTTGTTTTATTTGCCAACACTAATGTACTTTCACGAACACTGAACAGTAAATAATCCAAGAAAATAAAACAAAATTACAGAAATGACGCTTTACTTTCCCGCCAAGAAGTCAAAACGAATGCTTTATTTCCAGAGCCCGCGGTAACTTTTTCCTCACAACTAACGCCGTGCCAGTTTTCGGCAAAGGCCAAGAAGGTTTAAAGCCTACTGATAATCAAGGCAGGCGACGAAGGAACTCCACCCTCACAAGGTTGCTCAAGTACCTTAGATGATACGTAACCACCAATATCGAACGTTCTAGAAGGACTTTAAATCTCTATTGGAGGTTGCTGCTTTTATAAATAAGACTATGAGATGCACACAATATAAACGGGATTTAACGCAAAACTATCTATTATTACCCACGCATACCTTTTATACCCGACGTTTCGACCGAGTTGCACCGGCCGTGGTCACAGACTGCAGCTATGCGATTCTCTAAGCGACACATAGACGCTGTGCGCATGGCTGTGATCTGCTGTCTCTTTCCAATTATATGAATATGAAAGAGACAGGGTCATTTCTCAGCGCTGCGGCAGCCGCAGCTATCAAGGCTTTAGCTTAGAGAATCGCACGGCTGTCGTGGTTTGCGCCGCGGAATCTTCATCTACCGCCACATTATGTTTAAATCCCGTTTATAATATATGTGTGCTTAATGGAACGCTATAGCTTTAAGAGGTTTACGCATTACGGTTTCCCATACAAACTTCCAGGTCGAAATTTTTCAAAACCATTAAGCCAATTTCAATGAAACGTTGCATGCTAAAGTTACACACAGAGATCTAAATAGTTTGTTGAAAACATTTAAAAAAACGTTTAAATAACTGAGTTAATGCGATTTTAAACTTTTTTTTTTATGTTTTCAACTATTTAGATCACTGTATATTGCTTTAGCATGCAGTTTCATTAAAATTGGCTCATAGGTTTTTAAAAATTTCGACTTTGAAGTTTCTATGGGAAACCGAAATGCGTAAATCATCTTAAGCCGCGTCCGCTGCGCCATGTTTTGAACAGAACATTGTTCGAAAACATAAATAAGGGTTGTGGCCTAAATGTTTTGTCGAACAAATACTTTTGACGTGTACCTATGCTAGAGTTTGTGGAAAACATTTGTTCCCCCGCGTTCGTCTGAGGGCGGAGTGAAGTTTTGTTAAAAAACTTTGTTTACTGAACATTGCTAAAGTCGCAGCGGACGGTAAATGTTTTCAACAAAAAATGTTTATGAACAATGTTTTGTTCAAAACATGGCGCAGCGGACGCGGCTTAAGAGTGTAAATTTTATGAGATTTTTTAATCGGAGCAAGACTGATATGTGCCACATTTGAGATAAATGGCGAGAGAATGTGAGGAACAATATACCTCATGTGTGATTGTTTTTATGTATATTTTTTGGTTGTACTAATATTTACTAAAGTAGTTATTATTACAAAGAATAAACTAAAATAGGGTGTTTAGTTTTAAGGGCGAAATAATTAAACAGTGTACAATATTCTAATGTGTTTAATTTTTACTTAAAATAATAAAATCATTGACAATCCGCAATCTATATGGGTAGTTAATTTTAGTGTGTCACATGTATTATTCGTTAATAATAATTAAGTGCAGGCAAGTGCAATTTGCTTCAAGTTCATAACTTTCATTACAGAATTTTATAGACCCAATTACTTTCAATAATGTTACGTTTGTTAAAAATTATGTAGGCCAGAGATTAGGACCTAAAAACTTGAAATGATTTTAAGACTTAGTAGGGTTTGTTAACTTTAGACCTTAACAACTAGTTACCAAAATCAAAAAGCTATTAGCAAACAATGGAAAACTAATAAAACTTTACAAAAAAAATATGTTACCAAGTATTATGGTGAAATTGAATTTTAATGAGAATCACGCTCTAACATCAATATTAAAAACTAGTTTTTTGTTTTGTTTCCATAATACTTATAAGGTTATGTATAAAATTGTATATAATGTAAAATATCATGATAATGTCATCATATTATTACTCATATATACGTATCATAATATCACTAAAACTTAAAACCAATCAAAGCTGTCATTGAAAATATATAATCTATGACTTAGTAAAATATGAAGTGTACGTAGTATTTGAGGGGATCCTGCACAAAATTGTGAAATTTTACGTATTTTTAAGTCACTCGTACCTACCATGCGCTGAATTAGTTAAATACATTAAAATAACTTACGTAAGTTAGCCTGATCATTGCACAAGGTCGTGGCCTTGTTGAAATTTGAAACAAATTCTTTAAACAATAACAAACAATACATAAATCTAATGACTCCTAAAAACATATTTATTCGACAACTTTCTTAATTTTACGCATGAAACAATAATTCTTACATGAAAATATTTGTACTGTTATTCCGCGGAGCGCCCCCTTCTTTAAAAAGTAAATTTGAATTTTTAACACAAGCGCGTGATGGTTTTGCACATTTCGCAGAATAAAAACATTGCTCTAATTAAATTACTAGGTCTGAAACTTCAAATTTCAAAAGCAGAAATTGTTCTCATTATAAATATCAATATGATTGATTTTGCTATGAAGTTCATTATGAGACTTATGTCACTTTTTACGTTCGCGCGGCACCCTCTTAACATTAAAATGTGTCGTATTCAAATACCTACTTAATTTAATTCTTATTTATTAAAATTAAAACAAAAGTAACTTAGTAGCAGCACTCGTAATTTTTAATATGTTTAGCATTTTACATACATACAAAGATTCACAACTATTATAAGAGAGAGAGAAAGAAGAGATAGTCAGAGACTTGTCACGTTGTGGGGAAACAGAGGTGTCGGCGCGACATTATACTGCTGAACGCATCTTTGTGTGTATTCGCACACGCGCGCACACATATAAAGCTATAGGCTCGTCGGCCCGCGCAACTCACTCTGCTTCCGATCGCCTTGTCAATCACATATGTATTGTACCATTTAAACAAATACACCTATTTTTGAAAGTCATACCATCTTTTCACCCTTATCATCATAAACCACCCCTTTACGTCGTAAATATTGGTCCTTCGAGCCGGATAAAAGTCGAAGAGTGAGTTGCGTGGGCCGACAGTGACACGATGAGGAGGAGTAGAATGAAGATAAAAGCGCGATGAGTTCAGACGTATATTATTTTAAATAAATGGTTAGTTATTATATGAAGCACAATTTAAGCGTTAGTACACACACGACTAGGTAAAGGTTTAGGATAAAACTTATTGTCATTATCAGGACGTATGCGTGGAACTGCCTAGTTATATTAATGCACTATTCGCAATAACAATATTTCGGAACGAAAACAATAAATAGAAGGAGCTCATTCTAACTCCGCAGATGAACCTGAACTGCCTTTACATCAAAGAGTAGAGCTATAATGAAAACAGAGGCTAGACAGAGAATGCAAGTAAATATTTGAATTTTAAATTTGTAACTAAATATAAAAGAATGATGATAATCACGAAGGTCACAAAAACCAACAAGGCTTTAGTTGCGTTGTTACAGACTAAGCTATGAGGACCAGCAGTCCACTGCCACAGTCCACGGCACACCTAATCAGTTGCATATGAATCAAGCAGGAATTATTTAATATTTTCAAACATCCACACTGATATGACAAAACATGTTATAAAGGACATCAGGCACATTTGACCCGAAAATGTATAAAGTTATTTCTATTATCAATATGCAATGCACTATGTGTCATTAAATACCTAAATCAGAATCAACCTGATTTTGAAACTCCTATAATTGGCTGAAATTTATTAATTAGAAAGCAAATTTTTTTGCGTAAAAACAAGGCGCATTGCATCAGATGACAATGATATTGACAGAAGTTGGCTGGGTTGGATTTCTCGGAGAAGTAGTCCTGAAGTTAGAGAAATCTAACTTTTAGATTTTTATTGTTAATATAGCTAATGCAAATACTTGAAAATGGGTATCGCTTTGATTTGAATGCCATGCCATTTTCGATCTGTCAGCCAGCCTGTCGGCTGACACTAACATTGTCAATCTCTGTCAACTGAAGCGTTTGGTTACAGCCACATGATTAAATGAACAGAACAGAATTCCACACGATCTTTGTGTACAACAAGAAAGCATAATAAATAATTTGAATTTGAATCGGTACGCCCACTTTTAGTCAAGTTTTTCGAGAATACCCTTTGTTCATTTAACACTTAACAAAACGTTTCGTTTGAGTTACAAGTGTTGCTATACTACTGTCAGTGTTACCAAAAAAAAAATATTCTAAACATGAATATCTCTTCTAATAAAAATCTTTATTAAAAGCTGAATAGTTTCCACGATCCACTATTTACATACCTACATTGTGGTACAACCAGAAATGCTATACATTCTTGGGTCTATTGTCAAAGGAATTTGCCTGATGTCCTTTGCCTAGCATTTTATAACCACCACTTTGCCCGGGTTAAGGTTTTCTAACAAAACAAATTGTTAGAAAACTTTAACACTTTAAACTTTGACAAGAAAATATTTAAGTAAGTAGCTAATATTTTTTGTTATAAATTATTTTGTTTTGCGATTAAATGTTCACCAACACATGTTTACTAACATGTGTTAGTGAACCTCTTGACTATTATCGCATCTGGTTATAAAATTCTCTAACCCACTCATAATTTTCAAAATCACCGACATCACAACACAACTCAGATTAAGACTCTTACTGTACTTAAAATATTTATTTTATTTATTTACAGGTGAATAATCGCTATGACTCTCATTGTTACTTAGTACTATATTTACATATTGCTGACACGTTTTAGAGACTCTTCAATGTGACAAGTACCGGTCGTAGGGTAGGAATCCCGAACCCCGTGTCTGCAAATAGAAAAAAAAACAATTCGATACCTCTTCGATAACAATTTGATTCGTTCTATTTTTCCGTCAGTCACCTGTTTTTGAGACTTTGAGAAAAGACTTCATACCATTGGAGAATAACTCACTATTATCGCGTGCTCAGTGGGCGATGTGCAGTAGTACCGCTTCCTAGGCGATAGGTTGGTGTATTTTCATTAAAATCGACGTAGTTCATAACAAAACAGTCGTGTTTCTGTCAGTCACTACCTACCCTGTTTTCATAGGGACGAGAACAACTTACCATATTACTAATGGCCTTAGTCCTGTATAGCGATAGTATCCATACGTTTTGTCCATTAATTAAATAATTACTTATAGCTAAAATTTCATAAACTAAGTAAAAAGACAGGACTAACAGTCAGTTGCAGGAACGATTTTTAAAGTTAATGCTGAAGCATAAAAAGACGCTGACGCAGAAAAAGACAGCAATATGTTTAATGGAGGATTAACTTTAAAAATTGTTCTTGCAACTGACTGTGAGGGTCTTAGTTCTGTTTGGCGATAGTATCCATACGTTTTGTTAATTAATTAAGTAATAATAGAGTACGTTGCGTTGGTAGACGTGTTAATGACCTTTTATGCACGGTTATCTGGCAAAGAGTATAGGTGGGCGATGTGCAGTAATATCGCTTTATGGTGGCGTCTATTTCAAGATCACGATAGATGGCGCTGTTTTGTAATAAGCGATTCAACTCCCTACTTACAAATTATTACGTACACAGCAGTCAGCGTGCAGCCCCAACGTAAAATGATGGCGTAAATGGCGATAAGTTGGTGTATTTACAGTAAAATCGAGTTAGCTCCTAAGATAATGACCTGTTTTAAAAGGAATGATACACTATTTTAGAATTACTCACTACATTATCGCGTGCTAGGTTGGCGATGTTCAGTAGTACCGCTTCATGGTCGCGTCAGTGTCCTGCACGGCGGCGGCGCCGCGGAAGCCTTGTGACGATGCGCCCGTTTAGTAACGATTCAACTAGATGGCGCTGATTTGCAGTAGGACATTCAACTACCCACAAATTACAGCAGTCCGCGTGTAGAACCAGCGAGCGCTAGGTGGGCGATATGATGCTATAGTATCTATAAATGTGTCGGTTAATATCAAAAGTGGCTAAATCCTAACTAAACCATTATTCACAAACTGCAATATTCTGTAACAGATACTTACCTGAAATTCGACTTGTACATTATAGAAACTAGAAGAAGGTTCTGCTTAACTATTAAAGTATTTCGTGTAATTTCATGATAATGTACATACTACACTTATTACCAATAATGACGATACGTTGGTGTATTTACATTAAAATCGACATAATAAAAAAAACCAAGAAGAGAATAGACTTATTAAGTGCGCCCAAGTCCACACTTATAGCAGTCTATCGGAGTTATATAAGACTGGTAAAATCATACTCTTGGGATGTGTGTAATAGGAAATTTTGCTAGTTGGGCGAGTATGCATTGCCCGGGCAGTGTTGACTTTGTTTGTACGGATCGTCTGAGCAAACATAGTAATTTTCAAGCCGCATAATGTCTGCTGGGCTAAACACCTACCTTCACTAGAGCAATGTAAGTAAAAAAATTATGTTCTTCAAAATACAAAATGAAAATATCTTGAGATAAGAATGAAGATTATAACTCACTATATGATCGCGTGCTAGGTGGGCGATGTGCAGTAGTACCGCTTCATGGTCGCGTCGATGTCCTGCACGGCGCCGCGCACGCCCTGTGACGAAGCGCCGATCGACTCGAACGTCACCGCCATTCGCTCTAAAGCCCGCGCCTAGGACACATTATATAATTCCGGCTACCTATCTGGACAATAGGCAGTGAACTACACGTGTTCACGGGGAGACTCTCCCGAGGCACTAGTCTTATGAGTAACGAATGAAGAGCGCGCTTCGGCGGGCACAGACTTAACTATAAGTCTTAACTATAAGTTAGTTAACTGTTTTTCTATTATTATTAGTATTGACGTCAATAAGTGCCTGTAAAGATTGAATAAATAATTTGACTTTGACTTTGACTGATTTGGCGTCAAGACCTAACGCAGATGGTCTCCTAAGCGAGTAGTTTACCAGCGCAGGAACGTCTAGCACTTCTTGCATAACCTAACGGTTGGTCTCGAGGTGCCAGTACAAAATAAAACTTAGTGAATTAAGGAGAGGGGAATTCCTGTATTTAAGATAACTGTGTAGCGGTGAAATAATACTACCACCCCCTCTCTTCCCTTGGGTGTCGTAAAAAGCGACTAACTGACTAAACCTGCAAATACATCCAACAGCATAGAGCGGCGATGGGCTCACCTCCTGTCACGCTGAGCACATGTGCAGTCGCTATTTGGTGAAAAGTGGACTATGGCAGAGGACTGCTTTTGCTGTCCTCATTGCCTAGTCTCTGACTAACCCTTCGGGGATAATAGTCGTCATTATATGTTTATGTAATGTGTTCAGGATTTACCTACGCATTACGGTTTTCCATACAAACTTGCAAGTTAAAATTTTTAAAAACTAATGAGCCAATTTTAATGAAACTTTGCATTCTAAAGGAAAACCTGTATTTGCGACGCTTCCGCTAGCCTCTCCATCGCCTGTGAGTTGGCGTTCGACGCGTTGGCTAGCTGCGTCAACGCCGTCGCTTGGTCACCCATCACTTTTACCTGTAATAAACAAAGATTTTTTTATTATTTATTTATTTATATTCACATATCGGAAAATGTTGAAAAAAATACCCCGAGCATCATTCGAACCTGCGCCCTTCTGACATTTCGGTTTATACCATTTAAAAATCTGGATCATACCTGTTTCTCCATAATAGCCATCTGTCGGTCCTTGGCGTTGACAGCGGGCTCCTCCAGCTGTAGAAAGGAGTTAGCTGTTTTTCGTACTGCATACATTACTGCAAAACTAAACAGCTACAAACCAGTTCATACTAGTTTCTCCGTAATCGCCATCTGCCGGTCCTCGGCATTTGCAGCGGTCTCCTCAAACGCCAGAAAGGAGTCAGCTGTTTTCCGTACTACATACAACACTGCTGCAAACTAGACAAACAACTAGAAACCAGTTCATACCAGTTACTCCATAATCGCCATTGTTTTTCGTTCGAAAATTGTTTGTCCGACGCCATGACGGCTGCGCCTATACGAGGAACCTATCTATCCTACTTCATAATTTCAAAATATAGAAAGAAACTTACATACATACAAACATACATATAATCACGACTATTATCCCCGAAGGGTTAGTCAGAGACTAAGGCAATGAGGACAGCAAAAGCAGTTCTCTACCACAGTCCACATTTCACCAAATAGCGACTGCACATGTGCTCAGCGTGACAGGTGGTGAGCCCATCGCCGATGCTATGATGCTGGATGTATGTGCAGTCTTTGGTCCGTTAGTCGCCTTTTACGACACCCAAGGGAAGAGAGGGGTGGTAGTATTTCTTTCACCGCAGCGCGACACAGTTATTAGATACATTAAATATAAGGATGGCATTGCACATTTTCATCCCACGTCCTCTCCATAATCGTCATTTGTGCCTAGCAGTGGGACGTCTATTAGGGTGATGATGAACAATTATTGTTCACTAGTTAGAGAGACATAGTAAGACTATAAAAAAATGAACAATTAAAAAACCAGTTCATACCAGTTTCTCCATAATCGCCATCTGCCGGTCCTCGGCGTTGGTAGCGGGCTCCTCCAGCGCGAGGAACGAGTCATTCTCCAGGTCCACGTGGTTCTGCTCCATGCTGTCGTCGTTGAAGAGTACGTCCTCCATGAAGTGGGACTCTTGCTTCACGGACGCCCTACGCTGTTCTGGAAAGAAAATACTTAATAAACATACATTACTTACAGGGGTAGTAGACACCACAGCTTTTCTTTCGCTTTAATCCTAACACACACTTTACGAGCTTTCACATAATATTAGTTTTTATTTTTTTTTTTTATCTGAGAAGGAGGCAAACGAGCAGGCGGGTCACCTGATGGAAAGCAATCACCGCCGCCTATGGACACCCGCAAAACAAGAGGAGTCGCAGATGCGTTGCCGACCTTTAAGAAAGGAATAGGGTTAGGGGGAGGAATAGGAATTGTGAGGAGGGGTGGGAGTGGAAGGGGCCTCCGGAACTCTCACTGGCCGGACGAAACACAACAGCACCAAGTGCCATTATTTCACGCCGGATATTCGTGAGAGGGTGGTATCACGCCGGGCGAGCCGGCCCAATGCGTGCTGCAACGCAGCGTGGCTCTACCACTCAGTAAAAAGTATTTAAGTAGTTAAGTTTACTTATATTATAAGCATTTAGTTGCGCGACGACAGCAGCTGGCGACTGTCGCGCGACTAAAACTCATAAAAGCGACGACTAGGCGACTAAAAAAAGTTGGCTTTAATGGGAGTTAGGTAGATTAAAAAAGATGATTTAGACGATTCAAAATGGCAATTGAATAAAAAATTTTTGTCTTTGACTTCGACTCCTGTCACATTGGTGACATAGTAGAAATTTAAATGAAAGGTAGATCTACATTCACTCTTATCTTATAAATAACATGCAAAATAAATAATAAAGTAGATAAACTTACTAGCATTACTTTCGGTCAAAAATAAGTCATAGATTTTTTTTTCTATGTTGGAGCTTAGGCTATTGGGGTCCCCACCGACCGACTGCACTTTAGACCTGACTGTTGATTTTTTATCTGCCCAATACTGTAAAAAAGAATTTTAAAAAAAGTATACTAACAAATTGAGACAAAAATTTCATTACAAATTAAATTATTATAATGTATCATAAATAAAATAAGTGAATAAATCACTAAAATATCTTCAGTGTTAAAATCTATTTTAAGTTTTTATTCCTGCATCAATAGTTCAGTATTGAAGACATATTAATTATATTCATTTAAAATACACTATTTTATATATTAAGTACATACCTATAGGATATAATTAAAAAAAACTATAACTACTTAATTTATAAAAATGTTAGTAGGTATGTGGTAGGTCCCGTCAAGGGCGTATGCTATGTGTTAGGGTATTTTAAATTCCAAAACCTCCAATTTAATTAATTTTATATTTTTTACTATTATTATTTATTGTATTATAACTTTTTTTACTTTTTAGTGTAAAAAACTTACTTTAACCCAAGACTTCATAGGCCTTGTGGGGCCACTAATGTTGTTCACAACCCTGGTGAGTTGGAACCACAGCTTCTTGCTCTCGTCCCGACCCTCGAGCCCTCTCAGTTGACCCAGTGCCAGCTGTGGGTGCTTCTCCATGAAGTCCACTATAGCCACCACCTGTTCCAGGCTTGGACGTGACTGGAGACACCCAACAACTTCAATTAAATTTAAAAACCAATTTAATTTTTAGATGCCACGATACATTTTAATTATTAGGTAATAAAAAATCATAGCTTTTATACTGTTTGTAAATTTACACTAATGTAAATAATTCTAATTAACTACTTATTCCGTTTTACATTCCTTTGATTAATACATGTCGTCTCATTCATAAAAGTGTGGAAAACATAATTTATTGTAGGTACCTACTTATTTAATAACACTAAGTAACATGTACATCCCTTAAAATCATATTGTATAATTAAGTAAGTACTTATTTATAATGTCTAAAAATCCGAAATATTAAAGACTGATTTGGCTAAAGTGCTACTTACATACTAATTAGAAACCGTAGTAAAATACGATTGTGAGTTGCATGAGAGAAAACCGAGTAGAGGTTAATATCCCGAAAATTACTCGTCGTCAAGTCAAGTGAAATTCGTGCAAACTCGAAATGAAATCTATGCGCGAGTAAGATACATACCGCGATTGAACGGTCCGTCATGGTGTATTTTGCTAATAAATAAGCCACGAAGACATGACACTCGGATTCTGGTAACTTTTATTGATACTAAATCATGGTTTCTAAACTTATCGAGAACTAGATTTGAGTTTCTATACTTTGGTAGGAAAACGTCGATATCAAAATTACATGACAACCATTAGTTGGGGCTTGGTGTTGATAAGTTTTTGTGCAAAGGGATCTTACCTATACAGCCTAGTGTATTTTTATTGTAATATTGTTAAGAGTCAGACCGAAGTGGCTATAGCGGCTATTAATGTCGGAGGCTTCGATCAACAATACCAACAGTTGATCGAAGGTCGGAGACCAAGAGTAGACCCACTTTGAGTCGCTTTGTCATCGTAGTAAATAATATAATAATAAATCGAATCTCTAAAGTTGTGGTCAATGGGTTCTCCTCTCAGCCTTACTAAGCTTTCTCTGGTGTTCCTCAGGGCTCTCATCTTGCGCCTATATTGTTTAATATATTCATAATTTATATAGTGCCTAACCAATTTTAGACACGCACAGTGCTTTCTCTATGCTGATGACCTAAAACTAGCTTTACCGATTAAAAAAGACAAAAAAAAGACTGATGTCTTACTACTTCAAGATGACCTATATTATGGTTTTACAGGATGATAATCTTATCTATCTCGTTGAGTTAAAGTTATTATGAAAAACTTTTCTTACTAGTTACTTACTTCTTTACAAAATATAATAGCTTTTAGCAAAAAGTGTATTAGGTACTAATACAAAGAGGTAAAATTTGTGCAGGAGTAAAGTTTACAACGGAAAAGGTATTTCCGTTGTAAAAAATCAGATAGATATTTCGTTAACCAAGTAGAGGTTCATTGAAAATTTATTATAAAATTGGTATTGCGCTCATATTAAAACTTAGATTTAGAATGAGTCCCTGTCTTGAAGATGTTTTAAGAGTTTTTTACATTCACTTCTTTTTATTTTTCCACTATGCGTGCAAGGCAGTGAACTAACAAATGCAACGCCTCCTCGAAGGCGTTTATAATCGCTCAGTGCATCTGAAACAAAATAATATTTTAATAATGTTAATACCATTATTACCATCACCCTCTCTTCCCTTAGGTGTCGTAAAGGACGTCATGAATGGGTGCGCTTGTTACTGTGCTTATTCCACGATTAGGAGCGCTCTCGTTATTTTGGCCTGCATCGGCTGCTTACCATCTGATTCTGGCAAGATGTAGTCACTATGACGCGACACATTTAAAAAAAAGGCGACTAATGGACTAAAGACTGCCTCCCTATCTACCGACCCCAATAGATAGGGTATCGCAACTGGAACTACGGGTCCGGTTGTGTTTTCAGGGGTACTACGGGGTTCCGATTCAAGCCCCCCGTTGGTTGTGCCTTGACCGGCGCTTCTGGCGGGATCCGGACGTGGGTTGGACTCGTAGTGGCTCGTGGTTAGCTGTAAGGATTGGGAATGTTCGTCTGTCCTGGTATTGTGTGCCAGGACTTCCAAACTCGTGCACAGCGAGCGGGGCCTAGTAGCGGTCTCTGAGGGGCCAGAAGCGAGTGTTCTACTGGCGCAGGGACGTCTGGCACTTCTTGCATAACATAACGGTTGGTCTCGAGATGCCAGTACAAATAAACTTAGTGATGTAAGGAGAGGGGATGCACATACATCCGACAGTATTACCTTTATCTATGACATACATCCAACAGCATAGAGCGGCGATGGGCTCACCACCTATTACGCTGAGTACATGTGCAATCGCTATTTGATGAAAAGTAGACTATGGCAAGGACTGCTTTTGCTGTCCTCATTGCCTATGTGTCTGACTAACCCTTCGGGATAATAGTCGCGATTATATGTAAGTATGTTAAATAATATTTACGATGAAATATTCTTTATTGAAACTTACACAAAATATTTTTCACTTAAGCTTGGTAGAAGCATTTGTTTAGAACTCAGAGTAAATTAGACCAAGTGCGATGTACTCGATCGATGAACTCGTACTTGCTTCGCTATGGTTTGATTACTTTATTATTATTGAGAGAGATTGTAGAGACAACTCCGCATGCCCCACTTTAAAAAAAAGATGCTCCTTATACACTTACTATCAACTGAATCATTTATTTTCTTTCTGATTTCATTTTCGTCATACACAAAGTCGGTTTTCAAGACAATTGCAGCTGCAGGTCCCTTCTCACTGTCAATCACCACGCAGTCTTGAACACCTTGTACGGAACTAATCACAGTTTCCACCTCTTCTGGTGCAATCTAAAGATAAAGTTGAATATAGTAATTATACTTAGTCTTATACTGTCCCCCTACTAGGTAAATTCAACCATCACTGAAATCAAGTCATCACTATAAATTAATCAACCGCCCTTGCCAAATTCGCGCTGATGGTGATGGATAGCCAACCCAACTATGTATCGAAAAATTCTAATACTTTGCCCGAACTGGGAATTAAACCCAGGACCTCCAGATCGGGCCAATTACACAATTAGCCACCAAAGCTTTGAATCTTATCTCTCGTAGAAAATAAACAGTAGTTCTTCTTTTTAAAACATTTTACCGAATAAAAATCAATACTCACATGGTAATTGAGATACTTGAACCAAAACTTTTTTCTTTCAACAAAATAAAGCTCTTTGTCATCACTATAAAAGATATCGCCAGTTTTGAACCAGCCGTTTGCTGAGACTGTCTCACGAAAGGCTTCGTCATTTTTGTAGTAACCCTGTTAATATCAATTGAAAGTCATCAAAGTAACTGTAGTTATTTTTTGGGTAAAATGAACAACCGCTAATACGTAAATACCTACCTTGAAAATACAAATGTCGCTTTTAAGAAAAAGTTCTCCTTTTCCGTGAACACCTAGATCTTTCCCGTCCTCCGAGATAATCTAAAACGAAACATATCTATATAATATTTGATCTGTCGTATTATAAGTAAGTAGGTTGTGTGTGCGTGACAATCAAAATAACTATCTTCTCTTCTCCATGTTACCAACAGTATTGCTTTATTATCAACCTGCCTTATAGAGAATTGTATTTGCTATTTCTCCGTTGGAAGACCATGGCATGTTAGGGCTAGGCATTGTTGTGAAGCCATGCATTTCTGTCATACCCATCCCATTGAGTATAGATGCGTTTGGAATCTTCTCCTGAAACCAAAAGAAAGCATAAGGTTTCCGCCTACGATAACCTAAGGAAATTTACAATAAGTACCTACCTACCAAGCGTATTTTTAATAAATTATACTAAGTAAAATACGCTGTACAAGGGCCGTGGCCTCAGCCTTAACCGGTTCACAGATAGAAATTAGGTATAAATGAGTAAAAAATTCAAGATTTAACTAGATCTTTTACCTTAAGTGTTGTCACTATTTGTGCCGTAAGCGGTGACCCCGTGGTAACGACTGACTCGAGAGAACTTAGCTGACCAAGTGCAGCAGATGCTGCCAAACTTTTTGCGAACATCGGTCCAAGGAGTGCCCATGACGGCTACAATGAAGAATTTAAATATAATATTATAGTCTTGACTGTTAGAAAATGTGAGATACGATACCCGGATTAGCCGGGGTACAGTGTGGAATTTTTGATAATGTGCACTACCTCCTTTTTACTGCTGCGCTGGCGAGAGTAAGGCCAAGCGCCTCCCCGTTGTGGGATTAAAAATATCTTGACATAACTTTTATGACGATGAACACTTACACGAAATATTTCCATGAGCTCGAGAACGTGTTCTATAGTTGGTTTCTGCGGTGTCATCAGTAAACAAACTCCAAAAACGGGGCAGGAAGTCATAAGGATGGTATGCGTCATCCATTGAGCTGTAGAGAGGAGGAGTGCTGTTTCCGTAGGGCGAGGAAACTGGTTGTTGTGTGTCCTATGAAAGTTAAAGTTTGACATTTTTCATATGTATGAATTAGACTAGATTCACGACTATTATCCCCGAAAGGTTAGTCAGAGACTAAGCAATGAGGACTGCAGAAGTAGTCCACTGCCATAGTTCACGTTACACCAAATTATAACTGCATATTATGTGCTCAGCGTGATAGGTGCAGTGAGCCCATCGGGCTCTATGCTGTTTATGTATGTATTTAGTCTTTAGTCCGTTAGTCGACATTTACGACAGCCAAGGCAAGAGAGAGGTTGGTAGATAGTATTCTTTTTGTGAGCCGCTACACCCGCTTCACACACGGCTGCACTTAACTACGGCTACATACATACATTACACCTGTTGAAGGGTCGTGGGCAAAAACCCAATTAGGCAAAAACGGGCATAAATTGGCATATTGGGTAAAAACTACGGACATTTATTAGGCATTTATCCAATACATCCAAGGGAAGATAGTGGTAATATTTTTCCAACAAATATAAAAACGGTTATTGATACCGCTGTAACACTTACTCACCATATAATAGGCAGCTGAGCAATGAGACCTCCGTGCGACAAAATTGTAGCTTTTGGAAGACCTGATGATCCACTGGTTGGTGTAAGTTGAGCGTGTGCTTCTGGCGTTACGGGTGAAATTCTAGTAAATTAAATAAGCAAAAGTTTAAATTTTGTAAACCATAAACAAGCCCTACCATCAACCGAACCGAGTTAAATTGATTTTTTCTTTATTGTCCATGACAATACTTTCATATCAATTCGTTAGAACACTTAAAAGCATTTGGTGTGAAATAATTGTGCTAAGTAGCATTCCTTTATTATTATGATCATGCATTTAACTTTAGTAATGAACAAAGAGAGATTTTTTTTCACTCGCCGAAACTTATTCAGGTCTCCATTATATCCACCACAAAGATCTTCCAATCCCCCATCGTTATCTGCAATCACCACAGTTGTCTCAACTTCCCTGTTAGTATCTTTTGCTGCATTTATAACGTCATCGTACCGATTATTATCACAAAACACCATGGACGGTGTAGCTAGAGTGATAAAGTGGCGAAGTTCATCTGTTGAAAAAATATTAGTTTGAGTTTTTAAATGTAGAGTTACAAACTATTTACTTGAGTATTTTTGTTGGTTAAATAAGTAGACTTACATAATGTAGAATAAGGATCGATCATCAACGGCATAACATTTGAAAACAGTGAGGCGTAATAAGCAATTGCCATGTATTGGTGGTTCCTCATTACCAACATGACAATAGCACCCGGTTCATAAATGTGCTGTAAAGCATTAGCTAACCGGACAGCTTTGTTGAGGATTTGCCGGTTCAAAACTTTTTCACCACTCTCACCATTTACCTGTAACGAAAAAGATTGTTGAATCAAGGGGTTTAGGGTCATAAATTAAATGCGTATAGCTAGTTAAAGTAATTTTATTTAAATCGCTTCGGTGGCCGAGTGGCAAATATAGCTCGATATTCGGAGGTCCTGGGTTCAATTCCTAGGTCGCGTTGCGCAAAGTTGTTTCGAATTTTGCGATGCATAATGGCCAAGTTTTGTTGATCGCCAGCCTGCATTTGGCAAATATGACTTTATTTAAATGATGGAGGTTTTCACGACCAGCAGTGGGATCACGCTCACAATGCAAACTCTCTAAAATATGTAGTTGAGAAAATAAACTTATTTCATTGTACTGCGAATGAATTTACTGTATGCTTTTATATACTTTTGTAAATGCAGGCTTAGTAATCTAAATCTAGCTAAGAAGCTTACCAAACTTACCATGTACACGCCTTCAGGTTGTTCCTTCAAACAATAGTAAATAAGCTCAGCTAAGTTCACTTTACACCGTGTCTTGGTGACGACGTTAGTTTGATTTATGCTTTCTCTAGCTTTATCTAGCACCGTGTCCAAATATAGCTGAGCTGCCGTCGGTTTCCCTCTTATCACAGTATACGACATTTCTAAAAGAACAATTAGTGAATATACACTTCAACGCCAAAGGTAGGTAGGTATCCAAATTTATAGTACCTACACACAACAGCACTGCAAGCTAGACGAAACTGTAAACATTTTCAAATTCATTTTCAACTTAATGTGTTAAGTGACGTGTGTAAAGTTCAAAATCGATTACAAGTTTCAGAGGGGTATTCTGACGTGATGTTGTCCGTATTAGACGGCTAGCAACTGGCTCGGGTGGGTCTCGAACTCGCGGCCTTTCGCAATCCATATGTTGCCTGCTAAGCTACCGAGTTTCGTAGTCTCGGTAGCTCATTGATTCGTCTATTTTCAAATGAATCATTCAGTGTCAGTATAATATAGCAATTTATTATGTACATTGAAAAAAACCAAATTAAATTGAATTAAGCACTTACCTATTTCAGCACAGCAGCACACACGCAATATTTTGGCTACTGTATTGGCTACTATTGGCTACACTGTTGAGATCAGATTAACGCAAAACTTCAATTCTGTAATAACATCGAGAAACACAAGCAAGTTGAATGGCCACTGCATGCAGAATAACTAAATGAGACATCGATGTGTTTATGAGCACAATCAGAACGACTACCTATTAATGATAATGATAAGGAACAAATGCAATATGCATTTTTCTAAAAGTTCATTGGTAAGTAGGACAATAACATTAGATAAGTAATAACTAATTACTAACTAGGTTACGGAATGATAATTTTCTGCGACTCAACCAAGAACGTGTCTTATTGTATTGCTTAGTATTTTTTAAGCCTACGATGATTTATACGATTTTAACCGCCCCTTTGGTCTCTCGTGGCTAAGCCACCGGTGTTAGGCCCAGAGGTCCTGGTTCGATTCCCAGTGGGCAGTATATCTTTGTGTAGGTACTTGGTTTGGTTGGGCTTGTTAAGTCCGCCTGGCTAGCTACTACCGTCTTATCTAAAGCCTGGCGCCCTAGCAACAATGTTAATGCCATTGTTGTGTTCCGGAGCTAGCTCCACCCAAACACCAAGACTGCAAGCCGATCCTAATACAATTATTATACGATTCAATGCAATACAAAACAAGTCTTACAAAAAAATAAAATGTAAAATGAAACAGAAAATTGCTCACGATTAGGCTGTATTACCTCGACACTCTTTTGCCTAAACTAAATTGGAAAAGATTAATAAAGCTAAAATGTCAAAAAAAGTTTGACATTTTGTTGTGTGATGTGATTGATTTAGGATTTCTTTCTTTTGATTGTATTGAAAACAAAAACTCGAAATGAAAGAACTAATGTAATAAAAGCCCTTAAATTAAATTGAAATACCTAATCCTACTAAATAACAGTGGGTTTGGAAGCAGGAATAGTACAACACAAGGCAAGGTTACAGCAATTTGTTTGAAAGTTAATTTTATTGTCTGTACATTATTTTAAATATTATTGTTTTTAAGTTTTATATTTACTTAAATTTATAGAAAAATGGCGAACATCGTCAACATATCCATCGAAGCTCCTATTGAGAATCAAATTCAGGAAATAACCTACGATGGGCAGGAGATATATCAGGCGTAAGTACTGCACTAAAGATCTAGTGATCCATACGAACTTAAAGTATCTAGGTACCGCGGTACCGCGTAACCTAACTTCCAGTGATTAACAAGCTTTACTACGAGTAAATCTTTTAGCTTGTTTTTATGTTTTGTTTTTATTATAATCTCAACAATGCTTTAATGCTTATTAAAACTGTGTTGTCTTTTATAAATTTCCAGGCCTCTGTCTATGTCAGAAAACCTAGCAAGACTCGCACAGAAAATAGACTTCGCCAAGAGTGATGATGATTTTTGTAATGTCAAAAAGGAAGGTGAGAGCAGTTTAGATCCTAAACCTGATGAGGAGAGTAAAGATGCCGGTTACCAATCCAGCTTGTGGCCGTGGGAATCTGTACGAAACAAACTAAAAAATGCTCTTACTGAAGTGTGCGTTTTGGCCGATGTTCTCAATATTGCTAAGGAGAAAAGATACATGGTAAGTAAAGATTTAAACAATTGAGAGACTATAGAGATAGCTGGTGTTTCTGCACAAAACTTATATAGACGGCCAACATACACCCACTTAACTATTTCAGCTGTTAACCCTTAATCAGCGGAACACCGTATAAGTAATATCTGGCTTTATTTTGTATGGGACTTATCCATTAGTATAATTGGTTGAACCCTAAATAAATAAGGAATGTTATAAACTATATTTTGTTGAAAAATATTAGGATGTATTCCGTAGGTCATTGATTTCAAAACTTAACTATTTAATCTTTTACATATATTATCAACAAAGTTCCTACATAAGTGGAAAATGAACACACTTAAAATAAGTTTTGTTTGTGTTCACTTTCTACTTTTCTGAATACTTGAACAATCCGACTGAAGCAAAAATGTTAGTACTTCTGAGTAAAATTTACCTACAATTGAATTTTTTAAACTTCTTATTCACAGGAGTTTGTAAAGAGTCTGTTAGCTGAATGACAGGATAAAATAAATGACTGACAGTGTCTACGATGAGTTCATTCTTTAAAATATACTTCAAACAATAAAACACTTTATTTCTTGGCAATACATTTTATATGTGCTTAAAATTCACCGAGGTTGCCTTTGGAGGGAACTGGAACAAAGCAGTTGGGGTACATGGTCGTATTGGACCTACCGCACTCAAAGGGTTACATAATTATGTATTGCATTGCTGTGTTCCAGTTTAAATTTTACGTACTGTTCCAGTTTTGACTTTTATTACACTCAAAACTATTATCCCTGAAGGATTAATCAGAGATTAGGCAACGAGGACCGCAAGAGCAGTCCATGTTTCACCAAATAATAACTGCACATGTGCTCAGCGTGATAGGTGGTGAGCCCATGGCCGCTCTTGGCTATTGGATGTGTGTACAGTGTTTAGTCCTTTTGTTTGCCTTTTATGACACTGCACAGCAGTCACAAAACAATAAGGCTCCTTATCTACGTTTGTTTCTTGTAGGTGCTGGATCCAGTGCAACCTGAGCAGGTGGACAATCGGCCCATGGTCCAGGTGTACGGTCGTAAAAAAGCTCTAGGGGCAGCGGCCGCAGTCCTACTGGCTGGTGTGGAACGTCTCCGAGCGAGTGAGAACATGCGAATAAACAGGAACATGCCCGACTTCCATATAGACCTGTTGAGATTACGTCAGAACTGGAGATTGAAGAAAGTTTCCAATACTATAGTTGGAGATCTAAGTTATAGGACTGCTGGCTCTAAGTTCAGTCAAACTGGGGTTTTTGAGGTAAAGTATACAAGTAAAGTTGAATGAATGTAATTCATAATTTAACACATTCAGTCCACAACAACAAAATTTTAATGGTATGTCGGTCACCAGTCATGTCCCTTAAATTGTTGCAGCTTTATCATTTTATTTATTCGAATCTATAGCCTAACCCACCAAACCCACATTGGGCCAACGTGGTGGGTTATGGCCCAATACCCCCACGTGCTATTGTCCACGTGGGAGGCCTGTGCACAGCAGTGGGATGATTGGAGGAGATGAGTGGAATGATTATAGGCTGATGATGATGATGATGATAACATTTATGTGTTTACTTTTAGAGGTTGCAAATACATTTTTATTATTGAAATTTTTGCATTCACAAGCAATGCTGTATAGATATAGGATAAAATGTTTACAAGGAAAAAAAACCAGTCTCAGGAAAGCTCGAATGGGATTCGAACCCATGACCTTTGGATTGCCGGTTCACTGCTGTAACCGCGAAGCTACCGAGACCCCAGAAGACTCGTTGAATTTTTTCCAGTAGTTAGTGATTTACGCTGCGGTATTACGTCACTGTGAAGTCTACCCTCACTTTAGCTTAGCGGTTAGAGCTGTGGACCGGCGTTCCAAAGGTCATGGGTTTGAATCCCATTCGAGCTTTCCTGAGACTGGTTGTTTTTTTCTAGTATACATTTTATCCAGTTGCAAATACAATATAGAACTTATCTGCTACACAATAAGGTGCCCACTTACACCTCGCGGAATAACGCGACGCTTCCGGTAGATGCAGTATAGAACTTATTTACTACACTATAAGGTGTACATTTTGTTGAGAGTTGTGAGGACTGAGACATCGTATGTCTCCCAGGTGACGAAAGCCCCCGAGGAGCAGATGATGCAGGCGATGAGCCTCAACGCGTCGGGCCCGGCGCCGTCGGCGCTGCGCGTCACCGTGCCGCCCGAGCTGCAGGGCGTCGCCTTCATATCCGTGCTGTGCCAGAAAGGTAATTGGGAAACATTCAGTTGACTAATCCTTTACTGACATGCTACCAACGCTATGAAATTCCCGGCGTTTACAACGTTTTAGTCGCAAGGAAACTGTACTCTACAAGTGATCTAGTGCGACACCTTTATTGTTTGATCTACAAATACAAATAATTTTATTTGCTCTAAATAGGGTTACAGTAAAGGTGTTAGGTACAATATTATGTATATTGTAAAAACAAAATGGAGCTTAACCTATTTAGCTATTTTACATAGCATGCAAATATACAAATAATGATATAAAACAATTATTTAAATTTATCACCCAAGATATCTTTTACACTGTAGAACATCCTATCAGAAAGCCAATTATACAATGCAGTCTTGAACTTGCTAAAGGGTGATATAGCTTAACTATATGTCCTACATAATTAGAGAATACAATAAGAATTCAATTAGGACCGCGAAAGCAGTGCAGCCCATTGTCGTTCTATGCTGTTGGACGTATTCGAGCAGCCTTCAATTTGTTAGTCGCCTTTCACGTTGTTAGACTTCATAGTATTCTATTAATGAAAATGAAAAATATATATATTCTATCTATTTATCTCTCTATAAAAATCCCCAACACGCAGAACAAGAAGACGTGGTGACGGCGACATTGAGCTCTTCGGCGCTGAACTGCCCTGGGACTCTGCCCGGCGACGGGGCGGAGCTCCACTGGCAGCAGAAGTTAGAGGCGGCGCAGAACGTGCTATTCTGCAAGGAGCTGTTCGCCAGGCTGGCGGCTGAGGCGGTGCAGCTGGACGCTTCTATACCGCACATGGTGGTCGGCAACCAGATCATGGCCACGGTGAGTTTATAGCTATAGGTAACTTGAGGCAGTATAATGAGCTGTTCTGCAAAAAGCTGCAGAGGCAGTACAACCATTTGCTTTCAATGGTGAGGGTCTATCGCAGAAGGCGGCGTTTTCTAAAAGGAACTACTTAGGCAGTACAGGAAGATGATGGCCGATTATGGCCACGGTATGTGTTTATAGCTGGAAGGAGCCTGATTTCTATTTTCTGCAAGAAACTGCTGAGTTGGTATAACCAGATTATAGCTACTGTAAGTATTTATAGCTAGAGGCGTCCAGAACGTGCTGTTCTGCAAAGAGCTGTTCGCTAGGCTGGAGGCTGAGGCTGTGCAACTGGGCGCTTCCATATCGCACATGGTGGTTGGCAACCAGATCATGGCCACGGCGAGTCAATCATCATCGTCAGCCTATACACGTCCCACCGCTGGGTACAGCAACGGCTCACGGGGAGATAGAGCTATAATCAACCATGATGGCCTAACGCGGTAAGTCTATAGCTCGAGGTAACTCCAGGCAGCATAACCAGATGCTCTGCAAGAAACTGCTGAGGCAGTACAGCCATTTGCTTTCAGATTGTACCAATGGTAAGTACCTCTAGCAGAAGTAACTTTTTGTTTGTTCAGAGAATAATCTTTCCTACACTCACAGCAATTATATAGCCCAAGAGAAGCTTCATTATAAAACTCGTTAAATGGTTACTAGACAACGGATAAACATACTTAAAATACTTACAGTGTTACTTATAAAAATCAACTAATCGTCTTCTAAGCATCATCTTAACTAATTACTAATTAACTCATTAAGTAGTGAGTAAATATTTTTTACTTATAAACGTTGCTTAAGCTTGTCTTAACTAATGAACGGCTAATGACACGAAAAATTATTACTCTTGCAACACAGCCGAAATGTTGGTAGCTTACAAAAATATTTTTACATTTTAATGTTGTGAAATAGCAACATTTGTTTCATTCAAATTGAAAATTAAAAAGTTAAGCCGTCAAATATTTTCACAGAAACTTGTTTGTTGTTGTGGTTTGTGGTGTGTGGTACATAACTAGTGATCATTATTTTGTAGATATGAGTCGTTACGTGATTTTATTAAAACGAAACGTAACTAGTTATTCCGATATGGTCACCTGTTTTGAAACGAGTGATTTTTCGTAACCAGTTATTTTTACAATGCTTTGACAATGAGCTTATTAACCTAACAGCCTGACTAGGTGACACCAACCGACCTATCACTCATGAGTATGAAGTAGCTAGCTACCGTTATTTAGATTTATCAGGACTTAGTGACAATTTAAACAAGTTTTTTATTATTATTGTAGAAGTAAGCAAGCATTGATCTAATAAACTTTCCTTCATACTTTAACCAGGCTTAGGACTAACTGCATTAAACTATGTAGGAAGAATAAATTATGTAATGCAAGCGTATTTAAAAGTTCATTCTATACAATGGTTTGAAATTAATACAATATTTTAGTTATTTACACATTTCCACATACTTAAAGGATTTAAAAGTTATTCAAATTTGTATCGTTTCTGTCTATTTACAACTTTTGATTATTGAAAAATTTTAATAAGTAGTTCTTTTTAGCCTTTTACACATTTTTAAATTACGTTTTTTTGTTCTTTTTTACATTACGTTTTATTTTTTGTCGGTCACATTCGTCACCGGTCGGCGTTACTCGCGCTCTGCGCATAACGTCGTTGCTCTATGGAACTGGTTACGAAAAATCACCGTTCATTGTTCAAGCCGAAACTAGTGATTCCGTTACAGGCTGCATAACCTGTTACTGAAACTGATTACGTTAAATAACGCCCATACCTATTATTTTGGTTTGTTGTATACATTTCGGAATTTGGCGAGATAAATCTAGCTATGGCCGAGGTAGATCCATCCAGCAAAAAAAGAGTTCGCTCCTCCAACTGGGACGAAGAAGAAAAGGTTTGTAATTATCTAGAAAACATTCGTTCTATTCGCTACTATTCGCGCGTGGTGTTTTGTATAAAACTATTGTGTGTTTTATTGCAGAGATTGTTAAGGCAACTTATAATAGAAAGAGTAGATGTAATTGAAAATAAGGATGCATCTACTAATACAAATATAAAAAAGAAAGCAGCATGGCAAGAAGTTTTGTCTTGGTAAGTAGTTTAATTTCAAAAGGGACCTACTAAAAGTAATAACTCAGGTCAGATTATCGATTTAACATATTATTTTTTTTTCTTTACAGTTTCAATAGTCTAAATAACAAAAAACGGGATCTCAAAGAACTGACAACTCAGTGGAGAAATATGAAGGGGAAAGTTAAAATTAGGGATAGTCAATATAAACGCGCTAAATTAATGACAGGTGGAGGACCTCCACCACCTAGCCCACCACCAGAAGATCTTGCCATCATACAGGCAATACCAAATGAATTTATTACTGATAGTAATAAATTTGATAGTGACAGTATACATGTAAACAGTATTGATCAAGTATGTTCTGTTTTATTACACGTCTATATTTATCGGTTGAATTAAAAAGAATGCATCGATGGGATATCGTCTGTTGCTTTGGGAGGTATGCTGCTACGGGAACTAGAGCAGTGTTACTCTAAGAAATTGATGCTCATCTATGTGTTCTGCTTAATGCAGCTATAGTTATTTCTTTTTATACTGAATTCAAATGAAGTTTTTTAATATTGTTGAACATTTTGTATATTCCAGTCACTGACACCAGGAAGCCAGCTAGTCATACAAGATGATCCTTGGACTCCATTGCTAGCCTCAAATAACCAGATCAAGGAAACAGAAGAGGTAATTAAGAGAAATTCAAAAGTCAAAGAACTTCAAACAGTTTAATATTGTATTCATTTTGTATTTTAATTGTAGATACCCGAGGATGAAGGTTGGCAAGAAGCGGAAGTAGTACTGTGCCCTACACCTAAGGCTATGTCAAACAAGTACTTAACACAGAAAAGCAAACTAAAACAGAAAAAGTTATGCAACCTGTCTATATGTTGATAGATCGCACAGTCAGTCACAGTTTTGTTTGATCAGTTCACGGTTTTATCTCCATGGAATTTGTTTCAATACTGATGTTTTCTCAGGAAGTGAATTAAGTGAATGTAATTCTTATGAGAAATAAAGTTATTCTAAACCTAAATCAATAATTCTCTCAGAAAGTATAGGAATAAAAAGCATCCTATTGTAATATTTTTGGTTTTTCGTTTTATTAATAATTTACTTGTTTTTTACAGATTCATACCGAGGACTATGAGCGAGAGTTATTTTTAATAGCTAAAAGGTCAAAAGAAAGAGAATGTGAACGAGCAGAAGAAATACACCAAAAGAGAATAGCCATTTTAGATTTAGAATATGAATTCTGGAAAAAAAAATCAAATAGTCTTGAGTGAACATCACATAACTTTATTTGTTTTTAAAAATAATTTTCAATAAACAGGTTTCTTGTTATGTTTGTAACATTATTGTTGTTGTACCCAATGTCTTCCTCATATTCGTCATCTACATAATCATTAGCCCGAGAACCTGTAACATAACATCAAGTTTAAGTTTTCCCATCTGCAACATACACAGGTATCTAGTGTATGTATGACGATTTAGACTAAACATACATACCATTTTCCAAAGGATCATTAAATTCAATAGCCAAATTGTGCAGCACTGCACATGCAACAATTGTTGTTTTTATTGTAGTAAGAGATCCTCGCATTACCTCCAACAATATGCGAAATCTTTGTTTTAGTAATCCAAAACATCTTTCTACTACATTCCTAGTTCGGATATGGCTGAAGTTATACCGCATCTCGGCTTCAGTCCTCGGTCGTAGGATGGGTGTAAGTAAATAAGAGGTACATGCGTAGCCACTATCACCAAGGAGTTTCCCTTTGAATTCATTATTCTCAAACCTCTGTTTAATTGAACTTTCACGAAAAATTCGTGCATCGTGAGTACTGCCCCTCCAATGGCAAACTATGTCACAGATTTTCAAGTCTGCATCGCAGACAACCTGCAAATAATAAACGGATTTGAATTAAATTTAGAATACGAGTAAGCTATGATCTGGATTAACATATAATAATGAATTATGAAATTCCCACGGGAGCGGAGCCCCGGCCCACAGTTGGTATCTTTATATTTTATTTTCATTTAGGCTGCATTGTCAACGTATTAACTAGTGCCTATTGTTTTAATACCTGCCCTACCTGCATGCATTTTTGTATGTAGAAGAAAAATAATACTTACTTGAGTGTTTATAGAATAGTGTCCTTTTCTATTGACATAGTATTGGCCAGCCTCTCCGCCTACTTTCCGAATTTTAATATGTGTTCCATCTATCGCTCCAATGATGTGTGGGAATCCACATATGGCTTCAAATTTTTGAATTGACTCCATTTGCGCTCTTAAATTCAACGGCATTTTGATGTACATAGAGCTTTTTGAGGCTAATGCAATACCTACTTTTCTAGATAGGTGTGACAGAGTCTGCTGGCTCATGCCATGGATATCCGCACAGTCTTGTTGAATCTGAAATTTTAAATGTAAATAGTCCTGGTTAACATCTTTAGTTAGGTACTCATATTATGATATATACTAACTAAAACAAATATCATTTGGATAAACCTACCTCATGTCTGCCCCAGTACCGAATCACAGACATCACCTGTAACTCCACGGGTATACTGCCGCCTCTAGTGTCCACACGCAAGTCATTTCGTAATAGTTCTATAATTTTTTGCATATTTTCTTTGTTAAATCTATACCTATACTTGAAATCACTATCACTTAAATCTTGCATAGGATTCATTCTCATACTATACAGTTTTGGCCGTCTATTAATTCTCATTGTTCTTCTCCTAAATGCCCTAATTTCCTCTATTTCATTACGAAATGAGCGCAATACATCAAAATCTTCAAAAATATCCATTTTAATAGAAAATATCACGCGAAACACGGAAGAAACAATTACAAAATGCAAACAGAAGTCAGAAACAAACACAAACAACGTTGAGTAGCTGACATGAAATCAGCTGACAAATAACCGCCATTTTGTTACTTACGTGTTAAACAAGGGTAGGAGTTAACTTAATTTGACAGTTCATTAGAGCCATTGCTAAGCAACTCATTAAAGTTAAGCAACGTTTATAAGTAAGAATTATTGTTAAACAACTCCTAAGTATTACTTAATATTTAATTAACGTTTATAAGTAAGGCTGTTAAATACATACAAACTTATTATACATAGAAAACACCCAGACCCGAGACAATTTAGAAAAACAATAATTTCTAAATTGACCCGACTGGGGATCGAACCTCAGAGATGGCGACACCATGAAAACCGGTGTACAAACCACTCGACCAAGGAGGTCGTCAGAAGGCTGTCCAAATGTCAAATACTCCGAAATCATGGCCATGGTAAGTGTCCATAGCAGAAGGAGGCATAAAAGAAGATGCCACATTATAGATACGGTGAGTGTTTATAGCTGGATGAGATCAGAATGTGCGTTTTTGCAAAGAGCTGCTAAGGGAGTGCACTCAGATGCTACCAGATAATAGCTACGGTGAGTGTTTATAGCTGAACCTGAAGCCAGCATTAACGAGGTGTTCTGCAAGAAGCTTTTGCCTGGTTAGCCCCGGGACTCTGCCCGGGGACGGGGCAGATCCCCGGGCTGTTTGCTAAACTGGTAGCTGAGGCCGTGCAACTGGACGGAACTCTTAAATTGTGGGAACAAATCAGCTATTCCATACATTTAGCTCGAATAAGTATGTACAACATTGTATGAAACAGCTTGTCCTTTTTCGCAATATTAGAGTCTGTAATACCATCTTAATAAAACCGTTATAAAATTATAAAAATATTTAATAATAAAAATATATTTTCAGGTACTACCGGGCATTCAACTGTTGATTGGGCTCTGCCACAACAATGGACAAAATAATGCCAACGCTGGTCCAGAAGGCGTTAAGGTAAATTTACTTTTAAGAAATAAAAAATTAATTCACCCGTGTCGCGTGGCGGTGAAAGAATACTACCACCCCCTCTCTTCCCTTAGGTGTCGCAAAAGGCGACTAACGGACTAAAGAGTGCACATACATCTAAAAGCATAGAGCGGCGATGGGCTCACCATCTGTCGCGCTGAGCACATTTGCAGTCGCTATTTGGTGAAAAGTGAACTATGACCGAGGACTGCTTTTGCTGTCCTCATTGCCTAGTCTCTGACTAACCCTTCGGGGATAATAGCACAGAATAACTAATACCTACCGTACAGAAGGTTCACTCTCTAACGACTTTCACGCGAAATTGAAACTTATCGTGTGACCCGAGCGTTCATATTCCGTTAAGCAACGCTGACTCGATATTGATTTGACATCATGACGTCACAGAGCTTGGCTTTACGCGCGCGCGCGGGGATTACTTGTTAAGAGGCCTATTACATCTCGACTGTGATTTTTGCGTAAAATGACCAATTTTGACGTTATGGATCTCAGAAACAAAAATACATTAACTATTATGACTTATTGAATAGTGTAGAATAGCTATTGGAATAGTGCGTAGCGGCCTCGCTTTTTGTAAATTTTGCTTAACTTTTTAATTAAACCCAAAATTGCAGAGAAAGATTTTCATAAAGTGCGCGAAGGCACTTTTTTGAGCTCATCGATTGAACTACTGTTCTAAACAAGTGAAATAAAAAAAATATAATGTTATCTCTTATATAGTCGAATAGTGCGTAGCGGCCTCGGAATTTTTAGATATCATCGATTTTATTTAGAAAAAAAAATCTTATTCTAAACTAAAAAACTTCGAAAATCGCTATAAGTTAACTGTGAATATCTCCTATTTACGATAATGTTATTGAGCAAAATTTATACCAGAGTAAATTGTTACTTCATGAGGAATAAAAATTTTATAACTAATTCATTATCCTATTTCGATAAAAATGATAAATACAACTGCAAAATTACTACAAAATGCGATGCGCCGGCCGTCCGAATTCAACTTATGCTCACAGAATGGAGATTTGTAATATTATGCACAAATTTATTATCCTATTACGATAAAAACGATAAATACAACTGCAAAATTACTTCAAATTGCGAAAATGGGCATTTTACGCAAAAATCACATTCGAGATGTAATAGGCCTCTTAAGAAGGTTTACGCATTTCGGTTTCCCATACAAACTTCCAAATAGAAATTTTTAAAAACTAATAAGCAAATTACAATGAAGCTTTGCATGTTAAAGTAACATTCAGATATCTAAATAGTAAGTTGAAAACATTTTAAAAAATCATTTAAATAACTGAGTAAATGCGATTTTAATCTTTCTATAGTGGACTTTAAATCGCAATAACTCAGCTAAATAAACCTTTTTTGTTGTTTTCAAGAAACTATTTAGATCCCTATATTTTGCTTTAACATGCAAAGTTTCATTAAAATTGACTTATTGGTTTTTAAAAATTTCCACTTTGAAGTTTGTATGGGAAACCGAAAAGCGACTCGGCGCTCGGTGTTCGGTGCTATGGCTCGCGGCAACCTTTACTGCCATACGCCTGCGGCCTGTCTGGGAGGCGCGCCAAACGAACTTACCGAAACTGCGGAGTGACATCCCCCTGGTATAACCCGCGCCAATCATCTAGCTCGCTGTGAACACGAGGCGAGTGGCGTCGCAATAGCACAATATAGGTATCGGCGGGACGTAAGCGGTTAGGGGGGGCGGGGCACACCCCCGCGCACCCCTGCGCATGCGCGCTCGCCATGTGTATTCGTTTGTTTTGCTTTAGCAGTGGAAAGTACAGTCACGTATACATTTTATTTGATCGCGTCGCGATATTAGGTATTTATTGTTTGTTGTTATTAGGTTACTGTTTTAAGTTGTTGATTTATTTTTTTTGTTACATACTGTTATTGTATTAGGAGTACTGTTTTGAAAGGCTGTTAAAATGCCTAGACGTAATACAGTTTTACGTCGGCAAGCAAAAAAAAAATATTTACAACGTATCGGAGTTTATGAAGCAAGAAGCAGAGAAAGGTATCTGTAATCTGACGATGATGAAAGCGAAGTCTTGCCGTGCTCAAGCAAATCATTAACAGACTCTAAAAAGATGTAAAACCACTGTAATGTAATTTAATGTTTCCACAGCTTCATAAAAACTATAATTTTTTTTAAATATATGTATGCTTATAATTTAATTGTTGTTATTATAATTTGTCCTGCTTAATTTTGGATATTAAAAGATAAATAAAACGCTTAATTTATAAATTATCATGTTATGTTATTTTATAATTATAACGCTCTAATGATAATGTTGCTAACTGTACACCTGCGCGTCGCAACTTCAGAGCGAGCTAGAAGTTTGGCACGAACTATAATAGCCGTGATTATGTGTATGTATATTTTGGGGTTATCTTTCCCGTGGCCAGTCTGAGGGCGGCGCGGGCGCGGCGGGTAAGTCGGACCACGACCACGTGCTGGAGCACTCGCTGCACCAGCTGCTGCGCGCCGTGCACTACGCCAACACGCACCACCCGTTCCCGCACCCCGCCACCGGCCCGCTCGGGCCCTCCAAGCGGCGGTGCCTCGCTGGTAACACCACTTTCATACACCGACATTTTTCATTGGTTTTCGAGTCGAAAACGTTATAATACAAAACAAGTGTTGTAACATTGAGTTATAATGTACTATGTACTAGAGAAGACGTCTCAACCAGATTGTTTGTAACACGCGTTAGAGCCAGCTCGCTCCAACTATAGTAGTCTGTGGCAGGCGCTAGACGCAACAACACGTGTGCATGTGTTCTATTTTATTAAAATATGCCTTAATGTGTGCTAAGGTACCATTTAAACACCTCAGGAAATACAAATAAAACCAAAATAATCACTTTTCACCTGGAAATACGTACTAAATTATCGATATAACACGCATTTGACTAATTATTTTATCAAATCGCCGAGACATGAAGCGGCGGCCATGTTTCGGTAAAATGCATAGAGTAACAATATTTCTGTTTTGTGCAGAAGATGACAACTAAGCCCCGCACCACGGTACAAGTATCATTGTACCGTGCCCGCAACGCACCACGCACTAGATGCCCGCTGTCATCTAGCTGTGCACATTTATTGTATGGGACGTCTTCTCTAGTTTATTTACCTCAATGTGTTGTACCTATTTATGAAATAATAATGTTGACTAAAAACATAAGCATCAGGCACTGACAAATTTTGACGGTTGAAAGCCAGACCTCGGTAGCCAAGAGGTTAAGGCAGCCGCCCGGAATGCGGAAGGTGCGTGGTTCGATTCCCGCCTGAGGAAGTATATTTAAGCGTTAATAAAACAATAAAAAATAATAATCGCTTTACGAGCTAAGTAAAAAAAGTTGTAAAAGTGACTTCTTGTCGAAAAAACGTAGTAACGTTCTCCTTATCTACGAGTACACCGTGACCCCTATGAACTTTCCCGGCCGGCCGCCTGCGCCGGCGGTGCGGCGGCGGGGCGGGGGGTAGGCGGAGTGTTTGAAACGCCTCGGTCATTGACTTTCGTAAGATCGTCCGTTACTAAGGGTTCTTACACTTTTATGATTTTTTTTAATGGTTTTTTTATGCTCATTTTTTTAGTTTTACGTGCTTAATAGCTTCTACTGATGATAAACATGAACAGGGTTTCGGCTCCAAAACCAATGAAAAATCTCGGTGTATATTTTTTATTATTATTTATTGATAAGCAGAAAACAAACAGTCATTAATTTCACAAATAAGTGAAATAAATGACCCTCGCTTATCGCACAACTCTATTTTAATGTTTGTTTTAATTTTATGGGTATCATAGCATGTTGTCCTAGTCGCATTTCGTCCCAACTTTGAAAAACCATTTTAAATTGTCCAAGTCGCAATTTGTACAAATCGCACTATGTCCTAATCGCAGTTTGTCCAAGTCGCAATTTGTCCAAGCAATTTTGGTTTCAGAACACAAGCAGTTCTAGGAGCTAGTTATGAAAGAGATTTTAATCCAAGTAACAAGAAACTACATACTTTTTATTATATATTCTTGCACTGTTCCCGAAGTTAAACGATAGCTACCTAATAAAAAAAATCATTGCAATCCGATTTCTATTTTCTGGGAACTACATGATTATTTCATCTGTGATTTGGACAAACAAACCTACTATTACATACATACAAACACATAATTATCTGCGGGTCGAATTGAAAACCTCTTTTTACGATATCGGTTAAAAATTAGACCAAATGCGACCTTGCCAGAATGTGACTTTGACCAAATACGACTTGGACAAAATGCGACTAATGCGTTTGGACGAAATGCGACTTGAGCAACATGCTATGATACCAAATAAATAAAAAATAAATGTAAAGTATAAATTTAACAATAAACAGACCTATAGTTTCCTTAATTAACAATATTATTATAGCTTCATCATCAGTCTATAAACGTCCCACTGAGCTGGGCACAGGCCTCCCACGTGGACGTGGAGGTATTGGGCCATAACCCACCACGCTGGCCCAATGCGGGTTAGTGGGTTTTTAACGACTGTCATCTTGCGACAACAACCGGCACCATCGGCTTAACGTGCCTTCCGATGCACGGAGGAGCTCGAGATATTTTTAATTTGGTCACCCATCCCTTACCCGGCATTGCAAAAGTTGCTTAGCGGGCAAGATCGCAAGCCGAACGGGCTAGCCGCTGCGCCATCGAGCTCTTTATATTACAGCTTAATTTGATATATTTAAGTAGGTACATATTAGACAATAAACAGAAGCCTGCAGGTCCACCCACTACAAAATAATAAAATTACGTACTAAAATTTGAACTTTATGGTAGGGGTTTAAGGGGTATATTATCATAATAAGTGTTTTATTAAAAGCGATGCTCACGCTCATACCGTCATACCTTCTGGGCATACCTTCGATCGCATATTTAAACTAGATGCACAGATCGACGCTCTCAAAACGGCCGCACATAAAGAGTAGGTACCTAGTGACATAACTACATGTTTAATGCGAGCTAAGTGTCAACGTGACAAAAGTTTCTTCGAAATGAAACACTTTTTACGGATTAACTCGCGTTTAATTTACTATTACAGGGAGACTCCCTGTGACCGCGGACCCTGTAAAGGGTTCGAAACGTCAGGATAATATAAAAACTATGTAAATAGTAAATTAAACGCGAGTTAATCCGTAAAAAGTGTTTTATTTCAATGTGTAGTGCTCGCTTAAACCTCAGAAAAGTTTCTTCGAAAATTGATTTTTCTTCCAAAACACCATAGAATAATAACTAAAGCATAGAAGGAGTCCAAATGAGACTCGTATAGTTGTCCTATTTTTTCAAATGGGCCATAAACATTAAAAGAAAAGAGACAAAATAAGTTGCCAAAAACGTCAAATGCCTAGCGAAAAAGAAACCTGTCACCATTTATGGTACAAAATTCAAAAGCGACCTATACAAATGTAATTCGAATGGTGACCAAACGGAGTGCCCACTCAAATGTCATATCACTCCTTCTATGGCTTAGTTATTATTCTGAGCAAAACACATAATTACTTACGTCAAATGCATATATTATGTCAAACAAAGATGCCTTTTTTTCCGCTACGATTTAGTTTTGTGTATCTAGTTTTTATGGGATCGAAGCAGGTAACACACCCCGCCACCGGCTCCCTTGGCCCTTTCACGTATAGAAGTTTTATTCGCGCGTCTGCATGTGCAGAGCGACTTAGAAGCGCTGTTTTCGCTGGCCATCCATGCATATTTAGTAGCGCGGCTGCAGACAGAAACGAGATAGTAGTGGCAACTCTGCTCTTCTCCGCCAACAAATTCAAAATGCATAATGTGTGTATGCATTGTAGCTTTCCGGAGGTGTCTAAAATAGGTGTACCTACTTGCAAAAAAATATTGTCCAAATTTATTAAATATATATATCGGTAGGAAGGTAAATAGGGGTACCTACCTATAAAAAAATAATTTATTAATTAATATACTTATTTCTTACGTTAGGTCCGATGGCGGCAGACCGCTACGAGTTGCTCGACATGAGCAAGGAGCAATCCCTTCTGGAGCAGATCATCCAGCAGGCGCAGCACTTCTTCATGCGGCGCCGCAGCGAGTACGTGCTCGACACTATCGCGAAAGAGGTCAGTCGCTAATGGGGCTATTACACGGAACGAGTATAATGGCGAGACAGTAAATTTATACGAGACCGAGAGAGTTGGGTGGACAGTTGGTGGGAGGTGGGTGTTAAGGGATCAGTTTTGTTATGCCTATTTCAATGATTTCGCATTGACCATTAGTTAGCGGAGACACATTATAAATAATTTCTTAATTTGTTATTTACTTCTATGTTTATCAATTTGTTTTTTTATGTTCATTGTCCTGCACATCTGATGTCACGACTGTGTTCAGCAGAATATCAGTGCAGCAGGTATCACTTGCTCTTGCTGCTTATACTGAGCTGAGCACAGTTTTGGCATCGCACGCCAGTGCACAATTCTTTACTGTGTACAATTTTGTCGCAAAAGTTTGTACTTGCCTACATGTATTGTTGTATTGTGTTTTGTCGTGTGATGCCAAAAATAAATGTCGTATTCTATTCTATTCTTAAGCCTAGCAAACGTATGGTTCTAGTGACTGTCTCGCAACTCTACTCAGCTGAACACTCAACCGAGCACTCTCCAAAATATATAAGGTCCTTCTTAAATAGTACGCTTAATTTGAGACAGTTATCAGTAGGTACAACTAAAAAATCAGATTACGTGCAATAAAAAATGTTCAAACGTTTTCGGCGAAAATCACGAAATATCACAAGGAAGGAGGGGGGTGTAGTAAGATATCAAGTGTATTTATTTATTCGTCTAAAAGAGCGTCCTCACTGAGAGCATTTGTAAACGAGCAATCGCCGGCGAGCAACAAATTCTGCCCAGCGAACAAAACATTCACTTTAGTGCAAAACTATGAACGTTCGAGTCGAACATACGAGCCCAGAGCATTCGAATACAGGAGCGTCCTCACTGAGATCATTTTTTGTTATAATAAATTGACATTGATTGATAATACGATAGACCAAGAAGGTCACGATCAAGGAACTGTTCCTTGCCTACAAGTGGCCAGTAATACTTCTGCATACATACTTATTCTTTCATTTTCTGAGTACTCGTTTGCGAGCGTTTTGTTTTCGTGAACATTTGAATGCGAGGCATTTCCGCGAACAGCGAGCGTTGCGACGTCCAGACCGCCCGAAGTTCATGCTCGCGTGTAAACTTTGTAACGCTGAGCTCAACGTCCACACCACTCGAATATACGACGCCGAATGCTCACAGTGAGGACGCTCCTTAACGCGCGATTTCTAAACCGAAAGCGGTGTGTGGTGTGACCTTGACTCGCCGTTGCCTATAGTTCTAGAATAAAATTAGATTATACTTTAGGTAGATATACCTGTATTTAAAGATAATATTCTAATAAATTTAAGATTATTCGTAGGTACTAAAATACACGTGATTTTTTGGGGTTAGTCTTAAACCTCACCATATCATCAAGGAGGGGGGGGGGGGGGGGGGTTAAAAAAATGCTAAAAAACATCACGTGATTAATGGACGGCCCCTTACTGTAAGGAGGTTTTTCACTCTGCAGCCCTGAACACCGATAGCTTTGGGTCTTTCTTACCCCACTGTCTGTGTCAACCTATTATAGGTTAAGTTTTTTTATTATATTTTATATTGTAAATACTTATGTTTTTTTTAAACAAAAATTCTTATAATATACAATTTAATAAAGGTAAATTATAAAGTTATTGTCATTAAATGGCAGTCCTTAAAAAAACCAACCTACAAGCATTCATTGACCTAGAAGTATAGACAAGAACGTTTATACAAACCATTTGTTCAAATTCTGGAATGAAAGACCTAAAGTTCGCTGCAGCCGCTGCAGCGCTTATACATTTCAATGTCGTCTAATCAACAGACAGACATCGCAGCGCCGCAGCGCCAGATCGGTCAAAGACAACGTAGTGTGTATCAAGATGGTGTCCCAAATAGATTGTCAATAACAATAATTGAAAAAATATCTTATCTATTCTAGTATTACGATATAGCGACATAATAATGACTTGAATAACAATTAATTTCACTTACTTGACAACTGAATTGTAGTAAACGTCTAGGTGTACACTTTGAAAAGAAATAAAGAATTATTTTCGCCGCTCCGCACGCATGTCGAATGTCAAAGCCACAGGCACTAAAGCAAGGTGCCGAGTCGACTCCGCAGATGAGTGGAACATAGTGTGTGTTCGGAAGGGCCTATCTAGAGTAACGTATATAATATCGCTGCCCGCACTAGACCAGCAGCGTGGTGGGCCCAATCTCTCAAAGGGCTGTTGCCCATGTGGGAAGGTATTTTAGAGTAATGATGATGATGTCGATGAGAACCAACCGATCTTAATGAACTCATTCACAGTACATTAATTAAAATTGTTATGACAAGACATATTATGCACTCTTGACATTGTGAACCAATACATTTTATAGCGATCTGGCACTAGCATCTGTTGAAATACACTGGTTACTACAAAGATAAATTTATGAATTTATTTATTTATTTAAAATAGACATGCACTGGCAGACTGCCTGTTATTGTAAAATTATGTCAGTCTAGACGGTTATCTAACATTAAATTACGTTTTAATTAAAATGAATTACTAATTTACTATGTCTCAACCAGAAAGTATCGCTTGGTTTAAATATTTCGTTTGGAAAAATATGAGATACTTACTTAAGATTTTTTTTTACTTTTTTTTATTTAATTTATTACTGTTTATCTGAAGTACATATACGATTTTATTAAGGACAATGCTAAACAACACATCTGTTCGCAGGTTAAAGATCCACTGATAGTATCGCACTGGAATGCGCTGAACAGCCCAACGCAGTCGTGCGTTAAAATCAACATAATGGCGTATGGGTGAGTATCTTACATACAAACATAATTAGTATAAAAAATAGTATAAAGTAACATACATACAACGTGCCCCTTTTCCCAAAATGGTAGCTTTCCATTTGCTATTTTTTTTTTGTTTTATTTACTCTTGTAACATTATTCATACATGCTAGTCGGTTATGTTTAATTATTATACTAATGTTACTTACGAGTATATTCATAAAAAGCGTACTTAAGCGAACGTAAAATTTTGCGAGCTAAGTAAATTACAGGGTCAATTTAGATCCCTGTATTTTACTCTAGCATGCAAAGTATTATTAAAATTGGCTTACAGGTTTTTAAAAATTTCGACTTGAAAGATTGTGAAAACGAAATGCGTAAACCCTCTTAATAAATAAATAAAATAAAATAAGTAATATTGACCGTGTCATGTAGCGGTGTGGGTGTTTTCTATGTATATGCTATAGTATGTTTATCTGCATTTTAAACCGTCTTAACTTAATTTTACTACTATGTATGGGTAGGCAACCCCCTTCAGCTCTTTAACTACCATCCCTCTCCTCCCTTGGGTGTCGTAAAAGGCGACTAACGGACTAAAGACTGCACATACATCCAACAGCATAGAGCGGCGATTGTCACGCTGACCACATATGACATGTGCAGTCGCTATTTGGTGAAAAGTGGACTATGGCGGACTGCTGTTGCTATCCTCTTTGCCTAGTCTAGTTTGCCTGACTAACCCTTCGGGGATGATAGTCGTGATTATATGTATGTATCAAATAATATACAGCCAGTTAAAACACTAAACGAATGAACCCAGATACGACGCGGTATGCCGCACTTCGCTGGTGGTGCACGTCGGGGAGAAGACCTTAAAGTGCATCTGCCGCGACGGCAAAGTGCGCCACCTGTCCTACGAGCTGCAGGAGCTGCGCGACCTCATATACTGCCAGGTCAGTTAGATATCTGTTGCTCTCTTTGTAGATCCTAAGTGCGTCTACCGCGACAAAGTGCGCCACCTTTCCTACGAGCTGCAGGAGCTGCGCGACCTCATCTACTGCCAGGTCAGTTAGATATCTGTTGCTCTATTTATAGACCGTGAAGTGCGCCTGCCGCGACAAAGTGCGCCACCTGTCCTAAGAGCTGCTCGACCACATCTACTGTCAGTTCAGTTAGATATCTGTTGCTCTATTTATACACCCTGAAGTGCGTCTGCCGCGACAAAGTGCGCCACCTTTCCTACGAGCTGCAGGAGCTGCGCGACCTCATCTACTGCCAGGTCAGTTAGATATCTGTTGCTCTATTTATAGACTGTGAAGTGCGCCTGCCGCGACAAAGTGCGCCACCTGTCCTAAGAGCTGCTCGACCACATCTACTGTCAGTTCAGTTAGATATCTGTTGCTCTATTTATACACCCTGAAGTGCGTCTGCCGCGACAAAGTGCGCCACCTTTCCTACGAGCTGCAGGAGTTGCGCAACCTCATATGCTGACAGGTCAGTTAGTTATCTGTTGCTCTATTTATAGACCGTGAAGTGCGTTTGCCGCGACAAAGTGCGCCACCTGTCCTAAAAGCCGCAGGAGCTGCGCGACCTAATAAACTGCTAGGTCAGTTAGACACACATGTGGGATATAAAAAGGCGCTCGTGGTTGAAAACAAAACTCTTTATTTATTATTTTGTAATATCTTAGTCTTACACGTCTTTTGCTTCGTCGTTCCAAGAGCATCGCCATTCATCTTCTCTCTCCCTCGCGCATCTTCTCGTCTCCTTCACACATCTCTCACGTTCCGTTACACATATGTATGTCATTCATCCTCCACTCATTCTACTTACATAATAGTCGAGGAAGTTCCCCGGGCGACCACTGTTCGGCGATATTTGCTTGCACACGATCTACGCGCACGCTACTGTACGTACGCGCGCAAGGGATGGAGCGCAAGCTAATATTACCCAACAGTGGTCTACCGCAAATTTCCTCGACTGTACATACATACACTGGACTGCATATCCATAGGTCGCTGGTTCAAATCCGGCTCGAAGGACCAGTGTTAAAGCAGCTGACTGTAGGTTTCCATGAATTTTAATTGAAGGATGGTTCAATTAAAAATACAGATTTATGCAATCGCGTCTATTCGGTCCAACATCACATAAAAGAAGAAAAAAGGCGGAAACGGATATTATAATATAACACCCTTTTTTTACATTGTGTTGCCATGCTAGAAGTGTTGCAACTATAAAATGTTGGATATTCCAATACACACATCACGCCCGCTTCCCGGAGGTGTAAGCAGAGACCACAGCTATCCATTTGCTACTATCAAAGTCAAAGTCAAATTATTTATTCAATGTAAACCTTTACAGGCACTAATTGACGTCAATACTAATAATAATGATAAAAAAACAGTTAACTAACTTGTAGTTAAGACTTAACAACTAATCTAACGAGCTATAGTCTGTGCCAGACAAATGCGCATCGCTACTCCTAGTACCACTGCACGCCGAAACAGAATCGCGTCGTATCCTGACACACATCCTTTGCTTCACTTACTCTCATAACGTTCTTCTTTATAGGTTTAGGGTACTCTGGACATGACTAGCGGCCTTACTATCAACTCTTAGAGCAGTGTTACTTTAATCTTGCTATACAAATTCCCATAAGAGGTGATGGTAAGGCTCCTTACCTTTAATGAGAACTTCACCGATCTGATTGAAGTACGTTCGCTGAGGTCTTCCCCTTTCAACTATAACCATTCACTCTCGCCTCATGCACCTTTTTGGTTATAATTTTTTCATCCATCCTTTCTACATGACCAAACCATCTCAGCCTTTCTCATTTTTTAGACATACATACACTCATGACATATCCCTAATGGGTTAGTCAGAGATAGGCAATGAGGACTAGGGTTGCCACCGATTTTTAGAACGAATAAAGTATTTTTTCAATTTATCAGAATAAAAATAAAGTACATAAGTAGTACAAGTATAATAAAAGAGTATTTATTTATTTGTCCCTAATAACGTATTTTTTGTTACTCTTTGCGACATTTAACAATAATAATAATAATAATAATAATAATAATAAATAATTTATTGCTTTTTCACACAAAAAAATAACAATGCAACACTTAACAATAAACAACACTTTACCAAACATATAATAGATTTAAATAAAAGAGTTGCACACATTTTAAGGTGAAAGCAATTGGGGGTGGCTCAGCATATGCTTACAAGAAGATGCTCCCAGTAAGCGCTGGTTTTCAGCCACTCCCACTTCTCTTAGCTGATAGGTGAGAATAGGGTCATGAGGGCTATTCATCTACAAGTTACAACAAACTACAAACAAATCATCGAAATAAATTTTAAACTTTAACAAAAAACAATAACAAAAGTGAGAGCTAGGTGCGTGCCACTTAAGGTGAAAATGAAATAACCTAAATTAAAATTAATAAACAAAAAAAAAAAAAGAAGGACACTAATACTATTGTTATTAAATATTGTGTGTAGTATGTTATGATTTGTATGAGAGAGGGTAAGTAGTGTATGCATGTGTGTGCTAAGTGTGTCTGTGTGTGTTTGTGTGGCGTGTTTGGCTATAATAAGCTTAATGGAAGAAATCTTTCAGGGGCAGTGATTTCCAATGTCCACCAACAATGTTTTCTGCAGCAAGTTGTTTGCTTAATAAAGCAGTTCTGTAACGTCTTTTAAAACATTCTATACTTATCTTTTTTTTCATAGGGGGAGGCAGGTCGTTCCAAATGCTTGCTGCATAGAATTTAAAAGATCCTTGATATCTGGTGGAATTATGCTTAGGTATCTTCAAACGGTTTTGTATCGCAGAACGTAAACTCCTTTTGGCATTGTCCTTTACCCATGTAAGTTTTTCGAAGAGGTATTCGGGTTTTTTATTCCAGATTGTTCTGTGGACAGTGGACGCATATTGGAGTTCCCAACGAGCCTTCATGTTCAGAATGCCTTTCCGGTTAAGGAATGGCGTTATAAATTCCCTTCTTGGCACATCATAGCAGAAACGAATACATGCATTTTGAACTCGTTGTATAGCTTTTTCTGTACAGGTATTTAACCTAGGACCTATTACTGGACTGCAAAAATTAAAAGGAGAGAGAACAAGTAAGTCTGTCAACAATAATCGCAATTCTTCCTTTAAATATAGTCTGACTTTATATAGACTTTTTAATTTAAAAAAGGCTCCCTTAATTTTGTTATTCACATGGTCAATGTATTTCTGCTCTCCATCCAGAAGCAGCCCCAGGTTACGCGCAGTTTTCACCTTGTCTAAAACAACGTTGTTAATGGTAACTTCAACATCACAGTCCAATACTTTTTTAATTTGGTGCTTTGTTCCCAAAATTAGCACTTGTGATTTGTTGGGATTTAACAACAAGGAATTTCTTTCCGACCAATCATAAATTCCCTGCAGATCCTCATTAATTTTTTTAACAGCTTTCTGTGCATCTTTAGCTTCAAAAGAACAATATACTTGCGTGTCGTCAGCGTAAAGGTGGTATTTACATGTTTCAAGGCATTGTGGCAGATCTGCTGTGAAAATGGTGAATAGCATAGGACTTAGAATTGAACCCTGCGGTACACCCAGATTTACAACCTTAGGGGACGACGTCATCTTTTCTCCATTATTATCGTAAATGACTACTGTTTGTTCTCTATTTAATAAAAACGTTTCAAACCATTTGCAGGTATTCGTTGAAAAACCATAGTGGTGTAGCTTAGCCAAGAGAAGTTGAGGGTGCAATGAATCGAATGCTCGCGTGTAATCTAGCAGTATCAGTATACTGCTCAGCCCCATATCCGAGGCTTCAGTAAGATCGTCAGTAACGTGAAGCAGAGCTGTTTCTGTCCCATGTCCCCGGCGGAAGCCTGATTGAAATTTCGGTATAATATTAGTAAGGTCCAAATAATTAATAATTTGATTAAGTACCACTTTCTCCAATACTTTTGACAGTATTGGCAGAATAGAGATGGGGCGTAGGTCTTTTAATTCTTCAACACCGACCTTTTTAGGAATGGGCCTAACTAGTGCTTGTTTCCATTTTGCTGGGAACATGTGCGTTTCAATCGACTTGTTAATGATCGCTGTAATTATGGGTAGTGTTTTGTGCAAAGTTAACTTGATCATTTTTATATTTAAGTCATCTTGTCCTGATGAGTTTGTAGTAATACCTTTTATGATTTTATAAACGTCAATTTCAGTAGTTGGTTTTAGATTGAATATATTAGGTAGTTTAGGAGTTTTAATATCTACAGTTATATTTTTAAGATCTACATTTTGGGTGATTGGTAGTGTTAAAAAATAATTACTGATTAAGTTTGGGTCATTTATATTTTCAGGTATATAGTCTTTTTTAATATTATTAAAAAGGGTAGTATTCTTTATATTCTTCCATAAGATATTAGGTTTGTTAAGATTATTATTTATATATTCATTAAAATAAGCTTTCTTTTCATTTTTTAGCGCGGTATTCACATAATTTTTAATGCTACAATAATACTGTTTTGAGGTATCGGTTTTCACCTGTTGGTACCTCGTTAAGGCTTCGTCTCTTAATCGCATCATCAGTCTTACTGTATCAGTTATCCATGGTTTGGCTTGGTTCTTAATTTGCGTTCTACGGATTGGAGCATGTAAGTCAAACAAAGCCAGAATATAATTGTTAAATGTTGTAACCATTTCATCAACACTCTGCGCTTGCACGACAGCATGCCAAGGCATAGAATTTAAGTCCGTTTCAAACTGATGTTCATCAATATTATGTAAATAACGCTTGTAAATTACTTGTTTTATAAATTTAGGTTTTTTCAAGTCAAAATCTACTAAAACTGCGGCGTGATCACTAAGACAGCGATTATGCACTACTTCTATTTTTTTACATCGGGTGGGATTATCAGTCAGGACTATATCTATAATTGTTTGCGTGCTATCAGTTACTCTTGTCGGTTCGTCTACCATTTGAACAAGACTATGCTGGTTGCAGAAAGAGAGTAATTCTTTTGCTTGGTGCGACTCCATTTGATTGAGATTAATATTTAAATCGCCTAACATGCAGATAAAATCACAGCGCGACATAACATTAATGGATTCACTAAGCGAGTCTAAGGTGTCCTGAATGGATATGCTCTCTGGTCTGTACGCTGTGCCTAATGCGAGGGTCCCTCCAGGTAGTAGAACTTCTAGCCATAACTGTTCTAATAAGGGAGAGGGGTGTTGCCGTACTTTGGTGCTAATTCCTTTTCTCACATAGAAGCCGACACCGCCACCTTTCTTACCTTTCCGAGCTCTATGAATAAATCTATATTCAGGTATGTTAGGTGCGAGACCCTCTTGGCCATCTCGAATCCAGGTTTCATTTATAGCTAAGATGTCTAATTTGTATTTGAGAACCATCACTATAAGTTCTTCCTCTCCGGTGTTTAATGACCTCGCGTTTAACAGCCCCAATTTCAAACGTTTCTCTTTATTATTAGCCATCGCGTTTCAAAGATCTGTGCAAATAAGTTAAAATACTCGTATAAATGAGTCTTTGATATTTTTGTGTAAGATGTAGTAGTGTAAATGTGTGTGTTATTGTATTTCTGATTTGTGTGCATGAGTGTATAGTATTAATAAATTTTATATAGGTATAGAAACAAGTCTCTAAAATAATATTAACATAACAAAAAATATAATAAATAGCACAACATAAGCCAAGGTTAAAAACGTCCAGAGATGTAACCTGCCACCTTAAGTACATAGTGTCAAACTTCAAGCTGTTCAAAAACCCTTTCCAAATCCACCTCAGAACGCAATCTATAGCGACCTTTGCCCTCATCCTGGCGAATAAAAATTTTGCCATCCCGCGTCCATACATATTTAAACTTGTGAGTACGGGAGAGCTCACGCGCCTTTTGGAATAGCTGTCGATTGTGTTTGGTGAGTCTTTCGTTTACATAGAAGGGTCGCGCAGGCCCAGATATTGGTAGGCCCTCTGTAGACACGGTGCGTCGCACGCGCGCCGCGCGTAGCAATGCGTCCCGAGTGGCACGACGGGTAAGGCGCACGACAAGCGGGCGCGGGCGCACGGGCCCGCCACCCTGGGCGGTAGATCGAGGGGGACCAGCTCTTTCGGCGCTCACTATTTCCTTATCGTCGAGCTCAATACCTATTTTTTTTGCAAGGGCGATTATCATATGAGTACTGTTTTCGTTGACCTCTTCTGGGCATCCTGTTATTTCTATGTCATTCAGTAATTGTGCTTGGTCTCTATCACAGATTTCCGCCTGTAGTTGTGAGATCGTATTCCTAAGAGATGAAATATCTGTATGTTTAGTCCCTTGGCTCTCTAATTTATTTACTCTGTTTTCCAATTGCTCAATCCTGTTATTTTGTGTTCTAATGGTGTTTGTAAGCTCGTTAATAGCCGTACGCAAACTGTCTGTCTGGCTTTGAATCAATTTATTCATATACGATTTTAAATCTGTAATAATATTGTTTTGAGAAACATCGGCATTACAGATCCCTGGATTTAGCATTTCCTTCCCGCTGTATGAGGTCTCGTTAGTAATCTGCGGATTTTTTTTGCGGTGAGTAACGTTGAGATCATCTTCGCCTCTAGGTGACAACTCGCAATCTGACAAAATATCTGCTGCTGCGACCGTTGCGCGCGCCGGGGTAGTTAGATTTCCAGATTTTGGTCTTTTACTAATACATTCAGGGCATTTCCACTGGTCCTTTTTCTTCATCAGATTAAAGACTTTATATGTGACATTGACACAATCCAGGTCATAAGACGCTTCGCATTCAACACATCGCAGATGTTCCCTCCTTGGCAACGGCTTACGACAACCAGCGCATATTTTATCATGTGGTGTACTCATTCTCAATTTTGTACCACAATAATAAAATAATAATTATACAAACCAAAGATTCAATATAAATAGCATGTATCGCCCTCTGTAGGATGTTACCTGTATTAATATGGCGCGATCGCAGGCAGATTCCAATCAAAGCGATCGGTCTATTATGCCAACCAGTTCGGTTGCCATATAACAGATGGCGCTGTTAGATAAACTCGACAGTGATTTTATTACCCAGATTTAATGCTGAATCACAAATGAGGTTATGAAGTGATCACTTTCTAATCAATAGCATTTACAACACTTAGCACTCTTTGTTCGTCCGTACAAAATAGTTATTTATTTACTTAATGTGTTTATATTTGCGCTATTATGATGATTTAGATATTTATTGTAACTTTAAACACTGGTCTGTAATTACACTTTTACACTGTTTATATGGCTAGATTTCAAGCTATTTCATTTGTATAGAATATTTGCACAAAAGCACACTTAAAAACGACTTTTATCGAATTGGGATCCACTTTAAAAATTAAAAACTCAATAATCTACTTAGATCAATGTTTACATGCGCACAACAGCGCCCTCTCTCTTCAATAAACAAAATATTTGTCTTTTACGTAAATAGAGTATTTTAGCGTATATATTGGTGTCGTAGATTATAAAGTACTCCTACATGAAAAGGAGGACAATAAACTATGTGCGAGAGTACGGGTGGCAACTATAATAAGGAGTGCGAACGCAATGCACTGTCACAGTCCACGGCATACCAAATAACAACTGCACATGTGCTCAGCGCGATAGGTGGTGAGCCCATCGCCGCACTATGTTGTTGGATGTATGTGCAGTGCAGCAAAACTTTCTACGGGTAGAATGTAACATGGAACGGTTCCCTATTTTTTTGCATAAAATTTTATGTCATGGCATACTTTTACTTATCCTAATAATAGTTACGCACAATATTAATTAGCCATAGCTTTTTAGGCACATTTTATTTAAGCATAACTACTATAAGCATAATAATTGTTAATAATACTATTCTAAAGCCTAAATTTGCTTACGCATAATGCTAATTAAGCATAACTTTGATAGGCATAATAATTATATAGGGAAAAAGTAAGTTTTGGAAACTTTCTGTTTGCATTTAATAAAATACTTCTCGTATATAAAATAAACATGTTGGCGGCTTAGGGGTGGCCCAAGGGCCACCCCCGCCGCACCCTAACCTACTATTACACTACGGTATCCAATTTATATTTGATATACCTAATACCCATTTTTGGTTTTTCAGATTCAAATAGCTATCAATAAAATCAAAAATATTGCAAAGACAAATCCTGATAAAAAAAACCTTCACCTTCTGTCTTGTCTAATCTACCAGACTAGCTTTATGCCTAATAACTTTAGACTAATAAACAATATGCTTTATAACTTTATGCAAATAAAAATTAGGGCAATGAACATAAGCCTAAACCATATTTATGCTTACTGAAATAGTATGCCAAAAAACAATTATGTCAAAGTATTATTATGACAAAGAAAAATATGCCTAACTCGTTATGCCAAATTAAATTAGGACAACAAAAATTAGGCGAAAAAAAGGGATCCCACATGGAACATTCGCTGGAAAAGTGTAAATGTACCTACATAATTGTATTTCGTATTTGTGTGAAGTTACAAATACCCGGAATGGCTATTTCAGTTTTGTATGATTGTGTACTGGGCGAAGTGTTGCCAATTTTTTTATTGTATATTACTAACTACTAATTGCTATTAACCCACCCAGAAAGCTAATACGCTTGTGTTAGGTGTTTCATATCTACTAACGTCTGTATTTTAATCCAACGGAGCTATAAAGATTGAACTGCGGAATCTCGCACTTATTCTATCCGTTTGGCTACCGACGACGACTCTTCAATATTATTCCTACGCAATGTTGAACGCAGTACCTACATACGCCTGCGGATCATCGCATCCTAATCTGTCAAATATATCTAATCGATATTGTTTCTTTATACCCCTAGTAACAAAGTTCAAAAGGTCATTGACATATTTGACCCAGATCATAAAAGGTCGCGTACAATAACCAAATATGTATTAAATTAAAGAACTAAATCTCACTTTTCATTCCATATAATTATTTTGTTTAAAATCCCTAGGAGAAAAAATATATTGAACAATAAATGTTGGTTTTCTTTACTGATAATGAAACACGAAAGTATTAGGTAGTTCTAGTTTCATAATATGCCATCCTGCGGTGTAAGCTAATAAGGTTACACCGCAGGATAGCGTATCAAAATATTCCCACAGTATTCCGTGGGAATAGATGATGATTATTAGATGATCATACGATTGATTTGGATCAAGCAGAATAAATTATGTTTTATGTAGAATTTTTATTTTCAATCGTTTAGTTACACTGAAGTATAACTAAAAGGCCAAAAGTATCCAGAGTATCATAAAAATCAAAATGTAGTAAGTAGTTGTTTTTTTATAAGTATAAATTATTTCCTCAATTCTCCCACGGTTTGCAAGCATGCGACCTATATTATTGTGTTGCAGCGACAATTATTTACATAGTCTGCCCTATTTTGTTGACCTAGAAAGTAATTTTGTGGTAGGTTGTAGTGTTGGCGTTTGTAGTTAAGGGGGGTTAGATTAGGCGGTCAGCGAAAATTCCGGGCCCTCGCGGGTGTTGCGCGGTGCGGGGTCCCCGGGAATTCGTAAGCGTCATTCACATTTTTACCAAAAAGTTACTAAAAATGTTTAGTTTTTTGGAAATCTAAATCAGTCAATAAATCGAAAAGTTAAATATCTATGTGTTAATGATTTTATAGGAATTATTATTGTAAAACACGGTCGTAATCGTAATGTGCATTATATTAAATTTTAGAGGTAACTTCAGGATTTTTTTCTATCGAGCAAAATGTTTCCAATCGTGTTTTGGAAACAGTCATCCCCTCACACATACGTTCTGTAATACATATTGAAAATGTCAGTGCGAAATATCTAAAATATTTTGAATAACAGCTAATAGAAAACAGCCAATTTTTCCGTTTTCACCGCCTAACCCCCCTTAACGCATTCAAACAATCCGTACGCAAGCTCGTTACCTATGCAATAGACGCCATTGTACCAAGCTGTTGTAAAATTCCATCTCCTTAAAATAAAGGATGAATTATCTCATTTCTAATCTCTCTCGAAATAAAATCTAATATTTGCAACGGCATTAGCATTTTTGTTGTTCAAACAATAGAGAGAAAGCAAAATGGCGACTGCGGCACGGGGATAATCCACCCTCCTATAATGATTCCCCCTTCAAATAAACTTGCCCTACAAACACGTCCCGGCTTCTAATAATTAACGCTACACACGCTAGCTAGCGTTATTTATTATTCAATTGCAATGTACGAAAATGATGGAACGGCTTTCTGGCTTTTATTTTCCTTCTATCACTGCGTTTTTTTAACGATGCAAACGGGCGTTATTAAAATCTACGATGGCATTGCAAGACTTGCATTGTATCGAAACTAACGCGCGTTTGTATCGATGCAGACCCTGCTCGATTGTACAGCAAAACGCCTTAAAAACGTTGAACTTTATCACTAGGCTATAAGGATCAATATCAATTGGACAAAGACAGTTTTGGATAGTTTGAGCTGCGGGCGTGCGCCGCAAAAGGTCTTACTTTAGTGTATGGCACTAGCGAAAAGGGACGTTTACATGTAAAAATTATAATACTTATCGCTTCAAACATGTCAAAGGAGAATGACCAAACCAGCCTAATCGATATCTATTACGTCTTAATCATTCACATATCAAAAATGTTCTCTTATATTATAATGATTACTGTTAAAAAGATTTTCTATAGAACGCCGCGTTAAGAATCAAGTGATAAATAAATGCTGAACTGAACTGATAGTCAACATACGAAAGTCTATTCTATGGTCTAAAGGTGCGCGTCCATTGGAGCGGGATCGGTGCGGCAGGCGCGGCATAAGACATATTGTGTCATACAAAATCCCGTTCGTATTCTTACCGTATTGTATGGCACCTATGACGCCGATGACCGATTCCGCTCCAATGGACGCTTGATTTACTAGACAATATCGACATAAAGGTTGCTTGCTTATTTTGTAATTTAACGACTACATGTATCTGTATTTCTGACTAAGTACTCAATTTAATACATACGGTATTGAAGGAATTCAATTAATCAAATACCTTCCTTTATTGCGAAACTAAGTACCGTAGACAAACAACCAAAATAAATGCAAATGACTGACAAATGTCAATAAAAACCAAAACACTGACTTCTTGGCGGGAATGTGAAGCGCAATGTCTGCAGTTTTGTGTTCAGTTAAGTACCTATTTAAATAAATTCATAAAACATGTTGTGCTTACTACCTACATCCATTTTAAATAAATAATACAAAACAAAACTTGTTTTATTCTATATATCTTTTTCTTAAAGTAGTGATTAAATAGGTAGATAGGTACTTATGCATTTAAATAATTTAATAAAAAAACTTGATTTTATTACCTACATCCAATGATATCATATTATAAAGATTTGAAAGATTTTTATTGTGACATCATTGCCTTCATCCATTTTAATTAAATAAATAATTCTGAGCATTTTAGTACATTGTCATAACCACAAAATACCTAAAAAGTCTTAAGCTAAAAATGAAGACAGACTTTAAACTTCCGCATGATATTGTAATGTAATTTTTTCTTCATAATTCAGAGCATTGCTGATATTGATTACTACTTATTTCATTAAAGCGCTGTGTTACGCAAAACTAGCCTAATTTTCAAAGTAAAAAGGTCATTCTTCTTTTAACCTTTTGGGCGCCACGCCATAAACGCATTCCTGTGTCCTGCACGCCAGAGCATAAAATAGACAAAAATACCTACGAAAAATATAGTGCTGCCAAGAGTCGATAAATTGGTAACACACGGCGACCTGTTTTTGTTGTTTTTATATGCAATAAATGACTACTTATAATCTGGGATGTTCAATTTATTCTTGTGCCATCTTCCACTCTTTGTATATATGTACTTAGTACATAAATAAAAGCATAGCATTGAAAATAAAATGGTGGTAAACCACAGTACTATTCTCTATAGTGATGTCTTCATTGTCACGACTGGACGACAAAGGCGCAGCTGGCCATCCTATAATGCCTCTTCCATAGAGATGTACCCAAGTCGCACGTAATGTATCATTTCGAAATCGATACCTAGAAAGACATCGATTAACCTTTTCACCGCCCAACTATCCGTATTAATACTCTGTTGTATTTACTTATGTTACTATGTCTTACTATGTGCTTTGCTTATATTAAGTAAGTGCAGACGGCAACAGATTTTGTGAAAGGTTAAATCCTTATCTTTAAATTTCGTGTTAGTGCATCCGAATTAAGAACAGTAACGCTTTTGTTTCACCATCCTATGAACTATCCACTTGCGAAAATAAAGTTAACGTGAAACAAACTGCTGCGTCGGTCGCTTTCTGCGTACTGCGTGCGTGACACTCGACTAAATTGTCTCCGCGCGCAGACCGAGAGTGTAGGTATATAAATCGACCGAATTATGTAGTGACACGGGCCTGCTGATACGCTATTTTAGATCTTAAATACTTATCAATATATCGTTTTTAGTCTACTCACAATACTTTTCGGTACGAGCGTAATGTCGAAAGTTAGCAAGTCGATATACCTACTTACCCGCTATTTTAGACCTTAATGTTTACTCACGGTTACTTACCTATTTTTTTTGAAGGATTGATTATGTTGAACTATGGTTTTAGAGATTTATTTCTGTAAAGAATATTACGCTATTATATTATAAGCTATATTATTATGTACTTTAACTATCGTTGAATTATAAAAATATACCAAACACATTGAGAATTATCCGCTCGCGTGATCTCGAGATGATACCTAAACATCTTTATAGTGATTTCGTCCTTTTTTTCGCAACCGTTACGAACTAAAATTGCGGCTCGCCTTAGAAAAACCTTTGTTATGATTTATAAGTTGATATTGGTTATTTTAAACTCGAAAACAAAAACTTTAAAAATGTAGGTAATTAGCGGAGTGTAATACGTAATTTAGAAACACACTATCTCGCACATTAAAATAGCTAATGCCATAAAGAGACACGATGACGCAGTGGATGACGTTCTGTTTACAGTCACAAAAGTCAAGCAAATTTGCGCAGGTCGAGTAACTGATGGGTGACCAGTCAGCGACCTCGGCGAACATTGCTTAACTTTCGCGATCGAAAACCTTGACATTTTATGAACCTACGGTCACCCATCCCTTTGGCGACCTCGGCGAACATTGCTTAACTTTCGCGATCGAAAACCTCGAGATTTTATGAACTTACGGTCACCCATCCCCTTGACGACCTCGGCGAACATTACTTAACTTTCACGATCGAAAACTCGAGATTTCTATGTACCTACGAGTGATGTATAGTGTAAAAATAGATAAAAATTGTATAAGCATCTTTCATTTATTCGCATAAAACGATTACAAACAAAATTTCTATGTTGTGTCGCGATTTCGTGCGTCAATATTACGTATTACACTCTAATTAGCGAAATAACCTAGGCTTACAAGAGTTGCAAGGAGTTATTTTGTTTCGAATATTAATTATAATTACTTACATTACATACAATTAAACAAAATGTAATAAAACAATTGTTAACATAAATAATAATATATTTAAAGTCTAGTATAATATAAGTATAATAACAGAAATAAAGTTTAATTTATTAAGAATTTGCATACACTTACTTACCTCTTAATCTCAATAATTGAATCAGATTCCGAAAATTCGTCGTCATCATTGACGCCTTCCAAAATGCGAAGAAGTTCAATTGAATCGCTCATGTTGCACTGCACTACGTTCCTCACTATGCGCTTATGACGTCATCAGGCTATCGTCTATCCGTGACCACGGCGCCCAGAGAACTGATTATTGATGACGCGCTAGGGATGCGCCAGAGTTGCCATATTGGATTTATTAGGTGAAGTTGATTTGACGATTCTTTATTCATGTAGCTGAGCCACGGTACGCTATGGTAGTGTTAGTTTTCTTACATTTGTTTTTTATTAAAATAGCAATAATAATAAAATAAAATAACACGTTTTAGTTGAATTTTGAATAGGTAATTAACGATAAAACTACCTTCCGCAGTACAGCACTAGCGGTCAAGACTAGACGACTTTGGCGTGTTGGACATAGTATTTGATTAGATAAAAATCCATGTTTTATAGTTTAATATTTCTCAGTTCTTATGGCTATAAGAGACTTGTTTTTATACTCATATGTTGCAGGGATATTCTTTATTGCCGAATGTAGAAAAAAAAATACCAGTAATAGTTTTTCAACACATTTATTTAATATTTTTGTAAGCCGGGTTTTTTGTCAACTATAGAGGTCGTTGGCGCACAGGGCCCGCAAGTGCTGGTCATATATAGACTTTGGCGCTCAAAAGGTTAACCTTTGTTCCACCTCGTATTTACACACGCGTAACACGTTCATAGCTCAGAAATTAAAACAATAGAATTTTAATTGTTTGTTTGGCCCATGGTCGTGGGACTCTGAACGCTTAAAGTTAATATATGCAAGCTTGCTGTATGAGTGCATTAGGAAAAGTAGCTTTGCTAGGTTAACTTAAAACCGGCTGTTTTTTTGCATCTTATTTCTACAAAATGTTTTATTTTGTATTGTATAAAGCTTTTATTCAGTATAGATAGGTACGAGTATATTACCATTCACCAACTACAAATGTTTTAATGTCCGCCTGGATACAGCAATTAGTTAGATATTATTTATATTTTATTATATGGGACAAGATGTGATAACTGGTTTATTTAATATTACAAAACTTAAATTTCAGGTTTAAACTTTTATTTGAGGTTTTTAGGGTTGGCAAGATATTTTTAAATGAATTGGACCACGGAACTCTCAAAAGGTGATGTGGTCCAACTATTTTTAAAGTTGGACAACTGCCCCTAGTGAAGATCCATGGTCCAACTAGTAGGACAGAGCAGTGGACCACTGCCCCGCACTGAGATTATCACGGGTATTATGGTATATGTTATAAGGTTAGCACCGCGCTGGATTTCTTAAGCATGGGCCACACGGTTGTAAACCAGCGTTCCAACAGGGGTCACCTTGGTGGGAAGTTGGTTTCCAACCGCGGATTGTGTTTCGGCCACACAGATGTGATCCAACCGAGCGTGTGGCCCATGCTTTAGACTTAGTCATTGGTAACCACAGTAACCGCGGCGACTTTATAATCATTATAGGTACCACAGATTAGCTTACCACAATATCGTTTTATGTCATAGCAAGGTCGTTTATACACAGTAACTTGATTACCGTTGAGTAGGTACTTATTTTCCATAGAAAATGATAACAAACGCAGAATATATAATGATTAGAGAAATTTGACTGTTTTGGATACTGAAAGGTATTGAAGTCAGACAATAATAATTAACCCCCAGGTTTCGGTCATCGGGTTAACTTGCGTCAGCGAGAAGCGATTCTCTTGGTGGACAGTTTCCTCGCGTACCGCTCATCTAGCTCGTTTAGCATAAGGGTGCTTTTCCACCAGAAAAGCACTCTTATGATGATCGCCATATTCAGATGGGCAGCATCCTAGCAGCCGACACTTAGTGCCTGTTGTGTGTTTATCATCATCATCACCAGCCGAAGGACTTCCACTGCTAGGCAAAGGCCTCTCCCAGGTATATCCACCACTACCAATAGTGGTCTTGTGTCGTCCGGCCAGTAAGGGTTCCGGAGGCCCTTCCCTCCTCCCCCCCCCCTCACAATTCCTATTCCTTCCTTGAAGGCCGGCAACGCGTCTGTGATTCCTCTGGTTTTGCGGGTGTCCATGAGCTGGGTCGTTTGCCTCCTTCTTTTAAAAAAAAACTGTGTAATGGGGTCCCGTGTCGGCATCAGAAAGTGTCTTTGAACGTTTGCGCAGCGGCTTGGCTTAGGCTTCATGTGCCGTCGAGGTTACTGCTACTGTACGTAAAGCCTGATTTCCACTTCAATAAGTAGAGTAGCGAGTTAACTTGCGTCATCGGCGAGTTAAGTAGTTATTGTCGTGTGACCGGTGCAAGCGAGTTTAGTAACAAGTTAAGCAGCAAGTTTAGTTGAATAGACTGCCGTCCTATTTTTTAGCGAGTCAAGTGCGAAATAACCCCGTCTCTCACGTCTCCCGCACCCCCGATAACTTAATTGATAGATGTGTAAACAGGCGAGTTAAGTACTTGCAGTACATCAGTTTGTAAACAGTGGGCGCGAACACGTGTAATTTTTTTAGTGTAACTATATATTTCTTTGAGTTAGGTATCACACGTAAATTGGTGTTAGGTAATTCAAAGTCCATTTTCCTGGATTAAAACCACCGTTTCGGAGGCGAAGATCCTCTTTGATTAGAGTATAACAACCGTTGACGCGACTAGTCGTCTTCTCGGATCGGTAACTTATGACGACTAACTTGCTTACATTTGAACGCTACTGTCTACTTACCTACTAATTATTACTTTACTGACTAATTTCTTAACTCGCTACAGTACTTAGAGTGAATTCGACCAAACTGGAATAAGATCTTATACTTACCTAGATTAAACGGCGACTTTGTTTAGACTAATCTCGGAGTCAGTCGTATTCCAGTTTGGTCGAATCCAACCTTAATGTATGAGGCCAGCCTTAAAGTGGCCGTTATACAAACAGATTCTAAACAGAATTGGCTACTTGACAGTTTTCGAAAAAGTATTTAAAAAGGTACAAACGCTTATTTTATACCCCGTACAATATTTTCTTTCTCGAAAAACCTTAATTTAACAGAAAAAAACATATTTTTCTTTGTTGATTTCAAACTTCGTGCGAAAACGGTTGGTCACGTGACATTTTGCTCGGTGACGTCACATTTCAATAAATATAGAAACTTAACTTGAAACCTGACAGATAGTTTCTGTATACTTTGTGAAATGTGACGTCACAATCCGTCACATGAAGCTCAATCATGGCCGCCCGTGTTTCGGGTCTTGTAATCCACAGATAAAAAAACGCAAATTTATTTTGTAAAAATAAAATATAACCGCCTCTGTGGTCTAGTGGCTAAGCTACCTGTTTTAGACCCAGAGGTCCCGGGTTCCATTCCCAGCGGGGAGTACATCTTTGTGTGCTCGGTTTGGTTGGTGGTAGGGCTGTTAAGTCCGCCTGGCTAGCTACCACCATCTTATCTAAGTCTGTCGCCATAACAACGTTGTTTATAGCATTGTTGTGTTCCGGCAGTTTGAGATAAGATAGCCAGTTCCTCAGTGGTTGAGGATTCCGGGTGAAGCGCGCTTCCACCTTCGGCCTTATCGTCACTTACCATCAGGTGAGATGAAGGCCAAGCGCTTACCCGTTGCCAATAAAAAAAATAAAAAAAAATTTACAATTTATCTTAATAAAAAAAACTATTGGATAATTATCGTTTAATCATAACCTACCATTTCCGACATATTTCATATTTTATTGTTACAACTGTCAAATAGCCAATTGTACCACTTAGCTTTGAGCCCGTTGTTACCCCCACAGATTTACCAGCACCAAATGACGGCGGTGCAGGCGGTGGGCCGCTGCATGGGCTGGCAGCTGCTGGCCAGCAGCGCGCACCTCGGCTCCGGGCCCGTGGAGCCGCTGGGCAACGCGTCCTCCTGCCTCCTGGCCTCGCCTAACGGTAATACAGAATCAAATTTGGACCCCCCGCCTAATTTTTTCACATGATCCTATAACAGCAGTACAGCCTTCGATCAACAATACCAACTAGATATCAGGTCGGCGCTAAAAATGTGTCTCGGTAAATAACAGCTCACTTGAGAAGTGAGTGTTTATTTTGTTTAGTTTGTTTGAAACACGGCCAACGTTCACAACGCCGCAATGTGTTTTTAAAATTTGCATAAATAATGCCCGAGAAAGCAATAGGGGTTAACGGCCGGAGTGTCTTACTTTCGGTACTACATGTAGAAAAAATTATAAGCTTTAAACTAACAAATAACATTAAATTTTGAAAACAATTACCGATTTTAACACACGCTACAAATGTTTGGCCAACGTTGACCAATAGACACGCGCGCCAACATTTGTGTAACAGAGCAGTGGACGCATGGAGTGAGCGAAAGAGAAATACTTAGAAGATTTGTGACTTTATTACTGGGTGCCATGGTTGTATTGTAATTAGGTTGAACTTAAAACTGTTTGATAACTTTGGTCTCAGTTTAGTAAAGAAATGTAGCTGTATAAGTATATATTCACGTGGACAGAATTGAGCTTTGATTTTGTACGTGACGCGTTATCTAGTTGGTATTGTTGATCGAAGAGTACAGCCAAATAATCGAATAAAAAAACACATTTTTTATTATTTTTATCTTAACTTTTCATTAAGAAAATTAAAATCATTGTCCTAGCCCGCGGCCTGCCTCGTTATCAAAGCGCATGCGCGTGATCGCTTATTCACCCCTTGCACCAATGACGGTGCGCCGTTGCTTTGACCGCGAGGGTGGGCGCACGCACTTAGAAATATAGGATTTAAAAAGCAGCCAAAAATTATATTTAAAAATGGAAAACATTTATTATTTTTATGTCAAATATTTTCTTATTAAGTACTTTTTTTACCACATGTTTACTTTTGGCGGGGTGTCCAAAATTAACCCTGTAATGTCATCATCATCATCATCATCAGCCAGAGGACGTCCACTGCTGGACAAAGGCCTCAGCCAAAGATCTCCACCACTTGTCTTGTGCTGCTCGCATCCAGCGGCTACCCGCGACCTTCACCAGATCGTCGGCCCACCTTGTTGGAGGCCTGCCCACACTGCTATAATGTACTTACACACGCCTGCAGATCTACCTGTCCAAAACTGGCAAATTTCTCCAATCGATATTAATCCTTATACCTTAGAGACAAAGTTCAAAATGTATTGAAGGAATTTGACATTCTGCGGTAGATTGAAGTGCTGGCGTCGTCCGTCTGTGTACCATAATGGCTTCGATCACATATAAAAACTAAATACACAATCCCATACTACGAGTAAATCGTAGCGGAATAGTGGCAGCTTGGACATATTATACATACAGGGTAAATTTTGGACCCCCCGCCACAGAATAACTAATAGTACTACCGTACAGAAGGTTCACTCTCTAACTAGAGTCAAGTTTAGGTATAAAAAATTGCCTACTCTTACGACTTTCACGCGAAATAGATACTTATCGTGTGACCCGAGCGTTCATATTCCGTTAAGCAACGCTGACTCGACATCGATTTGACGTCAGGAGCGCAGGGTTCCCACTCATTAATATATTTAAGTATATATTAAAATAAATCAGATTCATCGTTTTTTCTTTTATTTAGACACCCGTTAACACAACAGTATCTTTTATACGGATTATAAAATCGTTTAGTAGTCATTGTTCGGTGCAGAAAAATCACAGAAATGGTTGTTCTTTTAAGGCTCGCGTCCACCAGGCGGATCGGGTCGGGGCGCGTCGCAACGCAAAAATCCGCCTGCCCGTATTTATTATGAAATAGCGTCCACTAGCGGCGGGGCGGGCCGCAGCGCGATAGCAGTGTTACGTATGCGATGCGGCCCGTACCGGTCCGCCCCGGCCCGATCCGCCGCTAATGGACGTCTACCTTTACGCGCGACTTGAAGCGTGCGAGCCGAGCGGCAACCTACTGCCATACGCCTGGCGCGCCGGCCGAACGTACCTAAAGTCGTCTAATTCGCAAAATGCCCACCGAGTCTCGAAAGGACTACTTCGCGTAATACCTAATTCGCAAAAGGACCAATTCGCAGAATGGCTACTTAGCCAAAGGACTGATTCGCGAAATGACTACTTCGCAAAAGGACCACTTCGCAAAATGGCCAATATTTATAAAATGACTTAATATTTTTTTTTAAATTACCCCATTCCTATTCATTGGTGATATTTATTGGTATTTTTTTTTATTCTGGAACAGAATACAAAATAAGCTACCACTTTTTTTCTTTTAAAAAAATCGAATCACATTATACAGTGCGACATAAAAAAGTAGAAATTAAATGAGGGCGCTGTTGTCGTTAACATAGCAACCCTGATAGGTCGATCAAATTGGTCTTGATACTTGTTTTTATTTAATATTTTTATATAATTGGAAAACATCACTTACACGTTGCTCTGATATAAAGGAAGTAGCTAAGGCACTTATGTTATAGAAATCAGAAACAACGACGGCACCACAACACCCAGATCCGAGACAATATAAAAAGTTGGTTTTCTACATTAACCCAACCGGGAATCGAACCCGGGACCTCAGAGATGGCGACGCCAAGTCCGGGGTGCTCGCCTCTCAGATAAGGAGGTCGTTAAAATAATTAATTTGAGTAGTTTGTATGTAGTACTTAATGAAAACAGCCATTGTACATATAACTTATTTTTATTTAGATATAAAACTAATAAATTAAAGTCCAGATACTCTTCAAGTTTCGCAAATGCTCGCGGCTTCCATCATAGCAAATAAGTTGTTTTAATTGAGCTATTAATTTGCATATTGTTGGTACTTCTTTTTTTACAGTTTTAAAAAAATCATTTTCTGACGGATTGCACACATATCAAAGTCATCGAGTTCCTTTGCAAGTCGACCCTTTCTGTGTTTAGCGGGAGTCGAAAATTTTCCTCCATTTTCGGAGCCTTGTTTAGCTATTCTCCGCACAGTACTTTCAGACACACCTAGAACAATAAAAACATATATGCATAAAAAATAACAAAACCAAAATTGTTCAGTCCTATAGACTGAGTTATAAACATAATTGGTAAAACTTTTGAATCGAGTCGCCTGAATCGGGGTGAAGGGGGGGGGGGGGGGGGGGTGAAGGTAAGGAGTGGGGTGAAGGTAAGGAGTAGGGGGAGGAGTACCCCCCCATTTACCCCTCCTGCCGCAGACAAGTAATTTTTAAGTTATGTTTCTTTTTTAAAAATATGGAAATTTACAAAAACCTCATTTCTGGCGCTTCGCCGGCCACTCCCGCGGCACGCTCGCTCGGCTCGCGCGTTTTGGTCAACATACTTACTAACCTAACCTAATTAACTCTTTAGATTTTTTTCATGGCGGGGGGCTTCGCCCCCCGAGCCCGGAGCCCGGAGCCCGGAGCTCGATAGCCGATTTTGGCAAAACTTTCAAGTGGTTTTGCAAATATTTTAACGCAACAGCGGCAGCTAAAATGTTAATAAACCTTTATTTAAGAACCCCTAAGACCCCCCCACAGTGTTAGTTTCTTCAAATTCAGGCGACTCGATTCAAAAGCCAACCCACATAATTTACTATACTTACCACATTCTACCCCTTAACACTTGATAAAATGTCCCAATAAATTCAAAAGTTCAAGATTCTCGAGTCGAACTATAATAACCAACATTTTTGTTTGTAATATCATAACCCCAAAACTTTTAAAAATATTTAAAAATACTGATTTTTTCACTGAATTTAGCCGATTGCGCATAGGCATATCTTAGATAATTATACTTTCAACATCTTTTATAACTTACTTACCAGTATAATCTGCTGTACGGTGGTAAATATTGGTAAATATCCTCCAGATTACGTAACAAAGTTCCGTATTGAAATTCTGCCAAACTTCGCAAAAAAAACCTTATATATTATGTTACGAGAACTGCCACGGATGGTCATAATCATGTTATCAGTGTTTTAAATCCAGGAATGTAGAAATATCACTAAAACAACAATTTATATCGTAACCACGGACAGAGTTGAACAACCACTTGACATTAATGACAGATAATCAATGTTGCCAAAAAATTAGTGAATTTAGTTCTGGATTATTTAATTTCTTTTTTTTTATGTCGCACTATACAATAATTGTATAATGTGATTCGAATTTTTTCATAAAGGAAATTATAAAATCGTTATTTTGTAATTTAATATCTATTAAATTACCCACATATTATAACGGGTTGTAAGTTACATCGTTTTGATGTAATTTGGTTATTATTGGCCTTTGAAGAAATATGGTAAATATTGGACATTTTGCGAAGTAGTCCTTGTGCAAAGTAGTCCTTTCGCGAATTAGTCCTTTGGCTAAGTAGCCATTCTGCGAATTGGTCCTTTAGTGAATTAGGCATTACGCGAACTAGTCCTTTCGAGACTCGGTGGACATTTTGCGAATTAGGCATTATGCGACTAAACGCCTAAAGTGCGGAGTGACACCCCCTGCCCCGCCAATTTTTTTTACGTGATATATTAGTACAACCAAATAATAAAAAAACTTTTTTTTTTACATTTTAGTCTCAACTTCTCCATAAGAAAATTAAAATTATTGTCACCTAGCGCGCAGCCTATCGCGGTTATCAAAGCGCATGCGCGTGACCGCTATTTTTCACCCCGTGCACCAATCACAGCGCGCCGTGTCGCTTGACCGCGAGGGTGAGCGCACGCACCTAGAACTATAGGATTTATAAAGCAGGCAAATAAAATTTTTTTTAAGAGAAAACATTCATTATTTTTACGTCAAATATTTTATTATTACTTTTTTATCCCATTTTTACTTTTGGCAGGGGGTCCAAAGTTAACCCTGTATTTGACGTAAGTATAATATGTATTTTAGCAGAATAGCAATCTTTGAAGGAGCACTTCGTCATTTTGACACTTAGGCTCGGACTACATGCATCCGGAATCACACGGACCCGAAAAAACACGGCCCCGGATTCATTCCGTAGCTCAAACAAATATATGAATTTTTACTGCATCGACTACATGTGATCAGGGGCCTTCCGATCCCGATTTTCACCCGGAAGCAACCGAAACATGCTCCGGACGTCTCCGAGTAGCCGGTCCGTTATTTTTCGGCACGGGGGGCGGGGCCTATCAATATCGTATGAAGTTGTATGGAGCTGACCACACGAGAACTATAGAAACGTCCGTTCCGGTCCGGTCCGGAGGAATCACGCGCCAGTCGATGACAGACGCTCAAAGCGGTCGGTCGCGTCGCGTGCGCAAGCAAAACTGCAAAATAGTAGTTGATTCCGAGCGCCTCATTATGGTGATAGTAGTAGTAGCACAGAATAAATAATAGTACCCTACTACGTTCGTAGAATTTATCAGAAAAGAACCTTATTTTTGTATAAGACTTGTAGAATTCATATTCCGTTATGCGGTCTATGTGAAACGGATTAACCCAATATCTTTTCACTTTCTTCTGTTTCCATTTTTATTCCAATTACATTTCGACTGCGATTTTTGCGTAAAATGGCCAATTTTGGCGTTGCGGATCTCGGAAACCAAAATACATTAACAATTTTGACTTATTGAATAATGTAGAATAGCTTTTGGAATAATGCGTAGCGGCCTCGCTTTTTGTAAATTTTGCTTAACGTATACTGCCCGGAGGTGCTTCGATATTTGCAACTTTAAAAATGGATCTTATCCATCCAGACAACATAGTCCTGGTGGCAGTCTTAACTATTCCTGTTACTGAAATAAACAGTTGGCCTATGTTTACTTCTTCTTTGAGAAGCCTGTATTATTAATTGTATAAGACGCACCGGACAAATACTAGGGTCCGGGTGACTTAACAAATGCCAACCAGACTGTTGATTGTAGCTGAGTCTGTTTTAAACCCATGTTCCGGCCATAATATTATTTCCTTATCTTTTTGTAATAATTTGTCCTTTTTAATTAAAATGTTTACTAGAAAAAAACACACGCACACACACTTCACAGTGACGTAATACCGCTGGCTTGCAGCACTACTAGAAAAAATCATAAAATTTAACCGCCGGTGTGGTCTAGTGGCTAAGCTACCTGTTTCAGACCTAGAGGTCCCGGGTTCGATTCCCAGCGGGGGGTACATCTTTGTGTGCTCGGTTTGGTTGGTGGTAGGGCTGTTAAGTCCGCCTGGCTAGCTACCACCATCTTATCTAAGTCTGTCGCCATAACAACGATGTTTATAGCATTGTTGTGTTTCGGCAGTTTGAGATAAGATAGCCTCAGTGAGGATTCCAAGTGAAGCGCGCTTCCACCTTCGGCCTTATCGTCACTTACCAATCTTACCATAAGGTGAGATGAAGACCAAGCGCTTACCCGATAAAAAAAAATTAAACAATTGAATAAAAAAAAATTGAATGATATCGCTTATATAGTCTTAAAGTGCGTAGCGACCTCGGAATTTTTAGATTTAATTGATTTTATATAGAAAAAAAATCTTATTCTAAACCAAAAAACTTCGAAAATTGCTATAAGTTAACCGTGAATTTCTCCTATCTACGATAATATTATTGAGCAAAATGTATACCAGAATAATCGTTACTTCATAATGAATAAATATTTTATAATTAATTAATTATTTCGGCTTGCGAACTTGCCCGTTAAGCAACTTTCGCAATGCCTGGTCGCTGGATGGGTGACCAAATTTAAAACATCTCGACCTCCTCCGTGCTTCGGAAGGCACGTTAAGCCGTTGGTCCCGGTTGTTGTCGTAAGATGACAGTCGTTAAAACCCACCAACCCGCATTGGGCCAGCGTGGTGGGTTATGGCCCAATATCCCCTCGTGCATTGTCCACGTGGGAGGCCTGTGCCCAGCAGTGGGACCTTTATAGGCTGATGATGATGAATTAATTATTCTATTTCGATAAAAACGATAAATACAACTGCAAAATTACTTCAAAATGCGATGCGCCGGCCGTCCGAACTCAGCTTATGCTCGCAGAAGGACATTTGTAATATTAAGCATGAATTTATTATCCTATTTCGATAAAAACGATAAATACAACTGCTAAATTACAACAAAATGCGAAAATGGGCATTTTACGCAAAAATCACAGTCGAGATGTAAGTAATAGGCCCCTTAACGGCTACAGCTAAGCATACAATTTCAACTAAAGTTAAACTTTCCATTGTCAACTGGACGACTATCCAGCGCAAGTGCTAGAGACCGACTGAGTAAATTTCTCTCCGGATTCAAAACGGAGCGCGTGTAGTCGATTACTTGCCGAATTTGGTTTTTTCCCGGGCCGGACTGATTCCGGATGCATGTAGTCCGAGCCTTAGCTCCCACACTACTAAACGAAATTAGTACCTACCTAAAGGCCTATTCAAACCTGAGCGGTATTCGCTGCCGCTCTACCCACAGCGGCAGCGAATACCGCTCAGGTTTGAATAGGCCCTAAGAGGGTGTACGCATTTCAGTTTCCCATACAAACTTCTAAGTCGATATTTTTAAAAACCATTAAGCTAATTTTGATGAAACTTTGCATGCCTAAGTAAAACACAGGGATCTAAATAGTTTGTTGAAAACATTTAAAAAAAATGTTTATTTAGCTGAGTTATTGCGATTTAAAGTCCACTATAGAAAGTTTAAAATCGCAATAACTCACTTAAATAAACGTTTTTTTTTTAATGTTTTTAACAAACTATTTAGTTTTATTTATTTTACTTTAGCATGCAAAGTTTCATTAAAATTAGCTTAGTGGTTTTTAAAAATTCCGTCTTGGAAATTTGTATGGGAAACCGAAATGCGTACACCCTCTTAAACATTTCGCGCTAGGTCTTTATGTGCGGATGTTTTGAGAGCGTTGATTGTACATCTAGTTGATGTCTTCTTCTCTATCGATTCTTGGCAGAGCGGTCGTGGTCACTTTGAGTCGTCAAGTTTACACACACAGGTCACGATCTCCCGCAATCTCTCCCTGTTGGTCTGACTGTCTGGCACAGCCTGATACACTGTCACTGTCCTATTGCGGATTTGACTTGGTCAGTCCAGCGCATAAGTGACCTGCCACGTGATCTGGTTCCTTCCACTCTTCCTTGTACGACCAGACGCTCCATGGCATCGCCATCCCGCCGAGAGACATGGCCAAAGCACTGCAGTATAAGCGACTGTACTACGGCCCACAGACGCTGCGTGATGCCGAGCTCCCGGAATATGGACACGTTGGTGCGGAACTCCGTCCACGATATCCCAAGCATCATCCTCCAGCACCACATCTCCAGAGCGTCTATCTTCCCCTTTTCCAATTCACACACTGTCCACGTCTCTGCCGCATAAAGAAAAATGGGGAATGCTAGTGTTCGCACAAGCCTGATTTTGGTGGCTTTAGTAATGTTGCGATTCCTCCATACTTTCCTTAGCAGTTCATGGCAGTTCTGGTTATGGCCTTAAGTCGTTTCACTTCATCTACGCAGCCACCGTTGTTTGAGATCAAAGCTCCAAGGTATACGTAGGTCTGGACCACAATTTGCAATCTGTGTCACTTCAAATAATCTGGGCGAGTTGTCCCTGGCGCGATCCACGATCATAATCGTGAGCGTCAAGTTGGCAGGCACACCATGGAATTAGATGGTTTTGACTATGTCAAAAAATTGTGTATAAATAGTGATAAATAGTGACGTATAGCATATAAATAGTGATACTATGGTTCAAAAGATATTTGAGTATCTTGGTGTGCCTGCTAACTTGACGTCAAGATAGCAGGCACATTAAGAAATACAGTTCGTATCAATGTGATTTATATGTCAAAAAACTGTGCATAAATAGTGAATCGAATACGCAAAATTTCAACAATTGTACTTCAATACAAACCGAGATATTACGGTCTCTAAGTGGGCTGCCAACTTGAAGATTTTTGCGATGGCGATTCCAGAGAAACGGGTTGAAGTTTTAAACAAATAAATACATGAAAAAATTGTGTGTGAAATTGTGAATCTTTCAATATATATAAAAAGAGAATTCTTCTTTGCTATTTTCCAAAAATCTAATGTAAACTTCTACCATACATTCGATTTTAAGTACAATCGTGCACAATTTTATTTATTGACTTAAGATACTGACATAAAGTCTAATTATTTTTAATTCAAGTCATGAAATTACACTTAATCTATCGTTGTAATGTCAGTTTCACGTTATTTCTATGGAAACTTATGTCAAGCAATTTGTAATTTTAGTGACTCGAATTAAAAGTCTCGGGATAGTGGCGGACGAGCGAGTTTCGCGAACGACCGAGAGATGGCGTGATTTTGTTTACGTGCGGTGAGCCGGTGATACGAGAATGGTGCGCGAAAAGTTTTATTTGTTTTTGTTGAAATTGATAAGCAGTGAGTACATTTGCATCAGAAGTGAAAGTGTTTAAATCGTTTAATAACAACCTACATTTTTATAGGTACGCAGCTTATTTTCTATTATGGTATTTACAAAAAAGATATACTTAGGTACGGTCGGGGTCGCCGTCGCTTTACCACTTTACAGCGATTTTAGTGTGAAGCGCACCGACCGCCCGGGTACCTACGTGCCCGTACCAAATAGACGACGTGGTGTGCAAGGGATTTTGACCTTTAGACTGGTAAAGCGACGGAGTCCGCCATTGTACCTAATGTGAGGTAGATATTTTCTCAGTCATTCAAAACGAGTAGTAAATATGAAAAGTTTTGAATGACTGAGAAAATATCTACCTCACATTAGGTACAATGGCGGACTCCGTCGCTTTACCAGTCTAAAGGTCAAAATCCCTTGCACACCACGTCGTCTATTTGGTACGGGCACGTAGGTACCCGGGCGGTCGGTGCGCTTCACACTAAAATCGCTGTAAAGTGGTAAAGCGACGGCGACCCCGACCGTACCTAGGTATATCTTTTTTGTAAATACCATAATAGAAAATAAGCTGCGTACCTATAAAAATGTAGGTTGTTATTAAACGATTTAAACACTTTCACTTTTGATGCAAATGTACTCACTGCTTATCAATTTCAACACAAACAAATAAAACTTTTCGCGCACCATTCTCTTATCACCGGCTCACCGCACGTAAACAAAATCACGCCATCTCTCGGTCGTTCGCGACACTCGCTCGTCCACCACTATCTCGAGACTTTTAATTCGAGTCATTAGAATTACAAATTGCTTGACATAAGTTTCCATAGAAATAACGTGAAACTGACATTACAACGATAGGTTTAAGTGTAATTTTATGACTTGAATTAAAAATAATTAGACTTTATGTCAGTATCATAAGTCAATAAATAAAATTGTGCACGATTGTACTTAAAATCAAATGTGTATGGTAGAAGTTTACATTAGATTTTTGGAAAATAGCAAAGAAGAATTCTTTTTTTATTGATATTGAAAGATTCACAATTTCACACACAATTTTTTCATGTATTTATTTGTTTAAAACTTCAACCCGTTTCTCTGGAATCGCCATCGCAAGAATCTTCAAGTTGGCAGCCCACTTAGAGACCGTAATATCTCGGTTTGTATTGAAGTACAATTGTTGAAATTTTGCGTATTCGATTCACTATTTATGCACAGTTTTTTGACATATAAATCACATTGATACGAACTGTATTTCTTAATGTGCCTGCTAACTTGACGTCAAGTTAGCAGGCACACCAAGATACTCAAATATCTTTTGAACCATAGTATCACTATTTATATGCTATACGTCACTATTTATAACTATTTATACACAATTTTTTGACATAGTCAAAACCATCTAATTCCGTGGTGTGCCTGCCAACTTGACGCTCACTCATAATCTTGGTCTTAGATCGGTTTATTTTCAACCCAAACGTAAGGCATTTTGAGAAGTAATTCCTCCATAAGGCCAGCATTACTCTTAAATAAGGTGGTGTTGTCTGCGTACCGCAAGTTCGCAATTATGTAGCCACCAATCACAACACCATCGGTCCAGTCTTCGAGTGTGATTCGCATCACAAGCTCGGTGTAAGCGTTAAATATTAACGGTGATAATATGCAGCCCTGTCGCACGCCCGCACTCGAGTGGAAACTGTCTGACAGGAGGTCATCTGTCCGTACTGAAGCTGTTTCCCCTTCGTAACATTCCCGAGCCGGTACACGAGGTGTAGTGGTGTGCCCATGTCTAGTAGTGTTTTCCACAACGTCGGCCATTTCACCTAGTCGAACATCTTAATGATTTGACGAACGATGAGAATTTGTTCACAGGTTCCTTTACCTTTTACAAATTCAGATTATTCTGGCGCAATTTCTCTGGATTTTATAAGTGTGATCGAAGCTATAAGGCCACAAACTGGATAAGTATGGGAGCGGCAGCGTGGCGACAATGGCCCGCTCTTTTAAGTTCGCACCTGTGCTAGTAGGTAACTTAGTAAGTAGTTGTTAAATGTTGCTTCAAAACTTTGGTTATTTTTTTTACGAATATTAAAAGGCTCAGGTGAAGAACGTCCACTTCGCAAAAAGTTCATTTCGCAGAATGTCTCTTTCTCTTCTAAAAATGTCCATTTCGCAGAATGTCCACTTCACAAAATGTCCCTTTCGCATTTTGTCCCTTTTTATTTCTAACTGTGTATAGTTGTATGGATATGGGTAAGCAAAAAAAATAAATAATACATATCACATTTATATATATTTTTATAATGCGAGTTAATAACAATTATGTGGTATAATTTCTTTTTGATTATGCAGATGCATTAATCAAGCGATTATATAAATAAATATATGTGATTTGTACTAAATTTTTATTTTATTTGCTTACACATATCCATACAAATAATAATACACGTCAAACATGATGACTGTATTAAGCCAATTGCTAAATGAATTATGATTAAAATAAGTTAGAAATAAAAAGGGACATTTTGCGAAGTGGACATTCTGCAAAAGAGACAATCTGCGAAACGGACACTTTGAGAAAGAGACATTCTGGGAAATGGACCTTTTGCGAAGTGGACGTCATGTACTTCTACTCGACTATAATATTATATTACTAGCACAGGTGCATATTAGGCTTAAAACAGCCATCAAGACAAGCTCATACAAATCTGTACTTTCGAGTGCTGCCACTGCCGCTGTCATCCTGTTATTCTAAACTGTGACCTTATATTATAACCTGGTTTGAAATTGATGCAGGCTCATCTTCATTTGTAACATAGTACCAGCTTCAAGAGGTTTAACTAAAGTCGACATTTTGGAATAATAAGGTTGCTCATATTCGAAAAAGTGGATTAATATCTTAACCAGATGTTTAACTAATGCGGTCCGATTCTTGGTAATAAAGGCAGAGACGAGCATCAGTTTTGTATCAGGTTCTAAACTAGTCCATATTTTGAAAGTTGTTCCTTCTGCAAAGGCTTTCATATGGTAGCTGCGTTGGAAGAAAAGTCAGTGTAGTATATTTTTGACATAAATCACAACACTCCTATTGTGTGTGAAATGTGAAAGCTAAAATAACATTTCTGCATAATGTTCATCAATGAGATGCTTTTTCTTATCCACCTGCATCTTGATATCTTCAACTGATTTGATTGTTATAACTACAGCCATTATAATTATTTGGATGAATGTTTAAGTTATTTTTAAATAGCAGAAACTATTTTGTAATATTTTATGAAATATAATTATTTAGCTATTTCTTTCTTTCACAGGTGACAGAATGATAGCAATACGCTGTGAACCTTCAGTAGGAATTCAAGTATTCATCGCACAATCTCCAAGGAAAGACTTCTTTGCTAGTGAATTAGTCCAAGATAAGAAATGGGAGAATCTCGGCGGAGCCTTCAAGGAGATCAAACTTGATAAGATGGAAGGAAAGAACTTTTTGAACAAAATGGAACTACTCATGGCTTGTCTAAGTAGCCCTTCATAAAAGCAATTTTAGTATAATTTCTATAGCAATAAGGGTAATTTATAAATTTGTCATTTTTTAACCAATAAAACATGATTGAAGTAATATAATATCTTTTAATTATTATAAAGGAAACTTAGCAATAATTATTTAGGTAAAATGTTAAATATTCACTGAAGATTGTTCATAAATTTCTCTCAATGAATTATTTGACTCGAGATCTTAAATCCCGTGGTATCTGAAACAAAAATATGATAAGTACTGGCACATGGAAAACCGAAATACTACATGGGTCACTATTAGGCTGTTGCACGAATGGATGCTTACATAAAACACGTTGAATACACTCTCAAACCTTACATGACGATATTAATTATTAAAAGATTAAAGTTACATTGACAATTTTAAGGTTATGTATACACACACTACAAAGATTACATTTGTCATGGTAAATAACAGAATCATGACTACAAGAATTACAATACTACAACTACCACTAAAATAATAAAAAAGAAAAAGTAAATTACCTCTAATTCCCAGAGACAATGCAAGAACTCTTCCGAGCATTAAACCCACTAGTGTTATCAAACATTGAATTGTAACACTTGGAAGGCTTCAGATTACGATAACACTAATACCTAACTAAAAATCTAAAACTAAATTAAAACCGAGAGATAGGTGACCGAGATCTGAAGTTGCCGCCGCCACCACCTCCGTTGCCCGAGCCATAACCTTGTCCGTTGCGATTGTAAGGGCGGCCTCCTCCGTATGAGTTGAACGGTCTGTTGCCGCCTCCTCGGCCTTCAAAGGAGCGCCCCCCTCTGAAGTTCCCACCACCGCCACCACGCCCGCCCCTGAAGTTGCCGGTCCTACGCGCGCCGTCACGTTTTCTCGACAGCTCTACTTTTAGCGTCGCGCCTAGCATCTCGAAACCATTCATAGCACTACACGCATCCTCCGCCTCCTGCATGTTTTCAAATTCTATGAATGCAAAACCAGGGGGATTTAGTGCCACCCAGACAGAGTTCAATTTGCCGTATTTGTCAAATTCCCGCTCTAGATCTTCCTTCTTGATGCCTTCGACAAGACCGCCGACATAAACGCGAGTCCCTCCTGAGCTCATTTTGGTATTCTGAAATCTATAATAATACTATGATTACAGAGGAATACTACTAAATTACTAAAATACATTAATAACAAAAAAAAATACGTTAGAAACGACGGCGTCACAATTTAATTGGGTACAAAGGAGATAATAAAACAAAATGTCGGATGCCACGACAACGACACGCTAGATTTCTGCCGAAATAGGGTTAGTATTACAATGTACTTACGTGTTTTGATGAATGTAGATATAAAGGGATAATTTACACTAGTTACTTATGCTTTATCTAATAAATTTAATAATTTAAAATTAAATTTTATCAGTCAACAAGATGAAAGAAACAAATCGATGGAAATTTTGAATGAATGAAGGAGAGAATGAATGAGAAAGAACGCGCATGTGGGGCTTGAGATTAGTGTTGTGTATGAAATCACGTGATATCATGAGAACTCAGTAAATACAAAAAGTACCTTCCTGCTACAAAAATATGCACGATAAAATTAGAATAAAATAGTATGTCTGTTAATTTTTTAGAGAAGTGCTACGTGTCTACTCTCCGTACTAACTTCCGGTTTAAGACATTAATTTTTCATAAAAGAAGATAACTTACAAAAAAATTATCTACAATTATTTCAAGAAGTTACTAAACAAACATTTTAAAAAGTTAAAAAAAGTTCAAAGTTCTATGTTTGTTTAAAATGCGTAAAAGCCTTTATAATAAGTAGTGTAAAGTATTGTGTTCAATGTTTTTATGACTATTTTCATTATTAAAAATATTTTTATACCAGTATTAAATAATTTTTAGCAGCAATTGAATTATTATGTAAAAGTAAATTAATATCGACATGGTTGTCTTACAATTCATGGCTTCAAGACCATAATCTAGAAATAAACCTTAATAATACTAAGATCATTCAATTTCGATCCTATAAAAAATCACCCTTAGATATTGATATTAAATTCCAGAATACACAAATAGAAACGGTGGATACTTTCAACTTACTTGGACTTAACATAGATACTAATCTAAATTGGGAATCCCATATCGAAAAAGTCAAATCGAAACTATCTAAATTTATCTATGCCTTATTCGAAATTAAATACAGTACCAATATGGAAACCGCCCTTTCAGCATACTATGCATACGCCTACTCTGCTAAAATTAAGTAGATTGTGATGTTATCGTTATTATACCACTACATATTATGCTTGTAATCAATATTGCAGTACCTGTAAAAGGTAATTAAGTTGTTAGCACTAAATACTAATACATAAGACCTTCTTGTACACTTAATTGCAATAAATCATTTTGACTTTGACTTTGACAATTATTATAATCTTTTTAAACGTAAAAAATTGTGAATTTACATAAGTAACTCAGTAACCTAGCTAGTCGCCGTGCTGCTGCGGCATAGAATACTACCGCCCCATCTTTCTTGGTTGTCGTAAAAGGTGACTAACAGACCAAAGACTGCACATACATCCAATAACGTAGGGCGGCGATGAGCTCACCAGCTGTCACGCTGTGCATATGTACAGTTACCATTTGGTGAAACGAGGACTGTGGCAGTGGACTGCTTTTGCGGTCCCTACTGCCAGGTCTCTGACTAACTCTTCTGGATAATAGTCGTAAATATATGTGTATATACGTGTAACCTAGCAATGAACTTAAAGAAATAAACGGAAAATATGAAACTAACGGCGGATTATACTTAAGCTATTATAGCGCAATCCTTCAATATTCTGTGGTAATGAAACGAGTCAGGCAGACTCCTGGAATAACAATTTCAAAATGCCCATGCAGTTGCAGTTTTTTTGGCTGATTACGTGAATTTGATTGTAATTACTTATAAATTTAGTTACTCATTGTGTTTTGTTTTCACTTTGATTAATACGTACCTACTTATTGTCTGCAGATAAAAAAGATGTGCATCGTGTTATTTATTTTCCTGGTTTCAACTGTATGGGCTGTTATTGTGAGTGTAAATTAATAACATAATCAAATACACATTACACATGGGCAAAAAGCGGGCATTACAATAAACAGTGTTTTGAACTATTAGAACCGTGTCGCGTAGCGGTGAAAGAATACTACCACCCCCTCTCTTCCTTTGTGGGTGTCGTAAAATACGACTAACAGACTAAAGACTGCACATTTTTCCAACAGCATAGAGCGGCGACGGGCTTACCACCTGTCACGCTAAGCACATGTGAAGTCGCTATTTGGTGAAAAGTGGACAATGGTAGAAGACTGCTTTTGCTCTCCTCATTGCCTAGTCTCTGACTAACCCTTCGGGGACATAATAGTCGTGCGTGATTATCAGTGGTCGGAGTAGGTATATTGAATTAAGGTCACTGACATCAAACGTATATGTTAATATGGATACTCCTCCGAGTTTCCGGATTATTATGATAAAAATACCGAAACATCGAAATTATTACATGAAACTAGTTAAAAATGTATCAATACTCTCAACGCTATGCTGCTAGTGGCGCTGGTCTCCATCTCTAATGTTGGCCGTATCCATTGTCTCAATCTCGCAAAAGAAAAGAAATCACGTCTTAAATTATTATTAGTGATTTTTTTTTGTTAATCTTTAAATATCTTGGAAACGGTGCGTCCTACGCTAAAATGGACGAAATTTTGTCCCCCCTTTATAAAACCCCCGTCTAACGCTAACCAACCATCACGATGGTACAATTATTAATAATTGTCGCTTTTTAATAATTATTTAGGGTAAGTAACGATTAACTAGTTTAGGAAATGTAGTTTATAGATTTGTTGGGCTTATTTCCCCTTTGGAACTCATTGACTCACTTGGCCGCACATTTGGTCGTTGATTGTAGAGGTTAAGTCACTCTCACACAGGCCGGTCAACGGATAGGTGACCAAAGCTTTATTGTTTCGACCTGTTGGCTAATGTTGAGCCGGCTCTTTGGCCTAAATAAAAGTGTAAGGCCTAAGTAAAAAATCAAAATGTAGAACTTGTAACCGATGAGGATTAAAAATAATTATTTTTAATAAAACTGTAATAATGATTATTTGTATTAACAATAAACAATTTTGTTTGCTTACATATGGTTTTTTATTTTATTACTCTATTTACCAAATTTTTGGAAACTCCGGTACATTCCGGAAGAAATGCATGTCCATGTTATGATATCATGACGCAAGTATCTAAAATCAATATACCTACTCCGACCACTGGTGATTATATGTATGTATACGGGTTAAATTTTCGACCCCCCGCCAAAAGTAAAATATGGGATAAAAAAAGTAATAATGAAATAGTTGACGTAAAAATAATGAATGTTTTCTTTCTTTAAATACAATTATTTGCCTGCTTTTTAATTCCTATATTTGTATTTTTTTTTTCGTGCGCTCGCCCTCGCTGTCAAAGCGACGGCGCGCCGTCATTGGTGCAAGGGGTGAATAATAACGGTTAAAAGCGCATGCGCTTTGATAACAAGGCCGCGGCGGCCGCGCGCTAGATGACAATAATTTTAATTTTCTGAAGGAAAAGTTAAGACAAAAATGTAAAAAATAAAGGTTTTTTTATTTCATCAAATGGTTGTATTGCTCGGAGCAATACAACCATTGAATGTGCTCCTATTAGGTCAAGTGAAAAAAAATTGGCGGGGGTCCAAATTTAACCCTATATAAAAATTATTTTAAAAATATTTTTTTATTTAAGATCTATCTACAAATGTTTCGGACCCCTAAATGTTTGTTTACATAATGTACAGATTCTAGTGACGGTGACTTTAGTTATAACATAAAATGTACAGATAAGCAATAACAATTTTTATTTTATTATTATCCTTCTTTACAAAATTATTGTAAGTATAATAACATTTTAAAATTTTATGATCACAACAATTACTTTAAAAAAAACGGGATTTTACCATGTTTATGTTATTAATTATGAGTCCTCGATATTTTGGCGTAGAATTCTATATTATTAGGTATGAAATTGGCATGTAATAATAACAATTTAATCTGTTTTGCTTGTTATCATATCGGTAAGCTTATACCCACGTTTTGATTGTGGTCGTTGTTTTGTTAAAAGGCCAATTTAGGCGTTTTTGATCTCAGAAACAAAAATACATTTATAATTTTTACTTATTGAATAGTGGAAGAGCTATTGGCATAGTTCGTAGCAGCCTTGCTTTTTGTAAATTTTTAATTAAACTCAAAGTTGCAGGGATAGTTATTATAAAATGCGCGAAGGCACTTTTATGAACTCCTAGACTACTGTTCTAAACAAATTAAATAAAAAAATAGAATTTTATCTCTTATATAGTATAGTTCGTAGCGGCATCGGAATGTTTATGTATCATTGATTTTAAACCAAAAATCTTCAAAAAATAGCTTTAAGTTAACTGTAAATTTCTCCTATCTACGATAATATTATTGAGCAAAATTTATACCAGAATAATTGATTCCAGATTAAATTAATTGCTTCAAGATTAAATTAATTGCTTCAGGATTGAAGATTTTATAATAAATTTATTATCCAATTTCGATAAAAACAACTGCAAAATTACTACAAAATGCGATGCGCCGGGCGTCCGAACTCAGCTTACTCTCACAGAGTGGAGATTTGTAATATTAGGCATGAATTTATTAACCTATCTCGATATCAAAAAACTATAAATAAAACTCCAAAATGACTACAAAATGCAAAAATGTGCATTTCACGCAAAAATCACAGTCGAGATATAGTAGGGCAATAAATAACAGGTGTTTGATTTCATTCAGATTGTATACATCACCAGAAGTGAATGAACGACAACAATGTTGCAAGGACAAAAAATAATTTACATGCTCGTAATCAAAACAATTTATTTTCTAAAATAGAATGTTAAACGTAAACCGTGTCTTAAAACTTTATCTCTTCTAATTAAAAATAAGAGTCAAATAAAAAGGTATGAGAGTCTTCAAATAAACCTATTAAAAGAATTACCCGTGTTCATTCACCCAAGCCGGTGAAAGAGTTACCATATAAAACGAGGAATGAGTGAACGTATGTTGTTATTAATAACTTTTTATCGATGTAGGTGTGGACTGTGTAATGAGAAATAGTTGAGAATGTGTGTGTAGCGCGCGAGGAAATGAGGTATTTGGAAGGGAGGAGGCTTCGCAATCGCAACGGGTGGGGAAGGAGGGCAGGGAGGAGGGAGAGGAACTGAACTACCGACGAAACCGGCCAAACTACTTCGTTCAACGGTCGCGCCGTAGCGCGCATTTTTACTTGTTTTCTTTGAAACAACCCCACCTTTGTTTCGTTATGAATTGTTTTTATTCAAATTTTGTTAACGAAACCATTACTTTAGCAACATAGTGCCTTGAAATCAATTATAGAAATGTTATGTATAGATAATTTACCTGTGCGGTATTGGGATAGGTGTTAAAATAGGTAAAGTAGTGTTAGTAAAAGTGAAATGAAAATATTCGTGTTCAGCTAGTGAAAAATGGAGTGTTCTAAGGACATGGGAATTCAGAAGCGGCACAGCCAGTTCAGTGACACGAAGTATAAATGGAGGACCGTGGTGATGTTGTTGATGTGTCGTGTGTGGGGATGCGCGGGACAGGAGTTGATTGGGGTGGGTGAGGCGGACCCTTATTTGTTGAACAAGTCGTTGGGGCTGACGGAGTTGCCGGGCGGCGTGATCGCCGGCGGGCGCACGGTCTGGAAGCCGGACAACAGCCCTTACCTTTTGCGGGATGACCTCTTGGTGGAGAGAGACGCGGAGCTCGTCATCGAGCCTGGAGTGGAGGTGCGATTCGCGCCTATGGTCGGTGTTACGGTGCGCGGAAAATTGGTGGCTGTGGTAAGTTTGTACCTATTTTTTTTTTAAATAGGTACTTTGGTACCTAACTAAGTACCTACTAGCTTTTTAAAATATTGCTAACACGTTTTAAGTTAAATCTAATACATATTATTCTGTGCTAATACCTAATTACTTCAAACAACCAGATAATTCGTAGCTTAGACAATTTGTATTATACCTAAATCAGATTCTTATAAGAAATTGCTTAATGTTGTGTAGCCAGACTACATGAAGATACTGGTAGCTAATACAGTAGATATTATAGGTAGTTAGTTTATTGTTACTAGGTACCAATCAAAGTTCCTCGCGGTCAAGTTGATAAGCTGGCAATCAAGATATCTCAAGACTAATCAACCATTTATGAAAATAATAACATTACTTTGTCACTTGTTTGAGTTTAATTTATTTCTGTCTGTAGTACATGCGCGATAAGTAGGTACCTCTGCCGGACTAACTGCAGTATTAAAGGTACAGTCAACGTGAGACTAACGGATTCGAATACCGAGTGAGAATCCTATTCTTACTCACGAATTCCGATTTAAAAAAACCATGGGAAGTTAGAAAATAATAAAAATAAAAACCATATCCAAATAAAACATCAGACAAAGTTGCAGATACTCAGAGGGCCAATCAACATAAAAATCTTACACTGCAGCATCAAATTGTGCTTTGTAAATTAGGACACTATTTCTTTTGATCGACCATTCCCTTTTGATAACAAATACTCGATAATTCTTTGATAACAGCACGTACGCATACTGATAACTCGCCGGCTCATTCAGCCGCGATATTGATTTGTTCACCTGTTCAAGTGGCTTGGGCAAATATTTGATACAAATCGGCGCTATTGCGAAAAACAAACAGACAACTCTTTTGCATTGTGTTGCAATCGCACCCCTCGACAAGGTACGGGAAACAATCGCAATCCTATGGAATGTTTGCCTTTATGATAAATGATTTTAGAACAAAATAATTCAGGGTTTACGTTATTAATAGCCTAATTATGTTGTCTTTGAGTTGGTATCCGAGTTATCCGATCCGAAATATCGATACATACATCCACTTGTCTAGGAGTGCAGTAATCTAAATGTACAATAGAGAAGAAGATTTAAAAAGCTAACATACAATGTAATACCTACCTACTTTAAATGATTTAATAAAAGATTCAAAGGAACTGTTACAAATAACAAATCATTGACAAAGCTTACTACGACATATTGCTTTCAAATGCTAAAAGACAATCACAGAGACACATCCTCTAGTCGTAGTTGCATTATGAAAAGGAAGCGTGAAAGGCTTTTATCTTTCACAATGTCGCCGTCACCACATTCTTACGACACGTCAGGAATCATGAATCATGCTTTATGAAGATCACGTGTTAACGAAGGCAGCTGATGGTACAAAGGCGCCGGGTGCTGACCCAAGACCCGCTCGCGAGTCGCCTCATTAATCCAATCACCAACGCAAATCACAGGTCGCCCCTCTCGGCTGAGACGGCTGACTTCCTTCCTTCGGGGATTTGATGCGAATCACCTGCCGTTAGCTAGTGCGTGTGAATGTTAACCTACTTGCGAAAGGTTTCTATGATGAAAACTACAATTCATAATGTATGAAATAATAACTGAATAAGTTATGAAGAGGCAGGTATATTTTAAATGTTCTTTCTCAACTCATGCCACATCAAGTTACTGAAATAAAGGAATGGGTGACTGCAATATAATTTAATAATTGAGGCGTCGGTAGCCGAGCGGATAGATGATCGGGTTGAATGCGCAAAATCGTGGTTCAATCCCCTCGTTAGACTACTGGCGTGAACCCACTCCTACACAGTCATTAAAGATTAACATAATATGTTAACAGGAGTATTATTGATGTCTTTAAAAAACCGCTAATAAGTAACGGCATCGTAAACAATAAATAGATACCTGCGCAAATTTTATAGTTATACTAGCAGCCGCTCACGGTTTCACCCGCGTGGTTCCCGTTCCCGTGGGAATATCGAGATAAAAAGTATCCTATGTGTTAATCCAGGTTATAAACTATCTGCATGCCGAATTTCATCCAAATCCATTCAGTAGTTTTTACGTGAAAGAGTAACAACTATCCATACATACTTACAAACATTCGCGTTTATAATATTAGTAGGATAAATAATTTATTGAGCGAAGAAAATACGAAACTTTTCTAAAGATTGTGCAAACACATCTCACAGAAAGAAACAGATCTACCTACTTGCGTTTATTTTATAATGATATTTCTAACAATTTTCTAAAATAAACAACTGGTATATCCGGGTACAGTGTCAAACGTAAGAATTAAAGTACCACACTTTTTTCTGTGTGGTAAGCGCTTACTTTCATATTCATACTTTTGACTTTAATAAGTTTTTTTTTATCCACGTGTGTAGTGAAAATTAAACTAATTTTCTGGTTAACTCTTACATGCAGTGCAGAGTATCCTACTAATATTATAAACGCGAAAGTTTGTATGTATGGATATTTGTTACTCTTTCACGTAAAAACTACTGAATGGATTCGGATGAAATACGGTATACAGATAGTTTATAACCTGGAATAACAGATAGGATACTTTTTATCCCGATATTCCCACGGGAACAAATGGATGGATGTTTGTCACTCTTTCACGTAAAAACTACTGAATGGATTTGGATGAAATTCGGCATACAGATAGTTTATAACCTGGATTAACACATAGGATACTTTTTATCTCGATATTCCCACGGGAACGGGAACCACGCGGGTGAGCCGCTTGTAAGGTATATTACTAATTTCCATAATGTATAAGATTTCATAGAAGTAGGTAACTATGCCTGACCCGGGACCTCCGGATACGAGCCGGGCGTATGACCACTCGGCCATCGAGGCGTATAAAAAAAGGCCTATGTTCACGTTCAGCCTGAGTCATCAAAAAAATGCACAGAACGTGACAAATCTAAATGACCAGTAATTTGCGGTAACTTTCACTGCAAAATTGAGATGAGCAATTGGATTGCAGACAAAAAGTGAGATGGCAAGTGTCTGTGAAAAGAGTTTTTAATGTCGTACCAAAGATCCGGAAATAATTGTACCAAAAATTTGCCCATCATGCCTCCATGCAGTCGTGCTTGTCTAATAACGTACCTAAAAGACGACCCAAATGCTGTTTAATTAGGACTACTATCAAAATCATGTCAAGATCTGTAAACAGCGATAACACGTACGATACGACTAATGTGGTCTTGGCGTCCTAAACAAACGACGCATCTTTGAGTGCCTTTTGTCTTTTTGGGATAGGAGACAGAAATACTTAACGCACCTGCTTGCGTTAACGACCTTTATTATTTTTAATTCGTTATCCTACTTCTTGCTACAGTTGGATACAGTTAATGGACGCGCTCGAGTTGCTCGACCCTAGTGCCCACTGCTGATGACGTGCCAATCTCTGAGTAACAGTCCATATTGCTTGGCCAACCTTGAGCGTAAACATCGGTGCCGTGAGTCATCAGAAATTAGAGTTGCATTTAATGATGTTACTCCAAAGTACTACGGTCTACGATAACTGTTAACAGTTTGGTTTCGTGAAGGTCGCATATTCCAAGCGTAAAAATTTCGTCATATCTCTTGCGTTATTCCTAATGAGTAACATCTAACTAAACATACATCTAATTAAAGTAACTACGTACGTGTATTGTTCCCGAATCTACAAAGTCACTGCAATTATTAGAAACCAAACGGTGATAATGCTCATCATTGTCAATGAAGTACCTTCATGGAATTTCTATCTACTTTCGATTCCACGTTTGTTTACAGACGATATAAATGAGTCAACGTTGTGAATCACACAATCATTTAGTTAGGGTAAATAACTCTGTCAATATAATATTAAATAAACCACATAACATTTTCCTTAAATTGGTACTGTCATTTGTTGACGTTTTCAGATAATTATACATGAATACCCACCTGAAATCCTTCTTATATTACAAATGGCTAACATAATAGGGATACTCCATGTTTGTTTATTGATTCGCGTCACACATAACATGGCATCAGTATTATTTCCGTTATATGGAATGAGGCATTGTTCATATGCTTATCGGCTAATACGGTAGAAGATTTCCTTGAATTCGGAACATATTATCTGGTTTCGAGAATCACACTGTAAAAGACACTAAACTTTTTTCGTAACCCTACGTTTCAAAAAATATAAAATTAGCGTATGGGTTTTAAAGACTTATTAATAAAGTAGACAGATTAAAATAATCCTAGCAAAAGCAACTATAATTATCCAAGGTAGGTAAGAAACATATTTGTACAGACAACTTCCACAATCATTAAGTGTATAGGTAGGTAAGTAGTTCAGTGTTGAGATTCTCAATGGGTTATTCATAAAGACAAGATAATTATTTTATGTGATAAACAAAACAAGCTTAGATCACATTCCGCAGAAGTTATACCGAACGTTAATTATAGATTGCTTCAGTAAAGCGCGTCAGAGGTGGCGCTACCTTTAGTTCCGCATCGCGAAACGTTACGATTTCTTCGAACGTCAATTGTTTGGACGTTTTTGAGGTCACGACTTAAATATAACTGTAAATCATTTTGCTTCAGCAGGTTTGCGGTTTATACTGACTTACGTAAGTGCGAGCCGAGCCAGTCACGTCTGGTTTATCCCGTGTGGGTACAATTCGATGTCCACGTAAGGATAACAAGTAGGCGATAATAAAACAGTAGTTTTTTTTTTACATATGAATGGCACCATTGGCAACGATGTCGTTTTTGACTAAGAATAACTTAAATGACTTCGACGTTTTCAAAATATTGCACATTTTAAACATCTTTACTTTTGAAAGAATATACCCTCTCGTTCGTTTACCTTCGCAGATAAGTACTGCAAATTGACTGAGTTACAGACCTTGAAGTTCAATAAATCCTTCCTTGCTAAGCCGTTTAATTGCCTGAGAACTATTAAAAGATCTGTATCAGACATCGTCCTCTTAGGGAATTATCTGGTTTTTAGCTCGCCACCATCAACAACAAAACCTAATACTAAAGATAGGCCTAAAATAGGACTCATAGTGATAATAGTTTGTATATTTTTTTGATATCCTTCTTTAAATCAATATCTAATTAGCACTTTGCTCCAAATTTGCATTGTCAACTTAAGAATATTATTCTGAAAATTAAATATTAGAAGGAAAAGTTCAAATCCTTTCTTAGGTTATAATAATACGTTCTTGAGCATACACAAAGATATGTGCAACTACAAGCATAGGGTTTATTAATGTTTCAGATAAAGTTCTACAAAACCCTGTTGTTTTTCTTTTCTGGCTTGGTTGACAGTTGTCTTTATAATTATCGAGCCAACTAACCTGTCCCGTAAATGTGCATGGCAACCTGTAGCGTTGTTTGTTGCTCGTAATCACCTTTATACAAGTGAACCTTCTTTGTTTTGTTATGTGCTATCACCGCTATCTCGTCACGCACGTGGCTGCTCCGTCTCGGTTCGTAATATCGGATGCCCTGCACAAGATGCGGTTCAGAAATTTCGTTATCTCGCATTTAATAAATGGGCATTCGTATACCTTGTCCACCTGAAACGGTAAAAGTACACTGCTCTTACAAGCAATAAGAAAGTAGTAAAGAAATTAGATTTTTCTCTGTTTTTTTTGCAATACGGAATCCGTATTGCACAAAACATTCCCTTAAAGTTGAAGGTACTGAGAAATTCTTTATTGATAAAAGTAGTAGAAATAACGTAAATAGCTACCTTTTGAGGACAGACTGTAGGAAGGAAGAACACACACGGCAAAATTGAGAGTCCTAACTATTAAATGGTTTTGCTTATCTCTCAAGTAATTACAATGACAATAGTGTCTGACACATTTAATTATGTATCATTTCAATATTTTGGTTTACCTATCATGTGTAGACTATATTGATCACGTGATAGTTTGTATACTTACCCATAATGATCAATCATCGGTAACTTTAAATAGGAAAAAACACTCAGAACGACAAATCAACAGTTTAAAAATACGACAGAGTTGTTCAACAAATCACAGCACACACAGTTCGTCGTCCGATAATGTTGAGTGCTGCTATATGCACGGAGCTTTGAGGTGGCATCAGACCGTGGTGCTCACAGCGTGAAGTAATAGCCCCATCATAACGTTAACATGAAGTACGTGTGCATAGTAGTAAGTACCTTTGAGCTATGTGATGGCAGCTCATTATTAAAAGAGTACCAATTTACTATCAAATATCAATTTATCTCTTTCTCTTTTTTTTTAAAGCAAGTACAGGGGTCTAGGCTCCGAATATGATTTTGTCCCATTCGGTGTCGAGACCCTTGGTCCGTGGGGTCCTAGCGCTATAAGGCTTTTTAAGGAAATGGCAAAAAGGTTAGTCGACATCACAGGAGACCGAAGAACTGGCAGCTACCTCGGACAAAGAATTAGTCTTGCTATTCAAAGGAGGAACGCTGCCAGTATCTTCGGAACCTTGTCTAAAGGGACTCCTTTTAATAATATATTTTAGTTTTTATATTATATTTTTAAGGTTTTTAGTTTTAGGTTCATTGTTCTTATATTTTTATATTCCTTAGTGTATTTCCAATGGGCGATTTTCTGACAGCCCAAATTAAAAAGTAAAAATTAGTTCAAAAACACCCGATAGATGTCGTTTTATAAAAGCCGGCCACCAGCCGTACCTACCTAAGGGCTGTAATAAATTCTACACTTTTACTTGTCTACCAAAAGAATAAAAAAATAGTAAGTCCTTACCTATTTATATTCAGGGCATCCAGAACCTATTTCTATTTTGGAATAGAATAAATATTACGCAGCCATACACGTGCTCTTCATGAACCCGCCTTTTACCATGCGCTATCTAATCTATGCTAAGCGCCATCTATGAAGTCATTTACGAACCATTTTTTTTTTTTTTGATCTCGGAAAATCGCCCATTATCAGTAATTATTAAATAAATAAATATTTATCTCTTCTCTTGGGTTTCGTAAAAGGTGACAAACGGTCTGAAGATTGCGAAACATCCAATAGCATAAAGCGGCGATAATCTTACCTAAGTACGACTTATCACGCTGAGCACATGTGCAGTTTTTATTTGGTGATACATGGAATCTGGCCGTGCACTTCTTTTGCGGTCCTGCCTAGTGTCTTGACTATATATTTGGGGATAATAGTCGTTACTATATTTGTGTTTACGATGATGATGTACCTATATTATATTACCGTATGTTTTTTTTTAATTGGCAACGGCTAATGGCTTGGCCTTCATCTCACCTGATGGTAAGTGACGATAAGGCCGAAGGTGGAAGCGCGCTTCACCCGGAATCCTCAACCAATGAGGAACTGGCTATCTTATCTCAAACTGCCGGAACACAACAATGCTATAAACATCGTTGTTATGGCGACAGACTTAGATAAGATGGTGGTAGCTAGCCAGGTTGACTTAACAGCCCTACCACCAACCAAACCATGCACACAAAGATGTACCAACAGCTGGACCTCTGGATCTGAAACCGGTAGCTTAGCCACTAGACCACAGAGGCGGTAATAATGTGTGTATTACCGTTTGGCTGCTGATGACAGCGCCACCGAATGTTCAAGAATTTCGAGCGCGGTTTTTCCCACGGCGGATAGGAAAAGACTATCATAAAATAAAAATAATGCTTTAGGAGGCATTAAGCCGTAGGTCCCGGTTGTCGTTAAATCACAATCGTTCAAACCCATCAATTTGCATAAGGTTAGAGTGGTCGGTTATTATTGCCCTATCTCCTCATGTCCTTTATCCATGTGAGTGTGACTTAGCATAGCAGTAAGACGTTATAGGCTTATGATGTTGGTAATATAATTCTTTAGTAAGATTTTAATATTCTCACTGCTCCTCTTGCTATTACCACTAGGTAGGTATATCTTATTCCTGACATGAACTCAATCTTACGAATTACAACTCTCACGTCTCTGCGAACAACCATAAATTGTTAGCTCGGAGGTATATCATCTATCAGCTTCTGTAAGTAAGTGCGTCACCTCGCTAGCAGAGCCTGGGCAGTGTTTGCTTGAGTCGGAAGCATACAAACAAACCAATCATAAACCACGAATATAATTGTCATCTCAAAATGACATCTAAATCGTACGAAGGTGACTCAGCTCCCAATGTGACAGGTCTTCTTTGAACCAACAAGTAACAAATACGTGTATCTTTAAGTTTAAATAGGTGGGTAGGTACCTACCTAACTACTGTGTTTGTAAGATCTTGTTAAAAGTAAAGCAACACTGCGGTAGCTGTAGAAAATGAGCTGTGTACTTTTAATTAGCTTGGGTTATTGGGAAACGTTTGTTACTAAGATACCCTAAATATAGATTTAAATGACTTCCTAGTGTTGCAACTGAAAGTTCACCCAGGACAGCAAACCGTACGTGCATGCATACAGTTAGTTGCGTAAGAGTTGCAACAGTTAAGTATTTATAGTTCATAAGTATAACGTAATAGTTATGAATCGTTTATGTAACATTGTTTATTTCAGGTACCCCACAGATAACAATGTAGACTGTGTGGTACCTTACCTTGACTAAATACCCAGATAAAAATTTAAAAGTGGTCTAGGTCTTACCAGATGAAATACATTCTAAGTATCTGATAGTAAGCAGCCGATGCCGTCCAAAATAACGAGAGCGCTCCTCACCGTGGAACAAGCACGGTAACAAGCGCACTTTTATAACGCCTGCATAAATGCCGTTTCACGCCCCGCTTAAAACATCCTGGACTATAGGAGCTGGTAAACATGTGCGCGGGCAGAGAATTCTAAAGCCAAATGGTCTTACAGAGGAACGACTTGCCAAATTTTTTGGTACGAGTACTGATAGTCTGCACGCACACTATGATGGTGGTTCCTAAGACCAGCACGTGTAGTCCGGGACAGAAAAAGAGAGGGCAGGATTACATCAAAAAGTTCTTCAGAACACTCTCCGTATTGATTTCAGTAGAGGACACTGAGAGAAGCAATGTCTCTACGCAGCTGGAGGTCTTCAGGAGAGGCACCTCAGCATCTCCAATAATGCGTAACGCTCGCCTTTGCAATTAAGTGCATCGAGGTATTTAACGAAGCAATCCCATAGATGGGAACAATACTCCATACTCGATCGCACCTGAGTCTTGTACAGCAAACAGCGCTGCTCGAAAGTGAAAAACCGCCTCACCTTATTGAGAATACCCAACTTACGGGAGGCAGTTAAAATAATACTCTCGATGTAGCATTTTGGATGACCTACGATATCTGGTATCATGGTAGGCTGGTCTACCAGTTCGGTCAGGTCTTGTGTCAGAGCGAAGGCATGATCGACTCTACAAGCGTGATCGGTTTTGGAGGACCCCAACCATGTTTCATCGTGGGCGTTGAAGCCCCCCAAAACCGCCACCTCGTCGTTTGGGAATCGCTCTTGCACGACATCAGTCACTCTGCCAAGGTGGTCAAAAAAGCTGCTTGTGTTAGCATCTCCCGTGTGGGACCGATATAGGCACGCATAGACACGGCAACGAGAGCCGAATTCAATGCGCACTAAAAGGATGGGAAAGAGGGGGCTTCCAAGCAGTGCAGACGACGACAAAAAATGTCAGCACTCCCTTACGTACAGTACAGACACATTCCGGCATTCGCGAGGAATTGCTTCTTAAGCTGATTGCCGGGGTCCTTTAAGTAAGACGTCAGCAGGGCGACTAATTTGAGTGTCCGTCAGAAAAAGCAATGCAGGCTACTCTCCACCACCACAGCTCCACCTCAAACAGCGAATTGGTGGTGGGAGAGGAGGAAGCCGCTGTATTATGTGTATTCTTTTTAGGCACTGTCATTGGAAAAGGGGAAGAAAAGGGACGTGAACAAGGAGCCACTACTGTTCCAAAGAAATGGACAAAGCGAGTCTTTCGTTTCAACATTGGAAGAGCGTTACAGCCACAGCCGACACGCCGGACGGAAAAGCCTAAGTGCTTGCCCATGTTGACTCGCGGGCGTGGTGTCAACGTGGGCGAGCACTAAAGCTATTGGTTCGTTCATCAGCAAAAAAAATGCACTACTTTATAAGCGCACTTTAGGTAAATGTCGTACCTACCACGAAACATACAAACAATATAAGTACTTTAAGTACTTACTTAGTGAATCACTGAAACATAAAATAGATAGTTCTATTAAATCTGTGCTTAACTCTTAAACGACAGCTTGGTGAAATTTTTCATTAGTTTTCTACTTTATGATCAGGAAATAAAGTTCAAAATATGATGTCCAGTATAGACAGGGCCTTATTGAGGGTACCTACACTGTATAAATGAGTACTGGTCACTTACGCATTGCATTGTAATTATCCTGGGATTTGTGTATGTAATGACGAGCGTTTGTGTAACACTTACACCCCACCGATAAGCAGGCAACCGGGCAGCGAAGACAAAGACCTTTGTGTCATGTAATCAATACAAGCTGGTGGTTATTTAAATGTCTGCAATGCAGCCAGGCGCTGTTGCACTAAACATTAGCATTTTATAACTGTTAAGTAGTAAGCGTAGTTAGTGTCGCGATTACAAATGCTGCAATCTAGTCGATTAATATTGCATAATGAAAAGATATACAGGTGTCCACACGTCTTTATAAATTAAAAAATATTGATGTGCACATTAATATTAGTCCTGTTGACCCCTACAGAAAAAAAACGATTGTGTTAGGAATGAGTTCACATCAGAAATCTCACATCACGTGGCTATGGGAATTAAGCTGCGGTTTGTTTGCATTTACGTTGGCTACCGAGCAACACTACATAGAGGTTGCATTAGCTAGCTTGAAGATGCACGAGACCTTCGATCACTTAGTTTTTATATGTGTTTGAAGCACAAGACATAAAAACTTATGTTGACGTAAGAGACCCAATAAGGCGCTACTTACGCCTACTGATACAGACTGCATCTGAAACGAAGTTCAAAGATTCAAGAGCTTTCAACTCAGAAGTATTGGCAAGAAACTCTTTATAATTTTTCTTCATCTTAGAAATTCGATTCGATTCACAAACTGTAGTAATGTAAATACATATTATTTAGTGGGTTGATTAGATAGATACTTACTATAACTACTTACTGTGATATATATAAGATAAGTGATCCATCAAATGTTCGCGTAAACTTTACCTTGACAAACATTACTTAACCACCTACCGCACCTACACAAAACATGCTTCCTAATCTCTTATCTTATAGATATAAATTTTGATATTTAATTGTTTGCCTTCATTTATTTTGGCTCCGTCCGGTCCCTGTTAGCATTCTTGCAGTTATTAAGTGTTCCACCTTGGGTGCTGGATGTGCTATTTTAGGTTTCCGTAGCCAAATGGCAAAAAACGGTACCCTTATGGATTCGTCATGTCTGTCTGTCCGTCCGTATATCACAGCCACTTTTTTCCGAAACTATAAGAACTATACTGTTGAAACTTGGTAAGTAGATGTATTCTGTGAATCGCATTAAGATTTTCACACAAAAATAGAAAAAAAACAATAAATTTTGGGGGTTCCCCATACTTAGAACTGAAATTCAAAAATTATTTTTCTTCAAACCCGTACGTGTGGGGTATCTATGGATAAAAGGTCTTCAAAAATGATATTGAGGTTTCTAATATCATTTTTTTCTAAACTGAATAGTTTGTGCGAGAGACACTTCCAAAGAGGTATAGTGGTATGTGGTATGTGTCCCCCCCCCCCCCCTGTAACTTCTAAAATAAGAGAATGATAAACTAAAAAAAATATATGATGTACATTACCATGCAGACTTCCACTGAAAATTAGTTTGAACGAGATCTAGTAAGTAGTTTTTTTTAATAAGTCATATTAATTAATTTTAAAAAATACGCTATTATTAAGACATCAATGAAAGTTACAACGAACTGCAAGAACTTTTAAAATATGATGTTACTTGCTGCTACGGAACCCTTCATGGGCGAGTCCGACTCGCACTTGGCCGCTTTTTTTAGAGGGGGAACCTCTTGAGTTCAGGAATATAATTTTTTAGGCTGATGATAACTTTTAACATTATTTTTCAAATAAGTTTTTGCAACAACAAAGTGTAAGTCCTCATCAAAAAATCTCGTACCTACACCTCATCCTTTGGTATTCCTCAACTTGCATGTAAGCAATCGCATCCGTTCTTCAGATTCAGTACAGTGAAGAAACGATTTACTACGTCAGCTCAACTTGCGAAATAAATGTACATATAAACGATTAGCTGGCCTAAATGACCCAAAAAACGGAGCGAACAATATTCCCCAGTGCATTTGGTACGCCAGATACCACCGTTGCGCTCTGTTTCAGCTCGTGAAAAGCGTGACAAACACGCTTTTATGATGGTGGACAGAAAAAGTGTCGCCAGTAAAAGTTAACAGTCTGACTAGCTGCAATTTCTTTGGACTGTTTTTCTATTATGACGTGCCTTGCCTTGCGTTTGGTAACGACATTATTATTTGTTGATCACTGAACTGGTTGCACGTATCTTCTATGAACGAAAAAAAGGAGAATAGTGAATTAGTCTAACTTTGGCATGCAAAGTAAATTGATCTAGATTGTTGCAATCACAGAACAGACCTCTCTTTTCTGGGGGGTTACTCTTAAACGCAAACTCAATCTCAATACAATTCCAATGCGATTAATATGTATCGATATTGGGATAAGTAATGATAATTCCGGAACGCCATCTCGATAATAATTTGTTCAATCAATTTCCACGCAATTTAAATCCAATGTGGTGCTTTTGTCGCTTACAAAGGTGCCATTTGACATTTTTTAGATTTGTGATTGGAAATTGATTAATGCAATTGCGTTTCAAGAGTAAGACTACTGTTCTGTGATTGGATGCAATACAATAGCCCTATCGGCATGGTAAGGCACGGCTTGCGTTGCGAGAATGTGCTGATTCGAGTCTCGCACTCTCGTCTGTTGAATACTGCCGTTACGTATCTGAATTTTAAAATTAAAACCATAATGGAAGTAGATTAACAAATCCAAACAACTACTACTGCATCCACTACAAGCATAATTAAATTATTAAGAAAAAAACGTATCTTTGATATGATCTAAGTACAAAAAGGAAAATGTAATTTATATTTTAAGTCAGAAAAATGATGAGAAAATAACAATGAACGTAATACCTACATCACAGGTAATACAGTAATCCAGCCTAGTGTTGCTTTAACCGACTCTAACCACTACAATTGGATTATAAAAAAAAGGCAAGGCACGCCAACATCGACATTTGGATCCGATCCGATCACGTAGACACGATCGTGTTTGTCAATGCTCAGTGCTGCCCTCTGTCGGGTTAACAACCTGGATGCAGCACGACGCGGCCGGGCAGGCTGGTCACGCTGGTCACGTCTCGCCTCTGCCTGCTGTGATTCCATGGCCCAAAACATAAAGGGTACTAATGATGTCGCATGGTTTGCACAACAAGGAAGTGGAGTGTAGTGTTCTCTTTAAAGTTAGCACGAACACTAGGTAGTCCTACATTACACAGCTTAGTAGGTACACTTACACATTGAAATTAAACAGAAGTGGAATGAGACATTGCCAAACATATACTCGTGTTTATTTTACTTATTATCCGGATGTTTCGAACTTACTTTCGTTTTACCACTGCCTTGGATAAAATTAGACAGGTTTAAATCCCCAGCGTCAACACGATACTGCAAGAGTAAAGATATGTACAATTAATTACTGTATAATATCGTCGTATGTGAAAACAGATAAGTACTTACATTAATTTTGGGTGAAACGGATCGTCCTCATACCGTACCGGAAATTGGAATAGTTAACGGTAACAAGTTATATATCAATTTGAAAACAAACAACACTTTGATCATCTTAACACAATAATCGAAGGACCAACACCTCAACCCTGTGACAATTATAGTCAAAAACGTCACAATTAAATAATAATATGTGAAATAAACGCGACTACATCCGTATAAAGCATTTCATTTCAAAATACGGTACAACGACACGTTGTGGTCAGTCAGACTGACCAAGCACTGCTATTTGTAGATGACGTCATAAACCAGGTGATGCCAAATCGAGTGAAGATTATTATTCCTGCTGACCATTCGAATATGATGTGTAGGCTTCGATCACGTATAAAAACTGTGATCGAAGCTTTTTACATCAATGGATCGAAGTAGGATGTAGGTGCCTATTTTTTTAGATATAGTTAGTATTGATGTTTCGACTTTCGAGTGTTATACTTACAAAATGTTTATGTTCCACGTGCAAACATTTTTAACTAACTACAAAAGTATATTATACATAATGTGTATAGCCGCTTCCTGGATGTTGTCTGTCACATGGAATTTTCATTGTTTCAGAAATGATGTATTGTTGTAGTTACGAAATTAAATTTCACAGTAACAGTTGGCAATTGTGTTCTCTAACAAATGTTACCATTATATTTCGGCCTTGTTCCGACCATTGAACTACTACGGTAGTTCTCAAGAGGTCAATCGCAAAAAGTATGTATTTTTTTTATTGTTAGGTCTTGATTCCTTTCCGATATTCTTAGTTAGAAAATAAATAAATTTTCCTACACCCACACCAATTATCTTGCCCAAGTGAAGCCTCGTTATGAAACTCGTTAAATGGTTACTAGACCATGGATAAACATACTTAAATACATACCTACTTATTATATAATAGATACATAGAAAACACCCAGACCCGAGACAATTTAGAAAAACAATAATATCTAAATTGACCCGACTGGGGATCGGACCCGGAAAAGAAAAATCCATTAATTTCAGTATTTTTAACAACCATTACCTTAGTCTTCATACATCCCACTGCTGGGCACATAAGCCTTCCCACATGGATAACAGCACATAAAGAGATTGGTCTATAACCTATCTATCACAGTAATATTATTCTGTGCTATCACGCTGGACCAAAGTTGGTGGGTTATTATTTTTTATACCTAAGTAGAATAAAAAAGATCCATCTAAATCGAGCTATAAGAACGCAATGATGCAAAGGTTTTTTTCGTTAATCTTATACATACAGGACTAAAGGTAAAGGTATACAATACATAATACTAAAAATAACTAGTAGGCACACACAACAAGCACTTTAGGTTATATACAAAGCTGAAAATTCTACAATCGTTTTTTTACTACAACTGTTGGGTGTAGTTCAAAATCTATTGCATAATTTTGACGTTTTATTGTAGTAGTCTGACGACTGTTGCCCGTACATAACATAATTTAAAGGATTTTATCATAATAATATCATTTGCGGTCGCCACCCCATTGTTAGTGGCTTTAAAGTTAAGTTTTTTCTGTAAATCGTAGCACTTTGGTAATGGTCGAGTAACTTTCTCAGTCTATAGAGGCTAAAGTCTAATTAGAGCGCAGCGTCCGCGAATTTCTCCTATGCAGTTAGCTCGGTACCAATAGCTGGGTAGGTAATTAATTTGTGTTGGCGTAATGTATTGCTATATCCCCTTGTCTGTAACGAAGACTCCTAAAGGTTCATCATCATCATCATCCTCATAAGCCTATAAACGTCCCACTGCTGGACACAGGCCTCCCCTCCCACGTGAACAATAGCACGTGGGGATATTGGGCCATAACCCACCACGCTGGCCCAATGCGGGTTGGGGGGTTTTAACGACTGCCATCTTACGACAACAACCGGGACCAACGGCTTGACGTGCCTTCCGATGCACGGAGGAGCTCGAGAGGTTTGTAATGGTCACCCATCAGGCGACCCGGCATTGTAGCCGAACGCGCTAGCCGCTGCCCCACCGAGCTCCTCCTAAAGGTTACTAACCTTAAAAAATTCTGTTGTGTCTGGACCGCATATGCTGTTCCACAGTTAGTCAAAGACCTCCATCATTGAAATCAAGTCTTCGCTATGTATTTGCTTAATCACCTGCCTGCCTGTCTAATGCAGGTTGTTGGTCACAAACCCAGGCTATGCATCGTAAATCCGAAATTACTTCGCTCGACCTGGGAATTGAATCCAAACTTTCGGACATCATGAGGAGTATAATTTGTCTGGGCCCAATAAGAAGTTGTTTCTAGCTAGATAGCTGTTCGTGACGGACAAGCGAAAAGGAGATCCTTTTCGCTTGTCTGTCACGAACATACCTAGAGTTTACTAAGGGCCGACATTCTACTATTAGCAGCGGCAATCGGCGATTTAGACGCTTTTTAGAAGCTGAATGCAGCCACTGAATCGCTAAAACGCGCGATTCCGATACTGCAATTGAACACAGAGAGTCCCCAAAACGCGATGCCAATCGCAAAATTGCCAATCGCCGATGCTAAAAGTATCGAGTGTGCGGTGGCTCTAACATAACAATTGAATTTCTTGTTGTGTCTGGCTTTATTACAGCAACTGAGCTCTTATAAATTTAAGGTATAGGATTAGGACATCTCCTCTCCTCTCGCCCATCTTCCCTTAGGTAGATACCTGGCCTTACCAACCTAACATTATCTCTACACAGCTTTGTGTACAACTCATCTGTTTTGTTACTATGAAGTGCTACGGGGCCCATAGGATAATTAAATAGGTGAGCAATTCAAGTGGGTCCGTGTCGAGAATTTGTGATAGATACATTTGTTCTAAGGGTAATCGATTTTGAAGTATAACATTGCATTAAACATTTCAAAAACTACTGTTAGTAGTACTTCAGAAGGCCAAGAAACCGCTATAGCAGATTAACGAAACTTTCTGTGAAGGTTGTACTCTGCATTCTTATTTTATTGTTCCGTTCCTAGTTCTACTTAATCGAACAAAATCTTTTATGATGTACAACTAAATGTCGCCTTCAAGGTGGTCGACGTTTATAATGTTCGTCATTCCAGTCTTCTTTATTTTCTATTCTTTGTCGTCTAGCAAAGTCGTGGAACCACAGCAGATTACAAATCAAAAGCGTCACCATCGGGTGTTTACTGCTTATTTACGATTCCACGCAGAGCTCACATGCTACTCGTACAGCGGAAGTCTCCATCGTAACGCAGGAATTTGCTGTGAACGGACATTTTTTAACTCACCATGCAAGATATAAAGCGACAAAGAATTTAATATTAAAGTAACTTAGAATTTGTAACTTTGAGCACATGTTCCGACGATAGGTCATCCACACCTATCGTCGACTAGTTGCGAATTTGCGATGGTACAAAAAGTCGACTAGCTAATAACACTTTTTTTTTCATTGTTCTCAATATCGATAATAATTCTGGCGTCAGAATTCTTTAAGCTTGCTTGTTACATCACCTACTCGATTAACACATTCATGGTTCTTTTAATTAATATAATGCACTAAAATAATAACTAAATCCCTTGATTTTTGTATTCAAATTTAATGCAATAAAACGATCTGCGACGCCTGTACCCACTTGTAATAGAAGTTTAAAAAATAAAAAAATTACGAAACTTCAACATTGCCTTATTATGTTTTTGAATACCTAGGTACTGAAAGTAGCTAGGCGAAAAGTCTAGTAAGTAAAGCATTGCTAGTAAGTAAAGCTTGGATCGTATAGTATTACAGGTCATAACAAAGCCTTGACACGCAACCGCTCACTCTGAGATTACAGTCTAGGTAGAAGTCCTATGCGTACTACATGTTCTAGTAGATTTCATAATGGAATAAATAGAACAAAGACATGAATGCTCTTGATAAAACGTAATTTTAAAAGGAACAATGGAAAACGTAATAAGTAAACATTTTAAAAAGATACATGTGCATGTAACTTTTGTTCAGTCTCATAGTTCGTGAGCCACTCCACACTGATTAGGCTGGTTATGCTTAATATGCTTAGGTACTTTTTTTTCTAGAAATACATTCAACTTCAAAGACGAACAACAACAACAAAAGGTTAAAGGTAATGTTATGTTTATGAGTTATGGTAAACTCGAATTATTATATTTTAATAACAAACTATAGCGTTTATCCCTTTTCAATGATGTAGGCCGTTACCCAGCAAAAGAATAATAATGAATATAGAGTTTTTAAAAAGTTTGGTACGAATGTTCCACGCTGCAAACATTCAAAGGAAATACAGGACATGCAAATCACAATAATAATGAAAGTCGCCCCTATCCGTATCGTGTTTTACTTCAATGCCGTTCAGAATACTGGTTTGGCATGCATTCAGTTGACTCACCTGAAGTGATAACGTCCTTGGCCATCCTCTAAACCCACGTTAAGATGCCAGGCTTTTTAACCGACGGCATTTGTCGTTGGCCATGCGTTAAAATGCGGACAAGTATGACTTGTCACAAAACGTCCGTCGGGCGACATGCGTGCGATGAATATTTAAATAGGTAGTGTTGGTATTGGAACAAGGTTAACGTCAATAGTTTAAATCAGATGAAATGGATTTAACGATATTAATTGCCTTTTGATGTTTCAGTTAAAAGTGGATGTACCGAGAGTACTTACGTTAATTTTATTGTCTAGTTCTTCTAGTCAAAAAATGTGACTGTTTATGTTAAATATTCACATTTTTTTAAATTTATAAATATAAAAATAAGTTAATAGGTACATAACATAAATCAATCATCTAAAAAGTTTAAACAGAAATGTTGTCGAAGAACCTGCCCTATAGGCACATCATGACTCCATCGTTTTTGCAAAGCTCAAAAAAGCTTAGTCTGTTCAATTAAGAGTTAGTTTTTATAAGCGGTTAGTATTGTGTGACTACCTTACGTCATGTGCAACATTCCTGCGCATCAGAACAGTTGGCTGGCGCTCGCCCGTGACGGCTTCAATGGGGTGGATGAAAGGGCAGGAAGTGTTCGAAGTGCGACGGCCAAACATTAATAAGAATTATACGTAAGGGCGCGTGAATTGCGTGCTCTGTAGTACGTACGGGGGCGCGGTGACATCATTGTGCTAAAACCGCTCTGACCGGTACTGTGGTTAAAATGGCAAGCAATATGAGCCATTTTGAAACCAATCAAGTAATTTTAAAGCTAATCAAACAAGCAATTACCCTTAAATTTATGTTAAATGGATTTCTTCTCAAAATAACCTTTGTTTTTAGAGACACTTGACAAATGCAAAAAGAATTAAGCTCTTTATGGAGCGTTATCAGAATACCTCTTATTAACATCAATGCCACACCCTGGCTGTGCAAAGGGACTTAAAGGGTATTAAATTTCACTTAGTACACCGGCAGAGGCATCTGCCAAACTTCAGCTAAGTTTGCCATTCTCTAAGCGACACATAGACGCTGCGCGCATGGGCATGGCTGTGATAATAGGATGTTATAGCGTTCACTGCAGTCACGCCTGTGGTCAAAGTTGAGTACAAAATACCGATTTTATACCTACAAGAAATGACAGAGAAGTGATTTCCTTTCAAGCCGCTTACAGCCGTGCGGAGGAGCTTGGGTCAAACAGCGTTAAAAATTATTTAGAAGAATACCAATCAATATGGTACGCTCACCGCTGTTGCTTCTGCTACCAAGACTTAAACGATGTTTGCGCTTAGAGAATCACGGCCTCCAAGGCGTGGTGCACGGCACATGCACCAACGTGCACTCTAAAGAGGGTTTACACATTTCGGTTTTCATACTTCGTCGAAATGCATTGACCTCTTTTATTATACTGACTGGCCTTCCTAGAATATTTTCGCAACAAACAATGAATTATTGCTAAAATGCCGGTCCGTTTGCATGTCCGTCGATTCTCTGTGAGCGCGCCCCTCGACGGCGGCGGGCGTCACCGGTGTCGCTTGCCCAACATACAGTAAGTTGGTAATCGATGTCTTGCGAAATTAATAACAATTGAATTGTGAGCACTACAATTGGCTACAATTGAAAGGTGTTATACAGATTAACAATAGGGGTCTGTATTATGTTTTGGTAGTATAATACCGGTGCATAATTGAACGTTGCTACCGTTTTTATGCCAAGGTTTAGGGATGTCGCTATTTGCGGTTTAGTATTTCAAAACAAATGCAGGTGTATCAGCTCGTTTTCTTTCGCAAATTGCTTGCAAGTATCTTCCTGATTCTATTCGGGATTACATTAGTTAAATTACCATTTTTTTTAAAACAAATACCGTATATGTAGGTACTTACTTTTTTTCCACTTTTTGCATTTGGTGTGTATGATTGACCAAACCAAATTATGGACCAAGGCTGTAAAGTCGTCTTTATTGTAGGTATTACTGTTCCATGTTTCATAGACTAAAAACGCTACGTTAAACTTGTACTTAGGAGAAACAATAATAAACCAAATTATGAGTCATATAAGTACCTACATGAATATATTTTTATTTAATATTCCCGATTTAACATACTCCGTTCTTATATATTTCGAACTTATGTAGAGGCATGTCCACATATTTTTAAAGGTATATTAGGATATAAACAAACTTTAGAAATGCTATTTTAACATGTACTTTTCTATTCCAGGGCAAACACAAAAGTGGGATAACATTCACGAGCACAGAAGAGCCCGTTAAGTCTCCAAAGCCAATCCCCGACATTCGGCTGGTGGACGGACCCTCAATATTGGCGGGGCGAGTCCAACTCTTACATCGGGGGCAGTGGCGTTCAGTCTGCACTAACTCTAGAAAGTACGTACTTATATGTAATTGGCTGTTTTGCTGAAGCGCCAAGCTTTTATGTTCTATTGGACTATAATCGACTTTCTACAAGGTTAATACAACACACGATTTCATCGCATTAAGGTTTATAGTTGATTCAGTGGATTCAAACTTAATGAATGATATAAATGTTTAACAATACTATCGTTCGCACTGTAATGTGATTATAAACTGCTTATCTTTCCTATTACAGTTGGACAATTAACGACATGGAAACGGCGTGTAGGCAACTCGGATTTATGGGAGGATCTTTCTTCAATTGGATGGACAGACAACCCGGGCGTCGAGCGCGACTTTTGTTTGAAGAACCGAAATGTAAAGGCACCGAGTATGACATGTTCCAGTGCGATTGGAATTCAAGAGAACTTGGATCAGGAGTCTGTGACTTTCATCCCGATCTTGGCATTCAGTGTCTGCCACATCACGACGACAACGAATTAGGCAACTCAGGCCGACACTGGAGGGGAATACGATTCGAAAACGCCGTCTACGAACGAATACTAACAGCAGTGAACACGCTATATATACCTACTTCGATGTCTAGACTCGTACACGTGACCATAAAAAACGCTGGTCTAGGAAGGGATAACAATGCTACCAGTGCCTTAGACATAATTGGAGTACCACCCGTTATGGAAGACATAGAGATATCGAACTCCTCCTTCAACGCTATAAATGTGACGTCACCGAATGCTCCCATCATTATTAACAATTGCACGATACAAAACAATAGAGGCTATGGTATCTATGTGAATTCTACGTACGGAATGACTAAGATTGAGAATTGTTTGATTCACGACAACGGAGGGGACGGGGTCAAATACGTGGTGCACGAAATGAATATTGATGCGAGACTCGATAGAAGCGAAATATTCGACTTGTGCACGCTGGCATCTACCCCTAGTCAGACTTTTCCTATACAGATGTCTATTGAACAGTCCAGGTATTCGAACATGGAACGAGATTGCAGCCAGAAGTTTTTCACAAGATCTGACCACGTTCTCACTTTGAATTTTATCAAACTTCTTACAAATCGTAACGAGACTGGAGAAATATTTGTCTACGATGGCCTCACATCTGACGACAGATTATTGATGACATTTAGTATAAGAAACCACACCCGACCACAAAGTATTACATCAACTAGAAACAGAATGTACGTAAGATTCCGAGCAGATACCAGAACTGATATTGTCGGTTTTTTAAGACTGACATCAGGTGTCAGCAAAACATACGATTTGAATGTTACAGATACGATTATATCCGATAATAATGGACGAGGGATAGCTATTGAAAATTTAAGATCCCAAATACACATACATCGTACTTCGATATCAAATAATAATCATGTCGCTGGTCTTCATGTCGTTAACGGAGCAGGAGATGTAAATGTAACTGAAAGCAGAATATCTTTTAATCAGGGAGATGGTATAAACATTACTGTAACGGGTGGGAATAGAAATATATCCAGAAGTATACTGAGTTCAAATCAAGGCTATGGTTTAGCTGTATGGCTAAATGACACACAAGAGACTGAATACATTCCAGTAAACCAAACAACTGTAATTGAATACTCAGAAATATTTAAAAATCTAGATATAGGTATACGTCATGGCAACTATAGTGGAGACAGTTGGCTTAATATAACAGGAAACTGGTTTAACTCAAGTGTAGAAAGCACAATAGATATATCTACTTGTTGGAGACTAAACAACCCGAACAAGCTATTGCATTTGCAAATAGGTCACAACAGATTTTATCAAAATCACAAAGTTCCATTGAAGATTCAACCAGCGTTGAATGTGTTGGGTAAAATAGAATACAACTATTTTGAACACGGCAGCTATGGTGCAATAGTTATTGTGAACCGAATAGAAGGAAAATATGTAGAAGAATTTGAAATACTTCCTGCTAAATTTGATATACAACACAACTATTTCTTTGGTAATAGGGGACCTTTTGTAGTAAATCTGGGACTTTCACCGTACAGTGATATTCAATACATATTATTTTCGAGAAATTTCTTGAGAGATAACAAAGTAAGGGAACCGTTTGAACCTTTAGAGGGTGTATCATCGCGACTAGTACCCAGAAGCCGAGTCGCTGCAACAATTGTCTTGGCATCCAGCAACATAGACGTTTTTCGAAATATTATTAACAATCCAGAAGCTCAGTATGAAATAGGGTCACATGTCGAGGACCAAAGTAAAATTCTAAACTGTACCTACAACTGGCTCGGTTTTGGAGAAGAAGAGAAAGTTTATAAAAGACTATTCCACAGAAAAGACAGATATAACCTGGCGAAAATAGCTTACATGCCTTATTTATTGCATAGTAGTAATCCCGGGGCTACGCAAATTAACTATAACTCCCTTTATGTCCCACAATTTAACGTACCTGGCACATTTGTTGTTGGCGGAGAAGTAGAAGGAATAGAAATATTGAGACAAGGAGAATATGATGTGGATAAGGATATAAATATTAGACCAGGAGGGAAATTAATACTGCATTCTGGCGTAACGTTAAAATTCCCTCCTGCAATTGGGATTATGGTTGGTGGAAAATTAGAAGCAAGAGGAAAACGTCCAAACGATATCACATTTACCTTAAAAGAAGAAGTTATTATGACTAATGATAGTGTGTATGAAAGTGATGCTGAAGTTGAACGAACTACTCCTGGATATGTTGAGCCTATTGTGCCAATTAGACTGCTGGGTGGACGGACCCAACATGAAGGTAGATTACAAGTGAGAATTGATGAGAAATGGGGTACTGTGTGCAATTATAAATGGAATATTGTTAACGCTGCTGTAGTTTGCAATCAACTTGGCTTTGCCCTGAATCCCGAAGATTGGTTTTTAGAACCCAATGAAATACCATCGGCCGGAATGACAGAAGACATTATGTTGTCTAATGTAATATGCACAGAATTTGATAACGATATTATCAAATGTAAAGCGGAAACTAGAGATCAATTCGAAAATTCGTGCACTCATGAGAACGACGTCGGCATCCGATGTTACGAAACAAGTTGGGCGGGAGTAAGGTTTAGTGCTATTGCAGAACGAACAGATTTACAATATATTACAATTGAAAAAGCTGGCCTACTTGATTATTCGTCGAATTCATTCAAACCAGCTCTACAAATGGATTTTGCCCGTCACGGCCTCGAAAGCGTTAAAATATCTAATAACTACCATGACGGATTGGGAGTGTTATATTCTGACTTGTATGGTGCTGATGCTGTTAATACTGTTAGAAATTCAGAGTTTAGTCACAATAGAGGAAGTGGTATTAGCTTTAAACAATTAGGTTTGAAAGTGTATAGTTCAGTGATTGAAAATAATGAAGTTGCTGGTATTTCTCACAACCCGCACTTAACTGGTCTGCAGCAAAGAGAAATAGCTGGCTGGTTTAACTTAGATCCTGGATTTAATATGGATGAATCAAACTATCGTCCTATCTTTATTCCCGAATATGAAACTGACATAAGTTTAGTAAATGGCGAAACGCGACATATAGTATTTTCAAAACACTATGGTGAAAATGTAATGAAAACATATAATATAAAGTGTAATCCAGGATACGTGCTTGGTCTACAACTTTTAAATCCAATACACAACTTTTCTACGGAAAGCATTTGCGTATATGACTCTCAAAATATAAACGGAGGAAGTACCCAGTGGTGCCTTGATCGTGATTTATCTACATTCCCAACGACAAGTAATAGTTTTGGTGTTGTTTTGACCTACGAAAGTGGAACTGCTGCTCTTGGAGGAGTGGTTTTAGTTGTTAGCACAATTATTGCCCCAATACAAAATCTTAGAAACAGAATCGTCAAAGGACCGGTACCCACAATGCAAGTTATAAATTCAAGAATCAAAGGTAACACGATAGGTGTTAAAGCTCTATATTACAATAGATATTTAAATGAACTTGGTGATCACTTTCTGAGAAAAGCCAATGAGAGCATAAAGATATTCAATTGCGAAATCGCTCATAATAAAGAAGAAGCCATATACATTAACACTCCTTTCTGGGATATTCATGAGAGTAATAAAACTGAAATAACGATTATGGTTAACAATACTTTGATTACCGACAATGGTAAAGGAATCTACCATTTTGCAAGAGATTTGAGAAGTTCGAATAATCTTTACCACTACGTTCTTCAAGATAACACAATAGAACGAAATAAGTTTGGTGGATTTGATGTCTCTTTACCGTACGTTTGGCAATACAATGAAAATTTTACACATTCCGTGTTTATGCATAATAATACTTGGCGTAACAATCTGGACTTTGGCATAGTTATTGATGGACATTTCGCAGAAATTAATATAACAAAAAATGCATTTACTGATAATAGTTGCAAAAATGGGCTTATTTCTATTCGAGGTATGGAAAAGAAAATGAAGTTAGATGGTAATTCAATCGAAAGAAATAACGGACAATACATGGTTCAGTTCTTTATGGACAGCCAAAGTGAAATTATGGGACTTGTTTATGCTATATTTGCCTATAATCAGGTGAGAAACAACAGACACGGAGTATCAATGAACCGCGGAGCACTAGTGCGCAGTGCAGATCCTACTTACGTAATTGGCTTCAAAGGAATACAAAAAGTAAAAGTGAGTCGAAATTTGTTCGGAAATAATGACATGCAATTTATTTTGCTTGCAGGCATCAGAACCGCTAAAATCAATAACCTTTTAGATGTTACTGAAAATTGGTGGGGTAGTAATGTTCAAAGAGATATCAGGAAAAATATTTTTGATTTCGATGACTGGAACAATAACGCCATTGCAACGTATTTGCCATATTTGCTCGAAGACAATTTTGACTCTAGTGTTTCACCAACGTTTAGTACAGAAACTGAAATGAATACAAATGAATTAGGGGGGCGATTACTTTCAGATCTTACATTAGAATCTCGATTAACACCATACGTAGTCAGATCCGATATTACCGTCATGCCTGATGTTACTCTTACAATTAATCCAGGTGTAGTATTGGAATTCGCCCCTAATGTTGGTATATTAATTATGGGTATACTTCAAGCCGTTGGCCATGGTCAAACGCCAATACTAATGAGGCCTATTACACATGCCAGTAATATGGAAGCTAACAGAATTGATAAGCGAGAAATAGGTCAATATTCACCCATTCATCATAAACACAGACGACAGCTGGAAAATTTTGTGGTTCGAGATTCAATAAGACTTTGCACAGGAAGAAATTGTTCTGTTAACGACAATACGTTTGAAAGAAAAAATGAGGGATTTTTGGAATATTTTAACAGAACCACTTTACAGTGGGTACCTATGTGTGACAATAGATTTATGGAAAGGAATGCTCAAGTTGTATGCCGAGAATTGGGATTTGATCCAATAAATGTTTTCTTTGCCCATGATCGACGTGTTGAATATCATAGCAATAGCTTGTCACGCATTTGGTCATGGCCGGAACCGTTGCAGTGTGTTGGAACTGAAGACAGGTACGAAGATTGCCCTATAAGACTAAATGGACAACTTTATGGTCATAGACATGAATGTAACTGGGATTCAGATTTCGTATTTATTCATTGTGGCTTGAGAAATTTAGAAGACACTCTAGATTATTGGGGTGGTATTAGATTTGCAAATCCAGAATTTGAATATTCTCTCTATGAGCATCGTATTCACGATCATCATACGCATGAAACTATGAAGAAATCTGAGAGTTCCCTTGCTCACGTTCACATAATTGGTGCAGGTATTCTGCACAATGAGAAATCCCCTGCAGTTCAAAGTATAATGCGAAACCCCAATATAAGAAATGTTAACATTAGTAAATGTGCTTATCATGGCATAAATTTAGTATCACCTACAGATACAGTCAATATGATTTTCAACTCTGTCAATGATGTGTTGGGAGAAGGAGTAAATACTATATCTTTAAATGGAGAAGGAAGAGAGTCTGAAGAATCTAGCTTTACGCCTCTTAAAGATTTGCATCTCCCATATCATTTGTTTTCACTTATTGATATTTGTGATAGTACAAAAATGATTACTGTAGAAGAAAGAGTGCTACTATATTATAAATATGACAATAACCCTGTTAATTGTGTGAAAATATTTAAAAGCATGTTCAGAGTCAAACCATTTGGCTTTAGATTACTGCAATTCAACCTCTTCAATCACACTGCAAACTATGGGAAGCGAGATTCTATTTCCTTGTATGATGGTGATATTTACAATATCACAGCACCTATGATTGGTTACTTGGATAATGGCTCTCCTGAGGAAAAGAAACTGTTTAGAACAGATGGACCTAGTTTGAGTGTCAAATTGTTTGCTAACGGTGCATCTGCAGTCCACGGCTTTATAGCTGAAATCGTTACACTTCCTATATCTGCAATTGGATTTAGTAAGTTAACTATAGTTTGCTTGGATAGTAATGTGATTTTAATAAAATTTCCTTTTCTATAATCTATATTATTTTTTTCTCAGATCGAGATGTTCAACATAATATATCAAACAGCGAATTTATAAATAACAGAAATGGAGCTATTACTTATCAATCTGTAGGTGAAGTCAATCCTTTAGTAGCTGTGATCCGAAATGAGATCAGTGGAAACTGTCTCAAACTGTATGGTAACTTTACATCGTGTCAAGCTGCCGTGAGGGTCGATGTACAGAATACCCAGACGTTAGTTTTCAGGGTAATTATTATTGTTTCATAGTCACGTTTGCTCAAACAATTGCTACTGTAAATATGTTACAAAAGGAATTTCACTCAAAACAAAAATCTTTATAACATGCTAAATGAGTCTTGCCATGTTAAATCTAAAGAATATACAAACAGACAGTCATTATGTTACTACAACATCGTATTATGTACCTATTCGATATGCTTTCTACATGTTTTACCTTTTCACAGAATAATCTGGTTCGCAACAACGTTGGTGGATTATTTGTGAGAGCTGATAGCAGAGGATCTGCTACGTCGCTGCGAGGATGGATTCACAATAACCTCTTTCTGTCTAACCATGACTTGCCTTGTCTTCAAGTCGAAGGTGAGACAAAATCTACTACTATTAAAAATAATTGCATTTTTTCGGAAAATATTTTGGTAGTTCTTATTTTTTGTCATTAAATTTAAATTATATTTTACAGGCCGTCAATCTTCGCCTTACCAAGAAATCACCATATACCGCAATTATTTCACTCGCAACTACGCCCCATTCAAGGACGTGATAGTACTACGGCAGGTCGTGTCTAACTTCACCTACAATTATGTCCACGATAACACTGGGCAGAGAATTTTGGAGGTGTCAGGGTTTGATAAAGTCAGACTACCGATATATCAGACCACGTCTCATAATGGTTTTTACAAGTAAGTTTAAATACATTACATTAGTATAACGTTTCATTAATAAATCAATTAAGTTTTATTTTGAATTTATATTTTGGTAAATTAATTTAATTATTTCTCCAGAAATTACGCACTAGATCGTGAAGGTAGAGCTACTGTTGTAGCTGGAACAGCAGGTCAACATTACGTTGACAATATTTTCTTTAATCCCGACAACGATTATGAGATGATCACTGTAAACAGATCTATGTAAGTATTATTTTAGTGTTTCCTAAAAAATGTGCCAATTACGAAATCAGGGTTTGTATTTTGGACGTTAAATCGATAATATGTCAAGAAAAACGCATGACCCATAAAATATGAGACTATATTTACTATACAATAAGAAGATATTAAATGCATGATATTAATATTATATAGTAACATATTTCTACATGTTATGCATGTTCTGAGCTACATCGAAGACTATGATAGTTTGGTTTATGTTTGTCGTAACTAATTTAAAAATGTTTAATTTGCATGTTTTTGTTGCATGGCTGCCCTTGGACCATAGCTTTGTTGACTATAATCCGAATGTCGCAAGGTGAGTCAAAATTTAAACCATCCTGTTAATTTAGCCTGTTGTAAGTAATTAAATAATTGTAATTAACTTACCTTACAGACTGTTTATACTATGATTATTAGATATAACTTATTTTATCTTAGTGGGGCCGCAGAGGTCTTACCGCCGCACGTCGACCCTTTAGGATCTGTTGTGCAAGATTTATTTTAACAATATCTATTCATGGTAGCGATGACTTGATTTCTAATTTCTGTGATGGAGGCCTTTGCCCAGCAGTGGGCCTGTATATATCCTGTTTTTTTATTTTATTTCAAACAACACTTTGAACTCACAATGATGACAATTTAATTTTTCATTTCGTTATCATAATATTAACTTTCACAGCTCCCTCGATTTATGGCGGACGCGCATTGATGCGAAGCACAACTACTGGAGTTACAATGAGAGTTTGGCCGTCTCGGGCCGGATCCGCGACCAGGGGGATAATCCTTTGCTGCTCGAAGTGGACTATAGGCCGTATTACATGAACAACTTGACTGTGCTTGGTGGAGGCAAATGCCCGCCCGGCTGGGATTCTGTGCAGGACACCTGTTACATGTACGTGGGTGCACCGATGGCGTATGAGGAAGCGAGACTCTTTTGTTTGGTAAGTTCTCAGTATACTTTACCTTAGATAGGCTTCCGGAAAATCAGACGACAGGCAACACTTCAGAAATTCAAAAAGTTGTCACTAAACCTTTAAATGAGCTTACATCCCATGTGAAGGAAAGCAGCCAACGCAGCTCATGGACGCTTGCGAAGCCAAAGGCGCATTGCTGACTGAAGTTCAGTTCTTAGGCCCCACATGCCCTGTAAAATTGTGAAATTAATACCTAAAGTACAACTGGATACCTAAAGTATTCTTTAACGGAAACAGATCAAGGTCAGAGTGGTCATCTATTCTGATTCTGGCCAGAATTAAAGCACCAAGCAAGTTTTGTTTCTTTTACTACCTGAGCTGAGATATTTGAACCAGCATCAATAATTCTCTATGATATTAATTAAGTAGGTACCTAGTGACTAGTGCTCATTCACTCATATTCAATGTTGCTGGTGACTATTTTGACACAGAAAATTATTCAAAAGTGTTTAATTATTGTGTTTTTTTTAATTCTAAGTTCCTAGGTGAGATTCTGAAATCTCTTGAAACACTGGTGTCCTTAGAAACCGTGTGCATATGTCGTTCATTGTGTCAAGCTCAAGGTGCACTGATCAGATCTTCTCCTTCAGTCTGACAACGCCTCAATGCCGTACGTCAGTGGCAGCGTTAACTACGCGGCCCTTTACGAGTTCATCCGCCGCCAGAACCAGTGGTTCCAATACGGCGACCGCGTGTGGGTCAACCACATCGACTACGTCACGCAATGCACGTCCTTCTCGTTCTCGTCCGTCGACATCACTGACTGCAATGAGAAGAACGCGTTTATCTGTGAAATTGGTAAGTTTGAAAGTTTTAAGTCCAAGTATCGCTGTACAATTTGGTACCAAATAAATTTTAATTTTCTTATAGTATTTTTGCCAAGTAATAGTACTTTACTAACTACCTAAATCAGCTGTTGGGTAGGTAGTAGATTTTCACAATTTCAGAGTTGTATACAAACATATATTGTTTTCTAAGGTTTGCGCGAGCACTACACATTGAAATAAAACAATTTTTACGGATCTAACTCGCGTTTTATTAATACACTTTTAGGGTTTTGTTTTAGTCCTGACGTTTCGGATCCTTTACAGGGTATGTGGTCACAGGGAGACTGAGGTGTTCGTCGTCTCAAAGTTAAAAGTTATTTGCCTACCGTCAATTATTTTTATCAGTTAACGCAAAATCTGATGTAGTGATTGGGTCCCTGGGAACATGCATGCTCTCGAGGGACCCAACAGATTTGATAAGCCATAAATACACGCCAAACATTTTCATTAATAATAGTCTTATTGCTAACCCATCCTGTAATCTAAAATGACTGAGTAAGAGTATGTTCACGATTGAACCACGCTATCTCGCGTTGAACCCGAGCATCTGTCCGTTTGGCTACCCACAAGAAATTACGTATCCTTTATACGCCTATCGTCGTTTGCATTGCCCCCCGCTTCCCCGCAGACCCCAAGATCTCCATCGACCCGATGTCGTGGCGCGGCGACATGCTTGCGGTAGGCTTTGTGGGCGTGCTGGCGGCCGCCGTGCTGCTGGTGGGCGCCGCGCTGTGTTGCTGGTACTCCAAGTCGAAGCACAGGTACGTTAGCTTTCTTTATATATAAAAAAAATGGATAAAATGTTTACTAGAAATATCTATATAGCATATCTTTATAGCATTATATAGCATTGTGAATGCAAAATTTCAATAATAATGAATAAAAAAATTGTTTACGCTCACACCAATTATCTAGACCGAGATGAGTATTCTTTTGAAACTCGTTAATATGGTAAGATAACGGATAAATATACATTAATGTAGAAAAAAACATTAAGACCTGAAATCGATTTAGAAAAAAAAGGTTTTTTCTAAATTGACCCGACCGGGAATTGAACCCGGGACCTCAGAGATGGCACGACGCCAGATCCGGTGTGCTAACCACTCGGCCACGGAGGTCGTCAATTAGAATAGAATAGAATCTAAATTCATTTAGAATAGAATAGAATTTATTGTGAATTAATTTCATTTCTTGTCCTTCGACTTTTGACAAAAAAAACGTAATTCTTAGTATAGACCTATGACAAAAAAAACATATCCTTATGAAATCCAAAAGGCGCTCGTGGTTGAAAACAAAAACTATGTATTGCTTCTTTATAAATTTCTTAGTTCTCACGTCTTTTGCCTTAGTACTTGGCCCTTTTCTCACCTGATGAAGTGATGATAAGACCGAAGATGGAAGCGCAGTTCCCCTGAAATCCTCAACTGATATTAGTTAATAATATTTTGACGACCTCCTTAGTCAAGTGTTAGCACGCCTATCTCTGAGGTCTCCCGGATTCGATTCCCGGTCGGGTCAATTAAGAAACAACATGAAGATAACAAGAAAGGAGACCTTTCCATTTCGGCTCAAAATGTACCGAGGTACACTTTATTTTAAAATATCCTCTTAATTATGCAGAAACACCTGATGATATCATTTTTCTATAAAACACGCCGAATCTAGAATTTTTTTGGAAAATTAAAAAATCATATAAATGGTTTTAGAAATCATAAACATGAAACGAAACGTGCAAATAGAGGGCGAAAATATGACAGTGACAACTGTTATACTCGCATGCAAAGCCTCAGAGCAATAATGCTTTAGTTATTGTTCTGAGACTAAAGCATAGAAGGAGTCCAAATGTGACTTGTATAGTTGTCCTATTTTTTTCAAATGGGCAATAAACATTGAAAAAAAAGAGACAAAATAAGTTGACAAAAACGTCAAATGTCCAGCGAAAAAAAAACCGGTCACCATATAAAATACCGAATTCAAAACTTAATTAATACCGAATTTAAATGTAATTGGAATGTCATAGCACTCAAATGTCATAATAGCACTCCTATGCTTTAGTTATTATTCTGAGAAGCGACATAAACAAATGTAATTCGAATGGTGACCAAACGGAGTGCACACCCAAATGTCTTGCATGCACTCCTTCAGTGCTTTAGTTATTATTCTGAGGATATACTGGTTTTTTTGTCATATATTATTCAGAGTTATGTAGAATTTTTAAACACTGAAAAAAGACGACAACTTCAGGCAAGGCAACCTCAAGTATATTTAAGCGTTAATAAAACGCTAAAATATAAAACATTAATTTATTCAGAGTTTTTTGTGATGGTGATCCTGTTTGTGGATCTCGCTAGAGTAGATTGTTCTGTTCTGTAGTTTCGAGATGTTTGACAATATGTTATGTTTGACAGTCTTTTAATTCGTTTTACATGGCCTTGGAATGTTGCATTTTAGCAATTTCCCTAGGCCGATAAAATAATTAAACCGCCAAAATAGTTCGTAACAGTTATAAACACTTAATTTTGTTACCATTTTGTTTTTATATCATGTTTTTGCTAAAAGCAATAAAAATAAGTTACTTTATGACTTTTATCTAATAATTAGTTGGCCCTTAAAGTAAGCTAACGAAACGCACCCGACAGCGAGAGAGTTTTGCTTGCCAGTTAAATTAATCCAATGTTGCAAGCCATCAAACCTTTCTAATAATATTTTTAGGTGGTACAAATGAATTAAAAAATATAATACATATATTTCTGGAATCCACGATTTTTTTCCTACATTTTGGTACCTACCTTTGAATCTTAGGTACATGCGTGGCCGTAGTTGTATAGGAAGAGGAAAGGTCTCCTTTCTACGTATAATAAGTATGTTTATACGATATCTAACTAATAAAAATAAGTTTCAAAAGAAGTCGAACTTGAGCTAGTTAAGAGTGGAAAAGTTATTTTTTTTTTCGTTACAGACACTTACAACGTTTGGAGCGAAGAAACTCTATACGGCAGTCGCTGCACTCCGTACGATCCATCGGGAGCATCAACGGGAGCTTCCCTGACTCTGCGTATAGACGGAAGTTGGCGCAAATGGTGAATATTTATTGACTTTTCATTGAATTGTGATAATACACAAAAATTTGTAATTGTATAAAAAAAACCATACCGACACCAGCAGGTCAACTCAACCTATCACAAAATATCGTTCTTAAACTTTACTATTTGGGTAAGTCTAGGGATCAATAAGATTGATGGATTTGACAGATTGGAGAAAGGAGATTTACCATTTTGGACCAAATGCTGCCCAAAGCATGGGAATACTTTTATTTCTTTCCTTACATGAAGAAATATTTAAAAAATATAGTTAAAAAAAACATCCACCGGGTTATATTGTACCTAAAACAACTTATCTTATGGCTTTTTGGTGCTTTAACTTTTGATATATTTTTTTAACGTTGTCGTTTACGTTATATAATATTATTATCTTACTTAGTGCCTTCGCACATGGCGTAATAAGGCGTTTGTTATTATTTTTCGTTAATGTAAAACCTATATAACAGATTTTTTTCTCAATACTCGGATAGATTCTGAAGCGCTTTGGGTTACGTACTAGTATTGGTCTAAGGAACATTATGCACTATGATTCAATGTTGGGCAGCACTCTTAGTCCAACGTCCATACAAAAATGGTCAATCTTAACAGTTCTCGGTAGGTTGACCTGCGTAGCGTGTGTACCACTCCTATTAGGCAAAATAAATTATTTTAGACTAATTAAAAATCACAATAAAAACACATCTATAACTAAAGCCATGATCTACATTTCCAGAGCACCCGTTCCACCGACACGCTCACCAAAGGCTCCGATTACAGAAAGATGCTGACATCCACAACCTCCATGGAATCTATGGAGAAGAGTCAGTTCAACTCCTCAATGGACGACAACCAGAGCTTCGACATATACGAAGCACATAATCCCACCGCTAACGTCATGCCTCTCAAACACAGCACTTTTATCAAAAAACCAGCATCCCCCGAATACTCCGTGCCCCAGAACAACAACAGACCTTTCGACCTGGCTTACAGAAACGAGGGGTATCGAGAGAATTCCACTCCAGCAAGCGAAGCCCCGTCGATCAACACCGTTATGACTGAAGAAATTCCAATAATACACCACCCTGGAGGGTTGAGAGCGCAAGATGAGGACACCCTATCTCCTACAAGTGACCAATACTTCACCTCAGACACTTTACCTTTGAGGGGGCAGGATAAGTTTGACGATGATCTTGGTTTGAAGCGCGAATTAGAGAAGGATGGTAAGAATTATGGGCCGTACGGAGCACCCCACTTCGGCGGGCAGCCGCGGCTCTCTTTCCTCATGGAGTTAAGGTCCAAAATGCCGGAGCAGCCGCAGCCCGGGGCCGCGCCTACTACCACCTTTGGCCAGAGGAACAATGTTGCGGGTAAGTTGGTTGGTTACGAAATAGGTTTTGAATGAGTAATGACTTCAAACTGTAAGCCATAATAATATTCATAATATCAAAGTGATAACTTTAAAAATAAATTGGATTTTACCTGATACCGTTTACAATTAATTAAATAAGTAACTGTACACTTAATGTAAAATCAACTTTATGTCTGTGTAAGTAAGGTGCTTTTTTGCCTTTTAATATTAAAAGGTGCATCCATTTACCTACCCGTTTAACACTAATGTGAATTTTAAATAGTAATTAATTCTTTCTTTACTCAGATAAGCAGCAGTACTACGAAGACAACTTGCCCAGCCCGCCTCCACCATTATACCAATACGACACGACTCTCTCTGACAACATTCCCAGTTACGACTCGAGCCCCCAAGACCTGAGCAGGGAGTTTGACACACCCACTCCGGAGTTACATCATAGGTCCAAGTCAGAAGCGTTGCTGGAGACAAACTTCGAGTTTGATGATTCAGAGTCTAGCCCATTACCGATATCGGAGGCGCATCGGTCCCATAGTCAACCTTTAGAGACTGCTATGTGAAAACGTTAGTGAATAAACTACCAAAATAGTAGTTTTAGGTGTAAGGGTTAAGAAACTGAAAGGAGAAATAGTTGTTTTTAGTAACATAGTACTGCCAGCTTGTTACGTAAGCATATCACTATAAAGTAAAGATAAAAATTCCGTAACTAAATACTTGTTAGGTAACTTACTTTTTTTATCAATGTAACACTATAACGGTGCCTTTTGAATCGAAATTAAAGAAGATCAAGAATGAGTGACTTAAGTAATGTTTATTGTTTTTAACCAAGGGAAGGCTGAATAATATGATGATTAATGTTTTGTATGAAAGTAATGGCAACACTGTGAGTACGTATAGAAAATTACGTACCTACCGAACGGTAGTTAGGCAATCAATGAAAAGACTGAAGGGTTTGTCTTGATAGAAAAGATTCTTGCATTTAAAATATATTGCAGATATAAGACTTGAGTATTCCTAAACATAAAAAGTATTGTTTACTTATAATTAAGTAGTTTCTAAATGAATAATAAAAGAAGCAATGAATATCATAAATACAAAGACATAAAGGACTTTGTAATGTAAAGATTCAATAAAATGTATAAATTACCATTTATGTAAATACTCGATCTCATTATGTCAGTAATTTTTTTTTTTTATTATGGTTATACAACACGCTGTCTGTTCTAAGACTTTATCACAAACATCAACACAACATCACATCGCACTTTATAATTGCGAAAGATCCAATCCAAAAAATTACTTACATCTGTTATGTAATAGTAATATATTTTTGTTGTGCAATTATTACTGGAAAAATATGTTCTTATGCTAAGAATATAAATAAAATGAATAATTGTAATGTTCTTGTCCGTCCTTATACTTATTAAAAATATATTAACTTATATTATTTCACCTGGTAAATATCTTTTACCTAATAAATCAAATGATTAAGTAAATGAATAGTCCTTCCATAGACATATATTTTATTAAGTTAACTTTAAGACATTTAAGAGTATATAGACATTTCGTTATTCATTAGATAATTTACTTATTGTATTAATTTTCACATTATTGTACATCACCTTTTTTACTAGCTCTATTAATTTCTATTCTTTAATTCCTTTTTACATATTTTAAAATAAGTGACGTATCTACCTTATATTTTCACTAATTTTATTTTTTAAAGTACTTGTACATACTTACGTGAAATTCTTATGTTTATTTTCTCGGACCTAAATATTCCATTGTGCTTTAATCGCAATTTGTACAAATATGTTACAACACTAAGTGATATAATAAAATATATATTAATAAAACTATTAAATGAAGTTAGTATTTTTATAAAAAATGTTTTATTATTTTAATATTATTTACCAGCGGCCCTCCCGCGACTTCGTCCGCGTGGACAACGTATCCCGTGACGAATTTTCCAAAATGTTCTATCATCCAAACCTTGTCCTGATAATTACAAACAACAAAAAATGAATCAGCCAAATAGGTGCAGTGCATACAGCCGTTCTGAAGTGTTGCGCTAACAAACCTATTGATTTTTATTTATTTGAATTAGTAAGCAAGTGTTTTATTATTCACAGAACTGACCAAAAGAATCTTAATCTTTGTAAATAAAAAAAAAACCTCGCTAATTTTAATGGAAAGTTGAGACAAAAATGTAAAAAAAATAATGATTATTATTTCATTATTTGGTTGTACTTGTACGGGGCGCCGCCCCGTTGCTTTAGTTAGAGCAGTGGACTGTTTGACGTTGGCGTTGTGGTACGACGGCGCTGGTACGGGATGCTGGGTTAAAAGAAAACGCTGAGTTCAGTTGCAAGGTAGTCAGGCGAAGATTCCAGGGAGCGTCTTCGTTTCGTAGTTGAGTCTCGAGTCGTATGAAAGAGAAAGTTTTTCGTAATTCGTACACACACACACCCACACACTGATTTCATCGGCCTTTGGCCGGTTCGGGTCCCGAGGCGTAACCCCTCTTTACCCGGGCATCTTCTCGGGCGGCTAGCAAGCCGCCGGGTCTTGTGGGAGGCGCGACAGGGATCATATCTTTAATTTTTTTTCTTTCTTTTTTGTACATTTTTTTTTTGTTTTTTATAATTTTTGTTTTTTTTTTTGTTTTTTTTATATTGTTTTTTTTATATTTTTATTTCGAGATCGCCTTGTCGCGCCTTGGAGCTGACGCTCCTGTAGGACGGCTGTCCTCCCCTTCCCTTCCCCTGCGCAGTCCTCGGCGCGGCTAACCCACCGGGTGAGACGGCGTTCGCCGAGGCCCGGTGAGCCGCCAGCGAGCGGACCGCGGCTTAGGGGCTTAGGGGGCATGGGTCGGTTTGGGCAGCGGGTCACGGAGGTAGGTATCTGTATGTTGAATTTGTAATTAGTTGTAGTTAGTTGTAATTGTTGAATTAGTAATTCGTACTTTCTAATTGAGCAGGTATAAGGTAGCAGGTAGCAGGTAATACCGTATAGACGCCCCCTAAAAACTCTCCTTTTCGAATGTTTATTTTTATTATAAAAATACTATTTAAGTTACACAGGTGAAAGACTATGCTATTTACATAAGTACTAGAGTTAGTATTACTACCCTTAGCTCAATACCTACACATTGGTATATCGTATAACCGATACCGTTATAGCTTAGGTATCTACGAAGCTATGTACATTCACATGGTAGTTCAATAAGGATACACATTAATGAACTCTTATCTCGTAAGGCTTATTTACAATAGGTACTTAATTATACATACTAGCTATTTATTTATATTGAACATTATTTAAACATTTAAAATTAAAATGATACCATTATAATTTTAAATGTTATATATATAGCTACTACGACAATTCAACACTTATTAAATTTAACACAAATCAACATGACATTATTAGACACTTAATTAAAGACTTATTTACTAGCTATGAGTGGCCGTTCTGAACAGTACTGCTGCTATAGGATCACGTAAAAAAAATTGGCGGGGGGTCCAAAATTAACCCTGTATGAAATAATCAAACTGTCGAAGCGATGTACACACAGCGTCAGATCAACCTACCCTAAACTGTCAAACTTCTCCAATGAGTATTGATCCTTAGAGCCAAACTATTAAGTTTAAAATTGATTGTAGAAAGGAGATGTTTAATTTTATGCCAAGACCATGTACACCTACTCAAAAAATAGTATAAAATACATGTATTTAGTTGGTAAAAGTAATATTCCGATATGCTTTACCATTTTCGTGTAGAAAAATAAAAATGAAAACATAATTTTCAATAACCTGGCAACTTGATATGCCTTCCTGAGTTAAAATCAAGTGTCCAAAGCTGTAAAGAAGGTAATAAAAAGTGTAACTGTCATGTCACCATTATTTAAAAAAATAGACCGGCGTTTTTTTTTTCATTCCGGGTTTTTGGTGGTGGATTCTGAGTAGTTGTGGTGTGGTTTTGTGCTGTGCTGTTTTTTTATGCTGATTTCATTGAGGTATTTCTGATTTGGAGCGATTACCTGATAACCTGATAGATAACCGTTTACTGCCTCACTTCTTGACTTCTGCCTGCTATCCTGGACTTTCGTTTGCTGCCTCACTTGTTGACTTCGGCCTGCTATCCCGGACTTGGATTTGCATTTGATTGACCTGTTAAATTGTTAATACCATTGTTGCTACTACCTACATTCGTTGTTTTCAGGTGAGTTTTTCGTATTTTAATTAGGCATTTACGAGAGAATTAATAAAATACTTATTATCACTTCTTTACAAGGAAATAGATTCCGAACACTGCTCTATTGAAATAACAGTATCTATAATTAAAGTGAAATACATTAAACTAAATATAATATCTATTTCAGGCAGCAAACAATGTCTTCTTTGTGTGTGATGGACAGATAGATGTGTTCGGTAGATCATTATCTGGCATCTAATCTGGGGATAAAATTACTAGGTACCTACTAATCTTGGAACAACATGTTGGACATGAGGTTAGTAGTGCATGTAGTATTTATGAAAAACTATTTTTATTGCATTTTTATTTTCCTATTATTTAGAACCTAACACATTCTTCACAAGACAAAATAAATAGTAGTTTATTAACAAACTTCTGAATTTTAGGTTGACACTGATGGAATAGTTTGTCATCCATGTTTCTCAGGACTAGGCGTAGGAACGTCATTAACTGAAAATGAACCTTCTAGCCATCAAGAACATGTTTGCGTTTGGTGCAGATCATTGTTTCAAAGACAAACACATTCTATCTCAGAAGGACTATAGAGAGAACTGATTGCTGCTAGAATTTATTCTAGACAGGTATTGATTAACTTTTTTAATACATAATATAAATTCATGTTCAAATAATAATAATTGAAGTACTTACCTAGATCTTTTTATGAATTACTGATTTAAATTATGGTCTTTTTTGTAGATTCCTGAAGGAGGATTAGTATGTTATCCATGCTGGGTCTACTTTAGGGGCTCATTAGTTAAAATCCCAGGCCTCCTAGAACTTTGGCATCACAGGACTCAAATGTCTGTGTATGGTGCAGAAGATCACATGCATTGTTAGAAGGCCCCGAAAGAAATAAACTCGCAGAAAGAATTAGTCCAAGACAGGTATCTTTTCATAGCTTTATTTTCAAGAGACACAAGTGAGTGATCTAATGTAAAAAAATTACTTTACATTCCTTACATTTTATGATTTCTTTGTTTACAGATACCTAATAGTGGACGTGTTTGCTATGCTTGTTGGGTGGCTGCTCAGCGAAATATTCGCAGACAAGCTGCAAACAATACTGTGAGGCAAATAGAGAACGTAATTGTTGATAGGATCGAGGATCAAGCAATCACATACGATAGAAAGGTTTGCATGGGGTGCAGATCCTCTTTGCTCCACAGACGGACACATATGTAGGGAGATGGTCCTGAGAGAAATATAATCTCAGGAATAATGTTTTCAAGAGAAGTAAGTAGTCTTATTTATCAAAAATCTTTTTATATAATTGCCCTGAAACACTGCCCCATATCTTCGTTCTACTGTACGGGGGGATGACAAAATTGTTTTGAGCTCACAATTCATTAAATAGTCGATCTCATTTAGTTTTGTAAAAATATCTTCAGAGTTTTATAATAGTATAGATAGATGTGGTAACAATTTTGTGTTTTCAGCTTCCAGCGGATGCATTAGTATGTATGGGATGCTGGAGAATGGTCCAGGAGTTACGAGAGAACCCCAATATTATCGCAGTACCAGAAACAAGTTTGCAAATAAAATAAACATTAAATAAGCTTCATAAATTGTAAAATTTTTTTATTTCATTACTACCAGTTACCTACTCTACCTACTTAGGTGTGTTACTTTAACTAGGTATTATTCACTGCATATTAGTACATACACTAGGACTAGTACCATGTTCTCATATGGTTGTGTTCTTTAATGTATGTTAGATTTGATTTGATGTAAGGGTCGAGGTGCTGCCCTTCTGTTATGTGTAGGTGCAGCAGTAGGTAATAAAACGCTGAAATCTAGCAGTCAATTACAATTAAAGCTTAAATATAACTCTACCTACATGTTATGAAACTAATAGAAGATATAATTGTTATTATTATTATTAGCCGCAATTGTCCCACTGCAGGGCAAAGGCCACCCTTCCCTTCTTCCATTCCTACCTACTAGCAGCGATCTGAGACCAATCCTTTTAGGAAAAGGAAAATTATGTTAAGTAATTATAAAAACAGGCTCATCTGGGTAATCTCCTAGTGCCCAGTTATAGGCAGCCAAATAAAGATAAACAATGTTCCTCATAATGTTTGTTGTACTCGTTTGTTACCCTAGGCACTACTAGTCGTATCTATTCCTACTCCAATAAGAAAACAATAGGTCTACCTTAGATTAAAACAAAAAGGGAAGATACGGCATGTGCCTACTTGTAGTCAATCAAAATATAGTCCTACTCAACTGACGCGCCTTGCTGTCTCTCGTCTCTCTCGTACGTACACGACCGATTCCGACCGAAGTGAAATTGTGTCTTTAGGTCTCTAAGCCTAATTCTAGCGGCTCACTTACTAGACGCTAATGCCGTATCTTTTCTTTTTGTTTTAATCTAAGAGGTGGAATGGATGCCTTAGAAAACTTTATTGTTGTGTAGAGCAGCAGGCAGATGTATGTTTGTCTATTTCTCTTTTATACTTACACCAATAGAAATACATGCTTTGCTAGTAAAAATACCTCGATTTGACCTGGCCAAGAGTAAGTTAATTTATAAGTAACATTATCAATGTCAGTATTGGAATATAGAGCTGTTATTAGGACCAAAATCACAGAAAGCAATTACTAAAGACCAAAATGCTGTACGTAGGTAGGTACCTACTACGCTACTACGAAAAAGAAAAGTACTTTTGTTTTGACAGCTACTTGACATGTCACATGACGTTGACAGATTACCGCCTGCGATCACGAAAGTTACTCTATTTTGTTATTTAAAATAAATTCTACATGAAAACTATTCATTTATTTGAAGAAAATCATTTCGAATAAGCTTATTCCATTAATTAGCTACATTTTGGTATTGTGTACATGGTGTTGGCATTTTCTCCATACAAAATTAAACATCTCCTTTGACAGTTTGGGGTAGGTTGATCTGACGCCGTGTGTTGTGTACTTATCTATTTGAAAGATATTGCGATGTTGAAGTTACAAAATAAGCCCCCAGGCCATAAGGGAATCTATGGCCATGAGATGGTCGATGCACTTGCGGGAGGGCTCAAAGTCGTTTGTTCACTTGAGTTGTTTTGAATAATAATTTGGTTTAATTAACAATAATTTAATTCATAAACTAAGTACCTACAAGGCAAAGAGTAAAAGGTTAATTAAAATAACTATGTAGCATTACAACGCGTAATAATTAAAAAATGTAAACCGATTATTACATATATTGTTTGTTTTTAAGTTCTATGTAAATCTTTGTGGTGTTGCAATTAAAGAGTTATCTATCTATATCACGATTATTATCCCCGAAGGGTTAGTCAGTCAGGGACTAGGCATTTGAGGACAGCAAAAGCAGTATTTTCATCCTACCGATTTTTGCAGTAACTTATTCAAAACGGTTAAAGCAACATTACATTTCAAGTGTCAATGTCATTTACTGCAGCTGCTGTTGCTGTTTTGTTTTGGTTGACATGACATTGACAGTTGTGACTTCACCAATGTCAGACAGACGATGTTGACTAATTCTTCAAAACGATCGAAACAAATGAAACAAAAGTGTATTTAAACCACAGAACAATATATTTAAACTAATTATTTCAATTAGGACGACTATACACACCTAACTTTTCTTAAATTAAATGTTAGAGTTGTGACAGTGCAGTGTAAATCCGAGAAGGAAATACTTGTTAGATTTTGAGCACCGTCGCGTCTGCTACAGATTTATTGATGAATTAATTGTAACGTTTTGACAATGGACTCGACGGGTTCTATCAACAACGAGGTGAGCGCGGAGGCAGCGGAACATGAGGAAGAGATTCTTGACGACTCCGAGGAGAGGGAGCTGGTCGCAGACTCCTGTTCCACCAAAGTGCTGGACACCGCGGAACAGCCCCGAGACAGATACAACGTCGTCTACATACTGTTCTATTTGTTCGGAGTCACTTCCCTTGTGCCATGGAATTTTCTGATCACAGCTAATGATGTCAGTTTGTATTTTAACTAACTTTTATATTATTTTAGTGGGGCCTGTCGAGGTTACTTCACGCAGTAATACGTCGACCCCAACCCAGTGCAACCCCGTTCTATCACTCTACCTCCTCAATGAATATGATGGCGATGAGCTAATAATGCCTTACTCTTACTTACTGATACCTAATAGCATCGACCAAGATTTATTTATAAGTATATCCACTTGTCTGTCACAAAGACTTCTAGAGGTTGCTAAAAATTGAATAACTATTGTGTCTAGTATTGCGACAGCTGAGTTTAAATACAGAGTTATGACTGTGTGTCACAATTGATAACTTTACCTAAAAATAAAATTTAAATTAAGCTACTTACCCTATTCCAAGCCTTTAAAATTGAGATGGCAACTCTATCTTTCAAACGAAGACGCTCGAAGGCGCCCCCCTTCCGGCCGGTTTCCGCATCGAGTTGTCCCCCACCTCGCACACGACCCAGCAGCCGTGCGCCGACGCGATGGCTCATTGGAGTCAATTTTAAAGCAGGGCTGTCCAGATTCAGTATGTATGCGACTGAGACAGTATTTAACCACAGTATGGAATGTACTGGTGGCAAGAATATATAATAGTAGGTATGTAAGTCAAGAGATGAGCTTTGTAGTTGTTAGACAAGAAGCTCCATACCTAAAGGTTGCAAGGTGGGAGCACCATTGTTGACTTCCTTACAGGTCTATAGTATACTGAAAGTGTTAAGCTTATATCTAAAATTAGGTAAGTACCTACTATTTATGGAGTATAGAATTATTTCTAAAGCATACATACCAATCATCTGATGAATCTGTAACATTAACTTGTTAAACAGCAGGCAGCAATAAAAGTAAGGCTTGGAATAGGGTAAGTAGCTTAATTTAAATTTTATTTTTAGGTAAAATTTATCAATTAAGCCCCTGTTCCCTATTCCAAGCCTTTAAAATTGGGAAGTGTTTGTTATCGGCTGCTGGAGTAATGGAAAACGCCAATGTGATAAATTAATGTATAATCATAAGCATGTGTGTATCAAAGACAACATTAAACACACAATTAACACATAATAGTAATTAATACTTTAATTGAATATAATAATCAACCTTGGGCAATAAATCACACATAGAAAAATACTTAGATAATCAATTAATCTAAACATAAACGAAAATCACACAAACTTAGTATTTAATGAGACTTATTAAATAGGTTGAAAACAATCAGACAGAGGATTAGAATTACTTTGACTTGTTATTATCTCTTTCTTGTAAAATTTATGAAACGTAGTGGCACATTTCCAATTACCTCGAGACAGAATGTTGTTTATATTATGATTATCGATCCAACTGGCTGAAGCTACAGCTGACCTGACACTACCGGGGGAGCTATCAATTCCAGCATCTCTGAGTACAGCTTTTACCCAGCCTCCTATTATAGTACGCGTAGCTGACTTGATTACGCCGGATGTAGATATGAAAAGACTAGATAAATTTCCTCGTCTTGACTGGGAAACAGAAATTAACGTTTTTAACCAATAGACTGGGTCTATATTTTTGTTATCATTGCATCTAAGCAGCCTCCAACCGGACTGACGATATGACGCTGTATCAGTCTTAGAGCCGAATGAAGGCCAGAACACAACATGATCTACACTATTTACAAAGCTTTGGTCATCAATTTTCAAAAGGGTTAAATCATGGACTCTACGACCGGAACACAACAGTAATAAGATTGCACAACGTTTTGAAACTTCATATAAACTATCAGATAAAGGTGCGTTAACTTTAAGGTAATCACATAATATTTTTATGTCCCAAATAGGAAGCTTACCTGACTTAGGCTTACGTAAACCGACAGCTTTAAGGGTTTGCTTGACAATTGTGTGAGAGCTGAGGGGAGGTTGCTGTGGGCAAAACATGGAAACAACTGATCTGTGAAGCGAAATAGTACTAAAGGATAACTTTTCTTTAAGACATAGGTCAGTCAAACATTTAGCTAGTTCCTGAGGGTTAGGAGAATACTTGGATACATTATTATGGTCAGCCCATTTACACCACCTCATCCATGCTACTTTATATGATTGCAATGAAGATTTTCTCCTACTACTAGACAGCAAAAGTTTCTGATCTTCTCCTTTCTGATTCTCATCCCAGGTGTCTAACATGGAGCTCCACCCTGTATTCGCCAAACTTCTAAAGTCATTCGCTTGACATCCGGAGGAGGGTTCCGAGTTCAAACATCTATTAGTACCTCGTGAAGACGAATGATTTCTATCGGGGGAGCTAAGGCTCGGTTCTCCAGGTCGCTGCGCCAAAACACCTTCGTCCATCTGGGCACCACAAACAAAAAGATGCCCACTGCCTTGTTTAGATGAGTCAACACACGCGGGACGAGATTCGGGGGTGGAAATAGCCACGCGATAAATACCGCTTGCGAATCTGTTTGATCGAGGGTAGCGTAATTCGGAACTACATGGGCTTCCCGAGAGGCGAACAAATCGATCTCTGGTGTTCCCCAAGCATGAAATATCTGACACGTAATTTGATTCAATAGATGCCATTCCGCTTGCATACGGGATCTCGACAAACGGTCCGCTACCGTGTTGAAGCGGCCCGGAAGGTAATTTACTACCATTTGAATCTGAAGTTTGTCTAACAACTTTAATAGTCGATAAGTTACCTTGAGTATAGGTAGTGACCGCGTCCCCCCCTCGTTGCGGAGATATAAAACAACTGTTCGATTGTCTGACAGAATCTGAATGGAGGTCCCGGTAATTTGGGCTTTCCGACAAAGTATTACTTTCTCTATCGCCATCATTTCCAAGAGATTGCAGTGCAGGCTCATTTCCTGCTCTCGCCATAACCCTGACAGATGGAGGTCGTTTAACTGCGCACTCCAGCCCTGGGAACTGGCATCGGTTGTCAAGAATACCTGAGGAGCCGGAAAATGCAATAGAGTATGTGTGTGAGCGTGTACTATCAACCATTTTAAGACTGGAACGAGATATTGCGGTAGAAATCTCTCCGACAAAGGACTGTCGTTCAGAATCTGATTGTTGTAAAGAAGGAGGGGTCTGGTGTTGAGTCGACCCCTTGGAACAACAAAACTCGCGAAGTTGCACAGGCCCAGGTATGATTGTATTTGCCTTAATGATGCTTTCTTTCGAGACAACAGTCTGAGACTTATTCGTCGAATCTTTTGTACTTTGTCGGAGGGAAGAAACTTCTTGTTGTTCCAGGGATCCCACTGGATGCCTAGAAACTCTAACGAACGTTGGGGTACCAGAACAGATTTTTAAAAGGTTATTGCGAAACCCAATTTGTGAAAGAGATCGACTGTAAGACTTACATGACGTTGTAGAACCGCTCGGCTCTGATGCGCCAGGCAGAAGTCGTCTAAATAAACCAGGACCCTGATACCCTTTCTTCTCAGCACTTCCGCAACCCAGTTTGTTAAAGAGGCAAAAACCTTTGGTGCTGTTGAAAGCCCGAACGGTAGGCAGGTCATCTGCCATAGAGGATACCGCTCGTATGGAAGAAATACCCTGAAGAACCGGCGGTGTACCGGTTTTACCGGGACAAGAAAGTACGCACTGGAGAGGTCTAATTTCACTAGCCAATCGTTTGGTTGGAGAAAATCGGGTACCTTGAACATGTTGGTCAAACGAAATTTGCTGGTGTGAATAAATCTGTTTAGATGTCTTAAATTGAACACTGGGCGCATTTCGCCATTTGCTTTCGGCACTAGGAAAATGTTGGACACAAAACTGGGGGTTATAGGAGCCGGCTCCAGTACACCCTGTTGTCGTAGTTGTTTTATCTGCGACATCAGGGCTAAACTTTTTCGTGTATGAAATTGTGTTAATATTCGAGAAGGGTGTACTAATGGGGGTTTTTTCACAAAAGGTATTTTGTATCCGGATATAATTTTTAGAACGTGCTCTGGTGCTTTCAACGCTCTCCAACGATCTACGTAATGTAGTAATTGACCTGCACGAAACGTCGGATAGTCAGTCGTAACGCCTTTGGGAACGCTTACCTTGTCGGTTTTTAAAATATTTGTCGCCTTGGTTAGTGCGAAAGGAGTCCGCCTTACGCTTCCTCCCTTGCGCAGGGGGTGCATAATTAGCAGAGCTGGTCGATGGACCGGGTACTTGTACGCGACTAGACAAAGAGGTGCCCACTCTTCTGAACCCAGCCTGAGAGCCTCTTTGCGCAAGAGCTCTTTTAGGCGCACCGGAATAAGCAGAAACGTTTACAGACTGCATTGCAAAAACCTTATCAACTCCTCCATTTTTAAGAACACATTCTGAAAATCGCTTATCGTCAAAAAGATGCTCTAAGGTGGGAGGGATCTTTCATAAGCTCTCCTTTATACCCTTATCCTTCACGTAGTGTAAAAGACTGTCGCGGCGTTGTTGTATTATATCCGCTCGGCGCCCACATACTATTTGTAGCAAGTCAAGGTTGGTTTTGGTGTAATCACCAGAAAATATTTCATTAATTTTTGACATTATATCTTAAGTGTTAATCTGTTCATGAGAACCCATCCATGAAATTAAACTTAAAAAACCTTCTTGAAGCTTTTCATTCTGTATTATTAACCCATGACAAAGGGCTGCTAACGTTTTTTCAGTAGCAGCTGTGGCGGCCTTAGTCGCCACATAATTTATTATCATCACGTATCGGTTAAAGAGTTTGTAAGCACATTCCTAAACGCGTGCAGATCCGATAAAGATATGTCACGGCATCCTCCCTCCAACATCTACGTAGTATTACTGTATAAATAGTCTTGTAAGGTTTAGATAATAAGTTAGTCACAATGTAGTCACTGTAAATATACAACATCACTCTAAGAGACGCAGTCGTTATTTACCATCGCCATGGAACCCTCCATCACCACTACCTCGCTCTCGCCCGCCGGATCACTGGTGACCCCGCTCAAGCAACAAGCAACCTTCCAATGGAGTACCCCGAAAAGAACACGTGAGTCAATTGCAATATCTACACATTAACCATGGCAGCAAAATTCTATTCAGCGACGAACACAACAAGAAAATCACTACGCCGAGCCACACCGAGCTGCGACTGCGTCATTTAACATCATTCTTATGGCTCCCACAACTTTGGCTTCCTTTCCGGCACATCGTATCAAGAACGTTTCATCGACCAAGGCAAAGAAATAAGGTACCCAGAAAAACAATGCGATATAGAATATACTAACGATTTCATAACTGTACACATTACGTTATAAATAAATTGTGCGGTGCAGCGAACGCACAAGAATTTCCGACGCAGCACTTTTCGCCGTTTGCTCTACGCTTGCGCAAATTCAAGATCACGGCATTAATGACTATACTGCTATACGGAAACAATTTTGTACAGAGTTGTGGATTTTTCTATTGAAATAAATAAATAGAATCCAAAGAAAAATAAGCATAATATGTATACAACGAGTATTCACCCGTTTAACCGCCTCACTTTTACCGACTGACAAAGTGGTTTGAGGTATGTTATTTATAATTACGGGAAGAGATATTTAGAAACATTATTTTACCAGTCGATGGTTTTATAAGATATTATTACACTTCATAAGACGCCTAAATGCTCCTAGCTACCTCCAGGCGAATTGATTTCTCTGGTTATCTGACAAAGAGCCAAGGAATACGCCAGTCTGAGGATAATATGAAGCTATAATGAAGTTGTTCTCAAAATGAAGATATTCAACAAGTTTAAAATGCTTTGATTGTGCAATAAGAATACAGTAGAATAATTAAGCACAAAAATGAACCATGTTTGGGTAACTAATGTAATAATAAGATTTTAGTCAATTTTAATTCAATTTTTTGTTATTTACGTATTTCCTTATACTATATTGAATGCAACATGTCTTATCTCTATGTACTTAATGTTTAATCTTAGTCAATTCTAATTTTTATGTTTTGTTATTATGTATTTTATTAAGTCTAATAGTTCAATTTATTATTAACATGTAATGCGTAATTTAAAGTTCATTGCAAGAATATGCATAATTTAAAGTTGTACTTGTTTATGCCACTTAATTTGTGTGTTTATTATAGTCTTGGTATAACGTGATATAGAAATAATATTAGTAACAATATTATGATGTTGAGAGGAATTATAAAAAATATTCGTGTACGTAAATGTAAAACGACCGATCGTTTTTTAAAAAGGTATATAAGTATTTTGTTCATATATCGAAGAACACAAGGAAACAGCTCTCTTAGCAGCATTCAGCCTGCCAGCCTGCCTCAAGGTTCCATCGCAGCAACGTAACGCTTCCTGGATCCTCGGCATCACTCGACGGTGAAAATAAGTACCGTCGCACTCCACACGTCTCGACTCACAGCAGACATGGTAGCACACGCTCGTCTCGAGTCACGTAGACCGGAGAACGCTCGTTTTGTCAATGAAGACTTGAGCACGCTCATCACGACTTAACGTGGATTAGAGCACCACTGGCATCTCCAAGCTGAAGACCTGATGGTTTTTTCATTCCCTTTTTCAAGAGGGGGAGTACTGTGGCGGCCTTAGTCGCCACATAATTTATTATCATCACGTATCGGTTAAAGAGTTTGTAAGCACATTCCTAAACGCGTGCAGATCCGATAAAGATATGTCACGGCATCCTCCCTCCAACATCTACGTAGTATTACTGTATAAATAGTCTTGTAAGGTTTAGATAATAAGTTAGTCACAATGTAGTCACTGTAAATATACAACATCACTCTAAGGACGCAGTCGTTATTTACCATCGCCATGGAGCCATCCATCATCACAACATCGCAATCTACGCCGCCGGAACAATGATTTACTACGTTCAAATCTTTTAAGCATATCATTACTTTCTAAATCGACAAAACCTGGACTCGCTAAATAGGATTTCTGGGCATCCGTATACCGAACTTGACACCAGTCTGCCGTATCAAAATGTTGCAATCGTAACAGCATTTCTGCATGTGCATCGGAAGTTTTTGCGCCAGACGATTTGAGGGTAGTCGCTTGCTTAAAATTAAAATTTGAGCATGGAATCTCTAATGGTGGACCAGACGGATCCACTAAATCATCGGGTGTATAAAGCGATAGCACATCCGAATTACTATCCTGGTCAGCCAAGGTTTGACTGTTACGGGCATGCAAAGCACTAACCGATGTGGCCAGATCTTTTACCACTCGTTCCAGTTTTCTTAGCCGTCCACCGCTACACCGGCGGCGATGGTGTCGCCGACGACGACGCCTCGAAGACCTCGAAGAGTCTGATGATGACTGCGATGACTCTGACAAAGTCAATTTGGGGGCCGAATCTACCTTCGTATTAATTACTGAACTTAATTCGTCCATTTTTAAATTTGAAACTTGATAAAAAATAAAAAAAATATTCAAGGGTCAGCAATTAATTTTTAAACGTGTTGCTTCGTCCAGACAGAAAACGCCAATAAGCCATCGCGCCGTCGGCGCACGGCTGCTGGGTCGTGTGCGAGGTGGGGGACAACTCGATGCGGAAACCGGCCGGAAGGGGGGCGCCTTCGAGCGTGTTCGTTTGACAGATAGAGTTGCCATCTCAATTTTAAAGGCTTGGAATAGGGAACAGGGGCTTAATTGTGTTGTGAATATCATCTATCATCTAACACTAATTCACTAAACACTACACACTCTTGCTATGTGTGTGTGTGATGAAAAAGTTTGTTTTTTAGTCTTGTGAAACACTTGCAGTAGAAATTGAAACCTTACCACAGCCCACACTACTGTGTGCAGTCTGTACTACCAGCTTTGGTTACAATACAACTATAGATGGTTACAACCAACTAGAAAATTTACAACAAAAAAATTTTAGAGGATGCCTCTGATATTTTCTATTAATGAAAATTGGAATATTTCCATTTAGCCAGTTTGGCCATAGGTACTCTGTCTTTTAATAGGTCAAGGACCATAAGACCGTCGGCGGTCGCGAAACAATTGATTTTCAAGTTGTTTTTACGGTGCTCAAAGGGTTAACACTAGTATAATTATCCAGCCTTATTTCTGATTGCTCCAGTCCCATTAGAAAATGTAAATTATTGTGTTTTGAAACCATGTTGAGATACTACTTAAAACAAGAATTTCATAATGCTTTGCTTATTATTGAAATGCTGCTATCACCTTTTCCAGATGTTAGATATAGATTACAGTTAAATAATAAAGATAAACTGCACATATCTATCTATGCAATAATACTCTCATAAACAACAACAATAATGATTTTAAATTATCACAATTTTCAGTGCGGGGCAGTGGTCCAACTGTCTGTCCAACTAAGTGAACCATGGGTCTTTACTTTTGTTCAGTGCTTACCTAAATAATTTGTATTTATTACCTCTACTGGAAGGGTGCAGTTCTATTAAAATTACTTTATTAAAGCCTTGACTTTTTAACAGTTCTATTGTGTTGAAAGAAATGTGCCTATCTTGTGTTACAAATAACACTAATTTTTTATAATAACCTGTTGTGTGTGAGAATCCAGACACAATACAAATTCAAGTTTAGTAATTAAAATCAGTTTTCTCACTGATGAGAAGATAGCTAAAATTTAAAGTAAAAATAAAGTACCTACTTTAACTGTCCCACATTTAGATACATTATCAACTACTTAGCCATCTGTAGTTTCATAGATATTTTTATTAATTAAATGATAAAAATATTGGTCTTATGTAATTGTAAATAAAAATGAAAAAATATTGCTTTTATGTAATTATTGTTAATGGTAGTTGATGTGTTTTGGTGTGGTGTTAAGGTGTATTCTGTTGCTTAATTTAGAATTGTTATTTTTAGTATTGGATGTACAAATTCCGTGATGTCACTCCAAGAAATGTCACAATGCTCACGGAAGTCAGAAAGACACAATTTCAAGCTGAGTTCACATCATACTTGAATGTTGCTACTGCAATACCCAACTTGATATTCCTTATCTTGAATTCATTATATGGCCACCTGTAAGTATGCTCATTATTTATTAACATATTAATATATATTTGCTTCCGATTTGGGAATGCAATCTTGGTATACCGAGATCTTGCACCATTTTTGCAAGATTAAACTTGTACCTAAAATAATGCGCGATCTTGCAAGATTTGCAAGATTGCGGAGCGTCATATCTCACGACCATTTCCGAAAGCGCGCGGATTGGCTGATCAGCCCCCCTAGACAAGGGGCTAACGCTCACCCTCTGCCCGTTCGTAATTCGTCGTACAATGTGCGCGCGAGTTGCTGTATTTTTTTTTACTAGCAATTGACACAATGGGTGTCTGTCTACGCCCTCTGATCAATCGCCTGTCTTAAAACAAAAATAAAACCGTTTTGAATTCGAAATTACTGTTAGGGTTGGCTGGAAGAGATCTCTTTTAGAGGTAAACTCACCCTTATGTTGTGTTTAACGTGTGTGTAAATATTGAATATTTGTACAATAAAGGATTATAAACTTCTCTGACTGATTTCAATTAGTTAGCTGGAAGTATGGAAATACATTTTGAAGAGTGATGATGGATTAACTGCAAATCATGTCAGTCTATTTTAAAAACATCAGCTCGTTCTCCCAAAGGTTTGCATTGACATATTATTATGAATGCAAGCACTCAATTGTCACCGCGACAACCTCTTCATCGACACCGCCACTGCTGGCGTCGTCGCTGCCGGGATTGTCTTGTCTAGCTCCAGTGCTTCTGTTAGCCAGCCATCCTGTGCAAAGTATTACAAGGTTGTGAATCGATATAACCATCATTTTGATTCTTCTTCTTCGTCGTTCCCTCACTGCGGAGGATCGCGACCACAGATTAGTCTCCACTCATGCTGGTGCGGTTGTATGCTGCGTGGAGCGCACGGTGCATCTGCCGCCCACCGTCTTCTTAATTGCGTCAGACCATCTTGTAGGTGCCCTTCCCTGAGCTCGTCTGCCATCCATTTGCGCAAAAATAACTTGGTTCTGCCACTCACTCGTGGACATTTTCAGACACAGAAATTGGCGCAATGGTCAACGTCGAATTTGACAGAATCGAGCATAGACTATGCGATATTTTGCGATCACGATGCATAAAATGTACTACAGAACCGAAATAATCGACCTTGTTCATACTAAAGTAGTCTGTAAGTCTATGAAAAGACGGTACAAAGTCAAGTGTGTTTTTGTAGGTGCGGTCTCATGCGACCGCTTGGGGTTTGAGAGGCTAGACTGTGCTTAGAGGACCGCACTATACGTCCGTACATACTGAGGAGAGCCGCGTCTTGATGTTAAGCTCTTTCAATATGGATACGTTAGTTTGCATCGCAGTCCAAGGTATACGTAGCAACTTTCGCCAGCACCACATCTCGAATGCATCTATCTTACTGCTATCGCAGCTTCTCAAGCTCCAGGCACCGTACAGAAATATGGAGAACACCAGAGCCCGAACCAAGCGCACTTTCGTAGCACGACGAATACCACGGTTCCGCCAGATTTTATTCAGGTTCTGTCATAGCACTTTTGGCCATACCGGCCCTACGACGTATTTCCTCAGTGCAGCCACCGTCACAAGTTATCAACCCAAAATTAATAAACTGGCTAACCTTTTCACATCCGTTGAGTATGCGTCGTTTGAAGGAAGTAGCTGTGCTCTGTCTACAACCATTATTTTGGTTTTCGAATGGTTGATCTTAAAACCGAGTTTGGCACTCTCATCCTGAATTTTCTTTAGAAAAGTTGCCATTTCCACTTCGCTCGACGCAACTATTGTCGTATCGTCTGCGTATCTTAGATTGCTGATCCTACGACCACCTACTGCAACACCGCCGTCCCAGTGCTTTAGAGCTTTGCGCATGGTGTATTCGCCGTACAGGTTAAACAACTTTGGTGACAGAATGCAGCCTTGGCGCACGGCTCGTTCTGTGTGGAAAGCTTTGGACATCTGGTTGTCCTTTTCATTTTGATAAGTTTATGAAAAAAAGTCCCAATCTTGTGAGATCTCGCAAGATCTTGCAAGATTAGACAATAATCTTGCAAAAACCGAGACTAAAGATTTTGCTGCAAGATTGCATTCCCTACTTCCGATTCGGTAGTGTGTTATAGTAGCGATAGAATTTTAGTTAATTTTAGGATATAGAGCTCTAAATAAATAGACAGATAATAGACATACTTTTAATAAACAATTCATTTAGTTATAATTATTTTTTGGAAGTTTGTGAAGCTATAAATAAAGATCACAAGAATAAAACATTATAGTATTTTAATTGGTACCGTATCGCGTAGCGGTGAAAGAATACCGCCACCCCTCTTTTCCCTTGGGTGTCTTAAAAGGCGACTAACAGACTAAATACTACACATACATACAACAGCATAGAGCAGTGATCGGCTCACCACCTGTCACGCTGAGCACATGTACAGTCGCTATTTTGTGAAAAGTAGAGGACTGCTTTTGCTGTTCTCATAGCCTAGTCTCTGACTAACTCTTCGGGGATGACAGTCGTAATTATATGTATGTATTTAAATAAAAAATTAAAAAATTATTCTATTAGGCAAAACTACGAAAACTAAACTACGAAAGTATATGATTATTTTCAGAGTTCCCATGAAGAGCAGACTGCAAGGGTCACTGATCATTGTGACCCTGGCGCTCTTCGTGACCACTGCTCTCGTGCAAGTTGACACAGATGAGTGGCAAAATGGGTTTTTCATTATAACAATGGTCACTGTGGTCATTATGACAGGTAAGCTGTTTTAATTAACAAATTCTTCATAAATGTAAATGTACTTACATAATACTTGGTTATCTAGCACCCCATGAGATTAAGATTCATTCAATAATAAAAAATGATTTTAATATTACCTATATAATTATTATTTAGCTAACCCACTATGGGTGGGTTATGGCCCAAACTCCACTGTTGTTCATTGGTGGGGGGGTTGATCTGCGCTCAGTAGTGGGACATTTATGGGATGATGATAAAGGTGCTTTTGCGACCTTTTTGCTGACGGTACAATACAATCTAATTAGTTAAACTAGATGCAAACACTATCAAACGCCTTATCTTCGCTCACAGATACTGCAAGGGCTTGTAGCACTGATCTTTGTCATTATGCCCCTATTTATTAATGAACATCTGTTTGTTTGCTCTGTTAGCTATCTATTAACTAAAACTTTGTTACACAACCTCCTTGGAGAAGAGAAGAAGAAAGATAAATTTTTCATTTTGGTACTTAAATTTTTGCTGCCTATGCAGTCAAGTGGGGAAACCACCGGCCTTAGACCCCAAAGGTAACGGGTTCAAGGTTTAAATGTGCTACCATTTTTAACTTCCTTTGTGGTTAGGGTTGCCATACGTTCAGAATATAGGTCTTTGTCCGGAATGCGGGAGGAATCTTAAACCGTCCGGAATTTCTACATTTAAGTGAAGAATGAAATAGAAAATTAAATAAATCAAATGGGCGAGCGCAGGCGACGACGCGACGGGGAGGCGCTATAGAATTTTACCAACCAATCTCTTCTCTTGGGTGTCGTAAAAGGCGACTAACAGGCTAAAGATTGCTCATACATCCAACAGCATAGAGCGGCGATGGACTCACCTCACCACCTATCACGCATGCACATGTGCAGTTATTATTATTTTGTGAAACGTGGACTGTAACAGTGGACTGCTTTTGCTGCCCTCACTGTCTAGTCTCTGACTAACCCTTCGGGGATAATAGGCGTTAGTATACTCGTATGTAATTTAAGAGGCCTGTTACATCTCGACTGTGGATTTTTGCCAAAAATGGAGAATTTTTGCGTTCTTGATCTCAGAAACCAAAATACATTAACAGTTTTACTTATTGAATAGTATAGAATAGCTATTGGCATATCTTTTTTGTAAATATTGCTTAACTTTTTGATTAAACCCAAAATTGCAGAGAAAGATTTTCATAAAATGCGCAAAGGCACTTTTTTGAGCTCCTAGATTGAACTACTGTTCTAAACAAATGAAATAAAAAAAATAGAATGTTATTTCTTATATAGACGATTATTGCATAGCGGCCTCGGAATTTTTAGATATCATTAATTTTATATAGAAAAAAAAATCATATTCTAAACTGCAAAATGCAAAAATGCCCAAATTTGCATTTTGCAGTTTAGAATAAGATTTTTTTAAAGATTTTATGCAAAAGTCACATTTGAGATGTAATATTCCTCTTAACAGTGAATCTTTGTTTTAGCTGCCAGCGCTGTATTCATAGGAGGTCTGGTGGGCATAGCCAGCCGATTCTCCAAAGAGTACATGGCAGCAGTGGTCAGCGGCCAGTCCCTGGGCGGCATCATAGCCGCCATAGCCCAGATCATATCTCTCGCCTTCAAAATATCACCCCTCCACAGCGCTCTGATATACTTCGTGATAGCAGATTTTATGGTCATCAGCTCCCTCATATCATATGTCATGTTGTACAAAATAGACTTCTTTACACACCATATTTTGAGAGGCTGTGGAGGTATGGCGACTAACAGGCATAGAGAAGTGTCCATGTTAGCGATCATGAAGAAAATATGGGTGTACGCGTTCAGCATTTTCACCGTGTTCGCTGTGAGCATGGCGGTGTATCCAGCGGTGACGGTGCTCGTCGAATCTCATCCTGTGACGAAGGGCACCGATTGGAACAGTAAGTTGTTTCATTAATTTATGGCACGGCAACAATATAAACTAAAAGCGGCCCGCCCGCGCCTTCATCCACGCTAACTTAGAAAGACCGTCATAATTCAGCAATTTAAAAAAAAAAATCTGCTAAATATAAACAAAAACCATCCTCAGTTATAACGCTCTATCTTTTAGTGAAAACCGCATTAAATCAATTGCGCGGTTTAGGAGAATAGTGCGGTGCCACAGACGGAGGAAAAAAAGCGACTTTACTTTATAATAATAATATGTAATGATTGTGTTTATACACAATAAAAAAAACAGTTTTTGCATTCCGATTGTAGCCGAGCGGGGCGTTTACTGGTGCACACCGTTGAAAACTAGAGACGGCATGGCACCGCGAAACAATTATGTTTTTTAATGTCATACGAGCAGGGGGGTCTCTTGACTCTTGAACGCAAACTCAATCTCAATACAATTCCAATGCGATTAGTATGTATCGATATTGGGATAAGTAAAGATAATTCCGGAATGCCATCTCGATAATAATTTGTTCAATCAATTTCCACGCAGTTTAATTCCAATGTCGCGCTATTGTCGCTTACAAAAGTGCCATTTGACATTTTTAGATTTGTGATTGGAAATTGACTAATGCAATTGTGTTTCAAGAGTAAGCCTACAGGCGGGTCACCTGATAAAAAGAATCACCGCCGCCCATGGACACCCGCAAAACCAGAGGAATCGCAAACGCGTTGCCGACCTGGAGGAAGGAGTAGAATTCGTGAGAGGAGAGAGGTGCCTCCGTTACTTTCACTCACCGGACGATTAGTAACGTGTGCCATTGTTTCACGCCGAGATTCCGTGAGAGGGCGGTGTTACGCCGGGCGAGCCGGCCTAATTCGTGCTGCAACGCAGCATGGCATGGCATGGCACACCATACACAAGACTTTGCTCATTGAGTTGCGGTCTACGGGCTGCAAGCGGCTGGGAACAAAGCCCCGCTACCGCCTATTTTAAGAGATTGTGTTGCTGAGTGCGAGTTTTATTTAGCGTAGAAAAGCGGCCTAGCAAAAAAATACAAATAACTTTCGATATTGACGTTAGATAAGATAACATATTAATAAAGTTATAATGGTTTTCAACATACTTTACCAATATTATACAACGTAAAACATTTTTGACATATAAACGTAATAAAGTACACTTACAAGACGAGGCGGAGGCGGTCTTATTACTAAATTTGATGTCTTCCAGACAACTTTTTGTCAGGCAAGATAGATTTTAAACAAACAATTGAATATACTTGAATACTTGCTTTTAAAACCACAGATAGGGTTGGCTGGAATAGATCTCTTTTAGAGATAAGCTCACCCTTGTATATGTCTGGTGTAACGTGTGTGTACATGTTGTTTCTTTGTACAATAAAGGATTATTATTTTATAAATACATATATAAATAAGGTGTTGTCCCCGCGTCATTGGTGCACCATGGATAACAATAAGTTACGGCTTAGCTTTATTAACAATAAAATAAATATAATGTAAAATTTTGAGATAAATATAATTTATAATATATTAAACACTTTAAAAAAATATATCTGTGTAAGTATACTTGAATTCATTATTTGCTGTGCCGTGCCAGACAAAGTGCTAGAGTGCTCAGTTATTTTGTTTTCGGTGGAGATAAAAAACAAGGTAGCACTTACCTGATCGCCGGTCATATTTTTTAAAGGTGACTTTTAACTTTTTACAACCAAATTTAAAATATATAAATATACATAAGTATCCAATTTAAAAAATCCCTGTATGGTAATTAAGGTATTTGACCTCAAAAGTGTTCTAAGTATATTCATACAAATTACAAACATGCAGTGCAAACACATTATGACATTATTATTTACTGTATCACATTACCAGCAAATTAAAATGATGTAACCATAACCAACTGATTCATACTACTAAGTCATCTCAGTCATCTGATAATGATACTCTCTATAAAAAAATATTTAACAACAGAATTGTGTTTCATGTACACATTCCGGTCAAATAATAGTAACTTTATCCACTCTTATACTAATTTTTTTAGCCTAAGTTAAGCCACATTGTAAATTGTTTTTATTGGTTAGATAACAGATAAAAGTAAAACACTCACACCTGTAATAAATTTAGAAAAACAGTTATTTCTAAATTTATCCGACCGGGAATCGAACCCGGGACCTCAGAGATGGCGACGCCAGCCGTACAGCTGATTTATTTTCGCAATTTCAGAGTTGCTTCCATAAAATAGTTGTTCTTTGCACGTAGTAAAATTGCCCAGTTGCTGAATTTATACCTACAAACATCCTGTATACAATAATATCTAAAGTATGTGGACAAATTGCTAGTTTATTATATTGCTCACACCTCAGTGGTCGAGTGGCTAATTGCTCAGCCTGGTAACCGGAGGTCCAAGGTTCAATTCCCAGGACTGGCAAAGTGTGTTTGGAATTTTTAGCCCGGGTTTGTGATCACCAACTCGCATTTAGCAAGCGTGGTGATAAACCCTACCCATCAATAATAATTAGCTATTTGACAGTTGTAACAATAAAATATGAAATATGTTGGAAATGGTAGTTTCTAATTTATCGATATTTATCCAATAGTTCTTTTTTATTAAGATAATTTCTTAATATTTTTTGTCTGTGGATTACAAGACCCAAAACACGGGCGGCCATGATCGAGCTTCGTGTGACGTCACATTTTACAAATAAACAAAAACTATCTGTCAGGTTTCAAGATAAAATTTCTTTGTTTAGTGAAATGTGACGTCATAGGGCAAAATGTCACGTGACCAACCGTTTTCGCGTTAAATATGAAATGAATGATGAAAAATATGTCTTTTTTTCTATTTATTAAAGCTTTTTCGAAAAAAAAATTATTGTACGGGGTATAAAATAAGCGTTTGTAATTTTTAAAATACTTTTCCGAAAACTGACAAGTAGCCAACTTTAACGAAGACTGGATTTCATTGATGAGCCTTTGCCCAGCAGTGGGACGGCGTGTGCTTATACTTTACTACTAATTGCTACCAGGAGAGTTACAAAGCCAAATTATAATGATAAACAAGTTGATTCATCATGAATGTGAATCATAGGTTGTTATGTCTATGAGAAACTTAATTAGTCAGAAACTGAGCTGGTTAATTTTCTTTCGCTACATAATTAATTACAGTGCCGGCGTCGGTATCTCGACGAGGAGATGCACGGGTTATATGTACAAACACATACACGCACGCAAAAAAGGATGTTGGAAATTGGTCTGAAATAGCGTTCAACAAAATACCTAGTTTATTTATTTATTTATTTATTGATAAGGTACATCAACAGCATTACTTACACACACACAATTGCGAAATAAGTCGCTAGGGTTTGGATATGTTCGCCGATTACATGTAAACTTACACAGCATTTGTTACAAAAAGTAATTATAATATGAACTAAAATTAAAAAAAATATATCGAATCGAAATAAAATTTAAAAAAAAAAAATTGTTAAGTACATACAACAAAAAAATATAAAAGTTACAATTAATAACAAAAACAATCATGCATTTGCCGAGTGTGTGCTGACAGGCTGAAAGTAGTTGTTCTTGATTATTAGGAGTCACAGAAAATGTCAATATTCGGTATCACGTCACCTACTCGCATAGGACAAATTATAAGAAGAACATAATGGTATAGATGTTTATATGATAGTATACGAGTATACTATCAGTATACGCACTTACGCATAAATTACGGTTGCGACTTTAAAAATTGACAGTTTTGTCTAAAAAATCAAAATCCATTAATGTCTGTCCGTTTCAAGTAGGTAATTGATTTGATCTTATAGTAGAGCTGCACATTTATTTGAATATGTAGTAATTTATACTTCTGTTATTGTTTAGTATGCTACTTTTATTTAGTATTAATTTGTCAAGAGTTTACCGTTAAAGTTATCGTGAGGTAATATGTAAAACTATCGTTTACTGTCTGCTTATTATGGTAGATCAATGAATGCTATATCTTTTATATTATACTAGCGGCCGTTCGCGGTTTCACCCGCATGGTTCCCGTTCCCGTGGGGATATCGGTATAAAAAGTATCCTATGTGTTAATCCAGGTTATAAACTATCTGTATGCCGAATTTCATCTAAATCCATTCAGTAGTTTTTACGTGAAAGAGTAACAAACATACACACTCACAAACTTTCGCCTTTATAATATTAGTGTGATTTTTTATATCCTACCTTTGAATGCAATGAATAAATATTGTTATATTTTTTAGTTGGAATTATAAATTTACATACTGACCTTCGATCATATAAATAAATACTCATATACAGCTAACAGTGTGTGTGTTATACCGCTTTTAAAGCAAATAAAGAACTTTGACTTTGGTTATGTAGGTATGTTTTGATATAATATCTAGGTATCATCGGTATCATCATCATTGACCTTCACTATGAAAAATGATTTAGGTTTGGAAAATGTTTAATTTATTATTCTGTTTTTTTTTAATTGACGATTTAGGCGGTAGAGTTAGTTAAGCGATTGGGTGACAAAATAATTTGCGAGGCAAATATGTTATCTGTTGGTGAGTCATATTTTTGTGATTAGTGCTCCATACCATGTGGCCGAATGGTAGTCATTCAATATCACCACAATGTCACAGCGCGTCGTTGAAAGAAATCAGTTTCGCGATGCCAATATATTTAGAAAGAAATTCTAATACAACGTCATAATTCAAACTACTACAGATACTTATGACAGCTGTTATGCTATTAAAAGTAACCAAAATCTGAGGTTGGATATTACTTTTAACCTCAAAAAGCACTACTTTTACTAGAAATATAATTATAAATCATTTATTTTTATTCTTTATTTAAGTATATATTATCAAGCAACAAAGTCACAAAATAATAGGCCTATAGATATTATATTATCCCCTTATCCCTTTGGCTGGCACAAAGACTCTTAGAAGTTGCTTACTATTGAATTTCTATTGTGTCTGGTATTACGACAACTGAGCTCTTGTAAGCTAACATAATATGTTAGCTTACAAGATCGTATAATATATATAATATAATAATATTATATGTTAGCATATTATTTAAATCTTATTGTATTTCAAAAGATAGAGCTGCCCTTCCATACCTTGTAGGTACCATACATTATAAAACAATTAGAATTAGAGATAAAAAATATGTAGGCAGGCATATTATCGTCTCGGCGTGGTATAATAAATACAAAGATACTTAAAACCTGTTTTTCTTTTTCAGATATATTCTTCGTACCAGTGGTTAACTATTTGATCTTCAATTGTGGGGATTATTCTGGAAGGCTGGTGGCAGGACTAATACTACTAGTAAGTTTCACCATTGTTTTATAAGTTTATGTATTTTATTTGAAATGAAAAAATATATTTATTTCAGCAAAACAACTTTTCTTAAAATGTAGGTACTTATATAAAACTCAAAAACTAATCTAATATTTCTAAATACCTAATTTTACGGAACAAACTACTACCAACTACCACTAGATAACAACACAATGATTTCAATACACAAAAATATTAATAGGTAGGTAGTAACATTGATCTGAACAAATGTTTTGCTGTAAGGAGATATCTTACAGATTTCCATTGGTTGCTCCACGAGGCAAGCCTGTAACGGAGCAGCCTTCTACCAGTTTTAATTATGTAACCAAATTTGCCTTAGTATGTAATAATTTACAGAATATTTACTTATGAGTAAACTAATTATACTACACCAACAATGAATTAAGAACAACATGATTTATGATAAAGCAAAAACAAAAACAAAACTTAGACCATAATTTTCAACATATCCTCTGTGCTCTCGTATGAAAGTGACATCAACCATGTACGTATGTTAAATCTTGCTTCATAAATACTTTTGTCCCTAATATTACATGCCCTTATAACTACACTATAAATCTTTGAAACAACAAATTCTCCAAAACGTTGAGCAAATCTTGTTTTGGTGACAGGTTTAGGTATTTTAAACACTCGGCGGTTAACGATCTGTTCATAATTAGGAGAAGATAATAAAGAACTGTGTGCCTTCAATGACGTTTGAAGAATGAAGAGTTGACGTATATTTAGTACACCTGCCTCTTTATAGACGCTTTCGGTTGGATGCAAAAAGGGTCTTCGAAGCAATACTTTTAAAACAGATCTTTGTGCTATTTCGGCTTGTATCATGTGAGATTTCGCCGCACTTCCCCAACATGAAATGCAGTATACAATTAAAGATTGGCATAATGCATAGTATACCTGTATTAAGGTGTCCTTGCTCGCGGCATTTCGTAAATTTCTCATGATATGAATGACTTTCCTTATTCGTGCCGATAGATTATCAATGTGGGTTTTAAACTTCAAATTTTCATCGATATATACACCTAGATATTTTAAAACCGGAGCGCGACTTAAAGATTCACATGAACATGCCGATGCAACTTTGCATGTATGTATTTTAATGATTGTAGGAAATTTAGGGGCCGACGCAGCAGTCATGTGAAAACACATATACATAGTTTTTTTTGTATTTAGCGTGAGAAGGTTTTGCTGCAGCCAGTTGGAGATTAATGTCATACCCCGTTCTGTAGAAGAAAGTACTTTAGGCCATGTTGATTCCCGAAAGACAATCGCGGTGTCATCCGCATAACATAAAATTTCAGAATTTTCAAGTGGAATTTCGTGAATATCATTGATATACAAGATAAACAATGTGGGCCCAAGGATGCTACCTTGCGGTACACCGAAATTAATAGTCTGGCAGCTGCTAAAGGCTTGGCCAATTTTTATACACTGTCTCCTTTCCGTTAGGTAGCTTGTGAACCATTCTAGTGCGATGCCTCTTATACCCATAAATTCAAGTTTCTTTAACAGAATGGGAATGGAGACAGTGTCAAACGCTTTAGCCAGATCTAGGAAGACGCCTATGCAGCATTGTTTCCTATCTAAACACAATGATACAGTTGATGTGAGTAGTGAAACAGCATCCTCAGTGCTTTTCCCTTTGCGAAAACCAAACTGCCTGGGTGAAATTAGATTGTTTGATTCGAGATATTTGACTAGTCGATTTTTAACTAACGTTTCAAGTAGTTTTGAGAATACACCTAAGAGTGATATGGGCCTATAATTGTCCGGAGAATACTTGGATCCACTCTTAAAAATTGGACAAACTGATGCGAGTTTCCATTCATTGGGGAAAACACCATTTGAGAGGCTCAGATTAAAGATGTGCGTAAGTGGTATTACAATTTCATCTTTAATGTATTTAATTAAAGAGTTATTGAAGCCATCAATGCCAGGAGCTTTATCTTTTTGAAGGTTTAAGATTAAAGTATCAACCTCTTTATGGTCTGTGGGATACATGAAGAACGACTTTAGAGGCCAATTTGAGATGTGAATCGCAGATGCTAAATCCTTTTCGTTTTTATTTGTCTGAGAGAGAATTTTATAAGCTAGTTTTTGCCCAACAGTGGAAAAATGATTACTCATCAAATTTATCGATTCTTGAGCATTTTTACAACCGTCTAATGTAAGTAATTCGGCTGGCTCTTTATTACTATTAGTCGTAAGGTTGCAAATATTTTTAATAGTTCGCCAAAGTTGTTTTGGGTTATTTTTGTTTTGTAGTAGTTCTCTCTCTTCGTGTTCCTTTTTTAATTTCCGCAATAGGTCTACAAAAAAGTTTTGATAACGTTTATATGATACTACTATAATTTTATTATCTGGATCATCTTTTGCACGCTTATGTAGCCGGTCACGGTTGCGCATGCATTTAATTAATCCTGGAGTAATCCAAGGTTTTAAATTATATTTTGTTCTACTAATTTTGGTTTCACTAGTATGTATGGCCACAACTTCAGAGAATATTTTTGTGAATATTTCAACAGACAGGTTGACATCATTTGAACCACAAACACTGAACCAATCTAACTGATTGAGGTCTTTTTTGATGGCTTCAAAATCCCGTTTTACTACGAAGCGGTTAGGTTTAATAAATTTAGGTTTTACAATATTCATACCAAAGATAACAGGATAGTGATCAGTGACGACAGTTTCGCATATGATTCCCAATAGATTTTTATTAATTTCTATTCCCTTCAGGTAGACATGATCAAGACATGCTGATTGCCTTGTGGGTTTTGTAATGGATGGAAAAAGTCCATGTTCGGACATGAAGCAGTGGTATTTTAGAATTTGCTGGTCACAACTAGTGATATCTATTATGTTTACATTCAGATCACCTGCTAGTATGAAAGGTAGCTTATTTATATTGGACATAAACGTTTCTAGAGAAGATAAAAAAGGGTCCAGTTCCTTAAAAGAAGGAGATCGATATATTCCGAGGATATTAATATTTTTGGGAATATGAATGGCTAAACAGTTTGCTTCATCAATGCGTGGTTCTGTGACTACAGCAGACCAGTTATCCTTAATATATGCAACCACCCCTCCGTTTTGATTAATAAATGTCTCTGTTCTGTAAGAGTTGTAGCCATTTAGCTGTGGAACACTTTTAGAGATTTTAATCTAATATAACTCGAACGTTAAGTAAATAGATATAAAACACTTTTTCCTTCTTGTCATACGAGTCTCCATGTGACTACGGACCATGTACCTAATGGGTTCGTAACGTTAGGATAAAATAAAATTATATGTGGAATAAACGCGTGTATACCTTGTGTATAAAGTGTGAAAGTTGAACTTACTGTTTACATCAAAAGTTTGTTGGATCAAACTTTCGATCACAGGTAAAAACTATGTGATCAAAGGAACAAACAGGTTTAATTCTTTACCTGCGTCTGCGACACATTAACCCTTAGAATAATAACGCTATAGAAACCAAGTTCGCGCGCCTATTTTGAAGCACATTAATTGGAGCCAGAAATGGCACCAAACGCCGGACCGCTCCGTAGTGTTCAATGTCACAGCGCGCCGAACGTGTCTCGCGAAAACAAAAAAAAAAAGACGGTTTGTGCAGTTAAATTGTGTCACGACACATCTGAAAAACAAAAGAAGTGTAATAACATCACTTTTCACAGGTAAGTTTTCAGTATTTCATAGTATCTTGTAGTTAATTAGGTCAAAATATAAACGTACTGCAGTGTGATTCTCTAAGTTAAAGCCTCGGTAGCAGCGGGTGCCGCAGTGCTGTCTCTTTCATATTCATAGAATTGGAAAGAGACAGCAGATCACGGCCATGCGCGCACGTCACGCGTGTGTGAATCGGTTTAGTGCTTTATTTTTGACAGAGCGCTTGTATGAAGACTATCTTTCTATAGCGTTATTATTCTAAGCATTAACCCCCTTGTGACTTTGTACCCACGGATCATTTTTTAATGTTAAATAGAATACAAAATTAGTTTTATTTTTTTAAAACAGTAATCTTTTTAAATTAGCTTGTGTGGCCGTGCCTTAATTCTTAAAATAGTTAGCAAATAACAACTAAATTGAAACATAATATTTACATACATACACTCACGACTATTATAGTTCTTACCCCTCAGGCCCCAAGCGGTCGCATGAGACCGCACCTACAAAAACACACTTGACTTTGTACCGTGTTTTCATAGACTTACAGACTACTTTAGTATGAACAAGTTTGGTTATTTCGGTTCCGTGGTATACATTTTATGTATTGTTATCGCAAAATATCGCATAGTCTATGCTCGATTCTGTCAAATTTGACGTTGACAGTTGCGCCAAAAAAAGTGTCAAAAAAAATCCAAGACTGAGGGATTAATAGTGAGTCGCCGCCACACAGCTCATGGAATATTCATGCAATATTTACATACAGGGTTAATTTTGGACCTCCCGCCAAAAGTAAATATGGGGTAAAAGAGTAATAATAAAATATTTGACGTAAAACTAATGAATGTTTCTTTTTTTTAATTACAACTTTTTGCCTGCTTTTTATATCCTATAGTTCTAGGTGCGTGCGCTCACCCTCGCGGTCAAAGCGGTGAATAATAGCGGTCACGCGCATGCGCTTTGATAACCGCGATAGGCCGCGCGCTAGGTGACAATCATTTTAATTTTCTTGAGGAAAAGTTGAGACAAAAATGTAAAAAAAAATGTTTTTTTATTTCAGTATTTGGTTGTACTCCTGCTATAGGATCACATAAAAAAATTTGGCGGGGGTTCAAAATTAACCATGTATTGCAAAATTATTAAAAAATAAATTACAAATTCTGTTTTTGCAGTTCTCATTGCGTAGTCTCGAACTAAACCTTTGGCGATAATAGTAATAATAATAATAATAATAATAATTTATTTTCTCTCACATGTTTAGGTACTTACATAATATTTGATTTAACAATATAAACCATCTTATACAATATGTTACCAGCCAAAATGTGAGAGACTGGTGCCCGAGATAGGTTTCTTTAAAAGAAACCCGTATTACTGGTCACCAGAGTGCTCACCCCCTAGGTTAATTCTATACATTTAAATAGTTTATATAGGTTATCAAACATAAAATCCAAATACAAGTACAGCTTAAGAAAATGTTATAAGTATGTGTGTTTTTGTGCAATAAAACTAAAGTGTACCTATATAACTACTATGTTAAAAATTAGATTTGTGGACGTAATAATGATTCCGTTTGTACATAGTCTAGACTTTTTAGCCATTTCGTAATGGTTTTCTTACAAGCTGACCTAGTGAGAGGATAAATGGACAGTATATCGTTAAACTTATTGTAAATGAAGGGGCCTAGAAAACAAAAGAACTGTTGGGCATGATGGGATTGGAAAGGTTGAGCTTGGCACACTTTGCCTTGTCTGCGTTTATCTTTCTTGAGACCGGGTTGATAGGGTGTTATGGAATGTTGTTTTAAGGTTATTTGTAAGAGGAATAACTGTCTAACGGTAAGAACATCCCATTTTGTGTACAGAGTTGTTGTAGGAAAACGGAAGGATAGGCCCGCACTCACCTTCAATACTGCTCTCTGAGCCCTCTCCAACTGGATTAGGTTGGTTTTGGATGAGCCACCCCAATAGTCGCGAGTTTATGTAGGTATATGTAATAAATACCCACGCTATCCCTAGCCCGACAACCAATGGCTGATCGCCGGCGCCAGCATCCTCCGCATCATAGGAGTTCCCGTGCTGATGCTGTGCAACGCGCAGCCGCGGCGGCACCTGCCCGTGCTGTTCCCCTGGGACTGGGAGTACATCGCCGTCATGGTGGTGTTTGCCTTCACCAATGGCTACCTCACCAACATCGTCATGATTAACTCTACGAGGTGAGCCATCTTTACTTATATCATGCTTAATTTATAATGAATAATATAGCTTAGTTAGAACTAAAAAGTTCTAATGGCACTCAGGAGGATATTGTGGTCATAATAGTGTTTGCATACGCCAATGGATACCTCATCGATACCGTCATGATTTACTGGGAGTGGCTGAAAACCAGCGCTTACTGGGAGCATCTCCTTAAGTAAGCATACTATGCTGAGCCACCTTCAATTGCTTTTTAAACCTTAAAATGTATTTAGTAACCTTTTTTAATGCATAATAGTACTAACAGTAAAGTGTTGTTTATTGTTAAGTGTTGCATTATTAATTGTTGTGTGGAAATAGCAATAAATTATTCTTATTCTTACTGTACGAGGTGAGCATTCATTCTTATAAGATTGTTTTACAATGATTTTTAAGGTAAGGTTCTAAATTAAGGAGTTGTTACTTTGGCTCTACGTGTACATCAAGGTACGCAAAAATGTAAGTGTATAAGGTTTCGGGATTGCACAAATTGAGCACAAGCAAGAGTATAACCATGGAAAAAATATAAGGGCCCGATTTAGGTACTGAAAAGGTTGTGGGGCGTTTTTAAATTATAAAAGCCTTTTCTTTGGGATTAATATAAACATTTATTTATAATATTACTTACTACTATAACATATTAATTTATTATGTTTTATTCATATATTATTGCAACGTAGAACCTGCCAGTGCACTCACATAGCATAGACTCCACAGTACTTAGGCAAGATGTTGCTCTATATTTTATAATATCGTAGTTAATATAGATAAGACACGCCTTGCACTATATGCATGACCTAAGATGTTCCACTTAGTAATTAGACAGATACAGTTATCACAAGAATAATTACTTTCTATAGCATGAGGCCACGTGTAATTGCGAACAAATGTTGACTCGCCTACTCTTTGTGTGATTATGATTAATTATATGAAGGAAGAAAGTAAATAAAATTTAAGTACGAACTGTAATTGGCATTTCGTTGCTAACTATAATATTGTTACTTGTTAGTTAGGACTTCTATGGGACTGTTATAATGGGATGGTTATAATTATCAGGAAATGTACAAAGACTAAAGTACTAAAATCGCTTTATGCTGTACATATTTTTAAGAATACGTTTGGCGAAAAAAAAGATAAATTTTGATACAGGGCCCGTCTAAGGCAAGCTACTACCCCCCTCGACATCTAGCGGGAGTAATAGATTTGGACGTTAATAAACTGACAATGATGATGGGCTTTTCGGCTTATATGAAGGTACCTAATAAGTAGGTGGTTAATAGTCTGACCGCTACCGCTGTACCGCGCCTTGGGTATGCAAGTCAAGTCAAGTCAAAATATATTTATTCAATAAACTCATTCAATAAGTACTTTGAATCGTCCGAATCTTTTTTAACCTACCACCCATTCAGGACATAATTTTTTAACTGTGGCAAAGAATGGGCGCAAGAAACCAGAGCGCACAAAAGCAACGACATTTACAAACAAAAAAAAAAGAATATGTCGTTACCAGGTCAATACAAAATATGAATTTAAAAAATAATAAATGTTGCAATACAAAACTACAATACAAAATAGTATTAATTAAATAAAGACAATTAGAAACAGCTGTTGGAGTGCTTGGAGCATTTCAGATCCAAGCTGTTTTGTCTTCTGTGTAATCTGACACTTTATAATAAGCTTTTTTATAAAGCTTTTCTTTGATTTTGATTTTAAATTTATTAAGATCTAATTTCTGAATATCATTTGGTACTTTGTTGTAAATCTTACACACAGACCCTTAAAAGAATTATTTATTTTATGGAGCCTAGTATAAGGTACTGCTAATTTGTTCTTACTTCTAGTGTTTACATTGTGAATATCACTGTTTTTTAAAAACATTTCAGTATTTTTATGAACATAAATCAAATTTTCATAAATGTATTGTGATGCAACTGTCATTATATTTATGTTCTTAAATCTCTCTCTGAGAGAGTCGCCAGCCTTTAGGTTATATATTGCTCGAATAGCCCTCTTCTGAAGCACAAAGATAGTTTGAATGTCGGCAGCATTTCCCCACAGTAAAATGCCGTACGACATTACACTATGAAAGTAACTGAAATAAACTAATCTAGATGTATCAACGTCAGTTAACTGACGGATCTTCATTACTGCATAAGCTGCAGAGCTAAGTCTATTCGACAATTTAGCTATATGTGGGCCCCACTGAAGCTTGGCATCTAACGTGATGCCTAGAAACACAGTGGTGTCCACAGGATTCACATTCTTATCTTTAATTTGTACACTAGTTGTTACTTGCTTGCGAGCGGCGAGGCGGGGGGGCGAAACAGTTGCTCCATTTTGTCATTCTGCTGTCATCGCTCACGGCGGCAACTAGTGTGTCAGACGCACATGAGATAAAATATCTAAAAATGGGTCGTGCATTATCTCAAGATAATCAAGACTGTCATTTTTAAAGTGGCCGAATATTTTAAGAAAAGAAAAGCAAACAAAGAAAGTTTGATATTATATATTTCCAAGAATTGAAGATATATTTCATTTATATTGGTTCTTTAATTGTACTTATCTAAAAATCATACTGGACAAAAACGGATTGGATGTAATTATACTCGTAAATATAAAGCTTCAATAAACTGTGCTTCGATATCGTAAGATCTGTCTGACACTACGAATCTCAAATGAGTTCATGCTCTTTACTTTCCACTCCCCCACCACCCGCGCATACCTAAGGCGCGGTACAGCGGTTGCGGTCCGGTACAGCGGTTGCGGTCAGGCTTATAGTGAGGCTCATGAAAATGATTTCTTATTAGACTGACTAAAGGACATTGGCGAACTCCCATACAAACTTTTGTCAACTCTTTTTTTAAGTGTCTATAAATGAAAAAAATATGTTGGTATAGAGTTTATAATCCTGAACAACATGGTCTTGGTTTTACTTCTCTAGTAAGTCTACAATTAAAGATATTCCAATTCGAAGTTTTGGAGGTTATGTCTATCATAATTGGATAAAACAATTACTTACTTACCTAGTTGTGTTATCCTTTCAAGGATTGGCCAGCACAAGCAACAGACCGCGAAAAGTGGAAAGAGGGGAGGGTGGGCCTTTCCCAGTGGAAAAATATAGGCTTATAATAATAACAATGTGATTTTAACTAACTAATGACTAGGCAGTATGGTCTCTGACCTGGCCTGAGCCTGTTCCTTCAAGGAACAAATTATAAAAAAATACGTTTTACAAATTAAAAATTAAAACGTGGACTTCTTGGCGGGAAAGTAAACCGTCATGTCTGCAGTTTTGTTTTATTTTATATAATTTGTGTTTTGTCTAATATTAATGTGAACTAATGGTGGATTATTTACTGTTAAGTGTTCGTGAACTTGCATGAGTGTTGGCAAATAAAACAAAACAGTGCAACATCAGTTTTCTAATCCTCTCAAGAAGTCCGTGTGAGATCTCAATAAAGTCCTACAGCTTTATTGAGCCTCAACAGTCTTAAGGGGTTTGAGGGAATATCATTTACCATTAAACGTTAATTATCACTCATTATCATCTACTTTATTGAGACTTTATGCAAAGAAAATATTCACTATTATAAAAAAGGCTAAATGTGCTGACCGCACGAAGCCATTATTTAAGAGAAAAAAAAATAAAAAACGTCGTCATTGCCCTCAACAGAACAGCACTAACTAGTAATTTACGTGTCTTTTAAACTTGTTTTTATTTCGAGACTTAGACAGGTTTTTCCTATGGTTTTAAAAATCTTACGAATTTATTTCATCCGTAGTTGTAATAGTGAAATTTAGAGACGCTAAAGAATTCATTCATCAATGATTTCGCCATTGCCCTTTTAGTTGTTAGGTTGTTATTTTTTTTCTCTTTTATTTGTAATTGTTAAAACTTGAGAATGCAATGTACGCACGCCTTAACGTTAATAAACTGTTATTCCGTATGATTTGTTTTTTTTGTATTGTTTAAATTTATTATGTGGCTGTACCATTTATAAATAAAATAATGAATAAAAGACTCTTTGTTCACTGTTATTTCTATAATCGGGAAATAGATTATAGCCTGAGTGTAGCGGTAAAATGTTTATTGACTGATGATGACTGTCTTGTTTCCAGGGTGGTGGAAATGCACGAGCGAGAGAAAGCATCCTCAGTGATCGCCACAATGCTGAGCGTAGGCCTCACCGTCGGTGCAGCAGTCGGCATGCTGCTTGTTCATATACTGTAAGATAATCACGACAGGAGATCGCAGAAACAACAAACCTATCGCCGTAGCAACAATGTGAACTAGATTGTTGTTCCGTCAGTTAGACATCGCTCCACTCGCTCGTTTCAACCGCCTCTTTGGTCTAGTGGCTGAGCAACGGTATTAGACCCAGAGGTCCCGGGTTCCATTCCCGGCGGGGGTTACATTTTTGTTTACTTGGTTTGATTGGCTTGTTAAGTCCGCCTGGCTAGCTACCACCATCTAATCTAAAAGTCTAGCGCCATTACAATACAATGTTAATAGCATTATTGTGTTTCGATAGATTATTCGGCCTTATCGTCACTTACCATCAGGAGAGACGAAAACCTTCTGCTTACCCGTAGGGTATGAACAAAAAAAATTGGTTGTCTGTAAAGTCGGTTTACGGACGATAATTTTACGTGCTAACGTCATAAAAAAACATAACGCATCGGCCAATGGAGTGGAAGAGAGATAGATGCGTCACAAGCCGAACGCTTAGGCCGATGGTGCCTCTCTATCGCTTGTTCCGCGCTCTCGCTTGCACGCTCGGCTCAGGCGGTACGTGACAATGAGCAGCCGGTACGCGACGTTCATCGATTTATAACTTTTTTTCACGTCAAAACATGTGTGTTAGCTGAACATGACACACACAACAGTGTTCACAGCATTGTTGTGTTCAGCTAGATAAGAGTTAAGATAGCTAATGCCGTAGCCATTAATGATTCCGGATAAGGCGAAGTGAAATACAACAAATCAAACGCAAAAACAACAATTATTTTTTTTGTATTCCGTGAGTTTAATTTAAGATAGCACAGAAGTAGGGTTAAAAATATATGTATTTTTTTATAAGATTATCCGGATGAAGTGCGCTTCCATATTCGACAGATTCGTGAAAATATAAAGTAATGCAAACGCCTCATTAAAATCAAGTCAATTATCGGTATTGGCATCTTATCTTAGCAGGGCGTGACGAGGTCTCCCTCTTGTAGTAGCACATCGAACCATTGGAATCTTTTGTTTAACGGGAAAAAATGAGTGTTGGCTTAATCACCATGCTTGCTTAAATGCAACCTGCATTTGTCTTAATAGTTAAACGTTGCATAATATTATATTATGGTGTTTAATTTATTTATCTATTGATATATAATTAGACAAAATGATGTTGTGTGTTTTGTTATTACAAATATTATCAATGTTATTTTATGCTATGTTCTTTAGATTAATAGTGTTGACTGTAAACTTATCTAAAATTTCAATAGAAAATATTAACATATATAAATTATCTATTTAACCAATTGACTACAAACATTTTCAAATTTAGACAGGTATACAGTATAACTACTGCTTCGCGGTAGAAATATATGCGTATATAGTAGATAGAGTTACATTCCAAAAGTAATAGATATCTGCCTTTTTGTGTTTTATTATATTAAGGTTAATTATATCAATAATGTTTATTTATTATGTATGTATGAATGACTGTATAACGTCATTAGCGTGGCGTGGTGGTAAATTTGAATGGTTGCAAGCGGGCCGCGCGAGCCAAAGTGAGCCAGTGCAGTGGGTGCCACGGCTCGCGAGCAGGAAGCCCGAGCCAAATGGCTCGCGAGCCGTGCTCGGCCGGTGTGGACGCGGCTATTTATGTGTACGTTTATGTGTATGTAGCATTGGATGTAAAGCTTTTCGCCAAACAAATGTAGAAATAAAAAAATGTGATAACTTTTATATTACCACATATCAAAAGCAGTCATTCATACCATCGTCATCTGCTCAAATCAGCATATTTTTGTTATACAGAATGTTTCGTATCAGGAATATAATGCCAATAAATAGTTCATCCTGCCTGTTAAGTGTCATCCTGCTTGTTAAGTGTTAAAAACTATGTTTTTATCATTGAGGTACAATATACTAGAGAAGACACCGCGAAGCAAGTTTGTGCGCAACTAAGGTGCAGCCGCAAGGTCCACAATCGCTTGAATCACGCGCAATCACTGAGGCGTTTGCAGCCCAAGTGCGGCCGGCAGGCCGCACTTGAACGGAATACATTAGTGGTGAGCGGTGTCTTCTCTATACGTAGTAATATAGCTCAATGGTTTTTATACCCAATTATAGAGTTGGATACATACCTACTAAGAATAGTTGTTCTCTGCAATTAATGGGATGGACCGTTGCGGGATTATTTAGGTACTTATTACCAAAAACACGTTGCGTGTGTATTTGTTGTAACTTTCAGACAACCTGTGGGTACTGATATACTGTATTAGTTTATTTATTATATTTATCTATAAAATTATCCAAATGATCTATATAAATTTCCTTGTTATGGATATATATTTGGACTGTGACCCTTTTCTATCTTGTTCTTCTACATCTTCTGATTTTGACTCGAGCTTCCAAAGTATAGATCACCCCCTAGTGAGTTACTAGATGATACTCTCTCGGATGTTCGCAAGAAGTTTAATGATGTTCATATTAATGCGCAAACTGCTCATTTTCCTAACATGCTTTCGTCATTTCACATTAAAAACTTACATGCTATCCTAATTTCAGAAACATTCCCTTGTCTTTCTTCTGTCTCTTACTCCTTACCTGGCTTCCAATTAATACGTAATGATCGTGTTAGTTCCTCACATGGAGGGGGGCTATATATCTTCGTTCTCTTATACCTTTTTCTATCCTAAGCCGTTCTCCACAGCCACTTCAATTCGACGGCGCAGGGCCTTACACGCTCTTGCGCTCCTGTATTCCACACTTTTTCTTCCAACATCCCTACCTTACCTTAAAGATTGCTTTTCCTTCCATTCCACAGCTTTGCATTGTACTTTGCGTTCCTCTTCCAACCTTTCCTTAAATTTTAATATTCCTCAACACACTACCGACTTCTTCTCCTATTCTTTCACTGTCCAGGCTGTTCGCTTGTGGAACTCAATTCCTGAGAGTATCAGAAAAGCTAACTCCTAGGTCTTTTGGCGATCAAGTTAGAAGTTATTTTCTTTCTTCTGATCCTAACTATAAGTATATTATTACTATATATATAGTATAGGAACTATAGTATATAAGTATATTATTCCGTATTTAGTCTATAATATATATCTATTTATTTTTTAATCCTTTCTTTCTTTAGATGCACCCACTCCCCCTATTATTCTTTAATATTCTCTCTTTTCACCCAAGGTTGCCTGGAAGAGACTGCTACTAACCAATAAGGCCGCCTAATTGTACTCTCTTATTAATAATTTGTCCTGATTTTGTAATTGTTTTTTCTTTTTGTGCAAATAAAGTGTATATTATTATTATTATATTAAATAATATATCTTAAGAAAAAATGTTTAAGTACAATATTTTATAATTAAAAAAAATATATTTACAATATAAAATATTAAAAAACTTAACCTAGTTTGCCGCCGGCAGCGGGGATAGACCCAAGCTATCGGTGGTTAGGGCTGCAGAGTGAGGAACCTCCTAACAATACGTGCCGTGTCAAGGAGTACTGCCTGTTGCATCTGACCCAACCTTTTAGCGAGAACCTCTCTAGGTATTGATCGAGGCTCTTAGCGAAAAGACTGTTTGCCGAAACGAATAATGGTTGAATCCACAACCCACATGGCGGTAACCTCGTGAGCCAAGTCAAGGTACTTACCTAGCTTGTCCTTCTCGGCTTTCACGAGGTTCTCATCATGTGGTATGGTGATATCAACCAATATTTCCCGGCGCTAAGATCGGTCGACCACCACCATATCAGGCTTATTGGCGACAATAGTCCTGTCCGTGATGATAGAGCGATCCCAGTAGAGCGTTGCATGACCATTTTCGAGAACTGGCGCAGGTGCGTACTTATAGTACGGCATTATTATTATTATTATGTTCTATACGTACTAATAACTTGTAATTGCCTTTAAATGTTAAATATTCAAAACGTATTCTATTTAAATTATTGAAAGTTATATGTATAGTTTGCGTTACTTTTGTGTTGTAGAGTCGGTCAATCGCTTTCAGTGGAATACAATAAGGTTACTTGCAATTGCACAATGTATATGCACGTTATTTGAAATTGTAAAGATGTGTCATATAAATTAAAATAATGTTTGACAGGGTTTGACACAAACTAGTATTGGTATTCTAGGCGTACCTTTACCGTAAGTAATGTTAGTATATAAATTTTTCACGTTATGTGGCGACGGTTTGTGGATTCGGACATGTTCGTAAGCTTAAAATGTATTAAGAGGGTATACGCATTTCAGTTTCCCATGCCAACTTCAGAGTTCAATTTTTTTAAAACCAATCATCCAATTTTAATCCATACTTTGCATGGTGTGGCTCATCTTGGCATGGCCACCATCACCAACTCTAAATTTGACTTTATAGAAAGTATGTCGATAGTATGTCGAAGTATGTCGCCAAGTATCGGAGTTTGTCGGTCTACCATTCAAAAGTTATAAGGGGTCATTGGTAACCATGCCAGGATGAGCGCTCATCCAGGCATGGCCACCTGTATCTCAAAAACTACTGGTCATAGCAAAGATCTGATTTCACCAATAGTATGTCGAAAGTATCTCGAAGTATGTCGCCAAATATCAGAGTTTGTCGGTCCACCGTTCAAAAGTTATAAGGGGTCATTGGTGGCCATGCCAGGATGAGCGCTCATCCTGGCATGGCCACCTGTATCTCAAAAACTACTACTGGTCATAGCAAAGATCTCATTTCACCAATAGTATGTCGAAGTATGTTGCCAATATCAGAGTTTGTCGGTTTACCGTTCAAAAGTTATAAGGGGTCATTGGTGGCCATGCCAGGATGAGCGCTCATCCTGGCATGGCCACCTGTATCTCAAAAACTACTGGTCTGATTTTACCAATAGTATGTCGAGAGTATGTCGAAGTTTGTCGAAAAAACTCCAGAGTTTGTCGGTGCTTCTAGGAAAAGTTATATCAACTTATTTTTTCTATACAACAGCAAATAGTACAATCGCGTACACGAGCATTAAATAATTTTTATTCGGCTATTTAATGAACGCATAAAGTGTTGAACGAAGAACGGAACTTCGATGTGTATGTATGTTTATCAGATGCTTATAATCATGCAAAACATTAGTTCACCGAAAATAAAGCGGTACCTGATATAGCCTTGATTTTGGTGTCATAATTTAGACTTATATTTTACTAGCGGCCGCTCGCGGTTTCACCCGCGTGGTTCCCGTTCCCGTGGGAATATCGGGATAAAAGTATCCTATGTGTCAATCCAGGTTATAAACTATCTGTATGCCGAATTTCATCTAAATCCATTTAGTAGTTTTTACGTGAAAGAGTAACAAACATACACACTCACAAACTTTCGCCTTTATAATATTGGTGTGATATAATATTGGTGTGATGTGATCATTGCATTTCTTTATATGGGCTATTAGCGAATAGGCGCAATTTAGAACTGTACATTTTGTTATCTGTTTTATAGATTAAAAAGAAACCATTGTTTGTGATAGTTGAGTGGAGAGTTACGAACATAACAATAGGTTATTTAAAAAAGGTGATACTAATAAAAAAATATGTAAGTGTAATATGCTTTATTTGAAAATATCAATCAGATAGGTAACTATTAACTAAGGTATAGACGACCGCAGGTCAATTAACCCTTTACAAAATATCAAATCCATTAAATTTAAAAGTTTGGGGATGTTGACTTGCTGGCTTCGGAATCCTACCCGTTGTAACAGCGACAAAAAGGGTGCTTCAACTCACAGCAGATAGATAAGCTACCACCATCTTATGTAAATATGTCGCCATAACATCAATGTTTGTGTAGCATTGTTATATTCCGGCAGTTGTAGATAAGATACAAGAAACAGCCAGTTCCTCAGTAGTTGAGGATTCTGGGTGAAGGGCACTTCCATCTGTATGTATTATCAACTTATGTACATAAGTTGAATTCTCGAGGTTCAGTATTATTATGATTGATTGTAGACACTATTGTACATTTTGCGAAATTTCATGCGTGATTGATTATATTGGAACTGGTGCTAGATTATACTGAATCTACCTATTGTTAAGATTGAACTAAATGATAGTTAACTGTTATTTTATTAGTTTTCGACGTCAATAAGTAGGCACTTATTTCATTCGATATAAACCTGTGATGGTTTATATTAAATGAACTATTTGTCTATTATCCAAGCATCGGATTAGGTACCTACCTATCACTTATATACACATAATTAATAAAGAAGCGCTCTTTATATCAAGGAACCTTTCAGATTAAAATTATTGATTTACTTTTCAATAAACTTTATGCACGCGATTGTACAGCTACTATGGGAAAATTAAAAATTGATTTTTCTCTTTATAGGAGCACCGACAAACTCTGGAGTTTTTTGACATACTTCGACATACTCTCGACATACTATTGGTGAAATCAGATCTTCGCTACGACCAGTAGTTTTGAGATACAGGTGGCGATGCCAGGATGAGCGCTCATCCTGGCATGGCCACCAATGACCCCTTTTAATTTTTGAACGGTAGACCGACAAACTCTGATATTTGGCGACATACTTCGACATACTCTCGACATACTATTGGTGTAATCAGATCTTCGCTACGGCTTGTAGTTTTTGAGATATAAGGTGGCCATGCCAGGATGAGCCTCATCCTGGCATGGCCACCAATGACCCCTTATAACTTTGAACGGTAAACCGACAAACTCTGATATTTGGCGACATACTTCGATTCACTCTCGACATACTATTGGTGCAATCAGATCTTCGCTACGACCAGTAGTTCTTGAGATACAGGTGGCCATGCCAGGATGAGCGCTCATCCTGGCATGGACACCAATGACCCCTTATAACTTTTGAACGGTAGACCGACAAACTCTGATATTTAGCGACATACTTCCACAAACTATCGACATACTATTGGTGCAATCAGATCTTCGCTACGACTTGTAGTTTTTGAGATACAAGGTGGCCATGCCAGGATGAGCCTCATTCTGGCATGGCCACCAATGACCCCTTATAACTTTTGAACGGTAGACCGACAAACTCTGATATTTGGCGACATATTTCCACAGACTATCGACATACTTTCTATAAAGGCAGATTTAGAGTTGGTGATGGTGGCCATGCCAAGATGAGCCACACCTTTGCATGCTAAAAAAATACAGAGGTCTAAATAGTGTGTTGAAAACTTAGATTAAAACAAAAAGGGAAGATACGGCATGCTCCTACTTGTAGTCAATCAAAATATAGTCCTACTCAACTACATATGCAAACACTCACACACGCACACCTATAGAAGTGTAAATCGAGCGAGCGAGACAGAGCAGTAAGTTTCAACGTCAGCGCGAGGGAGTCAGCGAGTAGCGCGTTGACGTCTCGGTCGCTTCGCAACAGACGAGTACGTACGACCGATTCCGACGCCACTGCGGATTAGCGTCTTTCTCTTTTTATCACAGCAGAATGTCCGCAATAGTACGATGTAGCCTGTACGCTCGGCAAATTGCGACTGAAGTGAAATTGTGCCTTTAGGCCTAATTTTAGCGGCTTACTCACGAGACGCTAATGCCGTATCTTCCCTTTTTGTTTTAATCTAAGGTTGAAAATCATTTTTCAAAAACGTTAATTTAGCTGAGTTATTGCGATTTTTATAGTAGACTCTAAATCGCAATAACTCAGCTAAAAACACGTTTTATTTTAAATATTTTCTACGAACTATTTTATATTTTACTTAAGCAAAATGGGCGCAAAAGTTAAAAAAAAAAAAATTGTATGGATAACCGAAATGCGTCAACCCTAAAGATATGCCTAAGATACCAATACCAGGGGGTTTACGTTAAAACGTAGTTTAACATTTTATTTATAATGCAATACGACAGTTTAAAAGTATATGTGTGATAGATCTCAGTAGTAGGTACTTACACGTAATGCAATTGATGTAAATAATACTGTCGTGTAAATGTGGATAATTAATGTTGAACATATTATTATGTTAGCATATAAGCATCTCGGGAATTTATGTTTTTGTGTAGCATTGTACCTGATTTTGTTTGATTACTTTTCATTTTGTTACCGGCGCCCCTCATACTGTTCACACAGGGAGGTCGGGTCATATACCCCACTGATCAAGGTCAATCCTGGTTGATGGGTCATTTATTTATACTCTATAATCTATACATATTAGCACTTAGCTCTTCGATCATATATTAAAACTAAATGCACAAATAACTCTTTCAAAACGTCTGAATAAAATAAAAACCTAGCGAGATGTTCAGATACTCATTTCGTTTATTAGTGTGCGAGCAATGACGACGAAGTGCTTCTTCAAGCGGTTTGGTAGATGACGTCTAATTCCCCGAATGTCTAGTGGCCATACATCCATTCTCCGGATGTCAAGTCGCCATACGTCTATTCCCTGAATGTCTAGTAGCCGCAAGTCTATTTTCTCCGGATGTCAAGTCGCCATACGTCCATTCCCTGAATGTCTAATCGCAAAGACTTACCGTCTTACTACAAAAAAGTTAAACATCTGTTGAGCACGTGTTTAAAAAAAACGTTACCACAAAACTGCGTTTTACGACTGCTTTGAGATAAACACGGCCTAAACATTGTCTAAATTTAGTTACGGGAGGATGCTAGTTTAAGTAGTGTCAAAAACTTCTTCTGTCATCGCAAACGCTACAAATTGATTAAAATTGTGATAACCTCAAAGTTTATGCACTTATGCACGTTAACGAACACATAACGGTTAATAATCCACCATTATTTCACATTAATGTTCAAAAAGACACAAATTTTAGAAAATAAATCAAAATTGCAGACATGACGCTTCACTTTCCCGTCAAGAAGTCTAGCTAGACAATAAATGCAATGCTGACCAGCTGTCACTGCTGCCTGAAAAAAGTTTTTATTCAAACTGAACTTGAATTTACTTCATCTTCGTGTTTTTACTTTTTTTTTCTAAATTACATAAATACTATCTAAATAATTAAGTTTTGTAAGTAATTATTATACTCAATACCACACGAGTTGCGTAAAATGAAAGTTGAAAGAATGACGGAACATACTAACAAATAACAACAACACAACTATTAGTTATGTTATCTGTGGGTTGAATGAACATTCTTGAGAATGATTATTTAGACATGGTTTACGAAGACATGAGTAAGATACCGTTTTGTGGTAACCTCAAGTTAGACAATTGTTGAACACGCGTTTTGTGTTTAGCTAGACGTGTGTTAAACAACTGTTTAACAGTTTTTTGTAGTAAGACAGAGTGTTTAGTTATTTTATTCATATATAAAATACGAATACAGTCAGCAGCAGAAATAGCTACGCAAAATAACATGTTCAAAATTATCTACACAAGCTTTATTCTCTTGAGAGTAGAATCGTGTAGAAGAAGAATCCTGTCCATCTTTTATTCCTACCTATCTGTGTGTGTCAGTGTATGGTGAAATAGGCGTTATTACTATTATCATCATCATCATCGGCCAATATCAGTCCACTGCTGGACGTCAGCCTCTCCCAATCATCAATGACACATTAATTCGTGGAAATAGACATTCGCGGATTTAGACATTCAGGTAATTAGACGTCTTCAACCAAACCGCTTCAAAAATTGCTATTCTGCGAAAAAACATATTATACCTACGTCAAATGTATATAATTTCAGAGGTGCTAATATTCCGCTGCGTTTAGGTTTTGTGTCTAATTTTTATATGTGGTCAAAGACTTAGCTGTATTTTTTATATTAGCAAAAATTTTGTATACTTTGTTCATCTTTTTGTGATATTATTTTTAATATTATTTACTTAAATTAAATGGATTTATACTAAGTTACTAGATAATTATGCAATACAGCGTTTGCATAACATGCTTACCATAATACCTTTGAAATTATACCTATCATAGATTTGATGTAAACAATTAGTTACTTATCATATATTATTTAAAAAAATAAGACAAAAATGTACTCAGTTAACGTTATAAATAAATATATATTTACAATTTATGTCAATAAAAAGTTTTACTTAAAAGCGGTTATTGTACATATGTCTTCTAAAACTAATAGCCTCAAAATACTTAGATCAAATAAAAGTGGAGGGTAAATGGGCACTTTTCTCTCAGCTGATTAGTGTTTAAAACAAAAAAGGTAAGAAATGTCATGGCAATCTCAAAATGGCCATGCGACGCACAATATTTCATAAATATTCGAGGGTTAAAACATCTGCCCTAATACAAATAAAACACAAAGTAGTATCATAAACCATTTAATAATATATATAAAAAACTATACAAAACATCATAAAATCTAACTAATTAACAACTAACCATACAATTAAATGGACCACATAATTCGTCTGATTAAACACCTAAGTACATTAGAAACAATTACCATGATCCCTGATTACATACCTAGTCTAAAGGCACGGCTTTGATGAAACTTGCAACATTCAATTATACTTATTTAATATTTTTTTTGAATAGTCGATGAAACTTATCATTGTCATGCCTTGTTTTAATCTAGAATGGACATAGGATATACATAAGGCAAGCCGAGTAGGCAAGATACGTGGGGAAATAAGCAACGTTCAAAAACACTGTTAACTTATTCATTTTTAATCATATGTTATGGACAGCATTACTGAATTCATCAGATCTAGAAACTTAACGATACATGATTTTGTGATTTCGTCACTTTTAGGATCTTTGAGCATTTTTTTAGGTTTAAGCTTCTAGCAGTATACAGTTTATAGAAATATAGGGTTACTAATTATTAAGGCTAACATCTTATGATATTATTAAGCACCAATCATTTATTATTATAGTTTTCTTTGTTGGTCGAATATAACACATAAAACAGTAAATCTGGAATTTTTTAAATCATATTTTACATTTCCTTTCTAAATAAATCTTACACTTTTGGTATAAAAAAACAGTCAAATAGATTTAAATAAAAAAAGGAATTTGGAATGAATGCTAATATATAATAGTGTATTTAAAAATTTTAAAACACTTTTCTTTGTGTGTTCGTCTTGTTTATTAAACAAGCGAAAATTAAATATCGAATTTAAAAATAATTAGTAATGCTAATACATAAAATTTATGTTGCACAAATATGGTAAAAAAAAATGTCATTCATCAAAAGAGTAGCTTCTATACTTTTCAAGAACGTCATTATCAGATAATTAATGTTGATGAACGTTCACCACCTTATGAAAATAATAACACGATGTTTTGGCCGTTAATGTCATGTTTTTATAAAAGTTTAGGTAAAATACATTTATCATTTGGATATAAACTTAGTAAATAGATTATTCGAACATTTAACACCAACTATCACAATTAATTTAAAGGTAACTAACTAAGCCGCTTGGAGGAACTCTCAATCTTGACATATTTTAACACCATGTTTTTATTTGGATCTAATAATAGTTTTACGGTAATTTTTAGGTCAGTCAAAAACTATTCATTTTTATTAGACTATAAAAACTTCAAATAGGCCATCATCAGTCATTTATCCAAGTTGAATTGATCTCTTCAAACTTTAGCTATTTCATTATGCCAATATCTGTCAACTAATAGATCAATTTCAACAAAATATGTCAATATATTTATTTATTTTATGACAAATAGCTATAACCTTTTCCTCGAAACTGTTTTACGCACCAGTCGATAAAACAAACTATTAGTATACAAAATTTCAGAACTCTATATTTGTTCTGTTGAATTTACAAAAAAAAAACCAATCAAAATCTCTCCAATCGTCGACTGCAAACCGAAACGTAGGTACCTCCAAAGCGGCGTCCTACACCTAGAACCTGTGTTGTTCAATATGAGTCTTTATTGCTACCAGCATAGGGCTTATCTGGTGGACTTGAGTTTCCAGCGCAGAAACAGGAACGCGGAGACTCGCAGCAGCACGAAGATGAGGCACAGCGCCGCGATGTCCAGCGCGAAGTCAGCGTCGAGCATGTCCAGCTCTTCTAACGTGGTCTCGGGGTTCTTGAAGTGGCAGTATGTCTGGAATATAGGATTTTAATTTAGTTCGGGATGTTTAACCCTATTCATTGTAGATAGAGTAAAATATCATTAGGTTACCCAAAACTCTTTAAAAAATCGTAGGGCCAAACTAGTTGTTTCAGTTTATAATTATTTATTTCTTTAAGTACCTATTTAAGTGAGCATATTATAATATATTAAAAAAAAATAATCTAAAGCCAAAAACAGCTGCTAGAGAACGCCATGTGGTGTTAAGTTCGCCTTTAAGTTAATCAGTCAACCGGTAAGGATGTGAGAGACTAGAAGTAAGGATCAAAACATAAAGGAGATTGACCATTTTTGTATGGACGTTGGACCAAGAGTGCTGCCCAACATTGAATCATAGTGCATAATGTTCCTTAGACCAATACTAGTACGTAACCCAAAGCGCTTCAGAATCTATCCGAGGAGTATTGAGAAAAAAAAATTTTTGTATAGGTTTTACATTAACGAAAAATAATAACAAACGCCTTATTTTTAAAATAAAAGACGGTATGTATTATAAACAATGGATTTCATTAATAGAACAACACTTAGTTAAGGTTAGTCATTCAATCAATCAATCATATAAAGCCATAAGACAAGTTTTTAGGTACACTATAACCACGTGGATGTTTTTTTTATACCTCGTTGTGTAAGGAAAGAAATAAAAGTATTCCCATGCTTGGGCAGCATTTGATCCAAAATGGTCAATCTCCTTTACAATTATAAACAATTAACATTCCTAAAACTATTTTATGAGACTCACATTATTTTTAACGACACTCCAAATTGAACCTAAACACCTAACAAATAAAGAGTGACAATTAGGTACCTAATTGTGATTGTAATCAGGTGATGATAACTTTTTGTTAAAGTTACTCGCGTCCGTAGGTTTACCCTTGAGACCCTACACGTGACCCCTGGGTGGTGCTAAATGAGTGACAATGACTGAGTGGTAGAGCCACGCTGCGTTGCAGCACGCATTGGGCCGGCTCGCCCGGCGTAATACCACCCTCTCACGAATATTCGGCGTGAAATAATGGCACTTGGTGCTGTTGTGTTTCGTCCGGCCAGTGAGAGTTCCGGAGGCTCCTTCGCCTCCCACCCCTCCTCACAATTCCTATTCCTTCCCCTAACCCTATTCTTTTCTTAAAGGTCGGCAACGCATCTGCGACTCCTCTGGTTTTGCGGGTGTCCATGGGCGGCGGTGATTGCTTTCCATCAGGTGACCCGCCTGCTCGTTTGCCTCCTTCTCATATAAAAAAAAAAAAAAAATGACGCTGTAGCTTGAGGCGTCCGTATGTACTACGAGTAGGAGAGGTGAGTTATCCAGCGTTGAGGACACAAACATTTTTTTGTAAAGACACTCCAAATCAAACCTATACACCTAAGAAATAAGGGTGACAATTACCTGATGGCACTGCAGCTTACTTGGGCTGCTGTTAACAGGTACTTGAAGATGGCGTTGAACGACACGAATAATTGTTGTAACGACACTTCAAATTGAACTTAAACACCTACCAAATAAGGTTGACAATTACCTGATGACACTGCAGCTTGGGGCGTCCAAACGAGTACGTAGCGAGCGCGGTGCCCTCAAACCCGTATCGGATGTACGAGAGGTATGTAATCCAGCGCAGGTACTTGGGGATGGCGTTGAACGACACGAAGAAGCCGCTGAACAGCAGGAACGGCACCGACATCACCGGCGCTAGGAACACGCCGTTCTGGGGACCGCGTGTCATAAATAAATAAATTATACATACATACATACATATAATCACGACTATTCAACCCACCAACCCGCATTGGGCCAGCGTGGTGGGTTATGGCCCAATATCTCCACGTGCTATTGTCCACGTTGGAGGCCTGTGCCCAGCAGTGGGACGTTAATAGGCTGATGATGAATCACGACTATTATCACAGAATAACTAACAGAAGGTTCACTCTCTATAGACTTTCACGCGAAATTGAAACTTATCGTGTGACCTGAGCGTTCATGTTCCGTTAAGCAACGCTGACTCGATATTGATTTGACGTCAGGAGCGCGCGCTAGCGTAGGGTTTCCACTCATGGATATGTTTAAGAACGATTACGGTGTTGGGTGCTATGACTCGCGGCAACCTTTACTGCCATACGCCTGCGGCCTGTCTGGGAGGCGCGCCAAACGAACCTACCCAAACTGCGGAGTGACACCCCCCTTGTATTATCCCCGAAGGGTTAGTCAGAAACGAGGCAATGAGGACAGCAAAAGCAGTCCTCTGCCAAAGTCCACTTTTCACCAAAGAGCGACTGCACATGTGCTCAGCGTGACGGGTGGTGAGTCCATCGCCGCTCTATGCTGATGGTTTTATGTGCAGTCTTAAGTCCGTTAGTCTCCTTGTACGATACCCAAAGAAAGAGAGGGGGTGGTAGTATTCTTTCACAGCTGACTCGCCGTTAAAATACTACATTTTTGTACTTTTATATAGGGTCTTCCAATAGGCACTCCGAACTTTGACAGACATCTTGTTGAAGTTACAGCTGTCAAATTGGTTGTCATTTATTCATTCTGTTTTGCCAAATCATCATGGATAGCTATAGCATTCAACAACTCGTGCAAATGATAAAATTGTTTTATCAAAATGAGTGTTCTGTTCGGGCAACGCACCGCGCGCTTCGCCCATTTTACGGTCGCCATAATCGTCCTACCGAGAGGACTATTCGTCGTGTGGTGGATAAATTTGAGTCCACTGGTTCGGTAAATGATCGACCAACACCCGTACGTACGTCAACGAAACGCAAGGTCTGCCGAAAACATCGCCGCTGTCCGTGAGAGTGTGCAGGAGAATCCGAGGCAGTCCGCGAAATCGCCTGCCTCGGATTCTCGTTGCCCGAACAGAACACTCATTTTGATAAGACAATTTTATCATTTGCACGTGTTGTTGAATGCTATAGCTATCCATGATGATTTGGTAAAACAGAATGAATAAATGAAAACCAATTTGACAGATGTAGCTTCAACAAGATGGCCGCTACCAACTGTCAAAGATCGGACGTGCCTATTGGAAGACCCTTTAAATATTTTTTTCTTTTTTGTAGGTAAGTATATAAAGAAATAAACTAATTTATTATTATGATTATTGTACATTTATCCTAATAAAGTAGTGAGCTACTACTGACCTGCACATTCATAGCGGCCCCCACCACCAGCCCCACGCTCTGCGCCACGAAGGAGATGAGCAAGCACGACGACAGGAACATCGCGAACCGGCCCCACACCGGCGGCTGCGACGTCAGCAGGTACACTATCACCACGTAGATCACGCAGAAGATCGCCTGGGGGGGAAATACATCACTTAAGGTACAGACAGACAGGTACAGGTAGACATGCTCATTACTAGCACGAAAGCATGCCATTATTGAGCAATTGCTTCTTAGTAGTATGTGTGTCAAAGCGTTGCTAGTAATTAGCACGCTTAGTACGAGCATGCTCAAAAATCTAACGACGGTCGATTTTCACGCATGCTACCTGCTGCGCGGGTGGAAGGGGGCCTGCTTTGAGCGCTATGCTAGTATCGATCTTGCAGCAGGCAAAGAAAATAAACAATCTTTTTTTTTTTTTTTTATAGCAGAAGGAGGCAAACGAGCAAGCGGGTCACCTGATGGAAAGTAATCACCGCCGCCCATGGACACCCGCAAAACCAGAGGAATCGCAGGCGCGTTGCCGGCCTTTAAGGAAGGAATAGGCTCGTTTCTTGAAGATCCCTAAGTCGTAACGGTCCGGAAATACCGCCGCCGAGAGCTGGTTCCACAACACTGTAGTTCGAGGCAAGAAATTTCTTGAAAAACGCACAGTAGTAGACCGCCATCCATCAAGGTGATGTGGATGGAATGACAGTCGATTGCGTGTAGTGCGGTGAAGGAAATTAGCGGCAGGGATCAAGCCGAACAATTCCTCAGAACACTCCCCATGATATATACGGTACAATATACAGAGAGACGCAACGTCTCTCCGAAGAGCCAGTGGATCGAGCCGACCTGAAATAACCACGTCGCCGACAATTCGAGCAGCTCTGCGTTGAATGCGGTCAAATGGAAGGAATTGGTATTGGGGTGCTCCAGCCCAGAGATGGGAGCAGTATTCCATATGCGGCCTGACCTGTGCTTTATACAGTTGTAAACGGTGGGCCGGCGTGAAATACTGACCCGCTCTATTGAGCACACCCAGCTTTTTCGAAGCTAATTTAGCTTTACCTTCCAAATGACCACGAAACTGAACGTCACTCGAAATATCGACGCCAAGGATTCCAATAATCGGATTGGTATCAAGGGGAGCTCCCTCAAAGTTCAGAGGTACGACGAAGGGATGTTTTTTCGCGGTAAATGCGCAAACTTGTGTTTTGGAGGGGTTAAAGCGGACTAGGTTATGTCGGCCCCAATCCGAGACATGACTTAACATGTTCTCGGTGTCAGTCACAAGTTTATTCCGGCTCTCGATGACGCTTTCCAGAGAAATATTAGCTCGCCCGGTGTAGAGCGTATCCCCAGTACTGTCATCCGCATAGCAATGAATGCTGTTGTTATGCAGCATGTCATTGATATGCAGAAGAAACAAAGTAGGGGACAACACACACCCCTGCGGGACTCCAGCATTCACGGGCTTCATGTCGGAGCACGAACCGTCGACTGCGACTCTGATGCTACGCCCAGTAAGAAAGCTGGCAACCCATGAACACAATTTCTCAGGAAGCCCGTATGATGGAAGTTTAGAGAAAAGAGCCCTGTGCCAAACCCTGTCAAAAGCTTTCGCTACGTCCAAGCTAACTGCCAGTGCCTCCCCTTTACTCTCGACTGCCTCCGCCCATCGGTGAGTAAGGTACACTAAAAGATCACCAGCCGATCGACCGCGACGAAAACCATACTGGCGATCACTTAGTAGCTGGTTCTCTTCTAGGTACCTTAAGAGCTGGCGGTTTATAATGGACTCCATTACTTTGGAGAGTAAAGAGGTAATAGCTATTGGCCTGTAGTTAGACGGATCTGAGCGATCGCCTTTTTTTGGAATCGGGTGGACAAGGGCTGTCTTCCAAGAGCTCGGGACGACGCCAGTGGTGTAAGAGAGCTGGAAAAGGCGCGTTAGAACTAGTGCCAATTCAGGAGCACACGTCCGAAGCACAATGGGTGGAACTGCATCAGGCCCACTCGCCTTATGGATATCAAGGGAAAAAAGAGCCTTACGAACTGACCTTTGCAGGAACTGAACGTTTGGCATTGTACAAGCGCAATGCGGTATGGTTGGTGGAGAGTTTTCCCCATCGTCCAAGGTCGAGTTTGATGCGAAAAGAGAGCCCAAGAGATCGGCTTTCTCCTTTGCAGTATAGGCCAGGCAGTCATCGGTCTTGTGCAATGGTGGTAGGGACGGCTGACAAAAATTCCCTAAGATAGCTTTGGCGAGAGACCAGAACGCACGCGTCCCCGAAGGAAGACGCACTAGCCTCTCGCCAATTCTACCTATGAATGATGACTTCGCCTTGGCAATGTCCTTCTTAAAGGATCTGGCGGCAAAGTTGTACTTCTTTCTGAGCGCACTGGTGTTTGGATCCTTTGATGACACCGCATTAGCCCAGGCTTGGTAATGCTGTCGCTTTTGGCGAGACGCCATTTTGCAGCAACGACCAAACCATGGTTGGGACTTGCCGCCAATGGGAACCACAGAGTTTGGAATGAAAAGTTCCATTCCCTGCAGTATCACATCAACGACAGAGTCAGCGGCGACATCAGGATCATCCAGCGAGAAGCAAACTCGCCACCACGGGTAGGACGCAAAGAAGCTTCGCATCCCATCCCAGTCCGCCGACCTATAATGCCAGACTCGACGGCTAGCCGCTGGTTGCGGTTTTGAAGTTTCTGTGAGAGGCACAGTGCTGCGAATCAGACAGTGGTCTGATGAGCCTAGTGGTGCATCAACAGAAACTTGATAGCCGTCTGGGTGCGAGGTCAGCAGAAGGTCCAATAAAGAAGGTGCATGGCCCTCCACATCTGGAACCCGTGTTGGCTCGGTTACCAATTGGGACAGACTGTAGGCCAAAGCGAAGTCATGAACGGCTCTACCCGCGTGGTCAGTTGTGCGTGAACCAAGCCATTCGACGTGGTGGGCATTGAAGTCTCCCAATACCACAATCTCGGCCGAGGGGATCCGTTGGAGAAGGGAGTCTGTCGCTGTTTGGACGGTCTCGATGAGTTGGTCAGTTCCGATGTTACCGCTGTGGGACCTATACAGGCACGCGTAGACGCGAGGATGACGTCCGCAGTCGACGTGCAGCCATAAGATGGAGAGGTCCCTATCTTCAAGATTGCCAAGGCGACGAACGCACATATCCTCCCTGACATAGGCACAAACACCGGCTCGTGGCACAAATGCATGTTCCAGGTTGTATCCCGGGTAGCGCAAGTACGAGATGTCAGGAGGGGGGGATATCTGCGTCTCGGTGAGGAAGAGCAAGGCCGGTTTCGCCGTCTCGAGGTGGTAATGGACGGCGCTCAAGTTAGAGTGGATTCCCCTGATATTGCAGAAGTCCACGCGAAGCGTAGGAGGGGGTGCCAATTGTCCCGCCTTTCTCCTGCCTGCAGCATGCCCTGGCACGAACGAACTTTTGCCCTCCCCAGAATACGTAGGGCAGCCTGAGCGAGAACGCTTAGGGGGGGATTCTCAATGTATCTCATTCAAAGGCATGGTTAAAATGAGTATGCTTTTCGCAAGCAAATGTATACAGTTAAAGAGAACGCTTGTATTGTAATAAGCATACTTATTTAGTAGCACGTCTATCAGTACCTTAATACTACATAGTGACGGCATATGTTATAACTTGTACATAAGTATTATTTAGCTCAGATTAAATTGAAACATTATTTTTTTGTTATTTTCTATAACTTTTAGGATGCAGCCGGCGCCACAAGACTCAATAGAAATTCTATTAATTCAGCCCTGACAGTGCGCGGCCGCAGTTGAAAGGTTAAGGCTTTTTCGTTCTACTGCTAGGCAAAGACAGTGGCAACTGCGAGTTGTACTCTTCGCGCAATGAGATATGAGCGAGCTCGACAGCTCCGGTGACCTATTTGGAAAATAGGCAGAGAACTATAGTCGGTGCCAAATAAATGTGCATAAAAGGTCATTTACCCAACTTGTACCAAGAGATTTGAAAATATTATTAGGCCAGTTAATTATCACTATGGTATAGGTACTTATTTATTTTGTACGTATTAAAAGTCAAAAGGTACCTAAAGCACTTGTATAGATTAAAAAAAATGTTTGTGATATATGCCAAGTCTCCGGATCAAGGACGTCTCGTACCAAGACACGTTTGTTGACACAGAATTCTATCGCTACGGCTTATATTTCGGTTGAACGCTATCCTCTTTCGGCGTGCAGTGGTACAGGGGTAGCGATGACCTTTTATGCACGTTTATCGGGCACCGACCAATGATATTATATGTGTAGATACGTTGTCTGCCCTCCGTAATGACTAGAACAAACTCAGGTAATTGCCTGAGTTTCACTCAGTCGCACGTCAACACGATTTACACGATCGTTACCTTTATAAGTTATTGATTTGTTAATTAGTTAAAATGCCTTCCTATGTTTCCAAAAATTGATAAAATTATACTGCAACCGTAAGAGACAATAAAAATGTCTTATTTCATTCGTAAGTATTGTAAATATAAATTTAAAATACAAATTTTCATTTAGTGATGACATTTGCCATGTTGCCAATCCGATACGCATGAGTGAGGAGCGTATACTATGTTTTCTGTAAGAGTGAAAGAGAAAAACAATGGCGGCCGAGATAGCGCATAAATTCAATGAGCTCATCGGTCAACTACCAAAAGTCAAAATATTGTCTATCTCTTTTTAACAATAGGCTAATGATATGATTATCTATTTCGACGTGTATTACGTCATAGAAAAAATTTCGCCATTTAAAAATGCAATTCATTCACGTACTTATAACTAGTCTATTTATAAAAGGTCATTGGCACCGACTATATACGTTATCACGGGGCCACTCTGCTGAGACGCTAGTGTCCAGAATGCGCTTCGGCGGGTTCTGATTCAGCATCAAGACCTAACGCAGATAGTCTCCTGCGCGAATTTAGTATAACCGGCGCAGGGACGTTACTTGCATAACCTGACGGTTGGTCTTGAGTGCCCGTACGAAATAGTAATGTAAGGACGAAGACAAATTGCTAGATAGAGGCCTCCCTGAACCCATCTACTTCTCTTGACGGCGGCTTTCTAAAAGCAAGTGCAGAGATAATAATAAAAATAGAGATAATCCCTTCAACGAGTCCTGTCAATATTTTGGATCCCATAATTTTAACTGCATTCCCTGGATAAAAGGTCAAGAACTTATGAAAAAAAATCAAAATATTAATGAAAAAGATCAACATATTGTGTTTAACATTCAGTGCTTTTTAATATCTATCTCACCTGGAATGGTATATCGGACACAGTAATGGCGAGGTAGTAGGAGCGCAGCGAATACCAGCGATTGAAGTGCTCTTTCACCAGTACCGGCATCTCGAGTGGAACTGAAATAAAGCAGACATAAATATCAGAAAAATCCTCAAAACATTATAATATTACTTACATACATACGCTAAGGACTATTAACCCGAAAGGGTTAGTGAGAGACTAGGCAATGAGGGCAGCAAACGCAATGCACTGCCAGTCCTCGTCACTAAATAACATGCACATTGTGCTCAGGATGATAGGTGGCGAGTCCATCGCCGGTTTATGCTGCAGGATGTATGTGCAGTCTTTAGTCCGTTAGTCGCCTTTTGCGACACCCAAGGGGAGAGGGGGTGGTAGTATTATTTTATGAGCCGCTATGCGAGACTGCTTAAAAATCCTACTAATATTATAAACGCGAAAGTTAGTAAGTATGGATGGATGTTTGTTACTTTCCCGTAAATACTACTGAGGGTGGATTCGACCAAGCTGGAATAAGGTCTTATACCTAGATTAAATGCCGAATTTGTATGGACTAATCTCGGAGTAAGTCTTAATCCAGTTTGGTTGAATCCACCCTAAATGGATTTAGATGAAATTCGGCATACAGATAGTTTATAACCTGGATTAACACATAGGATACTTTTTATCCCGATATTCCTACGGCAACGGGAACCACGCGGGTGAAACCGCGAGCGGCCGCTAGTAAATAAATAAAACCAATCTCCACTCACAGCTGAGGATCGTGATGGTCATCGAGGTATACATGAGGAACAGCATGTTGAAGAACAGGAAGCCGAGGTTGGAGAGCACCTTGGAGCCGTCGTCGCCGATGTCGTAGTACAGCGCGCCGATCAGGAACCCCACCAGGATGTGCGCGAACAGCCGCAGGTACATCAGCGTCTGGGGGACGGCAGAATCATAGGGCATGTTCAGTTTCAAGGTTCTTTATTTCTCAAAAATGAGAATAGAATTAAACAATGATGTTACACGAACGGTGCCTGTACCGTTCGCGCCGTCGTATTTCCTCACTTCACTATTGTTTATTTATTTCATTAATTCACTTCGCAAACAATATATTGAGCAAGTTTTGCTGACTTTAAACATTCAACGCTTTTTAATGATATAGGTAGTTTATTAAAGTTGGAGAAAGCTATCGTAATATTAAATAATTTTACAACCTAAAGGTATCTTTATTATTGAATTTTTTGCATTCACAATGCTATATAGGTAGATATAGGATAAAATCTTTACTAGAAAAAAACAAGCTTTTTTTTATTTCTTTCGACTGTGAGGGTAGACTTCACAGTGACCTAATACCGCTGGCTTGCAGCGTAAATCACAAACTACTAAAAAATCAACGAGACTTTTGGGGTCTCGGTAGCTTAGCGGCTAGAGCAGTGGACCGGCAATCCAAAAGTCATACTTTTCTGAGACTGGTTGATTTTTTTTCTAGTAAACATTTTAACCTAAAGCTAATGAAAGTCAGGTACTCTCAACAGCACTTCTTGCTATAAAAACTGCCAAAACCCGTCCTCTTCAGCACCACCCAAAACCCTTAAACTTAAGACATGGCATCAGAGACAATTTTGAACTCTAATACAATAGACTTAGAGTTAATATTTACCTAGTCGCTCCTGCTGCTGTCTCTAACCACACCTGCTTCGACTCCGATGTAGCGTCACAGACAATTTGATCCCTAAGCCGTCCAGTTAGTTGATGTTCAATCAGTCCCTCCTGCTGAAAAGCAATGTCCTCTTCAGCAGCACCCAGAACTGCTCAATGTTGGACTCTTAAGGCAGTCCAGTTACCGTAGACGTTGAACCATAGCGGTACAGATAATTTGATTTTGTCATGTTAAACTTGATATTTACCCAGTCACTCCTGCTGCTGTCTCTAACCGCATCATCTGATGTAGCAAGTGTAATACGACACTGATGTGGAGTCTCAGACAATTTTGAACTCTAAATCAGACCAGTTACAGTTGATATTTACCCAGTTACTCCTGCTGCTGTCTCTAACTATATCTGCTACGACACAGATGTAGCGTCACACACAATTTGAGCCCTAAGTCGTCCAGTTAAAGTTGCTATTTACCCAGTCCCTCCTGCTGAAGAGCAGCGTTCTCTTGAGCACCACCCAGAACTGCTTGAACTCCGACGTGGCGTACCGCCTGGGGGACGCCTCGTCGCCGAGCAGCGCCACCTCCGCGTTGTCTTGCTTCTCTGTGTCTATTTGTACCACGAGGGGTTCACCTGTGAATTTACATACGAACTGTTAGTCGAAATAGAAGACCTGCGTGGTAGAGTGGTAAGCGCGCCGGGTCTGGCGTCGCGCCATCTCTGAGGTCCCGGGCTCAATTTCCGGTCGGGTCAATTTAGAGAAGGGCTGTTTTTCTAAATTGATTTCGGGTCTGGGTGTTTTTTTTCTATCTTTATGTATATTTATCCGTTATCTTACTATATTAACAATTTTCATAAGAATACTTGGGCTATATAATTGGTGTGAGCGTAAACCAATTTTTTTTTATTTTAATTTAAATTAGATCATTCTATTATCTATCACATCCCTAATGTCACCGTAGCCCAGCACTACTTGCCGAAGTTTGACAGTTGAGCTACCGCGCTTTTGGTAGTTGCTTACCTAAACTTATTGTAATTTTAATTTAAGGTTAGTGTGATGAATTAAGTGAGTTAATACGAATACAATAGATGTATGTTTATATCGACTTCCCCCCCCCCCCACCCCCACCCACGTCGCGACAGCAGTCACCCCGCGACCACGGCCGGTGCAATTCGGTCGTCGTCGTGTGAAAAAGGTATGCGTAGGTTGTAAGTAGTTTTATATATGTTTGCATCAGATAACAAATAAACATATTACGTAGATAAACATCCAAGACCAACATACAACAATGATTAGCTTAAAACAACATTAGAACAGTATTTTTATACAGTTACAAACAATGTAACATTCTATCTGCTCATTACTTAGTTGAAAAGTCGAAGTGACTTGAATATGTAAAACACTGACCTTCGTCAGTGTTTTTATTAAAATAGTTTTAGAACACGAAACAATGTTTAGGAAATAACATTAGATACTAGTCGTTATTATTATGTTACTATGAGTGCTCCTCTAATAGTCGTCATACTCATATTAATGCATCATGATGGTATTACATAGGAATTAAGCAGTAGGTATTCAAGTTGTATATAAGCTGCATTTTAATTCTTATTTATACTAGAAGCGTTTGTATTATGTATGTAAAAATATATTGCGAGTGGGTTGGCTAAAAAATTTCAGTCCAGTATATGATTAATTAAATATTTAAAAATATTTTTTTTAAACATTGCACTTGTTTGGATAATAAATAAATTACATAGGTACCAATCGAAAGCACAGATTAAAGAAGAGTTAACAGATACTTCTACTCAGTATAAAATTACCAATACCTACTGCTATAATAGCCTACTAATATTTAAACTAAAATAACCTACCGCGCGATCACACTGCAATCGCAAGGCTGCCTCTTCAGTAAAATTAAATTAACATAAATAACTAATTGTGTCTATTTTATTGGAAACTGTAAATATGTTCTGACTATAGGTGTTAGTTTAAAATTGAATCGTTTATAAAATATATGTTTTTATAAATTGGTGCTGACATTAATGTAAAAATAGCTTTAGTAAAAGCCCATGTCAATCATTAAATTTAAAAAATGTACAATCTTTAAACATTGTCCACCAGAACATCCAAGGAATGATGGGCAAAGATTTAGAGATTGAATTGTTCATGAACTGTAATAAAATTGATATTCTTTGCATAACAGAACACTGGCTTAAATACCATCAGTTCATGTTCAATTTTAAGAATCATTTGGTAGGAAGTTCGTTCAGTCGAGGATCGAGTCCTTAATTATTATTAATAAAAAGTATAAATTAAAGGAACGCAAAGACATAGTGAGCCTCTCGGTTGAGAGAACAATAGAAATAGCTTGTGTGGAGTTGGAGCAGTTTGTTGTATTAAGTGTATACAGACCTCCTTCAGCGTCATATGATTTTTCGAAAAAGTTATGGATGAGGCATTACATTAAGTCCGCAATGTAGGTAAAACAATAATTGTTTGCGGTGATTTTAATATTAATTTGTTAGAAAATTCCACAATGTCAACTAAAATTAAAAACCTATTTCTATCATACAATTTAAATCATTTATTTTTGGAGCCGACAAGAATAACTGCCACTTCGGCCACCTGTATTGATAACATATATACAAGTGTAAAGCCACTGGCTAAGCAAATTATTAATAACCTGGACTCTGATCATTGTGGCCAAATGGTCAGCTTTCAACACCAGCGTAAGCAAGTGATGAAAAAGAATATCACTGTTGTGGCAAAAACTGCAGGTCGGCTGGAACGCTTTAAAAGCAATCTAGATACAAAATTAAATTATTTAGAATACAATAACAACCCTAATGTCTTTTATAATGATTTTTTTAACATTATATTGTTCAGAATTTAATAAAACTTTTGTTCCAAAAAAGATCTCGGTTGGTGGTACTGTAACTTTTAATGAATGGGCTACAATTGGTATTCACAAAAGTAGGAAACGCCTTTATGAACTTTATGGTGAACGCAACCATAATACCAGCGACGACTTCAAATTATTTGTTAAAAATTATTCAAAGTTATTCAAAAGAGTATGTCGATTAGCCAAGGCAAACTATCTGAGTTCTAAGATTAAGAATAGTAATGACAAAATAAAAATGACATAGAATATTATAAATAGTGAAACAGGAAAGGTCAAAAGTCGTAATAATGAGTACAATTTAAATTGTGATAATAAAACCTTCACCTCTGATGCTGATGTTGCTGCAGCATTTGAGAGGTTTTTTACTGACATTCCAGTTTCAACTACAAAAGCCTTGATTTCCTCCCCCACTGTAGCTGAATCTGTTTTGAAGGAGAATGTTATGATTGTGAAAGTAATTTTAGTTTTCAAAAAAATTGTGTTATAGATATAATAAAAACATTTTACACTCTCAATAAAAAGAAAACTGCTGATCTGTGGGGTGATTCCGTGGACGTCGCTAAATCTGTAATTATGACAATAGCTCCAGTTTTAGCTTGCATATTTAATGAATGCATTGACTGTGGTGTTTTTCCTGACCTCATGAAATATAGTAATTCCATTATTTAAATCAGGTAGCACTTCTGACCCCTCTAATTTTAGACCTATTTCTGTGCTACCCACATTTAGTAAATTTTTTGAAAAGTTGATGCTAGACCAAATGCAAATTCTTTTTTATAGAAATAAACTTTTACATTGTAAACAGTATAGTTTTACTAGAGGTCGCTCTACAACTAACGCCGGTGTTGAGCTTTTAATCCAAATATTTGATACCTGGGAGGAATCGCAGGATGCCCTAGGGGTATTTTGTGATTTATCCAAGGCTTTTGATTGAGTTTTACATGAAACTTTGGTCAGGAAGCTTAACCACTATGGAATTAGGGATGCTTCTTTGAGCTTCTAATCTCATACTTGAGTAACAGGATTCAAAAGGTCGACATTAACGGTAAAAGAGATCCGGGATCAGTGGTTAAAATGGGAGTTCCGCAGGGTTCAATAAATCTTTCCTACAATCACACCAATTATCTAGCCCAAGAGAATACTTGGTCCATTCTTGTTTTTGGTTTATATTAATGACTAACCTTATTTTGAAAAAGACAGTCATGAGATAGTATTATTTGCTGATGATACTTCACTTTTACTCAAAGTGAAACGACGACACCCAAATTACGACGATGTGAATAATGCGGTCTCAAAGATTGTTCACTGGTTTAGTGTTAATAACTTGCTATTAAACGAGGGAAAAACCAAATGTGTAAGATTTGTATTGCCTAATGTTAAGCAGGTAATAACTAGTGTACAAATCAAAGATAAGAATGTGATGTGTTTCTAGGCATCACGTTGGATGCCAAGCTTCAGTGGGGCCCACATATAGCTAAATTGTCCAATAGACTTAGCTCTGCGGCTTATGCAGTAATGAGAATTCGTCAGTTAACTGACGTTGATACAGCTATTGTACTCGCCACGGGCGAGACGTATTGTTATAAGTGTATTAAGATACGCCTAGCGCCATCTAGCGTTGTATCGCGAAGTTGGCGCGCGGCAGGTGAAACCGGACGCGCGCCCGCGTCAGTCTGTCTGCTGGCGAACGCGAGACGCCCAAAGATATACGCGCCCTGATATTGCCGTAGACTGCTTATATATAGTGACTCTGTGACCTTATTGACAGTGACCCTGGGATGATAGTGCCTGTGATCAGGTGAAGTGACTTTGTGCTGTGCCGTGACCATCACATCCCGCCCGTCAGCTCGTGTCCCGGTGCCAGCGACCTCGTAAAGCCTGCTCCCGGTAAGCTCCTTTCTACCTCCCGCCTAACCACGTCGTATGTTGGTGCCTCTCGCACCAACAGCTAGATTAGTTTATTTCAGTTACTTTCATAGTGTAATGTCGTAGCATTTTACTGTGGGAAAATGCTGCCGACATTCAAACTATCTTTGTGCTGCAGAAGAGGGCTATTCGAGCAATATATAACCTACAGGCTAGTGACTCTCTCAGAGAGAGATTTAAGGATATAAGTAAAATGACAGTTGCATCACAATACATTTAAGAAAATCTGATGTATGTTCGTAAAAATATTGAAATGTTTTCAAAAAACAGTGATATTCACAAATTAAACACTAGAAGTAAGAACAAATTAGCAGTACCTTATACGAGGCTCCATAAAATAAATAATTCTTTTAAGGGTCTGTGTGTACGATTATACAACAAATAGTAGAGGATCCGAGTATACAGCGACCTTCACCGAGCGGTTAATGGATGAAATGTATTTTATATCAAATTTAATGTGTTAAAATATATATTGCGAGTGGGTTGGCTGAAAAATTTCAGTCCAGTATATGATTAATTAAATATTTAAAAATATTTTTTTTTAAATATTGAACTTGTTTCGATAATAGATAAATTACATAGGTACCAATCGAAAGTATGAAGCCTATAGAATATGCAAACGTTAGGTTGACTATTTTTTCCTGTCATAACATTGGGTAGGCAGGTTTAAACAGGCAAGTCAATATTAGTAATATGCAACCGTCTGGTTTAATAAATAAAAGGAGAATGCCGGTTTTTGTATGGAAGCCTGTACCAAATGCTTTTGGATGAAACAACCATTTAAAGCTAGCTTATAGTTTAATATTACCATTGGCAATAAGCGTTTTTGTTTTCGAATCCGCAGTTCTGAGATTTTTCCTCATAACTATATTTTTAAAAAACCCGCCTAAAATATTGCAAAGATACCATTCACTATTTAAGGGGCATACGTTTCGATTTCCAGTTTAAATAAATAAAATAATAAACTATCAGCAACGCAATATAGCTAGGTACCTGCAAAAAGATAGATAACTTATCTAAATACGTACATATGTACATTTTCAAGAGATACCAAATAAATAACTCATAAAAGGAAGAAACTACCATATATTATGAGGCGGGTTTTAAAAAATATAGTACCTTTTGATAAAAAATCTCAGCATAGTTATGTAATCAGAAAACTTTTATGAGAGACTTCTGTATAATGTATACTGAGAGACTTCTGCACTACAGTGGTCATCTAGAGGGTATGTTACTGATCCCTACCTTTAGAAGTTATGTGGAAAACTACAGGTGTCTAGACATTAACAGAATAATATGAAGGATAATAATAATTAAATAAAATGCAAACGTCATGACAGTTGTTTAGGAGTGTTGCTATCTTGATTCAATATGTCTAAAATCAATATCGCCTATGAAATAATCGATTAATTAATAAATTGATCATTCAAAGTCTGAAATCAAGTTCAGCAGCCAAATCGATGTACCTCTTTCTATTCAAAATATCACACAGAACATAGATTTTTTTATTCACTATCATAATGCCTTCTAACGAATGCAAAATCATTTTAATCGTTTAACTGCCGTACTCAGAGACGTCAATTAAGTCTCTTGCTGTCACTTTCTTATGTATAGTGTTAAATAGAGAAGAAAGACATTTAATTGTCATTAAAACTTAATTGACGTCTCTGAGTACGGCAGTAAGCAATCGTGGTGCATTTCTCTTATCGATTTTTTGTTGCTTGGAAACGACTTTTTTTCTGCTGGCAATGAAAAAGCATCTATCTAATTCTTGACTACCGAAAATGCTTTCGGAAGTCAAAAACTTGGGCTATCGAACTTTTTTATTACATTTCGTAAACGTGGGTTTAATAATGATTCATATTTTGGTAATGGCAGTCTAAAAGTGTTAAAGTATTTATGGGAAATAAATTTTTTATAAGCAATTGGTACAGGTTCCGGCATTCTTCTTTATGTTTATATAAAGATAAGCTCATTACAAACACACACACACCAAACCAGTGCAATGTAAAAAAAAAAAATTTTTTTTATATTAAATTAATCATTAATGGTACTGGACTGAAATTTTTCAGCCAACCCACTCGCGATATATTATTTAACATATTAAATTTGATATAAAATACTTTTCATCCATTAACCTTCTCGGTGAAGGTCGTTCTATACTCGGATCTTAGACTAAAAGTACCAAATGATATTTAGAAATTAGATCTTGATAAATTTAAAATGAAAATCAAAGAAAAGCTTTATAAAAAAGCTTATTATAAAGTGTCAGATTATACAGAAGACAAAACAGCTTGAGTCTGAAATGCTCCAAGTACTCCAACAGCTATTTCTAATTGTCTATAAGTAATTAATTTATATAGAGCACCATATTTAATTAAACTATTTACAATCAAATTCATATTTTGTATTTTGTGACTTGGTAAAGACATATAATATTTACATATATATTTTTTGTAAATGTCGTTGCTTCTGTGCGCTGTGGTTTCTTGCGCCCGTTCTTTGCCACAGTTAAAAAATGATGTTCTGAATGGGTGGTAGTGTTACGTTGTAAATTCAGGGCCCTGTCTGCCTTTACTAATCTACAAAGAGGTTCGCAATAATTGAATAATACTTACCTGAAATAATTGTTTTTGAATGATCGGGTTTCCAAAAATAGTAATCTTTGGGGCTTGTTAGACTATAATCCATTTTTTCTTCACATTAAAGACATGGAGCCTTGGCTGACACATTACAAGACACACTTTTCTTACATTTTCAATTAATACACCTTTCTAAATCAGTTTTAGTAAGACTTAAACTTAAATCTAAAGAGATATACGTAATTTCGTGTTTACGTTTTGTATTTGACATAACACCATAGACAAAATGACAGCCACCGTAGCGACGCCTAGCGGTAGCGGGGCGAAGTGGCTGTCAGCTTTTAGTTTCACACAAAAGATTCAATTTTAAAAATAGCCGAAGCAGTTCCGGTAATAAATTACATAATGAATTGATGTGTATGGGATTTGCTTTGAGTAATTAAATTAAATTCAAGCACATCCGGAAATGGAACTATTTTTTCTATAAGGACTTTTATCTAGAACATTCAAATGGGAGAATTATTTTTATATGGATATTGTCTCTGCCCGTAGGGGTAGGAGAGGAAGCTAATACTCCCTAATATTTGGACAGGGTATTAACTCGAGTGGAATTGATTTCCAAATTTAAAAAAGGACGAAATTCGGATTGCTAAACGTTAACTTGTCTCTAGTTCATGTAGTTTTATTATTGACAGATTCTTTCAGTGTCAGAACGAGAGGTGAAAACGTCATATTTAACGTTTTGATAGTTTGAAGGAAAAATTCTCATGGAGCAACCCTGTCAATAATTTCCAAGATTCCGGGTATATTTGATAAGCTGGCCTTCGATTTGTAAGACTTCCGGCGAAAGGAAAGCTGCCGAGTTACGACGCCGAAATGATTTCATTCTCTGGCGTGAGTGGTGTGGTGATGTGTTGAGAATCAGTTTAAAGAGGTACGTGTGCTTGTGAATTGATATTAGGGAAGTAACAGGTTTGTTGTTGTGGAGCGTGTTGTAATCTACCGAAATTTAATTAATTGCAGGGATCCGTGCCACAACCGACCGGTCGTGACGCCGCTGGCAGCCACGCGTAAATATAGGATATCCCAGCACGTAAGTATCACAATGTCATTGTTCCTAAATGTTTTGCTTGAGCGCTGCTAACCAATTGACTGTCCTCTAGGAATGCAGACACTAGATTTTTCATGGTGTCCGAGTCATGCCTTGTCGCCAGGCGACGCAGGGCTCTTAGCCATGTGGCGGACGTGTCAGACCTCATTGCAAAATGGATATTGCATCATCCAACTTGTGTTGTGCCTTGTGTACTAGTTAGATGTGAAGCAACGCTAAAGTTAAAACATGGTGTTGATTAGTATTGATATAGTGTTAGTTTATAGTGGTACAACAGCGCTGGGAAGCTTTTGTAAACCCTTGGCGCTGCGAGTCCCTGATTATGATAGGTTGCAGCCCCAGATACACAGATAGCAGACTGCGGGACCCCAATTTATGTAACAGATCTGAACTAGGCGTGTAGTGTTATAAAGAGGCCCCGTGTTGATAATTTCAGATGCTTCGAGAGGCCCATCTCGCCGCCAGGATTTAGAGCTGGGCCCTAAAGCCTGGACGCGAGACCTGCTTCGTCGGGGTACCAGCGGCCACCTGCTGCCAGTCGAGCTGTCGCCGCCTAGCGGATGAGCAGGCGTTGACGGTTTTCTTTTTTACCCCATACTCTGGGTTTAATTGTTCTTTATTCTTGAACATATTTATACATTAAGGTTTCGAAACCTTAACCTAGTATTTTCTTTTTACATCCAACTACACCAAGCGTTGGTGAAGTTGCGAAACATTTGAGGATGTGCGAGTTCGACCTGTGTGAAGTTGAACAGTGACGTCGTGTGCAGGTTCGGGTCTACTTTTAAATCCTGGCGCCCTTTAATATTAATTTTATATCGGTGTAACCCTACGGTTCTCTAGGGTAGTAGCTTTAAACGTTTGATGGTTTTGATAGGGTTAAACTGATTAAAACATTTAATTTAATATTTTTATATACGGAGTAATTTATTTTTAATTTCAACATCATACTCCGGACGGTGCTGGCTTTATCCCAACCCCTCACGACTCTTACCACTGAAATATTAGCTGGCTGGTTAGGTAGTAGTAGGAACAGTAGGATAGGATACGTTTGTTTACACAATTCTATGACCACGGCTTAAATTTCGGTTCAACGCGATTCTGTTTCGGCGTGCAGTGGTACTGGGGGTAGCGATGCGCATTTTCTCTGGCACAGACTATAGCTCGTTAGATTAGTTGTTAAGTCTTAACTATAAGTTAGTTAACTGTTTTTTTTTATTATTATTATTATTATTGACGTCAATAAGTGCCTGTAAAGGTTTACATTGAATAAATAATTTGACTTTGACTTTGAGTATTATAAAATTTATTTGAAATTAAAATTATCACCGACCCGCTTGGTCACTTTTGACTCTTAGGATTTTAGTGTGTTTTAGGGGGTGATATAGCTTTGGAATAAGGTTTAGATTAATTTAAACAGTAAATTATAGTTAGCAAAATTATTAGAAAGTTTATTGGACTTTCATTTGAGATTGACCCTAGGGTTAATTTCGACTGATAGTTTTTTTTTGTTGTTTCGGTGTAGTAAATAAAAATGAGTAACGTAAATGATTAGTACCTAACAAATTATAAGGAAAAATTGTGACTAACCCCCTCTTTTGAATAATAGTAGTGAAGTAAAATTTATAATTTTATTTTATTGTTGTTGAACAAAATTTTAGGGTGTTCTTTTACAATATACTGCCTAGCTGTTGAACATTTGATGGTTTTATTTTATAACAACCCACTGAAGCTTGCGTTTGGGATTTTCTTCCTTTTCCCCAAAAGGGACAAAATCCCAAATGTAACAGTAGGTTAAAAAATATTTGGACGTTTCAAAGTACTTATTAATTGAGTTTATTGAATAAATATATTTTGACTATTGACTATTGACATCATCATCAAAAGTAAATAGAGGTCAGTGTGTAGGTAAAATAAAAGCTATTACTGCACAACAAACCCATCTAATGCACATAAGGCGCCAGACGGCATTGTAGGTACGCGTATAAACGAATGGAACAATTAAAATTGAACAACGTGCGTGCGCTTCGCTTGCGAAAACCGCACATTCAAGCAATACTTATAAATGCTTGCTAATAATTAAACAGCTTTAGGAATTACCCTAACTGTCAAATTTCTCCAATCGATATTGATCTATTTGCTTAAACGTTCAAAGGTTCAAATGTATTGAAGAAAGACATTTTTTTTGGTACTAAAATAAAAGAAAAATTATTTGTAACAATTTATATACTTCCTTGTCCAAGACACTAAATACATTCTGTATATTTTTTAGATTTTTAATAACCTCCGTTAAAGAATACTGTAGGTATTTTGATAAGTTTTGTACGTTTCTGAACGAAAGTTTCGGTAGAAACGATATCGTTAACACAGTTATCTTTTTCGCACATATGTAAAAGTATTTAGCAACGATACACACAACTAACACAACGAAAGCGCGGCCGGGAATCGTCTGGCGTCTGACAGTTTGACATCTCTACTATACTACTACTATACTCATGAAACTACGTTAACCGGGTACCCGCGCGGGCCCATACAAAAGTACAGCGCGCGTGGCCCTGCGCCACTGACCAGCAGGCCTATTTTGTAACTCGACAGACAGTTAAAAATGATGATCACCCTAGGAAATTCGTCGTACACTGCTGTGTACTGTGTCAATTGCCAGTGAAAAATAAAGAGCGCGCGCGCAACGAACGACGAATTTCCTTGGGTGTTCATCATTTTAACTGTCAGTCGAGTAACAAAATAGGCCTATAGGTAGCTAATTTTTTAACCTAAAGATCTAGTTTATTTTTATACTCTCGTCATATTATTGTTAATTATTGTCATCATCATCACTCTATCATCAAGCCAAACGGAACCAGCAGCCACCAGCCTTTAATTAAACCAACAAGCTAAACACAGTCAAATACCTACACAATTTTAAATCATTTTCTATCGGAATATGCTCATAAATTCTAACATCTGTCTGTATATCTATAGAGTTCATTATTAATCCTCCCTCCGTTCAAGATATTAAAGAGCAGAGATAAGTTGTAGTTTCCTGTTTGCGATTAGCTACAGTTGACACGACATTGACCGTCTCATTAAAGACTATACGAGATGGAAGGCGCGTCTGGAGATTAGAGAATGTTTAACGTAAATTAAAATAGACTAGAACAATTATTTGGTTTTTGTGGGACCCGAAGAGCCAACGTTTGCAATGTTGGCTCTTCTAATCAAGCTAAATAGAAATTAAACAGAAATTTCAGAACTACCAGGACGGGTCAAGTTTGTTTTCGATACATAAGCATTTTGTTAATAAACATATACTTATATATTATACTTATTAATTTATGTTAATAAAAATATTCTAAGAAGCCGCTTCCATAATGTGGTAGCTAAATATTCTAAGTAAATTTGCATCCAAATATCCCATCTCTATTTTTAACCACTGACGCAAAAAGAGGGGTGTTACTCGTATAAGTTTGACGTGTCTGTGTGTCAGGTGTGTATCTGTCCGTGGCACCTTAAACGGATGAACCTATTTGGGTGCGGTTTTTTTTATTCAATAGTAGGTTTACTAGCGATGGTTCTTGTGGGATTCTTGTCTTGTTTGATGCTGCAGCCAGGATATCCAGCTCACTAGTAAGTACACTTTTGAAAAAATAGTAGCAGACATTATGTCGTGTTTGGATTTGTTTTGATCAGTATTTAATTCTATATACAATGCAATGGTGGCAACACGCTGAGCTGATGCTGCAGCCAGAATATCCAGCACACTAGTATACTCTTGAAAAAATGGTAGCAGATATATCGTCTTTGGACTCTTTTTGATCAGTATTTGATTCTACATACAATGCAGTGAGGTAACATGATAAGCTGATGCTGCAGTCAACATATCCAGCACACTAGTACAGTCTTGAAAAAATAGTAGCAGATATATCGTGTTTGGACTCGTTTTGATCAGTACTTGATTCTACATACAATGCAGTGAGGTAACATGATAAGCTGATGCTGCAGTCAGGATATCCAGCACACTAGTACACTCTTGAAAAAATAGTAGCAGATATATCGTGTTTGGACTCGTTTTGATCAGTATTTTTACGCACTGTGCTCAGCGCGATAGGTGCTGAGCTCATCGCCGCCTTATGCTGTTGTAGAGACAAGAGAAGAGATAGGTTTATAGTAATATTTTAATAATGAGGCTCACCTTTCCCTTTAGCGATCTCGCTGGCGGCAAACTGCAGCAGTCCATTCTGCAGGTTGCCATTCCCGTTGGCGTCCCTCGCGTTGCCATCAGCAAACTTCTCCTGGAGCTGGGACAGGTCGTTCTTGTTCCGTTCCGATGAGAGGGACATCTCCATGTCCCGTTTGTTGTTGAAGTCGGGCACTTTGCTGTCGGGGAACGGCTGGCCGGCCCTGGAACGATTAGTTGCTTATTGTAAAAGTAATGTTTGGTAAAAACTAGGTTTACCGTCGAGGAAATTCCCGGTGGACCACTTTAGGGCGATATTCGCTTGCGCTGCATTTCTTGCGCGCGTACGTACAGTAGCGTGCGCGTTGATCGTGTGCAAGCGAATATCGCCGAAAAGTGGACGACCGGGAACTTCCTCGACTGTACCTACACATATATAAGGTGACTGCTAGAAACTGCAAGAAACTTCAAGGGCTGGTCAGGTCAAGTGTTTTAAGCAAGCATGACAAAAATGGTCTCATTGCAGACTAACGTAGGTACTTATCGCCCAGCTGACGCGAACGGGTCAACAGACGGTCAGCCGGCCGGCCGCGTTGCCCGCGCGTTGTAAAACAAACGTTAATTGTTTTTCATTTTATTTTTCTTATGTTATTGCTTTAAAATAAATTAGATACTGTCCAATTAAAATTCACAAAATTAATTATTAAATTAAAAATGCAAAAAAACACGAATTCCTATTTTGTAATTTTTGTCATGTATAAAACACTTGACCTGACCAGCCCTTGAAGTTTTTTGCGGTTTCTAGCAGTCACCTTATATGTGGGAATGAATGTTTTTGAACGTTAGTAAGTTGCATGACAGTCGGATGTTGAACGAGTATGTGCGAGAGAGAGGGGTGTCGTGGGAGAAGGACAAAAGATGGATGGACGACGACGTAATTGAACGGTGTGCGCGTGCTCCGCTATATAATAACTGTAACGTGTCTCCAAAACGAAATACAAGCCTTTTACAACATTTATGGTTTCTCTTCTCGATCCCCAACGCTACATCAATTTCCAGTACCAAAACGAACAATGGCCCTAAGGTTAACTTCCAGGTCGGGCAGTGTTTGTTTTATATTTTTCCAGAGTCATCTCATATGGGCTTCCGGTTTAACTTCCTTATTATAGTAAATGCGTGTGATGACAAGAGCCCGTAAGCGTGCACGAGTGCCGGGTAGCTCTGGTGGGTGGCGAGGCAAACCCAAGCTGTTTTATAGATTTTTTGACAAAGGCTCTTGCTTCTTGAAATTCAGGATCACTGACCAAGAGTCATCATTGCTAGACGGGATTCCCTATAGTTTGTGATTCTTGTACATTTAAACAGTGTCTATCTTATTATTCTGTAGTGAAGGTACCAATTTTATTTTTTATTTATTTATTTATTTATTATCAGGCAACAAAGTTACAATATAACAGGCCCATAGATACATACCTTATAAACTAACATATACATAGCTTATAAACATTTATTGTTAGTATAATAATTTAAAACTATGTCAGTAATTTACATAGCACTGGCTTGTGCTGTTTTGGTGGTGGTAGGCAATCTCCCGCGGAAACGCCGGTACACCACGCCCTTCGGCCAAAAGTCCTCCTTCATAAAGGTGTCGTCCAGCTTAGCTGTTGGGACTCGCACCACAAATGCCTTAAAACTGACTACCTAATACCTCCCCGTGTGCACATGGACAACTTTGTGGTTAACGCCTCTGCCCAGCAGTAGGGCGTTTATAGGATAATAATGATGGTAATGACGATGAGCTCACCTGATGTCGTTCTTGGCGTATTTGATGGCGCGCACCAGCTTGCCCGTATTGTCGCTATACTCTCCGCACGACACCTCGATGATGATGGTGATGAAGAAGAAGATGGTTATGGCAATGAAGAAGAAGATGATGATGAGCACACCTGATGTCATTCTTCCGTTGTCGATGGCGCGCACCAGCTTGCTCGTATTGTCGCCATATTCGCCGCACGACACCTCGATGATGATGGTGATGAAGAAGGAGATGGTTATGGCAATGAAGAAGAAGATGATGATGAGCACACCTGATGTCGTTCTTGCCGTAGTCGACGGCGCGTACCAGCTTGCCCGTATTGTCGCCATATTCGCCGCACGACACCTCGATGATGGCGGTGATGAAGAAGATGATGAGCTCACCTGATGTCGTTCTTGCCGTTGTCGATGGCGCGCACCAGCTTGCCCGTATTGTCGCCATATTCGCCGCACGACACCTCGATGCTGGCGGTGATGAAGAAGATGATGAGCTCACCTGATGTCGTTCTTGCCGTTGTCGATGGCGCGCACCAGCTTGCCCGTATTGTCGCCATACTCGCCGCACGACACCTCGATGATGAAGGACGCCGGGTTGTGGTACGAGGGGCACTGCAGGCTCAGGCTGCCCAGCCACTCCACTGGAAACATCAATACGGGGTTAGAAAAAGAGAAGATTATTAATAAACATAATAATAATAAAATATACTTTAATTGCACACAAGAACATACACAGAAAAGAACATTTTTACAGAGACAAAGTACAAAACAGGCGGCCTTATTGCTAACAAGCAATCTCTTCCAGGCAACCTTGGGTGATAAAAATATCAAACTAAAAAATTATAAATTGGGTGCAAGAATAAGGAAATAAGAAATAAGGAGTATAGAATATATAGAATAGGAATTATTCTGCAGACTAGATGCTTTTTTTTATTCCACAACGGGTAAGCGCTTGGCCTTCATCTCAACTGATGGTAAGTGACGATAAGGCCGAAGGTGGAAGCGCGCTTCACCCGGAATCCACAACCTTTGAGGAACTGGCTATCTTCTCTCTGAACTGGCCTAACACAACAATGCTATAAAAATCGTTGTTATGGCGACAAACTTAGATAAGATGGTGGTGGATGGCTAGTAAGGCGGACTTCCCAGCCCTACCACTAAATAATCCAAGCACAAAAAGATGTACCCTCCGCTGGGAATCCAACCCGGGACCCCTGGGTCTGAGACCGGTGGCTTAGCCACTAGGCGGTACCGACCACAGAGGCGGTAAAAATGCTCATTGGACCCGCGATGTTAAAGGCAAAATCGACTAACTTGGTCAAATAATTGGCCAGATTTAGCGACTATTCGATATTTTTAAAGTCTTATGAAAAGTTACCAATTACGTGTCCGATATATCTACAACTTCTCTAAATAATGTGAACCTTAAGATACTTTATATGGTTACACCTGACTGCATCACAGCTATGGCATATTTATGTGAATTTAAAGGCTCTTGCTAGTTACACTCCTTTGCCTACAACCATTGCGGTATTATAACTAGAGACAACATCGCGAGGCAAGTTTTTGCGCACTCAGTTACAGCCCATGAACTGCAAACGCCTTGATGACTGTGAGTGATCCAATCGGTAGGTAGTGGACATTGTGGCCGCAAATCACTGAGCAAAAAATTGCTTTGCGATGCGTCTCTAGTTATAATACCTCAATGTCTACAACTTATAATTTCCTTAGTTGGTCGAGCGGGCACGTGACGTGAATGCGTAACGTTAATTACGTGCGGCGCAGCGGCGCTGTGACTTGAGTGCTTGAGTGACGCACGCGCAGCGCTTAGCCTGGTTACGATCTAAAGCTTTAACAATTTATTTAAATATTTCTATTTCTAAGGAGCTGAATGGAAAAAATCCAGGGGCCGTTAAGCAAGTAAAATAAAAATGTTACAAGTCTCTATTCGAATTTTAAAAGAATCGGATCTTCCACAGCGAAATAATGTATTTTTTCTGTCCTTTTATAGTCGTCACTCATTGTCACTCTCACAAATATTTATTTATTCAATTCTAATGAAAGTGCAACTGCAATGTCCAAATCTCAGCCTTCCTTACAAAATGTCAAAATCGAACGATAAATTTTGAACTTTATTGTTGGGGTCTAAAGTTCAAAAGTTACAGTTGACAGTTTTCGGTAGGTTAACCTGTTTACTATCTTATGCCCACTTGCTATTGGCAGGCTGTTGCTGGGCGACAACAAAACCAAGGGGAAATGGAAGACCCAAGAAAAGATAGATGGGTCATGCATGGGATGAGATGAATTAAAAGGGAGTGATAAACACAAGGTTTTCGCACAAAAGATCCCAACGGTCGATGTGCTTCTGCGAGAGGGAGACCTCTGCAATAAGATAATACTCTCTTGCAAAATGCGGCACATAGACCTATGCCATTGACACAAGCGAGCACATATTTGTTGTTTTTTCTTAGATTTATGTGGAATCTGTATAAATTGATGTGGAAATATGTATGTCCTGTTATCAAACAGCTCTACTGACATCTCAGAGTACAGGGAGTGGCTGAAGAAAAGCGTTGGTTAACGTCCAGACCTCAACTTATTTAGGCTAAGATATTTCCTTTTGTCTTTTTTTAATAACATATTTTTATATTATAATTGTTTTTTAAGTAATAATTGCACTATTTGTACTGTCGATTGTTCTTATCTTTTATTTAAAAATGTAGAAAGACAAAAAAAAGATAAGATAAAGACAGACACTGTTCAGGTGACGGCTGATAGAGCAGATAGATGGCTGATAGATGTACGAAAAATACATTTTGCCACGTAAAATGTGACCAAGGTAGGAAGAAGAAGAGTGGCGTAGGTGCCACGCAAACGCAAATACTTTCTGTTGTAGACACGGGATACTATCACACAAAAACGTGATTTGCTGTGTGGCATAGCGGTTGACTAAAAGAACCACCAACCCCTCTCTTCCCATGGATGTCGTAAAAGGTCACTAACAGACTAAAGACTAAAAATATCTGGTGTAAAGTTACATGAAATGCGTGAAATAACGGCACTTGGTGCTGTTGTGTTTCGTCCGGCCAGTGAGGGTACTTCGTCACTTAATACGTGTGAACGGCCCGTTAGAGGAACCACCAATTTGCCAGAGCAAATAAACACGGTTACGCTGCACGTAACTGGCAGTCAACACCAAATTGTCTCCAAGAAAAAAGAAAGTGATCGCACTAAACAGGTTTCAAGCATTGAAGAGGCTCTGAAACTTTAAATGTTATTGCTAAAAAAGCGGTCACGGGCGCGAACCGACGCGTTCCGTTCCACTGAAACGCGGTTGCGTTTCGTTGTACGGTGAGTCGGTGACGTAAACACAGTATAGCCTTGCGCAGAGAGTTGCGCGGCCATTCTTTTCTCACAATATCAGTTGAACTAAACTACATAGAATAAGTTATAAATAATAGAATAAAATATAAAACTAAATAGTTTAATTAGCAACTAACATGTGTAAAGGACTTTGAAACTGTAACTGTATGTGAAATTGAATTCAGAAGTTAGGTTACTAGCAGTGATCGAACTAGGTAGAGTCTAGAAGCTAAAACTTGATAAAAAATCTTAATCTACATAAACTAAAATCAATAGCTATGTTTGTTCGCGCATCACCTTGGAACTGCTGCACCGACCAATTTTTGTTGTGTTTGTTATTTGTTAGGACAAGATTTGTATGCCAAAAATTCTTTGGAAGATCGTCACGGGGACTGGGTGTTCACGCGGACAAACTTAGGTATTAAGCACTCCATATTACACCTCCTCACCAACTTTAAAACATTTATCGTCTATACCTATTCTGATCATTGGTAATGAATGATGCAAAGTATACATACCAAGACTACCAGTGCTGCCTTGGTAGACGCACTGCCCATCCGCCAACGTATACAGGTGGTCAAACATCTCGAACAATCGCGCCGACGGCTGGTGAATAGTGCAGATGATCGTGCGTCCCCCTCTAGCCAAGGTCTTCAGCAAGGAGATGCACTGGAAGCAGGAGGAACTGTCCAGGCCAGAGGTTGGCTCGTCGAAGAACATGATGGGGGGGTTGTTGACGAGCTCCAAGGCGATTGAGAGACGCTTCTTCTGACCGCCGGAGAGGTTGGATGTCATGGTTTTGTGGTGCTCGGATAGGCCGAGGGTCTCCAGGATTTCTTGGATCTGAAAGAGGAGTGTTTATTCAGTATTCAATATTTACACTTTCATGGGTTTCAAACAGTAATTATTACAACAGCGGTGCATTTATTATACTTGTATATCAGTCCCCCTCTCTTTCCTTGGGTGTCGTAAAAGGCGACTAACGGACTAAAAACTGTACATACATCCAACAGCTTAGAGCGGCGATGGACTTACCATCTGTCACGCTCATGTGCAGTCGCTATTTGGTGAAACGTGGACTATGGCAGAGGACTGCTTTTGCGGTCCTATTGCCTGTCTCTGACTAACCCTTCGGGGATAATAATCGTGATTATATATACAGTCGTGGTCAACTAATTAGGGACATTCAAGATAGTGAAGAGCAATAACCGGTTATGTACATATAAATATAAAACCCTATTGATTTTTCAGCACCTATTATTTGCATAATTTGGTCCGATTACTATACTATAAATGGCTGTAAATAAGAGAATAATTAAATAGAAAAAAGTATTTAATATCAAAGGTTGAACATGTATTAAATTTTAAGGTATAATTATGTAGCTGGACATTTAATTAAGGACAGTAAAGTATAATGATGAATAGAGTTAAACAAAACGAATAATCTCCAGTATTATAATATTTTTAAAAGCTCCATTTTATTACGTGTAAAATCAGTACCCAGCAGCAAAACCTTTGTTAGTAATTACCGCTTGACACCGATGTGGCATAGACATTATCAGTTTCTGACATGTTTCGATAGGAATGTTTGCCCATGCCTCACAAAAAGCTTGATTAAGTTGATCTAAAGTTGTGGTACGATAAGTTGAAACTTTTTTCTTGATTTCGTGCCAAAGGTGCTCAATTGGGTTGAGGTCCGGGCTATTTGCTGGCCAATCTAGCACCGATACTGACTGACTGGTAAGAAACGACTTGACTGAACGGGCGGTATGTTTCGGGTCGTTATCATGCTGAAACGTCCATATAATAGGGAGATGCTCCTCAGCATAGGGAAGCATAGTTTCCTCCAATATTGTTTTGTATTGATGTTGGTCTAAGTTACCCTGAACTTTTCTCACAGGTCCCACTCCACGTCCAGAAAATGAACCCCAAATTTTAATGTTTCCACCGCCATGTTTCACCTGCTTTTTTGTGAATCTTGGATTCATTTCCGCTTTTACAGGACGCCGTACGTATTGCCTTCCATCTGAAGAAATTAAATTAATCTTGGTCTCGTCAGAGAATAATACATGTTGCCATTGGGCGTAGGTCCAATGTCCATATTTACGTGCAAACGCCAAACGAGCATTTCTATGTTCTTTCTTCAACAACGGTACTTTGCGAGCCACTCTTCCGAACAACCCTGCTTCTACCAGACGTCGTCAAACGGTCCTCGCTGATACACCGGCTCTTTCGTCTGCCCCAAACACTTCGTGTTTAATTAAAATAGAGCCTAGAAACGGATCTTTCTTAGCTAACCTGGTTATCATTCTATCTTCTTGCGGAGTTGTTTTTCTCGATCTTTTTGTCCTGGGCACATTTAAAGCTGTGTTATTGCGCCTGAAATGTTGCACTGCATTGCATACCATAGTTTTTGAACAATTTAAATGTTCTGCTATCCCTCGGTATGACCAACCACGCTCGACAAACTTCATGATAATTGTTCGTAGTGTTGGATCGCAACTTTTATTTTTGCCCATATTTCTTCAAAATAATTCTCAAAACTTAAAATTAAAAATCTGGATTGCCGCCAAAACTACCACAAAACAATAAAAGAAGAAATAAAAAAGTATTGAGATTCAAATTTTGAAAATAGAACGCAATATCTCAGTGTCCCTAATTAAATGGCCAGCCAGCATTCTTTGAACAAATAGCACACTGATAATCTATCAGCTATACTGTAAAGAGGTTTAATGTTTAAGAAGTTGTTATTGTTTGTATAATCGGGCACATCAATGACTAATTATACTTACGTGTAAAAGATATGGAATATTGTTAAGACTCGTTGGAAAATAAAAAATAAATTCACAATTTGGCTTAACTAGAGATTGTCCCTAATTAGTTGACCACGACTGTATATGTATGTATATATATATATATATGTATGGATATCAGTTACTTGGTTATTTCATTGTGTTATGCTAAGGTGTTTTATAAAGTGTTTTATTTCATAAGCTTATGTATTAAAAATCCACTTTTATTTAACTTATAACTTTGAACTTTAAAACCTTTGGCCGTTTTAAAAGCAATAAAGTGCCATACTACTTAAACCGATAATATGTTTGTAACAAGTTTAAGTTATGCCTTATATACAAAAGGCTTGCTATTTATTAAGCAATGCTTGACATTGTTTTAATATTATTAAATAGGAATCCTCATATTTTTGTATATCTTATTACTTAATTATGTAAACGCAAAATACGTAGCAAAGACCCAAGACAGGTTAGGCTTGTTTGTATAGCTACGACGCTATAAAGAAAACTGCTTGGTTGAGCCAATGCTAAAATTTTTATTATGCTTTTTTGGATTCGCCTCTATACAAATAGTTGTTCCTTCCATTTAAGGAAGGAAGGATGGCTCAGTTGCATGGTTATTGCAGTAAATCGTCTATTAATATATATAATATAATATATAAGTAATATTGTTTTCTGAGGTTTAAGCGAGCACTACACATTGAAATGAAACACTTTTTTGCAGATTAACTCGCGTTTAATTCACTATTTACATAGTTTTTTATATTATTCTGACGTTTGGAACCCTTTACAGGGTCCGTGGTCACAGGGAGACTGAGGTGTTGGTCGTCTCATTGTTAGAAGTTATTTGCCTACCGTCAGGGTAATATAAAAACACCTATGTAAACAGTAAATTAAACGCGAGTTAACTCTATAATCTTCTTAGCAACGTTGCACTTATAATTTGAATGTAATGGCGGCGGCAACATCGTTAGCACTCGCGGGCTTAGATCTCGCGTATAAAACATAGAGTTTCTAATATCAAGAAATGCATGAAAACAAGAAAGACAAAAAACAAGAACCTTCTAAAATAAGCCGCAAAAAATCTTTCCGTTATTTACATAATTTCTTTAAAATAAAAATGAGTTGAGATGTCGGAGTGTTTCAGCCATTTCATTACCATGTCGACGGTAATCAATTTCTTTCTTTGCAATTTTAACACACCAAATAGGTTTTCTATTGTGTGTGGCGGTGTGTCAACGCAGCCGTCCGGATTGCGGATGACGTGGCTTCGATTCCCATCTGAGGTAGACATTTTTTCAACGTTTTCTTATCTTCGAGGTTGTCTATGCTTTTATAAAAAAAATCATTCATACAATCAGGACTAGGTATTATCCACGAAGGGTTAGTCAGAGACTAGGCAACGAAGACAACAAAAACAATCCTCTATAGTCCACTTTTTAACAAATAGCGACTGCACAATGTGCTCAGCGTAACGGGTGGTGAGCCCATCGCTCTATGCTGTTGGAAGTATGTGGCAGTCTTTAGTCCGCTAGTCGCCTTTTACAACACCCAAGAGAAGAGAGAGGGTGGCATGGTAGTATTCTTTCACCGCTTCGCGACACGGATACATAGATTTCTCACCACTTCCTGTTTATCCGCCCTGGTAGTAGCGGTGGGCAGCTTCAGCGCAGTGGCCACCGCCATCGCCTCCTCCACCGTCAGGTTGCCGTGCAGCTGGTTGTCCTGCATGATGTAGCACGACAGCTTGCGGAAGCTGGACAGGTTGCGCTCCATCCCGTTCACCGTGATGCTGCCTTCCATTCCTGAAGTCCTGGTGGAGAGAAACAAGTCATCAACATCAGCCTATAAACCTCCCACTGCTTCGGTTCGGTCTTTTCGGTCTTTCGGTCTTTCCAAATGGACAACAGCACATAGGGAGAACGTTAACCAAGTATACGGTCCGCCTGATGGAAAGCACTAGGCTATGCATTAATGAACGCGCGCGCCGCCACGACCCTGAAGTTTGTTTTCTTTCTTAAATAATGGCTTCGTGCGATCAGCACATTTAGCCAGTGACAAGTTTTTAATAGTAATTATTATTTTCTTTACATTAGGTGGGTGATAATGAACGTTTAATGGTAAATGATTTTCCCCCAAACCCCTCGAGACTCAATAAAGCTGTGGGACTTTATTGAGGTCTCACACGGACTCCTTGAGAGAATTTCAAAACAACAATACAATAACAATTATGACTTATTGAATAGTGTAGAATAGCTATTGGAATAGTGCGTAGCGGCCTCGCTTTTTGTAAATTTAGCTTAACTTTTTAATTAAACCCAAAATTGCAGAGAAAGATTTCATTAAGTGCGCAAAGGCACTTGTATGAGCTCATCGATTGAACTACTGTTCTAAACAAGTGAAATAAAAAAATTAAAATGTTATCTCTCATATAGTCGAATAGTGCGTAGCGGCCTCGGAATTTTTAGATATCATTGATTTTATATAGGAAAAAAGTCTTATTCTAAACCAAAAAACTTCGAAAATCGCTATAAGTTAACTGTGAATTTCTCCTATCTACGATAATATTATTGAGCAATATTTATACCAGAGTAATTGTTACTTCATGAGGAATAAAGATATTATAATGAATTTATCATCCTATTTCGAAAAAACGATAAATACAACTGCAAAATTACTACAAAATGTGATGCGTCAGCCGTCCCAATTCAACTTATGCTCACAGAATGGAGATTTGTAATATTATGCACAAATTTATTATCCTATTTCGATAAAAATGATAAATACAATTGCAAAATTACTACAAATAGCGAAAATGGGCATTTTACGCAAAAATCACATTCGAGATGTAATAGGCCTCTTAACACAGTCCATCAGCATAATATGTTGTACGTCTTCAATTATATTACAAGAACTGCAATTAGGTGAGTCAGCTTTTTTATTTCACTGATCTAGTACCTTAACCGGAACGCAGCAATTAAGGTTGCGACCTTTTTTTTAGGACAAATAAAGTATTTTTACATTTTGTTAGAACAAAAATAAAGTAAGACCTACTAGCGTAAAAAAGACTATTTAATTTATTGAGTTATTCCCTTTGGCCCCTAATCTCGTTGTCACCCGTCTCTTTGGCCCCCGATTTCTATAAATTTCATTACAGTTTCTTTGCTCATTTTTTCTATTATTTTCAACTTGTACCGTCGGGTTAAAAAGTGTTTCAAGGTGTGAATACTGTTTTTGGGTATCTGCCGGCATCTAGTGTTTAAGTAATTACAAAGTATTACAAAAATCGTTTAACGCTTTCCCTGCTGATGGTACTTTTAATCGACATTATCAAGAAAACTACAAATCGGGGCCAAGGAGACGGGTGACAACGAGATCGGGGGCCAAATGGAATAACCCTATTTATTTGTCCTTAAAAACGTATTATTTTTTCATTGCGACATTTAACAAATATTTGTCTTTTACATAAATAGTTTTACGTAAATAGAATATTTTAGTCTACGGTGTCGTAGATCATAAAGTACGCCTACATGAAAACAAGAACCATAGTCTATTTTAGAGGGGGTTAAAGTTAATCTCTGGGGGTTAAAGTTACTCGCGTCCGTAGTTTTACCCTTGAGACCCTACACGTGACCCCTGGGTGGTGCTAAATGAGTGACACTGACTGAATGGTAGAGCCATGCTGCGTTGCAGCACGTATTGGGCTCGCCCGGCGTAATACCACCCTCTCACGAATATCCGGCGTGAAATAATGACACTTGTGCTGTTGTGTTTCGTCCGGCCAGTACGGGTGGGTACCCTAGCAGCAATGTAAAACAATACTGAAATGAAACACTTTACGGATCTAACTCGCGTTTATATCAATACTTTTTAGGGTTTTGTTTTAGTTCTGACGTTTCGGACCGTCTATAGGGTCCGTGGTCACAGGGATTAAAAAGTGTTTTTTTATTTCAATTGTAGTGCTCGCGTAAACTTTAGAAAAAAAATAAGTATGTTAAACAATACTGCTTGGCAACAGAAATAGGTATTAAGGTGGTGGTTATCGTAGTTTTATCACGGTAAAATTATCACTAAGTATATTAAGTACCGTAGTTATTTCCTGTCTAAAAGTGCAACAGAAATAGGTATTAGGGTGGTAGTTATCGTAGTTTTATCACGGTAAAATTATCTCTAAGTATATTACCGTAGTTATTTCCTGTCTAAAAGTGCAACAGAAATAGGTATTAGGGTGGTAGTTATCGTAGTTTTATCACGGTAAAATTATCACTAAGTATATTACCGTTCCTGTCTAAAAGTTTTCACCGCTAAAAAGGATGCCATACACGAATCAGGGTCAACATAAATAATAACTGGCCGCCAGCAGTAACTGTTACCAACAACAAATTCTTCGCGGATAAAAGAGCAAACTTGTTTTTAATTAAATCGTACTCTACTAATTTAGTCAAGGGCGAGGTCAGCAACCCAGCAGGATTGTAACGCAAAAGGTTAATACATAAATATGTTCGAGACTATACTTCCTCTCTGTTTTGGTTGGATCAGTAAGGTTAAAGATTGATAATTTTGAAGAGAGCATGAACTATCATGAAATTCGCATGATCGATAGTAAATATTGAGCTGTGTTTTATTATTGAATGAATGAATGAATGAATAGATTTTATTTCGAGTAATTATTACAACCCATATTTTTTAGTAACAACATTGCTTATAAACTATGTTAGTAAAAAATCAGACAAAATTAAATTAAAAGTGTTTGTTTAAAATAATTATTTTAGCGCCATGCCATTTGATATGGTACAGCACCGTTTGACAAACGAGCAGTCTATTCTGTTGGCGATCATCTCCAGGATGCTGTTGGTGCTCGCGCGCACCCGCCGCACCAGGGATGCGCATCTTTTTCGCATCGTTGCGTAGAAGCAATCAACGCGAGCCTCTGCGAACATCCCTGATGCGCTACAAAAGCGCGGTAACCTCAACAACACCGCACCTCATTATTAAAAGAAAATTAAGTATTTAAAAAAACCCGTCTTTTTCCTGGGTTTCGTAAAAGGCGACTAAAGGACGTAAGACTGCACATACATCCAACGGCATAAAGCGATTGGCTCACCACCTAGAACGCTGAGCACATGTGCTATTGTTATTTGGTGAAACGTGGACTGTGCGTAGGGTTACCACCCGTACTCTAAAATAGAGTATTGTCCTCTTTCTCGTGTAAGCGTACTTTATAATCTACGGCATCAATTAAAGTACGCCAAAATACTCTTTTTACGTAAAAGACAAACATTTGTTAAATGTCGCAAAGAGCAACAAAATATAAAAACGTTTTTAAGGACAAATAAATAAATACTCTTTTTTTTAAATTTTTGTTCTAACAAAATGAAAAAATACTTTATTCGTCCTAAAAAAATGTGGCAACCCTAACTGTGCAGCAGTGGACTGCTTTTGCGATCCTCTTTGCCTGGTCTCCGACTAACCCTTTGGGGATAACAGGAAGGTATGTATGTATCCATGTATAAAACATGTGTAAAAGTGTTTTAATGTAATACAACGCGATAGTTTAAAGTCTTATGTGTAAAACTGTTTCCTTACAAAGATGTGTAAGAGCAATTAGCATTAGCTATAAAAAATACAATTACACACACCATGTTTACGAGCTCTACGCTATTACATAGGTATAGTGTTATTTACGAGCATATGATATTCACTTACTCGTACGTAAGTACCTTATTATTCCAAAACGCACCTAGTAAAACCAGTGCCTCAATACGCATAAGCGATCGTATTTTTACATTTTTGCCATAGTCTAACTAAACGTCAAAAATTTACGACCATATAACATTCACTTACTCGTAGGTACCTAAGTACCTTCTTATTCCAAAACATACCTAGTAAAACCAGTGCCTCAATTCGCATATAAGCGATCGTATTTTGAAATTTTTGCCATAGTCTAACTAAACGTCAAAAAATCGCCGAGACACAATCGAATACTAGATAGACGTTTTCAAATATCTGAATCGAGGCCCAGTTTTAAGGCTAGGATTCCCGAGCGCAGAAACTAGTAGGGGACCATCGATTAAACCTCAATGTAGGGGACTGATTAATTGCACATCGCGATTCGCGACCGTCAACTTAGCAAAATAGGTAGGTAATTTTGGAAATCAAAAATTCTTTTTAAAATTTTTAACTTATAATGGCCGGAATGCCTCACCTATTCAAGAATTTTCGTATATTTTTCATTAACTAAAACCAAGTATAATTAATGCAAGTAATACGATATTTGAACAATTCAAATCCTATCGTACGGATGGTTGAAATTTTATTTGATGAGTATCACTAATAGAGTATGTAATGGCCGGGATGACTAGATAAAATACGGTAGAATAACATATAAGTATTTTTTCCAAATTTTAAGTAAGTACTTATGATTTGCGAGTAATCCATAATTTAAAATACTTACTTTATTTTCGGGAATTTCCGGAATCCCAGCCTTAAGACTGATGATGCAGTCTAGTTTTTGTGAGGTAACGTTGTGAGTTAAAATTTTTGTGATAAAAATCATAACATCTTATAATATCAGAGAATGCCTGCCAGGCGGTAGACTTGCGAGTTCTATTATAAATCGCGCACTTAGCACTCAGTGTCCACTGAAGTTCTATCAAGTTTTCACTCAGCATCGACTGAGATAGGTCTCGATCGTTAGAAACCGGATATCACTTATCGCCACTCTACAACTGGGTCAGATGCAGCGCGGGCCCGCTTATCGTAGAATAGCGGCATATAAGTAGGTACCTAATTATTAGTCATTCTTAACCGTTTCCTGGTAGTGTTAGAAGACTATTATGCTTTTAGCCCTATATTTTAGTCACACGAGTTCTTTTTAGAAACTGAAATAACGGAATTACTCGTTAATAGGCTAGACTCCAGGGCCCCTATTCTGTCACTTCATAAAGCAGTATTACTTTAATCTTATTATGCTAAATTCGTATGGGAATGTGCATAGTAAGATTGAAGTAATACAGCTTTAAGAGTTGATGGTAGCCCCTGAACTACTTTTAAGGCTTTTAGCCCTTTAAAAATCGAGGATTACCAAAAAAAAGGAGGATAGTCTTTGGGAACAACATTTGCAAGAAAATAATAAAACATTTATATGACGGCTGCTTCCATAAAAGAATACCGCAAGGGTATACTTTGGTTATGGAGTAATAAAGTCAATTCCTAACACACTCAACACTAATGAAATAAGTGCCGTTGCCGAATCGATCACGAGAATTTGTATGGCGACATTGCCCTTTGTACGGCCGAAGTATTATAATCAATTTTTTTAACGCAGACAAAAGGTCTCTTTTAAAAGCTGATGTCTGAAGTATGGTAGTGGTAGACATTCAGGTAATATATTTTTAATTTGGTCACCCATCCCGCACCTGCGAGATCGTTCAATACGATCTTCATTCAACACACAAGTCGTAGCTAAATCGAGCAAAAACACAAATAAAAAAGCAAACTGTCATCATCATAGAGATGAGACAATTGTCTCATTTTTTGTTTCCATTGCGAAGCTCCGTACACACGTTTGTTATTAGAAATCCACTTCTTTTAAGTGTGTAATCGGACAGACGGACACTCGTCGTATAAAACGGTAAATTACGTCAGATCTCGTATAAAAAGTAACCACAGCTAGTTGTAACACATGACTCTGGATACCAGCAAAGGACCCGTCTGAGATTACCATTCTCATATTGATTACAGATGAGACGTCAAGTTGCGATGTCTCCCGGTACAAAGTATGCGATTGATTGCAAATATAGAAACTTCTAACCACCTCTATGGTTCGATTCCCAACGGGGAGTACATCTTTAATTGTGTTGCATCTCTGCTTTTACACACGACCATGATACATAGTTAAGCGAGGCAAAGTTTCAACGATGTGCACCAGAAGATGGCTCACATTATATCAAGTACATTTGTTAAATAAAACTGGTTTAATTAATCGATAACTAATAGAGTTATCGATTAATCAAACATTCCACAACACTAATGCAGACAAGATTAAAGGAAATTCCAATTATAAATCGACTTCCTTGATGTCGGACGATATAGAATGCAGCAGTATGCAGAAATCAATCCCGAAGAAACGAAACACTTTTTACGGATTTAATTCGCGTTTATTACTTACTACTTTTTAGGTTTTTGTTTTAGTCCTGACGTTCGTAGCGGTGAAAGAATACTACCACCCCCTCTCTTCCCATGAGTGTCGTAAAAGGCGACTAACGGACTAAAGACTGCACATACATCCATCAGCATAGAGCGGCGATAGGCTCACCACCTATCACGCTGAGCACATGTGCAGTCGTTATTTGGTGAAAGGTGGACTATGGCAGAGGACTGCTTTTGCGGTCCTCATTGCCTATTCTCTGTTTTTTACTATGAATTCTCGTAGGTCTATTGTAATATCATTTTACATTTCGCACACCCGGTCTATGAATCGAAAGATCCGAAACACTGGCCGACCTGGGAATTGAACCCAGGTGACCCAGGACCTCCGGATATCGGGCCGAGCGTGTGACTACTCGGACACGCCGAGAGGTGTTCATTTACACGACAGTTCATAACCACTTATTAGTGTAACCCTATACATCTAATTACAAAGGCCTTGTAGTTCAGTTCAACTACTACGAGTATACACCATAATTGTAGCGTTACTCCAGCGACTCAGAACTAATTATCGCTAGCGCTGGCGCATTGTTCTATGACGCCGCTACTGGCTCAATGATTATATTGTTCGGTTGCGCAAACCAGTGTTGCCGGTTCGAGTTCAGTGCGCCTAGTGCGAGTTGTTTCAATCGTGATTAAGTTAACTCTACAATTATTGGTATGGGATCGGAGTAGTGACACCTAGTGATAAAAATGTGTCACTTTAAATGTGTATTTTATTTGTTATTTATTATTTAATGTTTTTTATATATTTTAGCGTTTTATTAACGCTTAAATATACTTAAATAATAATTTTAAACACTGAAAAAAGACGACAACCTCAGGCGGGAATCGAACCACGCACCTTCCGCATTCCGGGCGGCTGCCTTAACCACTTGGCTACCGAGGTCTAGTTTTCACCCGTCGAAAGTCAGTGCTTGATGCTTATGTTTTTTAGTAAACATTGCTTCATCAAATCTTAAAAGTTTTCACCTCTGAGATCCGAAAGAAATGTTTTTACAAATATTTGAACATTCGGTTAAGTTAAGATGAAGCTGCGTTTATAGATTAATGTAACATTTTTAAACACTGAAAAAAGACGACAACCTCAGGCGGGAATCGAACCACGCACCTTTCGCATTCCGGGCGGCTGCCTTAAGGCAATTTTTTTTTTTAACTAACCTATAGTGTCCCACTGCTGGGCAAAGATCTCCCCCTTTTCCTTCCATAATATCTCTTTCCTTGGCCAGCTTTAACAAATTTCTTTCATCAGAACAAATAAATAATGCATAAAAATATAACATTTCAATAATTATGTTCAAAATTTTTAATATTATCTTTTATTAATGAAGTGTGAATTGTGTTATTTAACGCCATTAATTGCAAACATCCTTGTAGGGTGTCTCATGTCATGTGTAATACATAGAATCTGCGCGATTTTTGATTTCAATGTCGTATGCTAACTTACGACAACAACCGGGAATGAAGCCTTAACGTGCTCAGAGGACCCCCAAATATTTTAATTGCATAATTGTTAATTATGTCACCTTTTTTTGTTAAACTATGAGATTTAGAAAATTTCAATTTTGAATAATACCCTACTGGTCACTAGGTACTGTGCTACTTTAGTGCATGAATCCTAAGTAGTATTTAAAAATAGCTAATAAATATTCAGGAACCTAATAAGCCGGCAACAAGTGGCAAGCGAACTGATCTATCGTGTAAAATTAACAGATTGACACATCATCATACAAAATAGTAAGTGTATAAAACGTCACAATACAAAAGAGGTCAGATAATGTAAGAACGCAACGTGCCATGCAAACCAGCAAGTTCAGTGCCAGACTGTCGAGGGCCATGTAAGTGGGACACGAGAGCGACGTTCCATCAGTTTGCTACACTCTACAACAGTGTCACTTCGCAAATGACTTATTAATTTTATACAAAAAAATGTTTTGCAAAAGGTGACTTGGTATTTTGCATTGCATTAATAATGTTGGTGAATTGATGATGGATGAGTAGATGAGATGAGATGACTGATCGTTGCGTTCGTTAGTGACATTTATTGTTACTTATTTACTTATATATACTGTAAACTCAACGCGAGCTATATGTACGAGGGTGAAACAAAAAGATCTTGGAATGTATATTAAAGAATGCAAAATTTAAACAAAAATATTTTATTTTTCTACATAATCTCCCTCCAATGCAATGCATTTAGAATAACGCGTTTCTAACTACCTTATTCCCTGAGAAAAAAAAATGTTTTTCTTGACTCTCGAAAAACTCCTCTACGGTAGCCATAACCGCGTCATTATCGTGAAATTTAGTTTCACGAATTTCCTCTTTTAATTTTGGGAATAAGTGAAAATCACTTGGGGCTCAGTCTGGAGTATATGGTGGGTGATCAAGGCGATTGAAGCCAGCACAGCGGATTGCGTTGAGCGCAACTTTCGATCGAGGAGCAGGAGCGTTATCATGAAGAAACAACGCCCAGTGACAGTTTTCCACGACGTTTGTCTTTATTAAAGCTTTAATCGCTTTACGCACTTTCGGAATTAAATTTGCATAATAGGTTAATCGTCTGGCCTTTTGGCAAGTAATCAATAAAAGGGATTCCTTCACTATCCCAGAACACTGAGGCCATAACTTTGCTAGCGGTAGGAGCAACTCGAAATTTCTTAATGGATGGAGAGGATGGTCGTTTCCAAGACATGCTTTGTCTCTTAGTTTCAGTATCGAAATGGTGGGCCCATAATGTTTCATCTACGGTGACAAAACGGCGGCAAGAATTATCCGAATCACGCTGAAACATTTCGAGATTATGCTTAGAAATTTCCAAACGTAGCTTTTTTTTTTTTTTTTTTTTTATTGGCAACGGGTAAGCGCTTGGCCTTCATCTCACCTGATGGTAAGTGACGATAAGGCCGAAGGTGGAAGCGCGCTTCACCCGGAATCCTCAACCACTGAGGAACTGGCTATCTTATCTCAAACTGCCGAAACACAACAATGCTATAAACATCGTTGTTATGGCGACAGACTTAGATAAGATGGTGGTAGCTAGCCAGGCGGACTTAACAGCCCTACCACCAACCAAACCGAGCACACAAAGATGTACCCCCCGCTGGGAATCGAACCCGGGACCTCTGGGTCTGAAACAGGTAGCTTAGCCACTAGACCACAGAGGCGGCGGCGGCGGTTTTCTCCGAAACAGGGATGGTATGACAACCAGGGTGTTATGTTCGGCTTTAGTCATAATCTGCTTTAGTCATGTTCCACACTGGTCACGTTCCGCTTTGGTCATGTTCTACCCTAGTCATGTTCTGCGTTGGTCATGTTCTATCCTAGTCATGATCTGCTATGGGCATGTTCTGAATTTATAAAGTACAGAGTCAACCTGACTGTACTTTACAACCGTAACTGTACAGCAATAAAAACAAACTTAGGTACTATTAAAATGTTCCCACCTAACAACCCTTTTTATTTGTTCAAGTACTGAGCTCTTACCTAAACAGCAACATAAACAAAAAACAGTTTAAAAATAAAAATAATAAAACAGTTTTTACATAAAATATAAAGACAGCTTGGTGAATTTAATTAAAGCTTCAATAGCAGATACCCGCTGTTTACGCAATTTGCGAAGAACTGATTTTATTTTTGCATCTTTGTTTATGTTTGTTACAGTTTTATAAATTTTATATTTGTTTTGGTGAATTTTGATGTCAAAATTCTTCTTAAAATGCCGTAAATCTGCATATATTACGTTTGGAACCAAATCTAGCTTTAATTCTGCGATGCCACCCTTCTAACGCACTAGTCGTTCGGTGAACATCATTAGCTACACTTAAGCAATTCATGTCATTTATTTTTACCCATTGCTTCGAGAAATAATGTTCAAAATTCTGAAAATCTATATATTATTCTTATTTGACAATAACCACCCCTCGGCTATGTTATTATCGGGCAGAAACGGTAGCGACATGCACATATTTATAATTTTACGGCCTTCATGAGTTTCTTCAATAAACAGAGCTTTTAAGTTTTTTTGGTAATGAAATAAGCAAACAGTAACTTTCGCCTCTGGAAAACGTTTGCGTACAGCATTAATTGCAGCCAGTTCATAATCTAATTTCATATTAGCTATGTTCATCGACAGTTTTTGTTTTAATGTTTCAAATAACTTCGTATATATTTTTCTGTCTTATTCGGCAATAGGCAGAAAACTACGGGTATGATAGTAAATCACGGAGGAGCATCTACTACTGTCTGGATCGTGTACAGCTGTTGAAAATGTCGAGTTTTTGTTTTAATATTTCAAATAACTTCGTATATATTTTTTCAGTTTTATTCGGCAATAGGTAGAAAACTACGGGTATGACAGTAAACAACGGAGGAGCACCTACTACTGACTGTCTGGATCGTGTACAGCTGTTGAAAAGGTCAAGGAGTTACATAAAATATCCCATCAGCAAATAAATAGACTGCTTTGTAACTAGTTTTCTTTTAATGAAGAAAATATTAACATTTTCTCCCCGTTAACTATTTCTTCACAAATCAAAAAGTCTTGTGCCAGGATAGGGGGAATTATTACATCAGTGGTCTTATAGAACGTAGTCTTTGGAACGTTCAGTTCTTTGTTCTGACTTTATATAGAGAATCTTTGACAGATTAAAAAGCTGGTATATCAACAACATCTACATCTTTATTTTTCGACATTTTGTCGATAACATACTTAAAAATAATTGGTATCGGTTGATACACCTCTTTCACCATTTCCTTACATAGATCCAAATGCTCTCTCACCTTGTTTTTGGAGAAATCAGGCTCACAAACATGACGTTTGTTTTCTTTGGTGATGTTTGTTTCAACACTTTTTTTCTTTCTGTGTCTAAAGTCACCGACCCATTACATACATCTCTCTTTGAACAACGCCAGTATGAAGATCCGGTTTTATTAATCAGATTCAAAGTATACTTAAAACCATCGTGTAACAAAATCTTTTCCCTTTTCCACTTTCAATAAATGTCAACCGGCCACTTGTGCCCATTGGTTCTTCCATAATTAAAACCAATTAAATATTTTATATAGAGGACATCAGGAAATTACACGAGGAAATACGACAGAATGACAAGCAATGTGTGAAATAACATTCGAACAAATATAAATAGCCTGCATATCAGCCAGTATGAACACTGTTTACTTATTGGCAATAAAGGTTTAATATATTTGAAACTCATACCTCACGTATGCCCAAACCAGAACGTGAATAAAGCAGAGCATGACTAGAGTAGAATATTACCAGGGCCCCAATTCTCATTTTTCGAGATGTAGTCTCGAATCGAGTTTTGATTTCGATCTCTATCTCGATAATCGACATTTTGTTCACGAATCTCCTATTCTCAGCGCTAATCGAAATACACTTCGAGTTTTTTTTTGATAAATATTGCCATTCTTTTTAATGCAATCAACTCGGGATGCGTTCCGTTTGACACGTTTCATCCGGTTTTAAACCGGTTGCAACTATGTGCCTCAAATATTTTTACTGTAAAGATATTTAAATGTATTGAACTTGCTTTTTAATTAAAGAAGTAAATTTTTAATAAGTATCGAAATATCATTATATTTAATGTGTTGTGATCAAATTTAATTTCCTTAAACAACTTGTATTGTTTAAAACGTGACGTATCGTCGATAAATTTTATGTTTTTTGTTTGTGGTTGTGTGCTTGTTTGGTGTTTCGTCACGGAAACGGTGTTTTGTGAATACTAAAATGATCGTTTGATCATTTCGAGTTCATGCTTCTTCTACAAACGTTGGAAGCCGATATACAGTTAAGGAGTGGAAAGTTTTCTTCCACCTTTTAAAAAAAAGAGAGCGAGCTCTCTCAATATTTTAAATCACTTCCACGATAAAATTGGAAATTAACTCCTCCATATCCACCGTAATTTCGCCGCTATTTGACGTTTCATTAGCTTCTCGTAGTCGAAATTACGTCTCGACCACTGCCGACCACTCGAAGCAATTCGAGCGGCTCTCCTTCGAGAAATGTCGAGTTCGAGATGTTCAGAATAACTAAATTGGATTATCACTCGATAAAGTTCGAATTCGAATCAAACTCGAAGTCGATTAGCGCTGAGAATAGGAGATTCATGAACAAAATGTTAATAACGAGATTTTATGGTCGAGATAGAGATTGAAATCATAACTCGATTCGAGACTACATCTCGAAAAATGAGAATTGGCCTCCTGAGCAGAATATGACTTAAAAGGACTATAATCATGACCAAACAAGAACTAGACTAAAACAGAATATGGCTAAAGCGGAATAAATATGACCAAATCAGAATATGACTAAAGCCGAACATGACACCCACCTAACAACCCATTCGTGGCACCCCTCTTGCCGACACTTTTTTGAATCCCAGTGAATCAATTAAAATGGATTGAACGCTACCAAATGATGACCAGATTCTCAACCTTTTTGACATTTTCTTTTGTAACGGAGGTTGAAGGCCGCCCAGAACGCGGGTCATCTTTACAGCTTGATCTACCTCATTTGAATTCAGCCACCCAGTACGCAACTGTAGAATAGGGTACAGCATCATCCCCTAATGTCTGCTGAATGTCCGAAAATATTTCCTTCGTGGTAATTTTTTTCAAGCTGAGATATTTTATCAGGCACCGCACGAAACTCACTTTTATCCATAATTTTGCGTTTTTAGCAACTCGTTGCACATAACAATTTATTACGTGCGATCGAACTGACAAAAACAAGACAAGTGACTGATTGCTATATTGTGTGATTAGCACTCTTTAATTTGAATATCGGATTCTCCCAAAAAGGTTTTATATAAATATGCTCTTTTATGAACTTTTTGATTCACCCTCGCATATGCAAGGCGTCATTCAACGAGGGAAATTTATTTATGTTTATTTACAGGATTGATTTCCATTCTATCAATGCTAATTCCATGCTAATCCTGACACACTCACACATTCTTTGCTTCACCTAAAACGTTCTTCATGCATGCTTGTCGGTATTTTCTTAATTCTAGCATAAATAAAATAGAAAAATAACAAAAGTAACACTTTTCTATAAGTCCAAAAAGCAAGTGGCGCACTGCAATGTCCGCAATACAAGAATGTCACTATACTAAGCCACAAACGATTCAGGGAGTCTCGTCATTAAGTGACGCTTTATGCGTTGATTTCTGTACAAATAAGCAACATGACATGACACAGTTGCTGCAACGTTAGTGCTTTTTTGCGCAATTGTAAATCACTTTAGTGGGGATTCATTTAAAGAGTGAACAGAATTCTTGCAAGTAAAGTACCCGCATCCGTGTAAGTCTTAGTGTAATGCGTAAGAATAATAAATTAAAACAATAATTGTAAATAGGATTGTTGTTGTAATAAAATAACTATTTCGAAATATTGTTAATCTAACGAGTATCTACGAAGACTTATTCTGAATAGGTACGTCATGCATGTCGTATGTAGGAGTTTAATGTTAAGTGGTTATAATAAATCGTACTTGTAAGATTGTTACATGTGTAGTGTTGTTGGTTTATGGTTAGTATAATAACATTCATTAAAAGTGTTAAAAAAAACAAATCAAAGATTTTAAATAAACGTAAGCAATTAGTTCTGATAAAAACGTTTTAAATAGCAAATTATCAATATACATATGAAATCAGCAGCCTAGTGAAGTAAACAAATGCCCTATTTCTAATCCTTTGTTTTACACAATAGTATAGACAAGAATTACGTAATCTGATAGCACACATGAAAAACAGAACTATTAGATTCTAGTTTTGTACGTGTCAACAAAATTGCCGTTTCAAAGAACAACATCCGTTTACATTCTACAATAATTTTACTAATATTTTGGTTACTTTTGGCCGAATACCTACTCGAAAATTCTAAATAGATAGGGTTGCCTATTTCAAATAGCTTTTATTTTTATGTGCTGGTTTTTTTAATTACTTGTCTCAAACTTGTTCTTTTTTGTATGATTTATTGTTGTGTTATGCAGGTCACTAATGTGTCGTATCTTATCTTATCTATACTCTTAAATTAATTTGAGCTTATTTGAGTATTCAATCACTAAAACTGGAAGTCCCTTACATTCTTGGAGATATACTTAATACTTACGTATATAATTATGTTATTATTAGTAAAAGCTTCATAAATAATAAGATTAAGAGCTCTTTTACAATGACACCTTCTAAGCCATTTCGAAATACAAACATTTATCGTGTTTTAATCATTTATTATCACATTGACATGCCGGATTTTAGATTAAAGAGAATCCGGCACGAAAGGACACGTGACTGTAGGCATTTCTTTCTCTTTATAATATAACAGTTTGGTACGTTACTAATTAGTTGATAACAACAATTTGTAGATACGCCTCTACGTAGAAACAGGGATCGACCTAGGATAACGATTACACGATAATTAATGTGCGATATACGAGTATATACCAACTGGGCACTAGCCTAGGTGCTATTTCGGATGTTCAAGACTCTTCGTGAAATTTCAATGCATTATAAATAGTACCTATACCAAACACCCTATACGAGTATATAAATGGATAGAGCAACAACTCTTTGTATCAGAGCAACTACCTATATGAAATTGCAAAAAACAAATCAGCTGATTCAATACATTTAGGTCGTAATTAATACATTCATTGATTTTTAATTTTTTTTCGCCATTTCAGAGTTGCTCCTTTTTATATAATAATTATTAAACACCCTGACCCTACTCACATATATTTTTGAACCCGCGCACTAAATCCGCAAAAACCTACCAGGGTCTAACGACTTTGCGTGCCTTCCGAAGCACCTGAGTGTGATAGAATAAAAGTAGCGTGTCATCAAAATAGTATAGTGGCTTATTATTTTCTAAGGTTTACGCGAACACTACACATGAAATGAAACACTTTTTTACGGATGAAACTCGTCACATAGCATCACTTAAGTAGTTTTTTATTCCTGACGTTTCGAACTCTTTACAAAGTGTGTGGTCTCCCAGTGATCCGTAAAAAAGCGTTAAATTTCAATAAAAGTGATTACTCACCTATATCCCGTGAGGATGTTGAGCAGGGTGGACTTGCCGGCGCCGGACGGGCCCATGATGGCCGTCAGCTCGCCGGAGCGCAGCCGGCCGGACACCGACTTCAGGATCGTCTTCACATCTGGAACGGGGGGCAGGCGGTTAGACACAACACATACATATTATATTCATGACTATTATCCCCAAAGGGTTAGTCAGATACCAGCTATGCGATTCTCTAAGCGACACATAGACGCTGCGCGCATGGCTGTGATCTGCTGTCTCTTTCCAATTCTATAAATATGAAAGAGTAGAATTACAAATTTGTGATTTCCTTTCATGTTTAATTTTTTTTTGTTTTTCGTTTGTTTCCCATTTTACTGCATGTGGTGTTTACCTTCAAAGATTGTTGCACTAGGTTACAAGAATGCTAGCTGTAAATATTAAATGTAATAGTGTAGCAAACACTGGTGAACCAAATAAAGAAATAAAAAATAAAATAAAAAAGTGACATAGTGAATTTTTAGCGCTGCGGCAGCCGCTGCTACCAAGGCTTTAACTAATTAAATTACCCGCACAGCCGGCAATGAGGACCGTAAAGGAGTCCACTGCCACACTCCACGCTTGATCTGCCATAGTCTGCCAAATTCATCAAATGGTGGTGAGGCCATCGCCGCTCTCTGCTGTTAGATGTATGTGCAGTCTTTAGTCCGATAGTCGTATTTTACGACACCCATAAGAAGAGATAGGTCAGTAGTATTGTAATATATCTCTTATTGTAATTCAATCCATATTGTTTTCTAGAGTTTAGAATAGATAAGTTTAGATAATGCTTTTATTGCAACAATTTACATATACAAAAAAAATACAAAACATAAAAACAGAAACAATACATAGTTACAATTTGGCGGTCTTATTGCTATGAAGTGATTTCTTCCAGACAACCAGTCGGATGGAGAGATCTTATTAAAACGAAAATCACAGGTGTAAACATTTTAACGGAATTTAAATAAAAGTGCAATAGCAAAAAATAAATAAAAATAAATAATGTATACATACATAAGTACATAAGTGTGTGTCTATACATTAGTTTACACGAACACTACACATTGAATCGATGAGTATCTCCATCGCGCAGCTTGTGGTACAGTAGAGTTGAAGACACCCAACTATGCTGTAGATAAACGATAAGATGGACGGACCAGGGGTCCTACTTTCACCTCTTTGAGCAGTATTACTTTAATCTTACTATATAAAATTTGTATGGGAATTTGCGTATTAATATTAAATAAGATTAAGGTAATACTGCTCTAAAGAGTCGATGGTAAGGCCCTGCCCAAGTAACAAAGTTCTCCTGTAGTGCACAGTTTACAGGCTTACAGCACTATTACCTCTCTTAGTGGTTCCAGGTTTTACTACCAATCTTGTAACAGGTTACACGGAGTTCGTTTGTGTTTATAGTACACCTGTTCTTATAAGTTGCTTTATAGTCGTGTATAGAACGAAATCATAGGCGCAGTAAAGGCTAAGATGGCCCATAAAAGTGTTGCATAGGTGTAAATACACTTGAGAAAACTTGCTCCAGTAAGTTACACTTATAATCCGCAAGAAGTAATTATAAATCCGCTATAAGTGCCATACGCCAGTAATAGTAATTTATAGACTTAGAATCATTTGCACTTGTTACTTGACCTTATAGGGGTGTATAAGTATAAGTCATCTTTTTGTGCCAATTATAAGTGAATTAGTTCTACAGTGGTTTCTTCTAAGAGTAAGTGTACTTGATATTATTGTGGACTCTCGAATGCTGTTATATTCTTAATTTCTGTATAAAGGTTTCTTGTAAAACTATTAGTGACCAAAGATATCTTCATTGCTTTTAATATTTATTGCATCGTCACGGCCATTTTGATTTCTTTTAAGTCACTGGGTTTTTATTAAATTATTACAAAAATAGATATAAAAAAATGGAAATATGACCATGATAGTTCGATCAAAGTCACAACTAAAACATAAAAATAATAAACTCTTTGTTATTAAAATTAAGCATAAGACATTTGTATGCGGATCCCTAATTCATCACAATATGGCGCGACAAATGCTGCTAGGACTAATATTATTTTTTAACACAACTTAGTAAAAAAGCCGTGTTTAAAAGGCGAACAAAAATTGAGATGTAAAACACAATATACTTCACCGAAAATACTTACGCGTTTGCCGTGCAAACATGTATGAACGTATATATTACGTGCGAAATACTTGAACTTACATTTTATTTTTTGTATTTTTCTCAACACAACAACAACTCACAAATTTTTGAAGTAGCTAGTAATAGAAGCGTGTAGTACGTTACACGCCTGCCTGGTTCTATTAAATGCTCATAGTGAGCTTCGCGGGGCAAGTGGTTCTCCGGAGTCTAACTATAAGGCTGGCCTCACACAGCCGGAATCGCTTTCTGAATTAAGAATCTGATCTGAATTCAGAAAGGCCGGAATAACATACAATATCAGTATGCTCCACACACATGCTGATTTTTTCAGAATCTGAATTTCTCAGATCGATCTGGAAGAATGAGCTGACGAGCGTCCGGATTTCCGTGTCTGAATATTTAAGATTCTGAATTCAGAACGCGCGTATTCCCATACATTTTATAAGGAGCGGCCTGCGGCACACACATACTGGAATTCAGATTCTGAATTATTTCAGTGTTGCCATTTTTAGTAGGAACCTGCTTTTTGAGCATTTTTAAAAGTTTGTATGTTATCTTATTGATGCCTTGCTTTAATAGTGTTTAATTTTCGATGTACTTCACTTCTTAAAAATTATAAAGGTAAATATAGCAGTTTTGGTGATTTTTTATAAACAACGCTTAGCAGTTTTAGCAGGATTTACCATAAATTTTTATATTTATATATTATTTTTATAAAATTTGATAGCAATATAAGCTTCTATTGAAACTCGTTAATATGGTTAAACTAGATAATGGATAAATATACATAAACATAGAAAAACACCCAGATCCGAAATCAATTAAGAAAACTTGACCACGGAGGACGTCAATTGGTAGGAACAGCGAAAAAAAAATGGCAACCCCGGTTGAAACAGCAAGCGGTTAACGTCTCGGAGACGTTTGCTTAGGCCGGGAGGCACAAGACTACTGATCAATCTGAATTTAAGAATGTGAGTCAAGGTGCCGGAATTCAGAATCTTAAATTCAGAAAGCCATTCCGGCTGTATGAGGCCAGCCTAAGTGTATTAAGGGCTTAAGTGGTGTCTGGTTTAGATGCTCAAATATGGCTTCGCGGGAGCAGATAGTTCTGCGTTGTCCAACTATAAGTGTATTATTGGTCTAAGTGGTGCTCGCCAAGTCTACTATAAGTGTTTTATTAGCAAAAGTACGCGTATAAAATGGGCCCTTTTCCGTGGTTATAAACTTTTACTAGCCTGTTATAGACCTGGCTCCGGAACCACTACAAGACCACATTTTGTTATTTGGGTGGGTTACAGCAGCACGTATGCGCTGGAAAGTCGGCCGCCAGAGAAGAATGGCAGCGTATTGTGATTGTGAGGCAAGAACTACTTCTGGAGTGACGACCACGACCACTCTGCAAAGAGGGTAGCGACAAAGAAGAAGATATTATTTTTACTTTGATCATCATGAGGTTTCGAATCCTTTACAGGGTCCGTAGTCTCAGGAGGTCACCACGGACTTAATTATGACAATTGTACAGAAGATTATTCGACACGAGTCACGTCTTCGTTCTTCCACCGGGTTCCTTCTATCCTACTACCACTTGGTTTTCTGCCACCACTGCTGCCCTACCGCAGCTACCAACCCACCGGTTTCCTGCGGGTAGTCTACCTCAGTGGGTTCCGGTATCCTGTCGGCGCGGTCTCCTTCGCCTCTGCACACCGTCCTTCAGGAAGACTACCGAAGCTAACAAGCGGACAGAGTGAGCGATCCATATCAAACCTCTTCCTGAGCTATATATTTCTCTAAAGAATAGGAATAAACTTTGTAACCTATTCGTAGTTTTAATTCTTACTCTGAAGTAGGGAAGGAACCGCTTCAGTGGTGTTATTACTCATCATCATCATCAGCCTATATGCGTTCTACTGCTGGGCCACATGTCTTCCCACACGGACAACACATGGGGAAGTTGGCCCATAGTGGGTAAGTGGGTTATTTATATTTAGCCCATAATAACCCGCCACGCTGCTGGTCCAACGCGTGTTGTTTGTATGCATCTCACGACAACAATCACCAAACAAATTATTTATTCAAGTCCACAAATTACAAAAAATGGTTAAAACATAAAAAAAAAACACGAAACGAGTGGCACTGAAATAGCCCGCCATTATTAGTCTGTTGATTATAAGGTTCTAAAGTAAAAAAAAAATGTTTAAAGCGTTTCCTCAAAGATGATACTGTGCTATTGCGAGATAGCCTCGCCTTCAGAGTAACGAAGGAAAAATTAATCATTATGCTGACAACACCGCAAGTGTTACCTACGAGTAATAGACTCTGTCCCTAGGGTTAATTAGCGGCGGCCTGTAATTGTTGTGTAATAGCACAAAATGGTAAAGGTATAATTGGCAGTGACTCGTGTATTACAACCGGAATTAAAAGTACCTTTGCAATGTGTAAATGTGTGGTGTATTCTATAAAGCAACTGTTTTAATCTATCTCCCTATCTACTCAAGTATAATAATATACAAAAAAGATGGGTTACTCGCATAGTGACTAACTTCTTACACGCATATTGACTTACACGCATTTTGACTTACACGCATATTGACTTACACGCATATTGACTTACAAGCATATTGACTTACACGCATATTTTTATTTTTAGTTGACACGATGAGATGAGTCCTGCCCAACTGACTGAATACTATCAACATCGCACAGACCAAACCGATGGACCTAGGCCATTTTGATTGAACCTAGAAATATTGGCAGGCAGGTTCATGAGTTTATGATGAAGAATGTAGAATAAAGAATGGTTAGTAAGGTTATGGTAAGAATGGTTAGGTAAGTATAAAGAATGGTTTTATTTGATCGACGACCTCCGTGGTCGAGTGGTTAGCACGCCGGGTCTGGCGTCGCGCCATCTGGGAGGTCCCGGGATCAATTCCCGGTCGGGTCAACATAGAGAAAACTGTTTTTTAAAATTGATTTGTGGTCTGGGTGTTTTTCTATGTTTAAGTATATTTATTGGGGGTTGCAGTCCCGGTTCTGTGGAGAAAATGGGATTCCCGGTACTGCGCTAACTCTGGTACCGGGAAAACCGGCAAATTTCGGTACTATTCAGTACTGAGATTCTTTTAACCCAAATGTGACTAACGTTTCATATATATGGACCATTGAGTAAAAAAAACATTACACAAAATGTTTATAATAAAAAATTTTTTTAGCAAATTGTTGTACTAGCTGTGGAATCACTTTGTCGAATGGAATTGCTTAGTGGTCATCCGAGTTTAATGTTTTAAATTTAAAAGGATCTATATACAATGGATTTTTATCATGAGTGTTTTAAGGTGAGTAAATAATATAAATTCGTCCAAACCGAGACTGTTTAAACGGCGACAGACCCTTCTCCAACGGATCGCTTCGGCCGAGATTGTGGTATTGGGAGATTTTAATGCCCACCACGTCAAATGACTTGGTTCACGCACAACTGACCACGCGGGTAGAGCCGTTCATGACTTCGCTTTGGCCTACAGTTTGTCCTAATTGGTAACCGAGCCTACACGGGTTCCAGATGTGGAGGGCCAAGCAAGCAAGCTTCCTTATTGGACCTTCTGCTGACCTCGCGCCCAGACGGCTATCAAGTTTCTGTTGATGCACCACTAGGCTCATCAGACCACTGTCTGATTTGTAGCACTGTGCCTCTCACAGAAACTTCAAAAACGTCGAGTCTGGCATTGTTGGTCAGCGGACTCTAATGGGATGCGAAGTTCTTTGCGTCCTACCCATGGTGGCGAGTTTGCTTCTCGCTGGATGATCTTGAAGTCGCCGCCAACTTTGTCGTTGATACTGCAGCTTTTTAATCCAAACTCTGTGGTTCCCATTGGCGGCAGGTCCCAACCATGGTTTGGTCGTTGCTGCAAAATGGCGTCTCGCCAAAAGCGAAAACATTACGAAGCCTGGGCTAATGCGGTGTCATCAAAGGATCCAAACACCAGTGCGCTCAGAAAGCAACTTTGCCGCCAGGTCCTTTAAGAAGGACATTGCCAAGGCGAAGTCATCATTCATAAGTGGAATTGGCGAGAGGCTAGTGCGTCTTTCTTCGGGTACGCTTGCAATCTGGGGGGTTACTCTCGAACGCAAACTCAATCTTAATACAATTCCAATGCGATTAATATGTATCGATATTAGGATAAGTAAAAATAATTCCGGAACGCCATCTCGATAATAATTTGTTCAATTTCCACGCAATTTAATTCAATGTGGCGCTATTGTCGCTTACGAAAGTATCATTTGACATTATTTAGATTTGTGATTGGAAATTGATTAATGCAATTCTGTTTCAAGAGTAGCCTGCCTGGTCTCTCGCCAAAGCTATCTAAGGGAATTTTTGTCAGCCGTCCCTACCACCATTGCACAAGACTGATGACTGCCTGTCCCATACTGCAAATGAGAAAGCCGATCTCTTGGGCACACTTTTCGCATCAAACTCGACCTTGTACGATGGGGAAAACTCTCCACCAACCATACCGCATTGCGCTTGTTCAATACCAAACGTCCGGTTCCTACAAAAGTCAGTTCGGTAGGCTCTTTTTCCCTTGATATCCATAAGTCGAGTGGGCCTGATGCAGTTCCTCCCATTGTTTATCGGACGTGTGCTACTGAGTAGGCGCTGGTTCCAACGCGCCTTTTCCGGCTCTCTTACACAACTGGCGTTGTCCCGAGCTCTTGGAAGACAGCCCATTCTCAAAAAAAGCGATCGCCTAGATCTGTCCAACTACAGGCCAATAGCCATCACCTCTTTGCTCTCCAAAGTAATGGAGTCCATTACAAAACGCCAGCTATTAAGGTACCTAAAAGAAAACTAGCTACAGTATGGTTTCCGTCGCTGTCGTTCGGCTGGTGATCTTTTGGTGTACCTTACTCACTGACGAGCGAAGGCAGTCGAGAGTAAAGGGGAGGCACTGGCAGTTAGCTTGGATGTATCGAAAGCCTTTGACAGGGTATTGCACAAGGCTCTTCTCTCTACCTCCATCATACGGGCTTCCTGAGAAATTTTGTTCGTGGGTTGCCAGCTTTCTTTCTGGGCTTAGCATCAGAGTCGTCGACGGTTCGTGCTCTGACATGAAGCCCGTGAATGCTGGAGTCCCACAGGGGTGTGTGCTAGCCCCTTCTCTGTTTCTTCTGCATATCAGTGACATGTTGCATAACAACAGCATTCATTGCTACGCGGACGACAGTACGGGAGTATCGCTCTACACGGACAAGCTAATATTTCTCGGGAAAGCGTTATGAGAGCCGGAATAAACTTGTGACTGACACCGAGAACATGTTAAGTCATGTCTGGAATTGGGGCCGACATAACCTAGTTCACTTTAACCCCTCCAAAACAAAAGTTTGCGCATTTACTGCGAAAAAACATCCCTTCGTCGTTCCTCTGATCTTTGAGGGAGCTCTCCTTGATACTAATTCGACTATTGGAATCCTTGGCGTCGATATTTCGAGTGACGTTCAGTTTCGAGGTCTTTTCGAAGGTAAAGCTAAATTAGCAAACAAAAAAGAAATTATTTAAATGGAATCATTAAATCCTTGGAGTGCGATGACGATGAAACGGTACCGTTTAGGGTACGGGTACATTAGTTACAATTTTTTCTCGAGTAAATAGTACCGGTGACGTCACGTTTGAGAACTCAGGAGATAAAAATTTGGTAACGCTACGAAATTTGCCTGATTTGCAACTAAGAGCATAGGCCGACGAGGTTACCGCAAAGACTACCGCAAACGCGGAGCCTAATATTGGCGTAATTTTAAGTTATAACAAAAGTACCGAAAGTACCGAATTTCCCGGGAAACCAATTCTCAGTACCGGTACTCCGTAAAAAGTCAATTTCCCGGGAAATACCGGCAAAAATCGGTACCGGGAATTCCCGGGAGCATGCCCTAATATTTATCCGTTACCTAGTTTAACGAGTTTTAATAGAAGTTTATCTTGGGCTAGACAATTGGTGTGAACGTTAATAAATTAAAATTAATTTGAGGTGTCGTCGGTAGCCGAGCGGATAAAAGGTGTGGTTCAATCCCCCTTAGCTCCGTTGAGATTATTCTCATAAGGACAGATTGTCAAAAAACCGAAAACGGTACAGGTGCACACACAACTTAAAAGAAAGAAATATCTCGCACACTGTTTCTACAGTATAAACTAACGTGAACGCATTCCAACACAGCCATTTAGGTTAATAGGACTATTTTTAATGTGATTTTCATGATCAAACTAGGTGAATGTGTCTTGCACTTATCTTTAGATTAGATTTAAACTGTCAGTAAATACCGCATTTTGCATAACAAATTCTATGCAATTCCCTTTCATCTTTACGGTTTGATAAACAAACCCACACATTTTTTTACGTCTCCATTAAACTAGTTTTCGAGCATACGTTAAACATAAGAAAACAAAAAAAATATTGTGCACAATATATCAATCAACAGAGGATTTATAAAGGGCTTATAGAGGTTGCGTATCCAACAAAAGCTAAAAAAAATCCTCCTTCTTTAAATATTGTTGCAGCATTTAAATTAAGAATTTATTCAAATTTCTTAAAATGAATTTTGATACAAAAAGAACCACAACCGAAACGCCTATACTTACATTATTTCTGACTTCTAAAGTTAAACGTTAAGATTTCTTTGTGATCAGATCACACCAGCGATAATGTGTGGATCCTTATGAATAAACAACTAACGTACTGTACTGAGAGTGACAACAAAGCATGTCGCTGCCAAGTCCTTTGTTCGGATATCAGGCGATTACTCAGCGTTCGTCGGGGGCAAATTCCGCGTGCCGACCGCGAATGGGCAAACTGGACCTAATATGATGTTTTAAGTATAAGAGTACAAAAGAGACCACACCTAGCATAAGTAATCTATACAGAGACTAGGCAATGAAAACCGCAAAAGCAGTCCTCTGCCATAGTCCACTTTTCACCAAATAGCGACTGCACATGTGCTCAGCGTGCCAGATGGTGAGCCCATCGCCGCTCTATGCTATGGATGCTATCTTGGATGTAGACAGGGGGTGGCAGTATTCTTTCACCGCTACGCGACGTTCGATCAACACTAAGAGGAAACACTACGTCGAAGTGGCATGCAAAATTCCCATACAAAACACAGTAAAACGATGTTTCGTAGTCCCCTGTTTCCTCCTTCAGAACTGGACCAATTTTTATTACTTTTTCATCATTGGTTACAGAAAGAGATTTTCTATGTCTGTATGTTTCAATTTTTTTTAAACCAGCCTCTTAATGTCTTTAAGTTTTTGAAGACGCCTTAAAACGGAGTGATTTCGCTAAATTTTGAAGGCTCCTGGTTTTTAAATTAATGCAAAAAAGTCAAACATACAGACATAGAAAATCTTTATCTTCATCAGATGCTGAAAAAGTAATAAAAATTGGTCCAGTTCTGAAGGAGGAAACAGGGGACTACGAAACGTCGTTTTTCTGTGTTTTGTATGAGAATTTTGCATGCCGTTATTTGTGTTTCCTCTTAATGTACATAAATAAAAATTTAATTAGGTGTCACAAATGTATGTTCGCGCAACACTTCAGCAGGCTTACTCTTGAACACAATTGCATTAATCAATTTCCAATCACAAATCTAAAAAATGTCAAATGGCACTTTTGTAAGCGACAATAGCGCCACATTGGAATTAAATTGCGTGGAAATTGATTGAACAAATTATTATCGAGATGGCGTTCCGGAATTATCTTTACTTCTCCCAATATCGATACATACTCGTATTAATCGCATTGGAATTGTATTGAGATTGAGTTTGCGTTTAAGAGTAACCCCCTAGAATGGCTGCACTTATTTGGTAAATTCTATTTTTGTTACGTTTGTAATTGTCAGGTTAGTACCTATAAAAGAAACTGTTTGGATACACATCTTTACTGAAACTCATGGGGCATCGAGGGAACATCACTTATCAGTTCTCATTTATTAATTAATCATTAATCTAAATAGTGTGAGACTATGAGTTAACATACGGTTATTTACTGTTAGCAATCTATCTAACTGAAGTACCTATTTATTTACACATCATGAATACGCCTCTATATTTAAAAAAAAAACATGTAAACTGTATAACCGTTAGTGTCACTATGTCAAGTCGACTTATCAATGTCAAGTTGTGGTTGTAAAAAAAAACCACAAACATCAATATGCTATGATACTTGTGCTACAAAAACAAAGTTTTAAAATTACTTCAACTACCTACTTACTTATCTAAAGTTGGTCGCGGCAGAAATAAAAATGGTTGATAAAATTATGAAGAAAAATTGACAAAATATTTGTAAATTATGTAAAAATATTCCATTTTAATAAAAAATTGTTATTTTAACAATCTAGACGACTTTAATTATAAAAAGTTTAAATCTGATGCAAAGCCACTGAGCAATGGACACATCAGCTGCATCAAAAAATTTACAAAACGGGGAATCGAATCGCCAAGAAGAAACAAAAAAAGGAAAATAAAATAGGTTCGACGACCTCTTGACCCTTAATTGCAATGTCATTTGCGACGAAGACACTAAAGCGGATTTCCGGTCGCGTTGGCCGATTAATTGACAAAACTGCATGGCTGCAATCGTACGGCTGACCTATGCTTTTACAACGCAGCTTTTTGGACAAGTACATACAAATTGGCTTAATCACCAGGCTTGCCCAATGCGGGTTGGTGACAAAACGCGTGCGGGCTTTTCTCGACCTGGAAATTGAACCTTGGACCTCCAGTTATCGTGCTGAGCGTTCAGCTACTCGGTAATTCTGGTAAGATAATAATAATAATAATAATAAATCTTTCCTACAATCACACCAATTGTCTAGCCCAAGAGAAGCTTCGAAGAAACTCGTTAAATGGTTACTAGACAACGGATAAACATACTTAAAATACTTAAATACATACTTATTATACATAGAAAACACCCAGACCCGAGACAATTTAGAAAAATAATAATTTCTAAATTGACCCGACCCGCGACCGGGGATCGAACCCGAGACCTCAGAGATGGCGACACCATGAAAACCGGTGTACAAACCACTCGACCAAGGAGGTCAAGATGAATCTATGACATTTATTTATTATAGCACTGACGTGGAAATCGGGAAAGCCACGCGTAAACCACGAAAGGAACATATTATATTATATTTATATTATTGACGCTTCTATTCCATGTTCGGTTTCCATTTTAGAACATCATCATAGTTAGCCCATAAACTTTTCACAGCTAGACAAGGGCTCTCTTTTCTTTTATGAAGATATCGGACTATACCGACATAAAACGTGCCTTTCGAAAAGCACAGACGAATTCGGGACATTTTAATTTGATTACCCGTCCGGTGACCCGGTAGTAGTAACGAAGTTGCCTAACTTGCTCTACTGTACGATAAAATTAGTTACAAATGGAAATTATATTCGTCATCGTACCTATTTCGGACAGAAGCAAGTAATAACAACAGGAAATAAATAATTTTATTAATTTCACTATGTCTGTGACCATCATAATTTTACCATGACTTAGGCTTTATTATGTTTGTGCTACCTATTACCTTATATTATCGTTGTATGTTTTAAATGTACCTACCTGTCAGTACGCTATTTTTATATGTATAGTTTAATTGGTTTGATTTTATTTAACTCATCTAAGGGTGGATTCGACCAAATTGGAATAGGACTTACTCTGAGATTAGTCTATACAAATGCGGCGTTTAATCTAGGTATAAGACCTTATTCCAGTTTGGTCGAATCCACCCTAAACCTACTACCATGTCGCACAGCGGTGAAAAAGTACTACCAACCCCTCTCTACCCTAGGGTGTCGTAAAGGGCGATTAGCGCACTAAAGACTGCACATACAACCAACAGCAGAGAGCGGCGATGGGCTCACCAACTGTCACGCTGAGCACATGTGCAGTCGCTATTTGGTGAAAAGTGGACTATGGCAGAGGACTGCTTTTTGCGGTCCTCAATTGCCTAGTCTCTGACTAACCCTTCGGGGATAATAGTCGTGATTATACGTATGTAGGTATGTATACACCCTCATTATTTAGTCGTTTTAATGAATTTAAGTGTGAGTTCCACCTATGAAACTGAACAACTCCAAAGTCCAAAGTCCAAAGTTCATCAAAATCGGTTAAACGGTTTAAGCGTGAAAGCTTAATAAATAAACCAACTCACTTTCGCATTTTTAATATTAGTTAGGATAATACAAACATTAAATTTGATAAACAATTATTATAATTGTTTTCCGACTTCCCATACAAACTTCAAAGTTCAAAATTTTACAATCCAGTGAGACAATTTTTTCTGAGTTCGTAATTGTCAGGCAGGATAAGGTCTGTATAAACGAAAATTTTTGGAAATTCGACACGGGGTAATACTTGTTGCACACTGACGACAAAGTGACTTATGATCGCAGTTAATATTATTATTTACCTTGTGCCGAACCTAACCATTTACATTGCAGAAAAAATATTGTCGGGCACAGCTAATAACGAATTAAGATAAACGACCTTCTATCCTTCTCGGCAATTTCTTATGTATCGTAATTACTGAACCGCAAGTTATGCTTGTGGATTCTACAGATATTAACATTTTACACAATATAATAAGATTTTTTTTATGGTCGGATAAACGTCAGAGTATTTCTGAAAGGTTTTAAAAACTATAAGGTAGTGAACGTCATCTTAATCGGTTTTCGTTGAAGTACCAAGATCTTATATAGCTGCACTGCAGCCCGACCAATTCAAGGCCGCCTTTATTGAAGTAATAAGAAATGAAATACATAAAGAAAAATGTATTTTAACTAGGCACATACAGCGTACAAATGAATTTCTAAAAAGTACAATGCACCTTTAATTTAGCGACATACTCAAATTTTACAAGTGATCTTCATAATTAAGTTTTAGTATGCATTTAGGTGGTAAACCTTACCTACATACTTATTTACATACAGGAAGGACCAGACGGTGACACTAAAAAATTTTATTTAGATTTCTGACTTCCAGGTTTACCTGGAAAAACCCCATGTATGTTCCGCGATTTTTCGTAGTTTTCGAGCTATGATTTTTTTATAATTTTGAGAATTTTTGACTTGACCGACTTAAATATGTTATTTTTCGGAAATTATGCATCTTTTTTAGAATTTTCTTTTGTAACATATAGACCTCATGACTTGTACTTTCACACATAAAATACCCAGCTTCCTGCCTTCACCGTAAGTTACAAAAAAAATTACGAAAGTAAAAAAAAATAGATGAAAGCAAATCATCGTTAAAATTTTAACATTAAATTAAATATCAAAAGAAAGTTCCATGACTTTAAGTAATTTTAAAAACTTCGCAAGACCCTAAGCTTTTATTATAATCCAAAAAAAGTGGCTCAATAGGCCTTTTTTAGCCGAAACCTGCCTTCAAATTTTCAAAGTTTTTTATTTGCTATTTTGCCATCTACAAAATTATTCTTACCAAAATAAACATGTTATTACAGAGCAGTAACATCGATATCATTTGTTTATAGTTATTTTGGTTATTTCAAGGATCATTCATAATAAACGATATAAAAAAAAATTAAAAAATTAAATTAAAAATTAAAAAAAATCAAAAGAAAAAATTAATATGAAATAATTAAAAAAATTATTAAATTCACTAAATGTCAATTATGTCAATCAAACCTAATTAACCTAAGGAATTAACAATGAGGCGCTTTTTAAATAAATTATTAATTTAGAACATTCCACCTTTGTACCTACATTTGAAGGCAGATTTCGGCTAAAAAAGGCCTATTGAGCACCACCTTTTTTGGATTATAATTAAAGCTTTGGGCCTTGCAAAGTTTTTAAAATTCCATAAAAGTCATGGAACTTTTTTAAAATTTTAAATATGAAGTTAAAAATTAAACTATTATTTGCTTTCACCTTATTTTTTTACTTTCGGTAATTTTTTTTGTAACTTACGTTGACGGCAGGAAGCTGGGTATTTTATGTGTGAAAGAACAAGTCATGAGGTCTATGTTACAAAAGAAAATTCAAAAAAAGATGCATAATTTTCGAAAAAAACATAGTCGGTCAAGTCAAAAATTCTCAAAATTATAAAAAAAATCATAGCTCGAAAACTACGAAAAATCGCGGAACATACATGGGGTTTTTCCAGGTAAACCTGGAAGTCAGGAATCTAAAAAAAAATTTTTAGTGTCACCGTTTGGTCCTTCCTGTATGAAAGTAAGTATGTAGGTAAGGTTTAAAATAATATATTTAAATCAAGTCGAAAATTCTCAAATTATAAAAATAACATAGCTCGAAAACTACGAAAAATCGCGGAACATACATGGGGTATTTTCAGGTACACCTGGATGTCAGGAATACAAAAAAAAATTTAGTGTCACCGTTTGGCAAATCCTGTATACAGTACGTAAATAAACGAAAGGCAAACCTTAAAACCGGTGGATGTTAAAAACGGGTATAATACAATGAACCACTTTTTGTTTTAATCCAATCACTTTTTTGTTTATAATTTTACTAAATGTAATAATTTAACCTCTTTCTCATCAGTCGGTTAACGAGTTTAATAACATCCTGTGATGCAAGTTTCACATCAGTTATCAGTCAGTATACCCGTTTTTAACATCCACCGGTTTTAAGGTGGTAAACCTTACATACTGTATAACTTGGTAAACAATACATAGATTGTAATCATCATCCTCAGCAGTAAGAAGCAGGAGCGATCAGGAAGAAATAATTCTACCATTTCGGATGAATCAATGTTGAATTAAATTATTCTAAATAGAGTAAAGATAATAATTAAACATAAGTATTCTTTTGACCATGAACGAGTACTTTCAAATGATATATTTATTTATTATATGGTATGATATGGCCTTCGATCAACAATACAACTAGATGTCAGGTCGGCGCTAAAAATGTGTCTCGGTAAATAAGAGCGCACTTGAGAAGTGAGCTCTTATTTTCTCGCAAGGCTTTAACAGGAAAAAGTACTTTATTTGTTGCCTCAAGGTTCATTTCACCACTAAATGTTATTGACGTCTTTTCATTTTTTAGTGACAGGAGTAATTTATTGCTTTGAAAAAGTACTTATTCACATGGACATAATTTAGCTTTGATTTTGTACGTGACGCGTTATAGTTGGTATTGTTGATAGAAGGATATGGCTGTCTGCAAGCTGACTGAAACATTGCGAATGCGCTGCTATTCTAGTATACATGCTTAGACATAATCACCATAGTGATGAAGGATTGTGTATTGATTAGGAAGGAAATATGAATGTTATTCTCTAATTATAACCTCAATTTTTACAACAGAAAAAAAAATATATCTCATGAACCTGGGTGAATAAATTAAAAATGTTTTATAATTATGAATATAACGTGTTTTTCTACAATATAGAACAACAATCATCAAGGCACAACATTTTTTTAAAAGGGACCAGTGTTTGGGCATTGTCCTTTGACATTTTGGTGTAGGTCTGCTGCTGGCGTCTATCTGTACCACATGAGTTTCCGTTTCTTTACTCATGTGGTCTGTACGTTGCGTAAAACGGGCGATAGTGAACCAGCTACTGTGATACGGCTAACGTTACATTCAGTTGCGTTCTTGTGTAACTATCGCGAAAACAAAATAAATAATATTTGCTAATTAATAAAACCGCACCGCATTAAAAATACAATTTTAAAATCACCAATTAAATGTTTGTATGTGTTAAAATATATCTAATTGTAATAGATAAAACACCGCTATGTATTCATTTGGAAACAGAGATAAGGCTTTTTTTTTACATTATTACAAAACATAACTGATGCTCGCGTAGTTAAGATAATAAGCGATAAACATTGACTCACTTATAAAATTATCGATAAAAATAGTCGCAGCATAATACAATTTATTTAGTCACATACTCATAAAAGTATGTGTCACTAATATATACCTAATTATTGAGTAATATCTAACGTGTAAAAAATAAGCAATAAAATTTGAGCAGCCTACATGTTTGGCGATAACTGTTTTTTCACAAGTAATAGTTAGCTGAGAAATTTATTTTTTTTAGACAAAAAGGAGCTGAAGTTTTTGTTTAAACCCTTCGTTACAACCCTAAAGAAGGGGCAATAATCTCTATTTCAAAGATTAATAACACAAAAGTGGCAAATCGATGATTCCCAATTTTCTACCTACAAAATAGGGTTGTACAAAAATGTACATTACACCAAAGTATTAAAAAATATGAAAAAAAACTTTACCACGTTTAATGGTGATATTTAAGCAGTGAAGTCCTAATTATTGCTTATTTAGCCATTAGCGTTTAACGCTAATTTAACAGATCGTTAAACGATTTAAAAGAATGAATAACTAACTGTATGGTATAATTAGTTTTAAAACAAATAACATTATTAGTTCCCGTCTGCGTCTTCCTGCCACATAGAGAAGAGGTTAATGACTTATATTTACTTAATGGTTGTTTTGACAAAAGATTAAAATAAAAATAACCAATAATTAGTTTCAACCGAATCTATAAAGAGTAACTTTTTTATGTTTCTACAAACCATAGTTTGTAGAAACCATAGACTAATAAGATAATATCGTCCTTGTAGAAACGTAAAAAAGTTTATTTAGCTGAGTTATTGCGATTAAAATTCCACAACAGAAAGTTTAAAATAACTCAGCTAAACAAACGTTTTTGTACAATGATTTCTACAAACTATTAAGATCTATTTATTATACTTAAACATGTAAAGTTTTTTTAAACCAGCCACTTAATGTTTCTGAAGACGCCTTAAAACGAAGAGATTTCGCTAAATTTTGAAGGCTTCTAGTTATTAAATAAATGTTCTAATGCAAAAAAATCAAACATACAGACATAGAAAATCTCTTTCTTTAACCGATACTGAAAAAGTAATAAAAAATGGTCCAGTTCTGAAGGAGGAAACAGGGGACTTCGAAACGTCGTTTTTCTGTGTTTTGTATGAGAATTTTTCATGCCACGACGTCGACGTAGTGTTACCTCTTAAGGGGTCAAGGGGTGCGGGTATAAGGCCTAAATTCTAACGTCCAAATACTCTCATGCTTTAATGCACGCATCTATCATATCAGTGAGTACTAGTGAATAATAGGATGCAACCAGCACACTTATCGGGCATGCATTGATAAACAAGACGTCATCGTCACAGCGAAACTCTATGACAACAACATTTATTGGACGTAAACGTAACTGTAAACAAGCGATGAGACTAATTAATGTCATAATAACCGGTACCGGCGTTCATGGCCGGTTTAGAACTTTAAGAAGTACGAGTAAGCAAGGAGTTGCAGCCCATGGATGGACTGCAAAGGCATGACAATAGGCCCACCCCATCATGTCATCAATGTGCTTAGGTCGAGCACCTTTATTGTATGGAAAAGCTGCTCTAGTTATATACTTCAATTATTGAAACATGATATTTAGAGAAAGGAGCAAAAGTTGTCGCTGTCATTTAAACCCAGCAACCAACTGGCTAACGTTGTGGATGATGGCCAGATACTCAGATGAATAAACGAAGCTCCTATTTATTCGTTTTCAATTTGATTGGGTGAACTAGTGATAAATTATTTTTCAGAACTAAAATTCTTTGAATTCAAATTTAATTCAACCGCCTAGTCAAGTATAGTGCTAAAATCAAAAGTCTCAGGCAATCAACCTTAGGCGCAGATTAAGAAATAATGTAATAGTTAAGTACTACGTAACCTCAGGCAGGCCGGAATCTTTCAGAGAAACTAATAATGACACATGAAAAAAACGACAACGACGACAAAACATGGAATTGTGAATGCGAAATAACGACATTTAAATAAAATGGGCTTGCGCGAGTAAACACAAACGTCGGAGGCGTTTAAAGCCACTACAGATTGAACAGAATCTACGCGGAAGACACTGCGACTGTGACCCGGAACCAAGAGTCAAGTTCATTACAGTGCTTCGGAAAACATTCAAGCGAGAATACGTACGTCCGACTATACTTAATAATTATAAATTAACTTTAAAATTTTTTATTCAATAAAATGACATGTTATTACATTTTTTACAGCTCAAGGTCAACCTCAAAGATTTTAAATTCTTTGAGTACTCATTGTACTCTAATAATATGTTTAATACTTTATTGGCGACTTCTTTATCTGTAATTGGTGGTCGGAAGACGTGGTAAATAAGGAAGTACTATAGAAAATGTTACACTTAGGCAAATGCCTTACGGTATGCCTTATTATAATAAGCCAGGAGAAGAAAATCTCAAGTAGAATATTGGAAAACTTGTCGAGAACAAGCTATTAATACTAATCATGTTCTAAATCTAAATACTAGCGACCGCACACGACTTCCATCTGCGTGAACACCGGTACAAATATCTCTTCGTCTCGTTTCGAATATTCCTTATCAAAGGGAACTGAAAGGGTTTGGACTGGGCTTTGATGAGTCAGCTAGTGAATTAAGTAAGGTTTTTCTTTTTAAATATATAATTATTGAAAATGGATAGATATTATCTTTTCATGAGCAAGTAAGTAAATCGTCTGCTATGTACGCAAAGGTCAATTACGATAAGTGATAAACATTTTATCATTCTTCATGCTTATCCACTTATCATATCGGCTTAATTAAGGCTGAGTTTCCAAAGCTACAGAGCTAAAGGAAATAATCTACCAATAGTATCGCTTGCCTCGCTAAGGCGTTGAAAAAATTAAGTCATTCTATTGGTGGATTACTTACTTACCTTTGGTGGAAACGCAGCCTTATAGGCGGCAAAAGACACTTATACTGGATTTTTAATAAGCATTGATTGATGCATCGTCCGCGGTAGAAAGGTATTTAACAATAGAAAAAACTAATTGACATGTTGATGATAAAGACTTTTGATAATTATTTCTAAATCCAATGATATTATATTACGTGAGTCAGTGTTAGTTACTGTTTTGCACCTAGCTTTGCACTGTGAAAACAATTGATTGTTATTCTATTCAATTTTATTTAGATTTTGTTTAATGCAGCAATATCTACGATACGAACAAAGACAAACACTTCAAACTTTTTGATTTTCGACAGAAGGTCAACAAACACGTCCTATTCAATGACAAAATTATCTGCAGTTTGTTGATGCCGTATTATGCATAATATATAATTATTCCACACATATCTTATGTTTTGTTTCTTACAATAAAGGCTACGTGCTCACTTACATCTCTTTTCTAGTGAGATCATGATGTGAGGATGTGGGGGCCGAAATCAGATAATTTAAAGTACTTTAAAAGATGATGGTTCTCCCGTATAACAATGTCATATCATCCATCACCCACACAAATACCCTAGTACTTCGAGAACAGTTTCTATAGTAAAGCAGAGCCGTACCAATTTATAAGGACTTACTACAAAACAGTATTTAAAGTTAAACTCGTGTTTTAAATGTTGTATCTCGGAGAAAAAGTGCAAGTCTTTTAGTTATAGAAAGAAGGTCGAACTTCAGAACAGGTTTTTCTATTAGATCAGTTTACCTGTAGCAATTCAAGTATGTCACGGAAATTTCAGTCTATTTTTCCGAATGTAGTACTTATACTACAGCTTTCGCAAATCATTATGTCGTCAATATAGCAATCTCATGAACGTAACTAACCATTGCAACACAGATGAGGTGAGCCATGGTTTTCCACGATTGCGTGGATGTATAATAATAACAGATGTACAGACGGACGTGTGTCCGTTGTATTGACTATTAAACATTACGCCGACGACAAGGAGATATGCCCAATTTTCCCAAAACACGTACTAAAGTAAAACCTCGTTTAAAACGAATGCTATCTAATCTGCCTTTATAAACAAGATAAAGACAGCATCTGTTTTAAAGGTAATTTAACTTTAATTCACGTCTTGGAATAACGCTTCTACTTGATCCTGTAAATCAATCAAAATTGAGATACTACAAGACACATTTGGGTAAAAAATATTAGATTAGTAACTACATTTGTGCTCAAATATCCCAAATGTACCTATACAGCTGTAAATTTTTCTGCTGTTATAGGAACTAAAACACAGAACAGCTCAGATCAATAAATTTGCTTTGGCTAGCACTTGCTCATGTAGTATGGGACATGTTTTTGGGAATTGAAATGAGAAGTTTTCAAGACTGACAGATGGCACATCATCATCATCATCACAATCAGCCTATTTAAGTCCAACTGTTGGGCACAAGTCTCTTTAAATAAACAAAGAACACATAGCACATACATAATTTATGAATTTGCGAGAATTGAAGAAGGCTGTAAGGTCGATGATAATAAGTCAAAATCAGCATTTCAGTTTACAACAGACTCCTTCAATTTACATTCTAGAGAATCAACATTACGATAATGATGTCACTAGAACAACCGCACACTCGAGAGAAAGTCATTAAGTGATCGACCATAAAAGCGAAACGGGGATTTTCGGTATTAAGATTTTCAAAAGACACAACAAATTGCCTTGAGTGGGTGAACGTGAACAGCTGCATTTTTTCAAGTGTAGAGGAAAACGGTACCGATATCGATAAATGTTCAATCAATTAATGTGTTCTAATTAACCTAACCGACCGCTGACATCGTTAGACGAAGACATTGTTTGACATTCAAGAGAATTGACTTTGACGATGGCATTTGAAAGATAAAGTTTGGGGAAAATGTACATGTTATAAATATACTTGTACTTAGCACAAAAAAACTGATTTCTTTTAACATTTTAGGTAATATTTATAAATACAAAGTAAACTTTAAAGCAAATTAGCTATGATTAAGCAGGATAGCGGCACTTAACGAGAATGGGACACTAGGATGATTTGAAACCAAGAAAAAGCATATAATCTAAACATAATAAATTGTAATGATAGGCAAGGCTTTTGCTACCATCGCACCTAATTCGCAATAAAATTATCATTTAAGCCATTAAGAAGGTAACGTAAGTAATCATAAGGTAAATTAATCTTTGATTAGTTGCCGCGCTGTTAAGATGATATTTATTTTCATCGATAAAGAGATAGAAGAAAGGAAAACAAAGGAATCGTATTCCATTGTCTCAAGATATTACACATACTGCTTGCACTTTGTTTTGAAGAGAAGCTGGTATCGAATAAAAACCATCAAAAAACCTTAGTATCACTAGCGATGATCTTATGAAAAAAGCACCACAATTTTAAAGGTCGGTTAAAACATACACATAATGTCCTACTAAAAAGTTTGGTAACGGCAAAAGTTATACAGTTGCTATTATAGTACTTACTGCTTTTTCTGCCTTCCTGCACCCGGTATGTGAGGTCCGTGAAGGCCAAATCCACCGGTGGCCTCTTCGGTAGATGAGTGAGGGTCTTGTGCTGCGCCGGGGTGATGGTCACCTTCAAGCTCCCCTTCCTGTCGGGCATAATAGGCTTAGTGTCCACCGGGCCCGCAATACTCAAATCCTTGTCCACTTTCATGTTGCCGACACAATAAGAGTACAGTTACTCAAACTATCATAACACTACGTCACAGAGACCGTTCGCAAGGACGACCAGCTCGCGCCACGTACGAGCACCGACTGCATTCGTCAAATGAATGGCTCCGCGCCGCGTTACAAACTCGCGTCGGCCCTGTGGCCCTTATCTACATAGTCATAGATCGCAATATCGCGCGGATCTCTGCCGCTGTGACGTAGAATGATTAAGTTTTTGAACTTTGCGCTTGCGCATGAACGCGTTCGCGTAGTAAAACTGGTATTTAGATATAATACACTGTATATGTAATTACACAGTTTTTGGTTGAATTCTATTTAGATTGAAACTAGTTTATACAGCATTTTGAATGTTTAACTTTTCTGTCGTATAGGTAATCTTAAGTACTTACATAAAAAAAATCAATTGCCAATTGCCACGAATGTATGTCCGCGTAATGGCTGAACCTATTTAGCTAATTCTTTTTTGTTGTGCTTGTAAGTAATTGTCAGGAAAAGTTTGTATGAATTTTTTTTTTGGAAATTCCTCATTGGACGCCGGCCGGTCGGCGCGGTGGGTTCGTCGGCGTGAACATCCTGTATACCGTGATTTATGAATGACTGCTGTAAAAACTAGAACAATATTATCCTGAAAGTTTCACCCTCACAACTGATTACGAGCACGATGGGTAAACGATCGTCAGGGTAGTTAAAACACCTGGATGAAATTGGCACAGGACACATGTACTGGCACAAAATAAAGGCGGTCTATACCCACCAGCGGGTGATTGCGGGCTAAAATGACGATGATGAAACGCTTATTACCTATACTTCAAAGTTTCAGCCCTCATGTAAACTAAGCTACTTCTATAAATTGCATTGAATTCCAAAGCTTCCATTTAGCGAGGCACGTTACTGTAACCTCATATTACAGGTACAGGTGTACCTTCAAATAATTGGCAAGATGTTAAAAAAAATCTATTAAGTAGGTAAGTACAGCAAAGAATTGTCTTTCAATATATTCATAAAATAAGCCATTAATCTTATCTCTAAAATATGATAAAAATGTGGGTCAATATTATTGCACATCTATTTAGAACATTACTACTTACTTACTAATAAACATTATAACAAAAAACAATGTTTACATTATTATTATGAAAAGATACGGATGATTATTTCCATGGACAATGTACTTTGTACTGTGAATACTGTGATGTAGTCTTATTTTGCTAATTAAGTATTATGAATCAGTATTCCTTTGCCAGCTACATTAAATTCAAACTCAACAACTCTATTCTTATAAGTACTATTTAATGAATAGTTATGTAACTATGAGAATAGAATTAGAATAATTTACTCAATACCTTTAAAAGTATAAAAGGTTTGTATAAAAAAATATTTTCACAACAAATATTAATTTAGTTTAGGAGCTCGATGGCGCAGCGGCTAGCGCGTTCGGCTTGCGGTCTTGCCCGCTAAGCAACTTTCGCAATGCCGTGTCGCTGGATGGGTGACCAAAAGAAAAAGATCTCGAGCTCCTCCGTGCTTCGGAACTTCGGAAGGCACGTTATAAGCCGTTGGTCCCGGTTGTTGTCGTAAGATGACAGTCGTTAAAACCCACCAACACGCATTGGGCCAGCGTGGTGGGAGCCCAATATCTCCAGTGGGAGGCCTGTGCCCAGCAGTGGGACGTTTATAGGCTGATGATGAAAAAATTTCTTCCATTGTTATTGAGACAATAAATGGTAGTCAAGTCAAATCAAAATATATTTATTCAATAAACTCAATTAATAAGTACTTTGAATCGTCCAAATCTTTTTTAACCTACCACCCAGTCAGGACATAATTTTTTAACTGTGGCAAAGAATGGGCGCAAGAAACCACAGCGCACAAAAGCAACGACATTTACAAACAAATTACAATACAGGTATTTCTGTAAAGATTAAAAAAAACAAATGTCAATCATGTTGACAGTTAATACTGGGTGGCGCAAAAGTCATGACGGGGTTGCAATTGGAGACAACTTTATATTCTTTTTAAATTCATCTTGAGTATTATGAGATAATTAAAAAAAACACTCATGGAGATATTTTTGTGTCAGGTTTTAAAAATTACATCACGTAAAAGACCACCATTTTCAGTCTCACAAAGACGGGCTCTTTCGAGAGCAGTTCTCATTACTTTCCTCAAAATATGAAGAGTTAGCAACCGTATTTCAGCTCGGATGTTATGCTTCAGCTGCTCGATTGTCCTGGGTTTATTGATGAACACCTTGTCTTTTAAATAACCCCAGAGAAAATAATCTGGCGCTGTTAAATCTGGGGAACGAGCGGGCCAGTTAAATGTTGAAAATCTCGAGATTAAACGCTCGCTGAAAGTCTCTCTTAGGACCGTCATTGTGGCTCGAGCCGTATGCGCTGTGGCTCCATCTTGTTGGAACCACATCTCTGGACTGTCAACAAGAGCTGGCACTAGAAAATTTTCAATTAAATTGCGATATCTCAAGCCATTTACAGTAACAGCGTTTCCGTCGTCGTCTTCAAAAAAATATGGGCCAATAATTCTTTTGTGATGTAACTGCGCACCAGACTGTACACTTGATGGGGTGTAATTCATGCTGGTGGACTTCTCTTGGATTTTTCGTACCCCAAATTCTGCAATTTTGTTTGTTAATGAAGCCGTTCAATTGAAAATGAGCTTCATCACTCATTATCAAACGATCAATGAAGTCGTTATTCTCTCGAGCCAGTTCTTGAATCCGAACCGCGTAGTTAAGACGCTGTTGGTTATCAGTTGGCTTTAATTCCTGGACTAATTGCACCTTATATGAAAACATATTTAAATCCTGTTTTAATATTCTTTGAAGTGATCTCCTATGGGTTCCCAGCTGAGACGAACGCCTACACGTTGATGTTTCCGGATTCTCCTCTACACTCGCTTGCACTCGCTGAATATTGTCTGCACTTCGAGCAGAACGTGGTCTTCCAGTTCTTGGGAGATCGGCTACTGAACCTATCTGCTGACAACGTGCCGCCAAGCGTCGAATCATGCGTTCAGAGGGAGAGTACGCTCATGGAAATGGCGGCGATACGCTCGCTAGGTTATACATATATCGACTGATTTTTTTTTTTATAGCAGAAGGAGGCAAACGAGCAAGCGGGACACCTGATGGAAAGTAATCACCGCCGCCCATGGACACCCGCAAAACCAGAGGAATCGCAGGCGCGTTGCAGGCCTTTAAGGAAGGAATAGGCTCGTTTCTTGAAGATCCCTAAGTCGTAACTTTCCGGAAATACCGCCGCCGAGAGCTGGTTCCACAACACTGTAGTTCGAGGCAAGAAATTTCTTGAAAATTTCTGATTTTAAATGATTTTGAAAATAAAACTCTATGATTTTGGTACGTTGAATAACTGTAAAATCATCCATGCTGAATCTCCAAAATGTATTTTATAATTTGTGAAAACAAAAGAATAGAAAATACCAGTGCAAGTGTCAGATTTAAATTTTTTAAACCCCGTTTAACTTTTGCGCCACCCAGTATTATGTATGTGACTATGTAGCACCTCCTCTATTCATGTATTTTTCGTTATATGCTGGCATAACATGTTGCAAGTTGCAGGTACATGTTCCTTTTTTTATCTGTGACTTGGTGGCCTAATCGCAGCAGGGTTTCATTCAGTTCATTTCTGTGAGTTCTTTTGAGATTTTTGAGTTTGCTATAGGGTTTGCTATGGAATGGTACCAACTTCATCATGCTTCATAATTGTTCAACACTATTTAGTATTCTGTTTAAAATTAAATACAAGTATCTATATAAAAGTGATCAACTCAAAACAAGAGATAATAACATAACATGGAGGAGGCTTATGCTCAGCAGCGGCTTGCATGGTGATGATGATGATGTATATAAAAGCGTTTATCTTCGGAATGACTGCACCAATTTGGTTAATTTTTTTTGTTGTGTTTGTTAGTCATTGTCACTGGATATTCACGCAGACGAAGTTGTGGAGCGGCCACTAGTATTAGAAAAACCGCAGAGTCTTGAACATCGACGCAAGGTTGCCAACCTTTCGGTTTTTTATCGATTGCACTTCGGCGAGTGTGCGCAGGAAGTACACGAGCTGATTCCACCTTCGTCTTTCTATCTCCGGGGAACGAAACGCGGACTGAGATCTCACCCTTACCCTGTCAACACACCACCTATACGCACAAAGCGCTTCGCGTCATCATTTTTAATGTGGACAGCTAAGGAGTGAAATTCCCATTCCCTTTCTTTCTTCTAAAAACATAAGCATCAAGCTCTGACAAATTTCGACGGTTGAAAGCCAGACCTCGGTAGCCAAGTGGTTAAGGCAGCCGCCCGGAATGCGGAAGGTGCGTGGTTCGATTCCCGCCTGAGGTTGTCACCTTTTTTCAGTGTTTTAAAAAAAAATTACTTAAGTATATTTAAGCGTCAATAAAACGCTAAAATATAAAACATTAATCTATAAACACAGCTTCATCTTAACCGAATGTTGAAATATTTGTAAAAATATTTCTTTTGGATCTCAGAGGTGAAAACTTCTATGATTTGATGAAGCAATGTTGACTAAAAACATAAGCATCAAGCACTGACAAATTTCGACGGTTGAAAGTCAGACCTCGGCAGCCAAGTGGTTAAGGCAGCCGCCCGGAATGCGGAAGGTGCGTGGTTCGATTCTCGCCTGAGGTTGTCGTCTATTTTCAGTATTTAAAATTTTACATAATAATATTTTGACATAAGTAATTGTTTTTGGCATACTATTTCAGTAAGCATAAATATGGTTTAGGCTAATGTTTTTTGCCCTAATTTGGATTTGAATAAAGTTTTAAGGGATATTGTTTATCCGTCTAATAGTTATTAGGCGTAAAGATAGTCTGGTAGATTAGACAAGACAGAATTAGGTTCAAAATCCGCTATAACTTGGATTGGTTTTTTTTATCAGGATTTGACTTTGAATAATTTTTTATTTTATTGATAGCTATTTAAATCTGAAAAACATAATTTTACACTATAACCATAGTGTAAAAGTAGGTTAGGGTGCGGCGGGGGTGGCCCTTGGGCCAATTTCCAAAACTAAATTTTTCCCTATATAATTATTATGCCTATCAAAATTATGCTTAAATATCATTATGCGTAAGCAAATTTAGGGTTTAGGATAGTATGCTTAACAATTATTATGCTTATAGTAGTTACGCTTTAAAAAAATGAGCCTATAAGGTTATGCCAAATTAATATTGTGCGTAACTATTATTAGGATAAGTAAGTATGCTATGTTATGACAAAATTTTATGCAAAAGAATTGGGAACCTTTTTTCACAGGTACTAGTTCCGTGATCTCAGATGACTGCTCGTATACCAAAGTACCTCAGGCTGCCATATCAACGAAATTATTATTTTTAAGCATACTTAGTTGTATAGTAAGTTTACAATTGTTATTTCAGTTCGGGCCTATGTCGCATTTGTCAAGCCTTCTCGATTTGTTTTTTATTTGGTTTATTTTTGTTACGCAATAAAGCAAACAAATAAATATTGTTTAAAAGGTTTCGGGTGCCATACCAAGTTAAATTTTTAAGCATAGTTGTAGAGTGTATAATTTTGTTATATCAGTTTGGGCTTGGGTCGTATTTGACAGCTTTAATTTATTTTTAATTTCAATTTTGCCGTAAATATGCTTTGAGATGATATTATATTTTGATACTCATCGCTGTTATTGAACAAAGTTTGAGAATCACCTTTGTGTGTCATTTTTGAAGAGGAAAAGTTCTATGCTTAAAAAAAACAAAATTTCATTACTAGCCCAGATATGAAAGTATCCAGACTGTTTTGATAGTATAATTTATCTGGCATTACAGCGGATTACAATTCTTTAAGAACCTTATCAATACAGTGAATAGAATCGATTTTAGGATATTACGCTCTTGACCTAATACTATAGTCCGCACTTTCCCTAAAGAAAAAACCCTGCATACTCAGTTTTACCTAATTTTGTGGACTAAGTTACATTGCTATGGGGTTCAAAAATATGTAAATACTAAGCATGGTCTTTCTTATATTGTAAAAATAATTCATAAGTTATACAGTGTGTTCAGGATAGGGCTGGTGATATTTTAAGGTCATGTTATACAATCAATTTTGTGTAGGAAATCGGAGATCCCTTAGAGCATTTATGGCCCTTTGATAAAATGGCCGCTATTTTAAATTTTCAGGATTTTTGTTCTACAGCAACAGAAAAATAAATCCTGAAAATTTAAAATAGCGGCCATTTTATCAGAAGGAAATAAATGTTCAAAGGGGGGATGCTTTCCTACACAAAATTGATTGTATTAACATGACCTTAAATATCGCTAGCCATATCCCGAACACACTGTATAGGTAACCAGTCAGAACAATAAAATAAAAAATATTTTTCAAGTCTTTCAAGAACAGTGAAAATCCAGCAGTTCTTACCCCAACATACCTTACCTATTAGATGTTGGTACATGAACATTTTAAATTCTAACAGGCAGACCGTTTTGTAATAATAATATTGTTGTAAAATGCAACTGCTTTAAAGAAACCTATCTGTATTGTTTGTATCGTATTGTAAATACCATGTATTCCATCATGTGGACATATGTAATTGCGGTGGTTATAACTAGCTAGTTATATGCTTGTTGCTCGACAAATTATGGAGGGGGCAACTTTCTATTTGGAATTATTCTAAACTAAACGAAGATAATTTGCGTAGAACTACAGAAAAGTCTGTAAGTTTTGCTATATTGTGATAACTTCAGTACGTTTAATGAGGGCAACGTATTGCACTACGCAAATTCTTTATCTAAACAACTGAGGTCAAGTAACTTTAAAACTGGGTAGGTTTTCAACAAAGTACTTTTACAGTTGACACTTACCTCAAATTATTGAGAATAAAAGTGTTATCCATTTTATTCAGTTTTAATGTTCATTTCCAACAACATAAATTCACACAACACAGCACCACAAAGAAATAAATAGTTTTTTTGTTGATCGCTCGTTTTGTTAGCCCGACTTGCTCAGCTTGCTTGATCAATTTGACAGTGACAGCTAACTAACTAATCTGACAGTTGTTTGAGGCAACAGCTGACAAATGCAAAAGGCTACTGTCCACTAAATGCTGCGTGGCTACTGCATAATATGGATATCACAAATTCAAAAATCACATTGGGAAATCTTTTTGCAATAATAATGAAAACACTTTATAAAATTGTAATAAAATGCTTGAAAGTTCTCACACTAAATATTGCTTTACAATTAAATAAATTAAAGTAAAAATGTTAACAAGAATTACCAAATTAAACAATTTGTCAAAGTTTATCTGCTGTTACACGAGCTAAGGAAGATATAAGTAGCACATACTTTCGCAAATCGGTAAGGTGTTGCAAGCATACTGAAAAACTTTAATTTTAGTAGTTTATGGGTAGATTTTTCAATCCCTGGGTTTTATCAGTCTGATAAAGTTTAACACGATCACGATCTAACTAAAATGTCACATGTGAACTTAGAGCATTCAATGTGAAGAATGAAAAGACATTCTATTATGACAATACATTTTAAAAATGGTTGTGTAATACTTTATAATACAAATAAGTTTTGTTTAGCAATTGAAAATCGGCCCTAAGTAAGTAATACTTTCTGCTAGAAAATAATTTCTGACTGATAAAATTATTTTAAATGAGATTTATTGTATAATAGGTACCTGAGTGATCAAACGTCTTACAATTACTTTTATTGTAGTAATTAAGTCCTACACTGCTGGGCAAAAGTTCGTTCCATGGCATAACTGTCTCAGACAGTGGTGCGGTGGTGCGGTTAGCTTTGCCACTGCCAGGCGTCAGGATTATGCCGGACATAGTTAGGCTTTTTGATTGCATGTCCGGCCGAAATAGTCCGGCTTTAGTTAGGCTTTTTAAATTTCGAAAACGAGCGTGGCCGAGCGCAGGCGAGTTGACTGCGGTCGCTCCTGCTCCCGAAAAGGTAGCCCTTTTCACCCTAATGTCCAGCCAAACTGGCTGGTCTGTCCGGCTATTAGGTTTGGCTATCTGGCAACCCTAGGTCCGCACATAGGATTGTATTCTTAATAAATTATTTTAACTGTGATAATTTTATTACTACATCCGGTGTCGTAGTACAATAGCGTAGTCAAATTATTTTAACTGTGATAATTTTATTACTACATCCGGTGTCGTAGTACAATAGCGTAGTCATCACTACGCTATTCTATAGCGTCAACTAGTTTTGATTTTTTTTCTAACGTTGGTAAACGTACTCGCGTTTACACTCACGGTTGTAGCTGAAAACCAGCGATTCGCGGCTCGCGAATATGACGCTGAGCTGCCACCCTTTTGCTGCTGCGGCACACACACACATATTTATTATTTTCTTTTTTTTTTGTACTGTGTTTTTTATTGTGAATTTGTGTACCAACATGTGTGTCTTTTAGCAGTAAATAAAGGTTTTATCTATCTATCTATCTAACTATATGTATACATACCAAAAACAAAAACTTAAATTCCACAGGCAGATACCAAATACACACACCCACACACACCCACTCCAACTAAATAATAAAAACAAATTTTGTTTTTGGCTACGTACCCTTAGCGTTATGATAAGCAAGTTAAAAAATAGGCCTACAAAGGAGACCTTTCCTCTTCCCATACAACTATGGCCACGCATGTACCTAAGATTCAAAGGTACCAAAAAGTAGGAAAAAAATCGTAGATTCCTGAAATATATGTATTATATTTTTTATTATATTTGTACCACCTAAAAATGTCATTAGAAAGGTTTGATGGCTTGCAACATTGGATTAATTTATTTAGCAGTTTAATTTATTTATTTAATAATTAATTTAACAGTTGGTAGTATGCTATGTATGTTATTATAACTTATGTTATTTTAACGTGTGTCTTTCTAACTAGCTTTAATAAGACGATACATCACGAATATTCAGCATTTTTAATAAGGATTTAATCATATATTATATTTTCTACTACTGTTGTTCTTGTTTTCATTTAGATATGTTGTAGTTGACTAATAAAGTATTTTACAAAATCCAAAACATGAATGGAAACAATTTTCTCGATAGATAAATAAATACAAAAATGACCCTTCTCATTCCCTTTTTTCTGTTTTATATTCAGACGCACGAATATTTAAAACCCAAATGAATAATATTAGAAAGGCAATAAACTAGTAACGTCATCATTCTCCAATTTTACTTTTTCAAAAAGCATGTTGTTTTTAAATAAATAAATAATTTCCAATTTGTCGATAACGTTATTTTATTAATGTAGGTATGTTAAACTGTAGGTATGTTAGACTTATATTATATTTTATGGGAGCCCTTTTTCAGCATAAAGTTTTTTCGCATAAATCATGATAAACAGAGTGTTATAAACCCATAATGGTTTCATCGGCATAATTTTAACTTACTATAATTGTCTTTATCATAATTTTAATCAGCATAAATGTAAATAACATAATTGCTATCCACCTAAATTGAATTTTCCATAAAATACGAAACGCATAATGGAGCAAGCGCAGCGTAGCCGCGTAGCGATTGTAATGAATTTCGAGGTTTTTTTTTTATTACAACAGAAATACTAGCTGCCCTACTCCTGTAAGTCACGTGATAGGTTACAAATTTAAGACAATCGCGAAGGGCAGCGTTGTATTAAAATTAGAAGTAACTTTTTCTCCAAAATATCATACTCAGATTTTTGTTTTTTTTTTGTTTTTCATATATTATTATGTAAATAAAGTAAAATGTTTTAAAAAGGTAATACTTTGTGTTTTCGGTAAGGTTGTGCTACAAAAGTCAGTGACAGAAACGAATCGCGACAAAACCTACTCCACGTAGTCTTGTCTGCCCTACGCTAGAGTGTAATTTTAGCCTGCGTAGGCGCGGAGGGGCGAGGCAGCCCGCGAGCTGAGGAGCAGGTGGGTTTAACGCAGCTCCGGCGGTGAGCAAAACCCATCAGGGCCCTGATTCTGTATCGCAATTTATAGATTCCACACCTAAACCTTACTGCGCACAAACGTCAAACGCATACGTTTTTGGGAAGATATCGTAACTTTTTAAGGAAATAACGTGGTTTTGAAATAAGGAATCGTTACAGAATAAGGGCCCTGCGACGATAAGCTCGCGTGGGACCGCCGGAGCCTCGCAGCACCGGAGCCGTGACAGAAACCATGCCTGCTGCATGCTTGGATGATGCTGCATGCTTGGTTGCTTGCTACATGCTTGCTTGCTGCATACTTGCTTGCATGCTGCAGCTTGCTTGAATACTCTATGCTTGCTTGCTTACATGCTCCATGCTTGCTTGCATGCTGCATGCTTGCTTACATTCTGCATAATGCTTGCATCCTGCAGCTGGCTTGCATGCTCCATGCTTGATTGCTAGCTTATTTGTTTCATGCTTGCTTGCTTGCATGCTGCATGCTTGCCTACCATCAGCATGCTTGCTTGTATGCTGCGTGCTTGCTTGCATGCTTAAACGTTGCTACCATTAAAAATTGTTCGATGATGTTATAAATTTGAATTATTTGAAATGTTGTATTTTTAATAATATTGGAAACGTGTTTCTGGAAAATGAATCATCTAGCATTAATAGCTTCGGCCAAACGTTGAGTGGGATTTCAAAACATAAAGTTTTTGAAAAAATTAACAATCGATACTAGGCACTTCAAAAATTGGTCAATTGTGTTTTAGGTAAAAAGAAAATTATGGAAAACAAAAAATTATAAAACGTTTCAGCCAAATAAATTTCGTACAGAAAAATTTCGAATTTAAGATAGGTAACCCTAAATGTTAACATTATGGTATTCTATTTGACTGCTAATAAATGTTATGATTAGTAATCGTTATTGTAAAAACATTTATGCATAAATATTTGATTCTGATATATCATTATTATAAAAAAGTTATGGGGAAATAAAGTATACCTAATGATTTATTCTGAATGAACATAATGCGAAACGAAGATAATGCCAAAAACGTTATGCAGCCTTAAAATATGCCTCTTTTATTTATGCAACCCAATATATGGACCCTTATTTTATTTATACGCGCGTGCGCTATAGTTGTCCTTTTCCTTGCACTGAGAAGTCATTCTCTATCCCTCCCTCTATGCACTGGCAATGCAGACAGACAGACAGTCGGTTTCGGCCGAGGTCTTTGATCGGCAACGGTTCTGCGGTCGTTTATTGAATTAATTATGCGAGCTCGCTTTGCATTCTAAAGAAGTTGCGATTATTTTGACAAGAATTATTGTATGATTAATTGACTGACACTGACACAACAGTTTAGTACACATTGATAGAATTGGTGCTAAATTACATAGACGTTTACGCTATGGACATGACATTGAATAAACAGGGATTTTATGTCTTAATATTATAAGCTATAGGTACTACCATTTTATGATGTTGTTTGGCTCTAAGCAAAGGTATAGTCCGGTTCCCTCACTCGAAATACGGTTCCATCCGGAAGAAAGGATGAAACTTGGCAGGAATACATATAATATGTGCTTCAATTTCGATATAGAAACACGCTAAAATGATTGCTCATAATGTAGTTTGGCATAACAGTTTCAGCATAAAGTTTTTTCGCATAAATTACGATAAGCAGAGTGTTGTAAACCCATAATGGTTTCATTGGCATAATTTTATATTAGCATAATCGTCTTTATCATAATTTTAATCAGCATAAATGTAAATAACATAATTGCTATACGTCTAAATGTTATTTAACATAAAATACGAAACGCATAATGGAGCAAGCGCAGCGTAGCCGCGTAGCGATTGTAATGAATTTCGAGGTTTTTTTTTTATTACAACAGAAATACTAGCTGCCCTACTCCTGTAAGTCACGTGATAGGTTACAAATTTATAATGAATGAAGCGCAGCGTAGCGATTGTCTTGAATTTTATGGTTATTTTATATTTTTATTAGACAACAGAAATACTAGCTGCTCTACTCCTGTAGATCACGGGATAGCTACGCTACGCTGCGCTGCGCTTCGCGATTGTCTTAAATTTCTAACCAGTCAGGTTCATCATATTATGCAGTCTTTATTTGGATAACCTATCATAAATTCGAAACTTTCCTACGAATTTCAAATGTTCGAAAATGTCTTAAGAAGATAATACTTTGTGTTTTCGGTAAGGTTGTACTATAAAGTCAGTGATAGAAACGAATCGCGGCAAAACCGACTCCACGTAGACTTGTCTGCCCTACGCTAGAGTGTAATTTAAGCCCGCGTAGGCGCGGAGGGGCGAGGCTGCCCGCGAGCTGAGGAGCAGGTGGGTTTAACGCTCGCCGCCGCGGCTGAGGCTCAAGCCGAAGCTGCGGTGGTGAGCGAAAGCCATCTGCGACGATAAGCTCGCGTGGGACCGCCGGAGCCTCGCAGCGCCGGAGCCATGACAGAAATCATTGAAGCTGCATGCTGCGTGCTTGGATGATGCTGCATGCTTGTGAAGTGTAGGTGTGTACGGAAGGGACTAAGCAGTAAAGACACTCGCTTAGTACATACAGTTTATTGCACGAACACAGGAGATATACACGCACAAACACCACAATAAAACAGTACAGTTACAGAAGGAGAAAACGAGTAATAGAATTAAGGAAAGTAGACACAAATTACTAACGACCAAATAACGACCGTGCCCGTACGTCAGCGGCAGTTGACTCTGTAGGTAGGTAGCATACGCTTAGCATCAAGACCGTGATATGTGGAAAAAGAAGTGTGATATGCGGCGTATGGTTGGAGTCACGTAGTATATAGGCGGGTTTAAGTCTGTCCACAGATACGGTGACCGTCTTACCTTTCACCCTAAGTTTAAAGACTTTATCACCTCGTTGAAGGACCTCATGTGGCCCAGTGTAGTCAGGTTTTAAGCAGCCGGCTCCTGTGTCATCTCGCAGGAAAACATGAGAAGTCGTGGCTAAATCCTTATATATAAAGGGTGTACGGCCAACACCATGACGTGAAGTCGGAACGGGCTGTAAATCCTTTGCAAATTTACGTAGACGACAGAGAAATTTGGTTACATCTAGATCTACGTCATCTATAGGGTTAAAAAACTCACCCGGTAGACGTAGTGGTTCTCCATACAGTAGCTCCGCAGAAGATGATTTAATATCATCTTTATACGCGCTACGGATACCTAATAGTACCATGGGGAGACATTCCACCCAATTATTATCTGCGTGGCAGGTTATGGCAGCCTTGAGCTGCCTATGGAACTTCTCCACGAGTCCATTGCAGGATGGATGGTAAGCCGCAGTTCGACAGTGTTTAAAACCAGCGATCTGTGAAAGATGTTTGAACAACGCTGACTCGAACTGTCTTCCACGGTCAGTTACAATTTTAGTGGGGCATCCGAAACGAGATATCCAACCACTTAACAATGCCTTGGCGACAGTTTCGGCTGTTATGTCAGGTATTGGTATTACCTCAGGCCATCGCGTAAAGCGGTCAACGGCAGTGAGGCAATAGCGCTAACCTTGAGACAAAGGTAGTAGTCCAACCAGGTCAATGTTTAGGTCTTGAAATCTGGCACGTGGTAAGTTATACGTACCAATTGGTGCATGTACGTGGCGATGTACCTTCGACCTCTGACAAGCCAGACAAGTACGTACCCATTCTCCGCAATCTTTTTTAACCCCAGGCCATACATAGCGATCGCTGACCATCTTAGCTGTAGCGTTTGCTCCAGGGTGGCTGAGAGAATGCAAGCTTTCAATAACTTGCTGGCGCAGGTCTTTAGAAACATAAGGCCGAGGCGAATTACTTCTTGCATCGCAGAATAGTTCTATACCAGCACCAGGCAGAGTCACTTTTGTCAGACATAGTGAACTGTTTCCACTGAGCAGCTGCTTTAATTCCAGGTCGGAACCTTGCGCGCTAGCTAGCCTGTATAAGTCAACGGGTTCTGTAACTTCACTGACCCGCGACAAAGTGTCAGCTACCACATTATCCTTCCCGGATATATGTCTTATGTCAGTGGAAAATTGTGCTATAAGGTCTAAGTGACGGAACTGCCTAGGCGAACAGTTCTCTTTTCTAGAATGGAAAGCGAACGTAAGAGGTTTGTGATCGGTATATATCACAAAGTCACGTGCCTCAATCATATGCCGGAAATGCTTAATGGCCTCATAATTTGCGAGTAATTCCCGGTCATATGGAGAGTATTTCGCCTGCGATGGTGACAACTTACGCGAAAAGAACGCTAACGGTTGCCAGGAATCTCCCTTTAGCTGCTGTAGAACCGCTCCAATAGCTGTATCGGACGCATCTGTCACTAAGGCAAGTTTTGCATCGCCGTCCGGGTGTGTTAACATCGCAGCTTCACACAAGCCCTGCTTGCACTTCTCAAAAGCAGCCAGTTCAGCGTCTGTGAAATTGACAGGATGCGAACCTTTGACCGAGCCTATTAAGAGAGCGTTGAGCGGTGCTTGTTTCCAAGCAGCATCTGGGATAAATCTTCGGTAAAAGTTCACCATCCCAAGGAACCTTCGCAGTTCTCTTACCGTTTTAGGTACTGTGAACTTCTTTACCGCATCGACCTTGCTGGGCAATGGTTTCATACCGTCAGCGGAGACATGATATCCCAGGAAAGCGACCTGTGAAGCCTCGAATATACACTTTGCTGTATTAATAACCATGCCATATTTTTGAAGCCTAGTGAACACCTCCTGTAAATGTGCATCGTGGGATTTCTGGTCTTTTGAAAAGGGCCTAGTCAATTGGCAAACAAATGAAACGCTACGAAATCTTCGCTACGATAAACCGAATGTATGGGATTGACATAAGCAAAAGTTACCTACGACGTAAAATTTACGCTAAAATAGACCTTATTGACAGTTTGACAAGCCAAGAATCGCTAATCTAGCGATCACTCAAACATTGAAGATAAAAATTCACACAAAATGGCGATTGTTTGATCAGCTGATGAAGGAATAGTTGTGTTGTGTTGAAAGTTTTGTTTAAAATGCTCTTTTTAGGGCTATTGTGGACTGCGATAATCAAGTGCTCAGGCGCTAAGGAAGAAATGTTTCCCTACGTTACTTGGAGCAAAGTAACGAAATCGAGTTTGTTGTACTTGTGAATAGTTCTCAGAGTTCTCGTTTACGAACTTTCAAATATTTAGCTAAGGTCTGCTGGGAATTGCGTGCTGATATAGTTGTTGCGATGTGAGTGACCAAATAAATGTGTGTCATGCAACATTTTCCGCAACGAAGAGCAAGTCGCTGCATAACAATTTGCAGGGGCTCTCAAACCATACAAACATTTGGGCCAAATAAATCCACCTAAGTACCTTTAATCATGACAAGAAAGGTCAAGATTAAGACAACAGTAAGGGACTTTTTGTATGAATATTAAATGTAACCTATCCATAATGTCCATTTATCAATTTATAACTTAGATTGCCTATTTGTTTTACAGGTTCCAATGAAGATTTAATTTGCCAGGTAGCTTAGAGTATTAAACCAAGGCTCTAAGTGTAGTAAGGTGTACCTATTGACTATACCCTATAAATCTTATACAGACAAGCATCTTTCTTAATAGGAAAAGATATCAGTCCTTACGTTCAAACGGTAAGTTTTAATAAATAAATTATTACTTACATAATAAAGGTAAGTATTATGCCTATTATTATATTGGGATTTACCAGGAAATGTCAGTTTTGTTAAAATTGCTAGAATAAAGAGTATTGATATAAAGATAAAACTATTTTATGTGGTTTTGCAGATTTGAGACGACGATTCAAAAATCGTAAATGTTACCTCATAATTTGGAGAATGGACTTCCTCAGAATGGTGAACAAACATGGTTATTTGGTAAAAAACAATATCAAGCAATTTTGTATAATACATAGGTACTTACCTACTAACTTTTTATCTATGACAATTTTCTATAAGTAAGTATATTGTTCTAATTTCTTAGGAGATTCTGGATACCTTCAAAAAGCATGGTTAATGATAATAATAACAATATTTAATGCTGCATCAGACTCACAAGAAAGGAGGGGTGTGGACCACATGTCATATCCAACAATGAAACTGCATTGAACATGGCTTTGGCATCGTTGAATTTAGTTATTTATATGATTTTTTTGTGGAGCTCTAATGTTGTCAACGTTTTTATTCTACAAAAAGGAGCAGTCTGTGCCATAAATATAGTTAATTTAGTTCTAAGTTTATTGTGCTTTATTTAAAAAGATTTACTTATGTACAAAAAAACAATACCTTCGTTGACAACATTTTTATTTTAAGAAAAGGAACAGTGTGCCGTAAATATATTTAACCCATAAAATAGTGATTTGGTTTATAAGATGGGGAAAAATTAAGTATAAAGTTAATTTAGTTCTAAGTTTATTGTACTTTATTAAAAAGATTTACTTAGGTAGGTACTACTAAAAAACAGTACCTTCATAAACACACAATTGGCATTTATTTTTATACACATATAGTTTTAATGTCAATAAGAGAAAGTGAAGCCTCATATTTAATAAACTTTGACTTTGAGAGAGTTAGGTAAGGAAATAAGAATATATTAAGAAATACAACATTAATGTTATTTTTTACTTGATATTTAATTTTACTTGCAGTAGGTACCTATAGAAAATGTTTAAGTACCTACTTATATCAATTTCTACTAGTCATAACATTAAGCTATTGAAGTTGTACTTGATTCATTATCAACATACAAAGGTAATTATATGTATAAACTTGCATTATTATTATCCGATTATTAAATCTGGTGGGTTCTATTGTGTTTGTTATAATATTGTTTTTTCTTTAAATAGGTGGCTTAACATAAGGTGGCTTGTTATACATATAATACAAATTAAGTTCCATATCTAGCATACTCTGTAATAGTTTAGTTATTATCAATTTGGCGATTGTGAAGTAATCGATTGTAATTGTTGCTTGAGTTTGTAATGTTACTATCACATTTTTATTTGTGTGAATCTGTAAATGGTTTGCTGTTTCACATTTTCAGTGTTATACTTTTTATAGAACTGTCGATTCACTTGTGAATATAAAATAAATAAATAAAATTAATTGTTTTTAAATTATTTTTGGTAAATATATACTACCTACCTACTAACTTTTTATGTAAGTATGACAATTTTCTATAAGTAAGTATATTGTTCCAATTTCTTAGGAGATTCTGGATACCTTCAAAAAGCATGGTTAATCATAATAACACCAATATTTAATGCTGCATCAGGCTCACAATAAAGAAGGGATGTGTACCACATGTCGTATCCAACAATGAAACTGCATTAAACATGGCTTAAAGTTGTACTTGATTCATTATCAACATACTAGGGTAATTATATAAAATTAATTGTTTTAAAATTATTTTTGGTAAACATATAAATAATCCTATGTTTTATTTCGAAACATTATCAACCAACTCATAATGAATGGCAGTGAAATAAATAATGTAAAATAAATAAATATTTTAATTTTCGCGTAGAGACCACGATCATGTCATTGTGTCTGTGAAGGCGTATATTTAATAAATGATTTGACTTTTAATTTCAATTATTTTCGGTACCTACCGCTATAAATAAGTAACAATGAAACAATCCTATATTAAGGCGATGTTGTCTTCATCGTCATCCTATGAACGTCCTGAACGTTCCCACATGAACGACAGCACTAGAAAGACTGGGCTATAACAGGCTTAAGCCCTGAGCCAATACAACCGCAGTGTGCTTTACGTGCCTTCCGAAGCACGGAGGAGCTCGAGACGCTTTTTATTTGGTTACCCATCCTTTAGCTCGGTAATGTGAAAGTTGCGTAACTAACTGGCAAGATCACAAACCGGTGCGGTGCGGGCGGGGACTTTTTGCATTATTTAAACCTCTAGCAATACCTTTCAAGTGACAGTAAGTACATTGCTTCGCTAGTTTGCATATTTTAAAATTAGTTTTAATTTAACTAGCAAAACCATGTACTTGGAATGTTTTTTATTTTATTTTATTTAGGACAATAATCAATTAGAAAAGTAATGTGATAGGTGTTGTAGTTAGACAACTAAACCCGAAAGCCTTAGCCGCTACGCCATAGAGTTACTTTAGGCGATGTACTCATACAAGATGCAAACGTTTTAATCACTACCTAGTGGGTACTCGCATCTAAGATCAAACTGTTTAAATGTTCGCGCGGTTTGTAACATTTAGTGTTATCACTTATTTCATTACAGACGGACGTCAAGTTGTTAATATTTGAGAAATTCTTGGCAGCAAGCGTTTGCTTGTGGTCTTCAGTCTTAATTTATTTATATTATAAGCTGAAAAATGGGTTTGGTCTCATATCAATATCATATTATGGTGGGTAAGTCACTCGTCATCATTATAAGTACTTATTTACAAACGTGCTTGCCTGGCAAACTTCCGGCGAAAAAAGCTATTGATTCATTTTTCAAATTGTCTCAAGGAGTCTACCCGAATTTCTTAGTAAAGTGACATTCAATTCACTAAAACTCAAAAGGATCGGTGTGGTTACTACCTATTTATTAATCTTACATAAGCGTTACATTATCATCAAACAAAAAAATACTAAGACAAGCCTGTATGTTCTATATCCCTTAGCTTATCGATATCGATGTAGCCTAGCGAATTTGATGAGCGATTTTGAAGCTGTCACCGGTCGAGCGTTTGCCAGTTGACTAGGCCCTCAGGAAAGCGACCTGTGAAGCCTCGAATATACACTTTGCTGTATTAATAACCATGCCATATTTTTGAAGCCTAGTGAACACCTCCTGTAAATGTGCATCGTGGGATTTCTGGTCTTTTGAAAATACCAGTGTGACATCGAGAAAAGCGTACACAAAATCAAGTCCCCGAAGCATTTCGTCGACAAAACTTTGAAAAGTCTGTCCGGCATTACGTAACCCAAACGTCATGTAAGGGAATTCGTATAAGCCGAACGGTGTGGTGATGGCTGTCTTCATTATATCGCTTTTATTTACCGGGATCTGATTATACGCCTTTACCAGGTCTATGATAGAAAACACTGTGGAACCACTAAGGCTATGAGCAAAGTCAAGGATGTTACGAATAGAATACCTGTCAGGTACTGTACGAGCATTCAACATTCGGTAGTCTCCGCAGGGACGCCAGCCGTTGTCCTTCTTCGGGGCAAGGTGTAACGGTGACGACCAGGCTGACTCGGAGGGACGACAGGTACCGATCTGTAACATTGCATCAAACTCTGCCTTTGCAATTTTAAGCCTATCTGGGGCTAATCTGCGTGGTGTGCAGGACACTGGAGGTCCAAGTGTGGTTCTTATGTGATGTACTGTATTATGTTTACATGCACGGTGTATGCCAGAAGGGCGAGTGATGTCGGGGTACTTAGCTAGTATAGCGTGATACACAGAATTACCAGAAACGACTTTTACTGAAGCAACACCATAATTAAATTTATACATCTTTAAAAAAAAGAAACATCTCGAAAACTACAAAAAATCGCGAAACATACAAGGGGTATTTCCAGGAATATGTACCTGTATGTCAGGAATCCAAAAAAATATATTTTTGTGTCACCGTTTGGGCCACCCTTATTTGGCTTAGTAGGAAAAGTTTTGAATTAATTAAAAACTTTCATAAATGTTTACATTAATTCATTTTAGTTTTATGTGTTATGTTAAAGACATCATACGAACAATACATAGCATACTAAGTATTTAAAGAAAATGGTGTGATGCGACTTCGTTGCTTTTTTTGTTCGTTTCCATTGACCTTGCGATGACCCCAGAATTTCGATAATTTTCGAAGCTAGTGACGAGGGTCGATCGCTGGAGCGGGATGAGTTGAGTGGGCGGGACCTTTTTAAAGGAAACGAAAGTTCACGAGATATCGTCGAACGAGAGGAGAGGAGTAATTTAAATATTTTGCAATGGTATAAATGTGGCTTTATAAGCTGGTAACATTATTTCTTACGTCAAACAAATCTTAGTTACGTTACGTCAATTAGCGATGCGCAGAATAACTCACTGTTAAGAAAAGAGTGATTACATCTTTTGTATCCAAAGAGTTACATCACTCTTTTATATCTTTAACTCTTTAACTCCCTGGCTCAGATATGAACGAAATGAGCTAGGGAGTTAAAGATTAACTTAGTTGAATATGCGTACGACAAGAAAGAGAATTAGAACAACCATATATATTTTCCACGCCTCTGCTTCTCAATTTAAGAAGCAAGTGAGTTTATTAATTTTATTTGTAATTGTTTAGATTCTTCTTTTTTTGTTCATGCTAGTTGTTACGTCTGTACTTACTCTCTTTGTTCGATAATTTATTTAGCTGGTAATTAATTATTACTATTGGTGGAAAGTTAACTGATGTATGTGTAAAATATATTTTTGTTAATCTTTAAACAAACCGAATTTTTTAAATTCCTTACCAGTGAAATTATGCCTTACTGCGTGAAAGATTTATTTACCTTAACAAAACTACCGTATAATATAACTAAATAACTCGCACTAGGCATGCGCGGGCGAAATATTCTATCTCTTTTTTACTCACAACCTAGACACATCTTTGTTTCTTTCTATTCTACACAATGAGTTTTGACCAAAATACATCTTAGCTACATGGATATAAAGATATAATTGGAGTTAAATGGATATACGGAGTTAATCACTCCTTGCCTGGGATACTATATCTTTTGCGTTTGTCACTCCTGAGTTACACATCGCTAACGTCAATCAAGCCAAATTCAACAAAAGATGTAAATGTGAATAACTTTACTTTAGAGCAAACATAATTTAAACAATGATACAATAGAACGGAACTTAGAAATACTACGACACAGCAACATGGAAAGCATTAAGGTGATCAAACGTCTTACAATTACTTGTTTTACAGTTATAAAACTATTACAAAGAGCTTAGAATAAGTTGTATCTTTCGTATCATGACTGTGGAGTCACATTGTTATTGTTTTAATTTTCAGAATTTTTCTGTCTCCCTTATCAAAGGCTTCATAGACAGTTTGCGAGGTGTAACTGTGCTATTGTATTTGGATAAGGAAATTAACGAGCGGGCTCTGAGAAGCTCCCCGCTCATAGAGGTGGATGCAAAGCAAAAGAAGAAGGCTGTACCAAAACAGTGAGTTACCATTTATTACTGTATTACGCAATAACTAAATACTACATGGTCATTATCACTGGAAAGTGTACAATGATAAACAAAAGTCAAACTACTACCACTATCATAATCTTTGACGATATTATCATAGGTATATTTAATTTAATCTTAAGTTCCATTGTCTATAAGCCACAGCTGTTAATAACTTAGCTCATTTGAGTAGTAGGTTATTTAATTTTAATCATTATGTGGTGACTTTAATGACACTGGTCTGAGTGTTGCTGTTTTAAGTTTCATTGTGTTATGCTAACTTTAAATTGTGTTAAATAAAAAGACTAATTTATAACAGAATAGAACTCATCTATTTGCATACAATGCTATTAGAGTATCTTCATTAAATTTTAAGTAGTACCAATGAATACATTATTATTTAGTTAACTGTGATCATTTATTAGTAGTAGATGACTTAGTAACCAAAGAAATGATGTAGTAATTATATAGTCCAAGGTTCTAAGTTCAATCCCCAGGTTGGGCAAAGTGCCTTTTATATCATCCCTGAAGGGTAAGCTAGAGTCTAGGCAAGGGGACCACAAAAGCAGAGCACTGCTACAGTCCAGGGCATACCAAATGACTACTGCACATGAGCTAAGCATGATGGGTGGTGAGCTAATCACCTCTTTAAGCTGTAAGATGTATGTGCAGTCTTTAGTCTGTTAGTCATATTTTACGACACACATGGAAAGAGATGCGTTAGAATCACTTTCGAAGCAGCAGAGTAATTAAAGCTTTGAACAGGCTGCCCGAAGAAGTGGTATCAGCACAAACAATAAACCAATTTAAAAACAGGCTAGACAAGCATTTGAATATATACAAATAACCAGACTAAGACATTAAAAGGAGGAAACAGGATACAGACTATACCAGTTGTCTCAACTGCCTGTCTGTTAAACAATAATAATAATAATAATAATTACAGAAGGTAGTACTCTTTGACATGGCACGTATTGTGAGGAGGTTCCTCACTCTGCAGCCCTAACCACCGATAGCTTGGGTCTATCCCCGCTGCTGGTGGCAACCTAGGTTAAGTTTTTTATAATATTAGTTATGAGTGGTAGCGGACCATAGCTCAACTAAACTATTCACTTTCATATTGAATCAATTGAACTCAGGTTTGATTTGATAAATTGTGGTTCACTCCCCATCACTATGTTATATTACCTGGCCTGATTATTTTAAAAATTATCATCTTTACTATGAATATTATTTATCTAAAAGTAACTTATTATTATATAATACTATTTCTATTTACAGGGAATCAAAAGTACTTACGAGGGTGTTGCAGTCATGCGTGCTCAACGGTTTTATATTTTTGCTTAGCATATTAATATTTGAGTATGCATTGCTGCCGGCAGTTAAGTACTTAGTAACCGTAGTGTTTGGTCACAACCCAGGAGTGGCTCACAACGTGTGGGGGTGGATGCAACCATTCCTGTTGATGACATTTAGAATGATATGGGTTTTGCCGTTGTTCTTGTTGAGCAAACTTGTCAATAGCTTGTGGTTTCAGGTACGTAATTTAATAATGGTTGTCTAATATACATTTGAACCAGAACTGTGTTGGGTAGTAGTGAAAGAATACTACCATACCCTCTCTTCCCTTGGGTGTCGTAAAAGGCGACTAACAGACTAAAGACTGCACTTACATCCAACAGCATAGAGCGGCGATGGGCTCACCACCTGTCACGCTGAGCACATGTGCAGTCGCTATTTGGTGAAAAGTGGACTATGGTAGAGGACTCCTTTTGCTGTCCGCATTGCCTAGTTGACTGACCCTTCGGGGATAATAGTCATGATTATATGTATGTAATGTAGATTTCAAATGAAACACTTTATCTGAAGTTATGTTATGATATGAATGTTTTTAAATGACCAAAACTCCTCAGTCTTCCAGTAACTAAAGATTCGAAATAAAATAAAACTAAAATATTAAATAAATCCTTGGGGGAGGCTTATGTCTAACCGAACGTCCTTAGGCTGATGATGATTATGAAGATATATGTAAAATCTGTTTGTAGGATATTGCAGACTCGGCGTACAGACATAGACGTGGACGGCCGCAGTTCATGTCTAGTGTCAGCAAAATAATTGCAGACTCGCTCTTCAGCTTGCTAGTGCAAGCTTTATTCTTAGTTCAGGTATGATCTGATTCATAGACTCTACAAACTCTATTACTAACGTGTCGTCATAGAAACGACATAACAATATTGAGATGGGTTTTAACTAAAAATTGGTAAGGCTTGTTAAAAATGTGTTTTTTTCTTTAATCAAAGCGTCATCGAGAGCCGGAATAAACTTGTGACTGACACCGAGAACATGTTAAGTCATGTCTCGAATTGGGGCCGACATAACCTAGTCCACTTTAACCCCTCCAAAATACAAGTTTGCGCATTTACCGCGAAAGAACATCCCTTCATCGTACCTCTGAACAATCCGACTATTGGAATCCTTGGCGTCGATATTTCGACTGACGTTCAGTTTCGAGGTCATTTGGAAGGTAAATTAGCTAAATTAGCTTCGAAAAAGCTGGGTGTGCTTAATAAAGCGGGTCAGTATTTCACGCCGGCGCACGGTGGGCAGCGTTCTAAGCAGCACTGTGACATCTCCCCAAAAATGTTTGGAGCAATATCGAAGTAAAATGTAGTATTTACAAATCATGATGATCTCTTCTAATGCAAACTGAACTTCTTAGGCCCTAGAATCAGTTATTTAAGCTGCTATATAATACTAAAGTTCATACTTTTAACTTGTGCTAAAAATACATATTATTAAAAATAAATATTTGAACCTTACTTTGAGAGTTATTTCAATAATTGTGGTTATATATTGCTATACTACACACTCTAGCACTTCAAACTACATATGAAAATGCAATCTCACCTCGCTAGTTTTCTCAAACATGTACTTTGAAAATAAATTATTGTTATGAACTGTTTTCTTGACTTATAAACCAAACCGGGAAAACTCCAAAAAAGTAACACTGTTAGCGTAAAGACACAATAACCAGAAACAATATTCTGTAAAAAAGTCTGCGTATTTTGTGCGTTTTTTAGAAAATTGCATTTTTAATGCTTGAGAATTGGCGCCTGCTAAGAAAACGGAGCAATTTCACAAAGTTAGCTGATGATGATGAACGTACTTTGTCTAACTTAAACACATCTTGAGCAAATCGTTAACCCATTTGTATTGTATTAACTTGTAAAAACGTACCTAACTTTTAACGGATAAAATGGAAAACTTAATGTAAAACAAATCGACACTTATACTTTTTTTTTAAATATCATATTGGTAACAAACAGGCTGTTATTCTAAAAGTTTTGTAAGTTATCTCGGAGTATCCTAACACTCTTACTAGCTGCGATATACAGTAAGTGATTTGCATGTTTTCATTTTTCTAATCAAAAAAATACGTTTTTATATCTAAATCTGTTATTTCTGATACATATCAGTAAAAAATATTTTAATTTCTATGTAACAATAGTAATTCATGTTAATATACACTGGCCTGCAAAAATAAGTATCACACTTTTAAAATTTAGTTTTTTTCTAAACTATAGAAGTAAGAGATTTTAAAAAAAACGTTTTATAGCAATTTTTATCAGCTTTCTTTTCTTTTGTATTACAAAATTTAACTTTTTTTTCGAGTCCTTTTTGTTTCGAAAGTATATCTTGTGTACTTAAAAAGTTATTGCAATTTTAAAAGTGTGATACTTATTTTTGTAGGCCAGTGTATTTAACTAACGAGAAATAACAAAAAAAACAATGAACATCGAACACACTGTGCTACTGTGGTTTTTTATACACTTTATGTAAAATCTGTGCATAGCAAAAGCACCTACAACATTGCAGACGCTATTTTAATCTAATTTTTAAAACGCTTATTCTACACCTTATGTGCCTGTATTGTATTTTTGAACATCGCAAGGGATAATAATAGTATAATCTATTAGTTTTTTTAATTTGAAAATGTTAAAAATTAGTTATTTATTTATTTTTGGGTATCAATTAAACAAAATAAAATGTTAGCGTGTAGTATTTAAAAGAACTCACATTTACATACATCCACAAAAAAATGATGCCTATAGATAGAGTATTGACTAAGTTATGCGAAAATATCTAAAACTAGAAACGGGTGTCCAAACGTTTCTATGGGAGCGCTCCAGTGTGCGGCGCACACTGGTCCACTTCTGCAAAATACGGGACATTCGCATCAAAGTTAATATTTTTAGTTTATATTTTTTATGCGTGCTTCTCTTTTGATTGCTAATTACTTTTACTGATTACAATTTTTCAAATAAACTTATAATTTTCAAGAAAAAAAATATCGAATATTTTTTTGTATGGAGGAAAAGTGATTGACGCATTTAACTCCGTAATGAGCTGGGGATTTGCGCTGGATCTTGGTGGGTTTAAAGATCTTATCATTCTCTATGATAAATGTCAACCACTTTTTGTTGTATCCTTGCAGTCTTCGAAGCTACAGGCGCTTAAACATTTGAAATAGAAAAATATGTTTTTATATATAAAAAAAGCTTTTAATATCGCCCGAAATGAATGAAACTTAAAATAATGAGCTTATTGCAGCACCCAACATTTATTGAAATTATTACTTATACATTTAAGTAGTAGTAAATTCTAAATTCCTAGGTTATCCTTTACACTCATTCACCATTTCGCTTGCACACAGGCAACGATATACCAAGCCACAGTTTACAGTCTCAGACAGTTTGGGCTCATCACCATAATCAGCCCGTGTTAGTCCACTGCTGGACTTAGGCCTCTTCCAATGCATGCCACTGATCTCGATCTTCGGCTCCCTCTGCTGCCAGCCACCCTACGTATGTCGTCGCACCACCTAGTCGGAGGGCGCCCCACACTACGTTGTCTGAGTCGCGGTCTCCACTCCAGAACACGTCTACCCAGCGGTTGTCGGTCCTGCGGCTCTTTGAGTTGTCGGTCACTTTGGTTCTCGTGTTTGTGCTCACTGGAGCACAAACTGTCTGAGATTGTTTGTTTGTGCACGTCAACACTGATTGACGTGCTTTCTTATTATACGATTGCGCTAGCTAAGTATAAGTATAAAAGTATCTTTTATATTTGTTCATTTTTTCGTACTGTTTGATCGTTACTCGATTTTGTTGAATACATTACATACATTATCAGTAAAACCCTTAGTTAGTCAACATAGTAAAAGTGATTTGCAATCAAAAGAGGAGCACGCATAAAAAATATAAAATATAAATATTGATTTTGATACGAATGTCCCGTATTTTGCAAAAGTGGACCAGTGTGCGGCATACCGCTTACAACTGTATAAAGCACAGGTCAGGCCGCGTATGGAATACTGCTCCCATCTTTGGGCTGGAGCACAACAATGCCAACTCCTTCCATTTGACCGCATACACGCGGAGCTGCTCGAATTGTCGACGACGACGTGGTTATATGAGGTCGGCTCGATCAACTGGCTCTTCGGAGAGACGTTGCGTTTCTCTGTATATTGTACCGCATATATCTTGGGGAGTGTTCGGCTTGTTCCCTGCCGTTGATTTCCTTTACCGCACTACACGCAATCGACTGTCATTCCATCCACACCACCTTGATGGATGGCGGTCTACTACAGTGCGTTTTTCACGAAATTTCTTGCCTCGAACTACAGTATTGTGGAACCAGCTCTCGGTGGCGGTATTTTCGGACCGTTACGACTTAGGGATCTTTAAGAAACGAGCCTATTCCTTTCTTAAAGGCCGGCAACGCGTGTGCGATTCCTCTGGTTTTACGGATGTCCATGGGCGGCGGTGATTACTTTCCATCAGGTAACCCGCTTGCTCGTTTGCCTCCTTCTGCTACATAAAAAAATCAAACTTTTGTCAATTCAGAAAAAGTGCGTAGATAATACGCTTTTTACTGTTAACCTAATATATTTTAGCCTAAGTATGATATTTGGCCATGTCACAAAATTAATATAGACACTAGGGCCATCAATGCTGTCAATCAGTCAGTTTAAAAGTACTAAACGTTATTTGTTATCTAACTGGACTAGACCTACTTCAAGCTCAGTTAAATACTAATTAATAACTCCTTGGGTATAATTGTCCACAGAGCATGCTCGTGAGTATGCTGCCTATCACGTACGTAGGCGAGCTGTTGTGCTTGGTCCACATGTGCTTACTGTACTCTCTGTACTCGTTTGAGTACAAGTGGTTCAACATGGGATGGGAGCTGCACAAGCGACTCACCTTCATCGAGACCAATTGGCCTTATTTCTTGGGCTTCGGACTGCCTTTAGCTGTGCTTACACAGATACCGCAGTCTTATATTATAAGGTGAGATAAATTAAATATATTAATGTAGTATAGAGTTTTTTTAGACTACTGGGCTTTAGAACCCGGAGGTACCGGGTATGATTACATATTGATATTATGTTCTCTGTTTGGTTGGTGATACAGCTTATTTTTAATTCTGCTTGACTAGCTTCTACCATCTTATCTGTCCGTTGCAATTTCAACAATTTTTGTGTTTATAAAATTGTAATATTTAAATATTGTGTTCTGTTACTGTTTATAAAATTGTAATATTTAAATATTATGTTATGTTTGTTTCAGTGGTTGTGTGTTCTCAATATTCTTTCCGGTATTTATTCTTAGTGGGAATGAAGCTACACCCGTTACTGGAAGGTAAGAATCACAATTTAGTAAGTCATTGTAACGCAGATATGTTTATTGTTTTATTTAGTACAATAAGATCTTGTTAATTTACTTTTTATGTCGTCAAATGAGCAAAGGCAGTATAATTTTGCCATTTATATTGTAACAAACCATTCGTTAAAAATATAAATAAATTTAGTACTAACTAGCGGCCAGCACGCGACTTTGTCTGCGTGGACCCCATAAAGCCTCATACCCCGTGAATAATATCCAAAAAACTATTTCATACAAACCTTTTTCTGAAAATTACAAACACAACAAAAAAAGAATTTGCCAAATAAGTGCAGTCGTTCTAAATTGATGCGCGTACAAACGTTTGGGCAGTTGATTTTTATTAATATAGATAGATAAAGGTAACTACCACAGAAACCTACTTACCAAAAGAAAGCTTGTTGATTATCTCGCTCGGTTAACCTTTCTTATAGTCACAAGCACCTATATGTTAACACTTTGACTCTTATTCTATTGTATTAAGAGTTACAATTGTTTATATATTTTTGCTCGTGACTGTACAGGTTTTACAGTTCGATACGAAGCAAGTAGTATTTTTAAAAAAAATTTACTTATGTCCGGTGCTGACAATGGCTAAATGAAACGCGGTCGAAAGTAATTTTTACCATCCTTTTGACACGCAATGTATGCACATACACATGCGGCTTCTATTTAGATCTATTTCTGTGGTAATAAACACCAAATAAAAACTCATTAACTATATATAAAAATGAATTATATGACGACCTCCTTGGTCGAGTGGTTTGTACACCGGTTTTCATGGTGTCGCCATCTCTGAGGTCCCGGGTTCGATCCCCGGTCGGGTCAATTTAGAAATTATTGTTTTTCATCGTCTCGGGTCTGGGTGTTTTCTATGTATAATAAGCATGTATTTAAGTATTTTAAGTATGTTTATCCGTTGTCTAGTAACCATTTCACGAGTTTCTTCGAAGCTTCTCTTGGGCTAGATAATTGGTGTGAGTGTAGGAAAGTTTATTTATTTATTTAAGTTTATTTAATTGCTGTTCGTTTGCCTCGCTAAAACTCGATAATGACTGGACCGATTTCGCTAAGTTTGATCTTGATATATTTGTGGAAGTTCAGGGAAGATTTAAACGGTGAGAAAAGTAATGAAAATCCTCAAATAAACTTAAAAAATAAAAAAAAACGTCGTGCAGTATAGGTATTAATAGGTCAAGGATAATAAGACCGCCGGCGGTCGTGAAACAATTGATTTTTAATTGTGTCTGGTTTTACGATCCTCAAGGGCTTAATTGCTTTTTTAAAACTTTTTGCTGTCTCCTTACTTCTTTTTCGAGACATTGATCTTTTTCCTGTCAGTTAAGTTATCATTGTAATTTGGACAGGACGACGTCTGTCGGGTCTACTAGTTTTAAATAAACCAACCCGCATTGGGCCAGCATGGTGGGTTGTCATGACCTATTCTCCCCATGTACTGTTGTTCGGGTGGGCCGGCCTTACGTGGGTTTAAAGGCTGATCATTACAAATTGGAAAATGTTGAAAAAATCCCACGAGCACGATTTAAACTTGCACCCTTCTGGCAATCCGGGCCAGGTGCTCTTGTTGGTATGACATATGACTCACCATCATTATCATCATCATCAGCCTAAACGTCCCACTGCTGGGCACAGGCCTCCCACGTGCACAATAGCACGTGGGGATATTGGGCCATAACCCACCACGCTGGCCGAATGCGGGTTGGTGGGTTTTAACGACTGTCATCTTACGACAACAACCGGGACCAACGGCTTAACATGCCTTCCGAAGCACGGAGCAGCTCGAGATGTTTTTAATTTGGTCAGCCATCCAGCAACCCGGCATTGCGAAAGTTGCTTGGCGGGAAAGATAGCAAGCCGAACGAGCTAGTCGCTGTGCCATCGAGCTCCTCACACACATGTATGACTCATAACCATGTAATTAACACGTTCCGTTTTTCTGCCAGTGAATACCCTCTTCGACTATTCTCGCCAGTAGTCGCAATATCGAACGGTATGTTCCGTTTCGCGAAGCAAGGCGCCGAAGCAGTTACGCATAGGAGCAGGTGATATTTCCTATGCAAATGACTTAACTTGTAATATATCATCGCCGCGAGAGGTAAGCGATACTTAAACCTGGTGAGCAATATCGGACGCGAAACGGAACGTCAAATTGTAAATACAACACTTTGTTACTAATGCGTCGTCGATTTTACGACTGCTCGAGGCTATGCGTCGTATAAATTACGACGGTCAATTTTACAATCGCCTCTTGTAGTGTCGCTTCGTAAGAAAGTTGTTGATAAATGGAAAATAAATATGTAAGTCTGTTTTGATAACAGATTGGGATTTTTATAAATTGTATTGTGAGGAGTTTGGTTTTTTTAAACTTTTGCTACTATGTATGTCGTATTGTTTACGATTGTTTAGTAATGTAACGCGGTTCCTTGTAAACACGGCAAATTTTGTTGTCTACTACTTTCAGAGAGCTGAGTGGGAGTTTGTAAATGTGCAAACGTTACTATCGCGTTTGTGTTAAGAGTTTTGATTCTCGATCTTATTTACTTAGCATTAAGATCTATCTGTCAAAACTTACCTTGAACGCGATAGTAACGTTTGCACATTTACAAACTTACACTCAGCTCTCTGTTGTATTTTGGTTTTTATACTATTTGAATGTGAAATTGATTTTTAAAGTAACTTATCTTATGTCTATAGGAAAAATGTTTTGAAATTGTTGCATAGTCTGTTCGCGGTGTTTATTTTAGCTGTTGCAGTGTTGTGCAAGATTATATTGTGTGTGACGGTCGCAGAGCACGAAGAATTTCGTACAATGACCCTTTTATTAACGTCACAAACGTTATGTAGACACGCCTGTCATCAACCTATCCAAAGCTAAATTTCTCCAATTGATATTGATCCCTTATGTCGTAGTCATAAAGTTCAAAATGTATTGAAGTATTTGAAATGTTATGGTTGATCTTCTGGTGTCTGTACAGCCAAGGAAGGTCGCATTCGCCATCTATGCTCACGCTACGGTTCGTAGGCGCAGTCGGAATGGAGGGTACACGAATATCTTTTTTCTTTTTTTTTCACTAACGGGTAAGCGCTTAGCCTATCTTTCACCTGTAGTGCGATTCTCTAAGCGCAAACATCATTGCACGGCAGTAGGTACCCATAGCATTGATCGCATTATGTAAGCGTGGCAGCAATATGTGCAAACATACACTAACTCTATTCTATCTCTACTCTACTCACTACTCGTGAAAGACCTAAGCTAATGGTCGGTTCATTGTACGAAATTCTTCCTTCTGCACTTTCTTCCGCACTTTTTAAGGGTCATATTTTTATATAGCATTGTTTATTTACAAATATACATAATATTGCAAATGCATTCTTAATCAGTTATATTGCGTTACAGTCCACTGGTAGATTAGAATCCTTTGCCACTATAAGGCATTGTTCACAACCAACGGATTGTCCGCCGCGGACGAGAATGCTCACTGTCAGCCCCAGTGTGAACGTGGCCTCGTGGATGCATTCTCACCGAGCCGACGATACGCTCTATAGCGTACAATTCGCTACTTTCGGTGGCGAATATCGCGACTATCGCGAGATACACGTCTGTACTCATTGAAGTTTCCCGAATGAAATGTGCCCGCGGCGCAGCAATCTAATACGTGCTAATACGCTGTTAGGTTCGGCTACGTAGCCAATCCGCGTCCGCTGTACATAGACGCGTAGTTCAAAAATAGTCAGCGATAACGCACTACGTAGTGGCGTATGGTCTGCTTGGAAGTTAAATAAACGATAAACTGCGTAACGCGCGCTCACAGTCCGCGGCGGATGGACGGTCTGTTTTGGTGTAAAAGTGCCGAGTTTTCAACTGTCCGATATAATTTATTCGTTTTTTAAAGTATTTTATAACCATTTTGAAAATGTGTTGTCATATCAAGTCTTTTTTCACAGTAACACTTTATCAGATGATTAAGTTTTATCGAATATCGAATTTTAAGGCGCTCCCTCAGTTGTATCATTTTCCTGTAATGTAACGGATCGAGCATTACATCAGTGAGTGCCTAGAACCGAGCATCATTTGTCCGAAATCTGTAATGAAATGAAACAATTTGTAACGATCACAATCGAATCTTGGATTGTTACATTACAGGCGAATGCTCCCGGTGAGGGAGCGCCTTTATGTTTAAATCAACAATAACAAACTTGCATAGAGTAAGTATAGTCATATTATGCCTGTACGCATTTGAATGAAATAGGTCCTATTTGCAGTGGATATGTACTTTACAATAATTAGATTCAGACAGGTATTTAGACATATTTTGTTATAGCATTTGCAGGCCTGCTAAGTTTATTTGACTATGTTAATCATTATTACAGTTTCTACAGTTTTCCCACAAACATTTCAGCTGATGAATATTTCTAGTCTTGTATATTTATTAGGATTAGAAAGCCATTTTGCTCACTTCTGCAATTCATAGATTATAAAGTCAATATTGTGATGTGAGAAATATTTTTTTTTATCCTTGTACCCTGAATTAAATTAATTAAAATATACTTATAATTTTATAATGATTCAAATCGAGTCACAATAGTAACTGCTGTGTTCTTTAAAATGCGGTGCGTTATGAATATGGTGCCTGGATTTATAATAATCAGTTGTTATTCTTATCGATCGTGAACTGTGATCGGTTGCTTTGCAAGCTATGATTATACGGCCTTACTTATAAACGCTATTAAGAATTATTTTGTTAGACATAGTTTTGTCTACGTCACACAAACGTCTCGTTTTGAATTTGAGCAAAAGAGACCTAACTATGTTAAACCAAATAATGCTTTAATACTGTTTATTATGGCTATGTTTTTATATTAAGATCATTCTCATCTAGAGTAGTCTGAAATTGTGATTGATTTTTTTACATGACATTATTTATTAAAGGGACTGACTGATGTATTTTGACTTATTATTTTAAATACTTCATATGGCCTTTATTTAAACAGTTTTTGGGACTTCTTACCTTAACCTGCTTATATATTTTAAAAGCAGGAAATTTTGTGAGAAGCCATCCTCATCTTTTCAAAAAAAAAATACTCAGGAAATCAAATTTCAACGCCGAGATGTTACAAAGTTAAGAAATCCTTTATGTAAAGGCTCTCATTACGATAGGAACTGCGCTGTTTTTACCGTGAGGATTTATAATCACATTCCAAGGATCATTCGGGAACTGTCTGTGCGCTACTTCAAGAAAAAATAAAAAGAATGGCTCCTTGAAAAGTCATTCTATACGTTTAATGAGTTTCTTTCTCAGTAAAGGTATTCCTTTGGGTTGACATTGTGTTATTGTCCACTAACAACTGAATGTTACTAACTTTTATAATTATGGTTTTTTTACTGTTATTTGATTAATTATTATTATTTTACTACTTTTTTTCTTTAATATAATTGACCCTAAAAAAATTTCATATTTTATTTTAATGTATATGCTTGTCCTTATTGAATGTGTTTTAAATATTTTGTCGATTACGATTATTTTGCAATCAACTTAAATTAATTTGCATACTCTTCAGGGAGTGGAACCTTAGATTAAAACAAAAAGGTTAGATACGGCATTAGCGTCTCGTGAGTAAGCCGCTAAAATTAGGCCTAAAGGCACAATTTCACTTCAGTCGCAATTTGCCGAGCGTACAGGCTACATCGTACTATTGCGGACATTCTGCTGTGATAAAAAGAGAAAGACGCTACTCCGCAGTGGCGCCGGAATCGGTCGTACTCGTACGTACTCGTGTCTGTTGCGAAGCGACCAAAGTCGAAGTCAAAGTCAAATTATTTATTCAATGTAAACCTTTACAGGCACTTATTGACGTCAATACTAATAATAATAAAAAAACAGTTAACTAACTTATAGTTAAGACTTAATAACTAATCTAACGAGCTATTATAGTCTGTGCCAGACAAATGCGCATTGCTACCCCCAGTACCACTGCACGCCGAAACAGAATCGCGTCGAACCGAAATATAAGCCGTGGTCATAGAATTGTGTAATATGATTTCCAATTATCGTATTGATACTGTGGTAAGTAATATAAATTGGAGAGTTTTTGAAGTAAAATAAAGTAGCGGCTGAAATGAGTTTTGGAAAACATTAGTACCTAACCAATAAGGTTGACATTTTTAATCATTCAAATATCTTTTTTTATAAAAACTTAAGCATAAAAAAACGTCAAAAATTAATAAGCATAAACTTGTGTGTTTTAAAATTGTTTCGTTTTTCGTCTTGGTACAAGCACAGAATAACTAATACTACTACCGTACAGAAGGTTCACCCTCCAACGACCCCCACGCGAAACTGAAACCTATCTCGTGACCCGAGCGTTCATATTCCGATAAGCACAGCCGACTCGATATCGATTTGACGTCCGTCAGGAGCGCAGGGTTTACGCGCGCGCTTAGGGATTACGAGTTAAGAAACATCACGCCGACGCGGCACCCAAAACTCCCACACAAAACACAGAAAAACGACGCCCCGCAGCCCCTTTCCAAAACCGGACCAACCCCCACCACCCCTTCAGCAACAGTTAAAGAAAGAGACCCTTCACGTCCGTATGCTTGATTCCTTTGCATTAAGTCATTTATTTAATAACCAGGAGCCTTCAAAATTAAGCGAAATCACTTCGTTTTAAGGCGTCTTCAGAAACATTAAGTAACTCGTTTAAAAAAAAAATCAAACATACAGACACAGAAAACCTCCTCCCCCAACCGACGCTTAAATAAAAATTGGTCCACCTCTGAAGGAGGAAACAGGGGACCACGAAACGCCGCTCCCCCGCGCCCCGCATGAGAATCCCGAACGCCACGCCGACGCAGTGTTTCCTCTCAAGGCTAGATAGATCGCGCTTTAAGTTTTTTCAAACCATCTGAGACATAGAAAATAATGGTTTAAATTCTGGAAAAATAAAACTATGTATTAATTAAATATCCAATCTATTCAGTCTCATTCAGTTACAAAATCCAATAAACATCACTCGATTAAAAAAAACAAAAAAAAAACCCAAAGTTACCCCTTTTTGTAATGTTTTTTCAATATTATGACTAAACTACTGATAGATAGATAGATAGATAGATAAAAACTTTATTTACTGCTAAAAGACACACACATGTTGGTACCTACACAAAATCACAATAAAAAACATAGTACAAAAAAAAGAAGATAATAAATATGATAGATAGATAGATAAAAACTTTATTTACTGCTAAAAGACACACACATGTTGGTACCTACACAAAATCACAATAAAAAACATAGTACAAAAAAAAAGAAGATAATAAATATGTGTGTGTGTGCCGCAGCAGCAAAAGGGTGGCAGCTCATCGCCATATTCGCTAGCCGCGAATCGAGCCGTCACGACCGAGACGTCAACGCGCTACTCGCTGACTCCCTCGCGCTGACGTTGAAACTTACTGCTCTGTCTCGCTCGCTCGATTTACACTTTTATAGGTGTGCGTGTGTGAGTGTTTGCATATGTAGTTGAGTAGGACTATATTTTGATTGACTACAAGTAGGAGCATGCCGTATCTTCCCTTTTTGTTTTAATCTAAGAGTGGAACATAATAATATAATTGTAACAACTGTAACATACTATGTTCTTGGCAAATAAATAAATAATCAAATAATAATCATTAAATAATCATAATTTGAATTTGGTAAAATCTTAAAAATATAATGCATTGTTTGCAGACGAGATCATTAGAATTGTAATCCGTCTTCTTAATGATAGTTTTCATAAAGTTGTTATTGTTGTTGTTGCTATTATGCCGGCACTTCACTTGGCGTATCGTGTTCGTGTGGCGATATCGTTGTGTTTGCCCAAATAATCTGACAAAAAAGATATACCTAGGTACGGTCGGGGTCGCCGTCGCTTTACCACTTTGCAGCGATTTTCGTGTGAAGCGCACCGACCGCCCGGGTACCTACGTGCCTGTACCAAATAGACGACGTGTTGTGCAAGGGATTTTGACCTTTAGACTGGTAAAGCGACGGAGTCCGCCATTGTAACTAATGTGAGGTAGATATTTTCTCAGTCATTCAAAACTTTTCATATTTACTACTCGACCAACATAATTAATCGCATTAAAGCTAGACGTTTATCATAATTGTTCAATGATTAACAATCTAAATATATTGCACTTCAATTAGTTTGCACATGCTGAGTGGTCAGATTTTAAAATGGAATATCGAAGAAGATACGTTTAGTTTGTAAATTATTGAACAACTGTGATAAACGTCTAGCTGACATGCGCCTAATTATGTTGGTCGACTAATACGTATTACTTCATAGTAGGTACTTACCAAGCTAATCTTTCGTAAAGTTAACTAGGGTCAAGTATATTCCTAGTGCATTAAATGTTAGAGTTACCTGCCTAGTCTTTTATGACTAATAAACAAAGAATAAGCTACGAATAGTTATTCCGTGTTTTGTTCCTGTCATTTAAACGTAATTATTAATTAGAGTAAAAGAGACAAAACACGGAATAACTATTCGTAGCTCATTCTTTGTTTATTAGTCATAAAAGACTAGGCAGGTAACTTGTCGGTGGTCGAGTAGTAAATATGAAAAGTTTTGAATGACTGAGAAAATATCTACCTCACATTAGGTACAATGGCGGACTCCGTCGCTTTACCAGTCTAAGGGTCAAAATCCCTTGCACACCACGTCGTCTATTTGGTACGGGCATGTAGGTACCCAGGCGGTCGGTGCGCTTCACACGAAAATCGCTGCAAAGTGGTAAAGCGACGGCGACCCCGACCGTACCTAGGTATATCTTTTTTGTAAATACCATAATAGAAAATAAGCTGCGTACCTATAAAAATGTCGGTTGTTATTAAACGATTTAAACACTTTCACTTCTGATGCAAATGTACTCACTGCTTATCAATTTCAACACAAACAAATAAAACTTTTCGTGCACCATTCTCGTATCACCGGCTCACCGCACGTAAACAAAATCACGCCATCTCTCGGTCGTTCGCGAAACTCGCTCGTCCGCCACTATCCCGAGACTTTTAATTCGAGTCACTAAAATTACAAATTGCTTGACATAAGTTTCCATAGAAATAACGTGAAACTGACATTACAACGATAGATTTAAGTGTAATTTTATGACTTGAATTAAAAATAATTAGACTTTATGTCAGTATCTTAAGTCAATAAATAAAATTGTGCACGATTGTACTTAAAATCGAATGTATGGTAGAAGTTTACATTAGATTTTTTGAAAATAAAAAAAGGATAATTCTTTTTTTATTTATATTGAAAGATTCACAATTTCACACACTATTTTTTCATTTATTTATTTGTTTAAAACTTCAACGCGTTTCTCTGGAATCGCCATCGCAAGAATCGTCAAGTTGGCAGCCCTTTTAGAGACCGTAATATCTCGGTTTGTATTGAAGTACAATTGTTGAAATTTTGCGTATTCGATTCACTATTTATGCACAGTTTTTTGACATATAAATCACATTGATACGAACTGTATTTCTTAGGTGCCTGCTATCTTGACGTCAAGTTAGCAGGCACACCAAGATACTCAAATATCTTTTGAACCATAGTATCACTATTTATATGCTATACGTCACTATTTATACACAATTTTTTGACATAGTCAAAACCATCTAATTCCATGGTGTGCCTGCCAACTTGCCGCTCACGTTAAAATAGTCTTGCTCGCTTCAACTACCCAACGGCAATTTGTAACTAGTCTCGACTTATATACTTGAATGGTTGAGAGCTGTGTTTCATATGGTTGTTTTGTTGTTTAGGCGCATATGCCTAAACAACAAAACAACCAGAATGAGCTTCATACCCTACATCTCTCTATAATTGGAATAGAGTCTCAAAACTCTTTGTCTAAAGTAAATAATACATCTTCATGTTTAATTCTGTGTTTCATTGGTTTTTTGTTTAAAAAACCAATGAAACACAGACTCCTCCGACATTAATTGTAACATAATTGTGGAATCTAGTCGTTGATCCAATACACAATCATTGTCCAATTCACAAAACACTTTTCTAAATCCGGTGAGCAAGTCAAGGCGTAAACTATTAGAAATTAATAAATCAAACAGCGAGAACGTAAACGAGAAGTAGGTAGTTGCACTGAAGAAAGTCGACAGCATGTCGACAGTCAACTGACTGCGTGCGCGAGCGCATCGCAAGGGTGCGGGGAGTGTGGGTGCGGGTAGGTATGGGCGTTATTTAACGTAACCAGTTTCAGTAACAGGTTATGCAGCCTGTAACGGAATCACTAGTTTCGGCTTGAACAATGAACCGGTGATTTTTCGTAACCAGTTTCATAGAGCAACGACGTTATGCACAAAGCGCGTGTAACGCCGACCGGTGACAAATGTGACTGACACAAAAAAACGTAATGTAACAAAGAACAAAAAAACGTAATTAATGTAAAAATGTGTAAAAGGCTAGAAAGAACTATGAAAATTTGTTAATAATCAAAAGGTGTAAAAAGACAGAAACGATTCTTTATATAACTTTTAAAACCTTTAAGTGAAAATGTTTAAATACTCGTAACTGTATATTATTGTATTAATTTGAAATCATTGTATAGAATGAACTTTTAAATACAATTTATCCTTCCTACATAGTTAATGCAGTTAGTCCTAAACCTGGATAAAGTATGAAGGAAGTTCATTAGATCAATGCATAATTACTTCTACAATAATTATATTGATAGATAGATATAACGCTTTATTGTACACACAAAAATATAAAAATATATAAAACTTGTTTAAATTGTCACTAAGTTCCGATAATAACTAAATGACGGTAACTAGCTACAGCATACTCATGCATGTGGTGTCACTAGTCAGGCTGTTATTAGGTTAATCATTGTCAAATCACTTGTAAAAATCACTGGTTACGAAAAATCACTCGTTTCGAAACAGGTGACGACATCGGAATAACTGGTTACGTTTCGTTTCTTTAGAATCGCGCAACGACTCATATCTAGTGCGGGGAGTGTGGGTGCGGCGTGCGAGGGGTCGGGTAGACGATATCATATTCACTACCTGCTCCCGTATCCCTAAAACAACAATAGGTTGATTGACACAAATAAAATAGCAAGTAAAAAAACAGATTAAGTGTTTACAAAGTGGTATAACTTTTTATTTAAAAACAATACGGGTCTGTATTCATAATAAATATAATTTGATTAGTGGTGAATTAGTGGAATTAGTGGTGGCCGCGACCTAGACTTTCATTCATTTTTGCCCATTCTTCTTTAATACCTTAAAATATTTTTGTAATTGTTATTACCATTAGATACGGTTTTAATATCTACCTACATAATACCAAAGTGAACCTTCCTCGTTATGATTTTTAAACAAGCTTTTTAACAAATAACTGCATTAAACCAATCCACTGCGCTGCATATTTGTTAGATCCAAGATCGCAAGGTGTTGAGTTGGATGAAGAGCACGAGGTGAATGCCATGGAATTTATCCATGAAGTGGGCCAATTGCTAATATTGACATTTCTGTCGATTTAGCCAACTATAGAGCTAAACAAGGTTTATGGAGTAGATCAATTATTTGGAAGAATGGGTTGTGTAAATAAAAATTGCTGAGTAGAGTTGCAGTAAGCCTTCTGACTGCTCCCTGCACTTCGGCAGCCACTGAACGATCATTCAGCACACTTGCTTTTTCTTCGTCGTATCGATAGTTCAATATATATGCGCTGTTAAACAGTTTTGGCCCAATATTCCGCTGTTGCCACCCCAGGAGGTGAAGCCTCATTCAGGTCTTTCTTTCAACGTGCAGGTGTAAGGGCAACGCGGGCATGACAGCAGATGCCGCATGTCTTGTTCTTGAGCTCCACACTCGCACTGGGCAGAGTTCAGAGCAGTATAACTCCACCTGGCCATATTCGATCTGTAGCGGCCCGCTTAGGTCCGGAGTCGGTTAAGCTACTTCCATGTGGACCACGCCAGGTTATTGCCAGGGGGAAGATTTTCAGAAGGTGCAATGGAGTTAGGTGGAGGTGCACATATTTCCTGCCATAGTTTGCAGCGGGCCTTTCTAGTATGTTGGTGCACATATTTCCTGCCAAAGTTTGCAGCGGGCTTCTCTAGGGTGTTTCGATAAAGCTTTTGTAAACTTCAGGAACCTCCTACGTCTTTTGAGGCGACTTTCAGGCGGTTGGTGCTCGAACAGAGAGTGCCTGTTGACGGATTCTTGCCCTTAGCTTTTCCAGAGAGCAAGCAACACCTCTGAGAACTTGCGGTGCTATGATGCTAAACCAGATAATGGATATAACATATTAAGGGGAGTGGGTTTGAGACAACCTGTAATTTTCCTGTATGTATTATTCAGGGCGACGTCTACCTTTTTGGCATGAGCGGACCGATGCCACACTGGGCATGCGTATTCGCCAGCTGAGAAGCAGAGTGCCAGCCATAATGTCCGTAGTACATAAGGTTTGGCACCCCATGAAGTTGACGTTAAACGAGAGATTCAGTTGTTGCGGTAGTTAACATTGAGCTTTGTTTGCTCATATACACAGTCAGTAAAGAAATTAATAGACTGACTACAGACAGGGCAGAAATAAATAAGTGGAACCTTTTACATAAACATAAAGATGACAATAACGATGAAGATGACGAGCCCATATCTACTCCTGGAGTAGTACTTAGCCCAAGAATTAGTCCAATTTATGACGAACAACCTTCTACATCGCGTACAAATACAAATACACAAGAAATCGAATTCTGTGATATGAAGGCAATAACAGCAGAATGTTATGATAATGACAGCAGCGATAATAATTAAAATTGTACACTAAGCAATAGAAAAATATTCTAGCACAATACTTTTTAATACGTAATAAATAACTATGACATTACGTGCTTTGTTTTATTTCGGCATTAATGAATTAAACGACTTTCTAACTTCTAGCGCAGTAAGAAACTATGCGCGTATAATGCTACTGTCATCCACTCTAACAAATAGTGTCAACTTGAATCAAGTTTACTTGGTAGGCGAATTGGATTTAATTTTCTCAATACAAGATTTGTTGGTCAAGAGAGCCCATATATTTTAGCAAGCAGTGAAAATAAATAGGATCGTTTAAAAACAGTCAATTCATTCAATGATACTACCGATGTCCATATTTAAATGAAGAAATAATAAGATTCGTGATAATTCTATGAAAAAACCCAGCATTTGGGTTTTTTCCCGTTGGGTTTTTTCCCACCGCCCATCTCTACACACCGCGCTGTCACTTTGCTTTAAAACATCGCACGATTACGTTACAAATAAAAAACAAAGGGGCTTATTATTCCAAAAAAATTATAATATTAATTTTATTGTGTTTGCAATATGAGTGGGCGTAAAAGGGATCACGTGCTTAGGACTTTTTTGACTAAATGGGAGATGACAAACAAAAATTAAGTGTAGACAAAATAAATGTTGATTTGAAGTTTAAAATTACTTTATTTTATAAGCTTTATTCATCACATTCTTCATAGGGTTTGTTTGACTTATAATATAACATAGGTACCTAAATCTTACATAAGAAAATGAAGTTTTGTCTTTTAGTTCTATACCGTGTCGTGTAGGCAAGAAAATAGAAATACTCGAACGGAATATATTCGGCACCAAAACTGAATAATTCGGCCTAATATAAATAGTGAAAAAGATGCCGAATACGCCGAATACCGAATACCAAACAAATATTCGGCGCATCTCCAAGTTATTATTTACAGCATTGCCCGATCACTATCCTCTTTGTGACGGAGGAAATCAAAAGAATTGTGCTCGAAATAATGCCATATTTCCACTAAAGTTTTTCCTTTAGTCTCTGGCATTCTCCACCAGAAGTAAATATAACACAGCAACATAAGACAAGCATTTAAAAGAAATACTCCGTGGTAGCCAATACCGGTAAACATTTCAGGCGCAAACTTCGTGCTTATAAACATTGGCACAGAACTAATAAAGCCAAAATAGATTACACAAAAGGACTTTATATCAATAGGAAATATTTCGCCTATGAGGGCCTCAACCACTGGGTAAGGCCCACTGTTTATACATATGAAATATAACGCTAAAAGAACAGCTGTTATCCACGAGAATATGTAATTATTGGGCGCAAAATAAATGCAAGCGCTCAAAGAAAACAAAAACATATTGGCAATCATCGCGGTCGAAAAGAACAAAGTCCTCATTTTCATTGAACTAATCAGTACACACGACAGACAAGACCCGAGTATCGCAAATCCGTCGATCAATAATGTGACCTGCAAAATATCGGCCTTCTTCCCCGTGACGTCTTGGAAAATTGTGAGCGCAAATGTGCTAAACAAAATCTTACCACCGGCCGTTCTGTACACGCTCATCACAGCACTAAACTCCAAGATGTGCCACACATCTCTTCGTCTCAATATTCTCCAAAGCTTCCTTATACTAAAATTGTTAAAGGGTTCAAGTGATCTAATCCGCCTTTCAGTTTTGATCAACGCTTGTAATTCCTTCTCGGAAGCTTCACTGCGTACATGAAGAGCCCTGAAAGACGTTTCGCATTCATCAAATCTGCCTTTAGCCGCTAACCACGGCGGGCTTTCTTTCCAAAAGCATGGGATTAAAGCAGCGAGACCGGATGGAATTAAACCTATCAATGCGACCGTTCTCCAATGAAGTAAAATGCTTAAGACATGACCGAAAGCGGTGCCGACTGATGGACCAACTGCAGATATGAGATTGAGACATAAACCCCTGACGTTAGGTGAGGTGTACTCGCTAGTTGTGATGAAACTCAATTCGAGAACTGCTCCGAAGCAGACGCCGACGATGATTCTGGTGATGATAAGAGTGATGGCTTCCTGTGCGTAGTACACGACGACCCAGTTAAGCACGATGGGAGCGCTGATGGCGGCGATGACGTAACGACGCCCGAAATAGTCGGTCGCGATCGACCCGATGATAAAACCACAGACGCACGTCACGTTGATGGTCGACGCTTTAAACAAAATACAGAAACAGATGAGCATATCATGAGCATAAATAAGTTGTGAGTCTTTCAATGTGTATGCCTTTATTACTAGTAGGTAGGCTTTGCAATTTGTCCCTCTGACTTAATAATAAGCTGAAATTCGAAATTTTATACCGTGGTGCCTTATAAAAGCAAATTTGTATGTAAATGCAACGGAAATTTGGATGATACTTGTCTTACCTATCCAAGAAATATGATCTTTAGTGAAAGCATTGGTGCCGTTAGTTCCTCGTAGACCCTCGAGCATTCCAGACATTTGTCCGAATATGAAGCCATCTGAGATGCTGCAGGAAATAACCCCAATCAGCACTAGAACCTGGAAGATAATACATCATACCTACATATATTTACGACTATTATCCGCAAAGTTTAGTCAGAGACTAGGCAATGGCCAATGAGGACTGTAGAAGCATTGAAATAAAACACTTTTTCAGACCTAACTCGCGTTTATTAAAACATATTAAGGTTTTTATTTTAGCCCTGACGTTTCGGACCCTTTATAGGGTCCGTGGTCACAGGGAGACTGAGGTATTGGTCGTCTCAAAGTCATCAAATCCCAGCCCCAACAGCAACACACTGCAAGACCCCAAAAACATTGTGAGCACGTTTTGCGTAAACCTGAAGCACCCGGAAAAAATAAAAATGATTGTCGGTATGCAAATAACTTTTAACTTTGAGACGACCAACACCTCAGTCTCTCTGTGACCACGGACCCTGTAAAAAAGGATCCGAAACGTCAGGACTAAAATAAAAACCTTAAAAAGTTTTTATAAACGCGTGGTAGATCCGAAAAAGTGTTTCATTTTAATGTGTAGTGCTCGCGTAAACCTTAGAAAACAACACTGTAGAAGCAGTCCCCTGCCATAGTCCATTTTTCATCAAATACTGGTATACAAACTTAATTACGATCTTCAATTGGTTCGAAATAAATCCCTGTTCGTTTTTACTGTTGCACTCATGAACGTTAAATAATCCTAATGATTTTTGAGGGCCTTACATCATTAAAAAAAGTTGGAGACAATTTCACAAGAAATATTTACTAGTACATATAGTAGTGGTGAAACGTAATGGGCGATTTTCTGACAGCCCAAATTAAAAAGTAAAAATTAGTTCAAAAACACTCGATAGATGTCGTTTTATGAAAGCTGGGCTACTTATGGGCTGTAATAAATTCTACACTTTTACTTGTCTACCAAAAGAATAAAAAAATAGTATTAACTTACCTATTTATATTCAGGACATCCAGAACCTATTTCTATTTTGGAATAGAATAAATATTACGCAGCCATACACGTGCTCTTCATGAACCCGCCTTTTACTAAGCGCCATACTAATCTATGCTAAGCGCCATCTATGAAGTCATTTACGAACCAATTTCTTTTTTTTTTTGTTCTCGGAAAATCGCCCATTAAGTTGTTCGCGGAATTAAAATATTAACGGTTCAATTTACCTGATTTATGGTTTGTGGTGACATAAAGGTAAGTGTAAGTTTATAATGACGTACTCCCGAGATGTTTCTTGTTCACTACCTACCATTTTATTACATAATTAATACAATAAGCGTATGTATCTATGTCAATAACTTCTACAAGAAGGACGTCTTAAATTATTTGCTTTAACTCTAATAACAAATAAGTCATAGTTAGGTATTCGCCACTTTAAAAAGTCGTGACGAAAAAATTCATAAAAAGCTTATACAAACATTAACGGCTAATAAACCTACGCATTAAGTATTACAAATCGTGAATATGAAATTACTGTCTTCTTATATTATAGCTACCTACCAAATAATTCCGTGAAATTGTGGTTAACCTACAGATATGTGAAAAACTGATGATTTTCTCTCCTAATGATTATTTGGTGGTATGCGTTTACGTCGTTTTTGAATATTTGGGTAAGTATAGTTATTTCATGCTTCGAGGCGTATCATTATGCGTCTGCTACCGTAGGGCCCTTTTTAATTGTACCGCTACTTATTACTCTTAGGGAAAGGAGAACATTTAGATATTTTATCTCAAGTCGCGAAGAGTAAGCTAAGTTCCGAGTATTTTCTAGTAGATATCTCCTAAAAATCGTGTTAATCGCATACTGTTAATATCTTTATTACAGGTATATTTTTAATGTTAGCTATAAACTGAGTTTAACTCAGGGCTCCTAGTCACAAAATAGATAGGTACAGAAGTCAATCTACATCAAGGACATTCCATGATCTAGGTACATACAAAGTGCGCTCGAGCAACGCACAAGACACCTGTGGCGAGCACATTTCTATTGCACGCGCCCGTCTCTACTCTCGGCGCGGCATAGAGCGATGTCACTCTGACGGAGACAAGATCTGAGAAGACGCCCTACTAATCTCTGCGTGCCTTGTTATATCTTTTACCAATTAATATACATTGTACAAACAGTGCTGTGGCTTTTAATCTGCTCCCCGGCGTTCTGCCATATTGGTGACCCCGCGTTCGTGTTTTATGTCGAACGGACGCGCAGAAAAAATGGACGACGACGACGTTGTTGAAAAAGAAATGTCGGCGATGGGCGCCGTGGTGAGTCGTGTAGCTGTACGCTTGCCACCGTTTTGGCCGGAAGACTCAGAAATATGGTTTGTGCAAGCAGAGGCACAGATTCAAATATCGGGTATCAAAGAAGATACGACAAAATTTTACCACATCATATCGCAACTAGATCAGAGGTACATTCGCGAGATTAAAGATGTAGTCAAAAATCCTCCTGCGGTCAACAAATATGAAAAATTGAAACAGGAGTTAATTAAAAGATTAGGCATTTCTCGTCAACGTCAAATTACGCAGCTGCTTTCACACGAGGAATTAGGTGACAGAAAACCGTCACAGTTTTTACGTCATTTGAAAACGCTAGCGGCGGATACTGTCACAGACGAATTTTTACGCAGTTTGTGGTCGAGTAGATTGCCACCACATGTGCAAGCAATTATTGCATCAAATACATCCGGCACTTTTAAGGACATCGCAGAACTAGCGGACAAAATTTGTGAAATCGCACTGATACCTACACCGTTACAGCAAGTCGCTACGACAAGCGCTGTCATAAGCAATAATTATGATGAGTTTTTAAAGCGCTTTGAGAATACGATTGCGTCACGTATACAAGAAGAAATAAGACAGCAGGTTTCGAAGCTCAACTTAGGTTCTTGTGATCGCTCTTCGTCCCGAGGTAGATACCGATCGAGGAGTCGCAGCCGAAGCAAAACTCCTGGACTGTGTTGGTATCATAATAATTTTGGAGATAACGCGAAGAAGTGCACGTCACCTTGTACTTACAAGTTGGGAAACAGCAGCGACAGATCGTAGGCGCGACAGACGACTGTCAAGGTGCTACCAGTCGCCTTTTTATAACGGACAGAAAAACAAAAGTTCAATATTTAATAGATACAGGTTCCGATTTATGTGTACTCCCTCGCCGATTTATTCGTCAACCTAGACAAGCCACCGACTACAAACTTACCGCTGCAAATGGTAGTGTCATCAACACCTACGGTACCAAGACTTTGCAACTGGATTTGGGTTTGAGACGGGACTTTACCTGGAACTTCGTGGTCGCAAACGTGGACAGACCAATCATCGGAGCTGACTTTATCGCGTATTTTGGATTGTTAGTAGATTGCAAGAACAGACGCCTGGTGGACAGTATAACAACCTTAACGACACCTGGAACTGTCAAAACTTGCAGCCAAACAAGCATCAAAGCGATATCAGGTACAACCGAATTTCACGTTTTGCTCTCTCGTTATCCTGATCTGTCTAGACCTTCTGGTGTTATGCGTAATGTCAAACATTCAACTATGCATTACATAAATACAATACCAGGACCTCCTGTATTTTGTAGACCACGACGTTTGGCACCTGATCGGCTCAAAATAGCTAAGGAGCAGTTCGAGGAGATGATTCGCAGTGGAACAGCACGCCCTTCAGATTCACCGTGGGCATCAGCGTTACACCTGGCACCGAAGAAGAACGGCTGGAGGCCCTGCGGCGACTACCGCGCACTCAATGCGTGCACCATACCTGACAGGTACCCTATCAGGCACATAGAAGATTATGCGCATAGACTAGCAGGGTGTACCATATTTTCAAAAATTGACCTGGAGAGTGCTTACCATCAAATTCCAGTTGCTCCAGCTGATATATCAAAAACCGCCATCACAACCCCTTTTGGATTGATAGAATTTCCATTCATGACGTTTGGCCTAAGGAATGCAGCTCAAACTTTCCAGCGGTTCCTCGATGAGGTGCTGAGGGGTCTGAATATGTGCTGTTTTTCATATATAGATGATATTTTAATATATTCCAGAAGTAAATCTGAACACCTGGAACACCTGGAAGTCATTTTTAAGCGCTTGCAGGACTATGGACTTCATATCAACGAAGGTAAATGCGAGTTCGGCCAAAGTGAGATCGATTTCCTTGGATTTCACATCACAGAATATGGTACGCGTCCATTAGAAGGCAAGGTCAAGGCGATACAAGAGTTCCCTCCGCCAAAGACCGTCAACGGCTTACGCAGGTTCTTGGGGATGCTTAATTTTTATAGGCGTTTTATCCCACATGCTGCTACCGATCAAGCACTACTACATGAAATGCTATCAGGACCCAAACTAAAAGGTACGCAACCACTTGAATGGACGTCCGAGTTGATCGCCGCATTTAATAACTGCAGGGCGAACATAGTTAAATGCACGCTACTTGCACACCCAGTACTGAACGCACCTCTAGCCCTTGTGACCGACGCTTCGAATTTGTCATTGGGCGGGGTGCTGCAACAGTTGGTGGAAGGTGAGTGGCAGCCGCTTGCTTTCTTTTCTAAAAAGCTGACCAAATCCCAACAACTGTATAGTGCCTATGTTCGTGAGCTGCTTGCCATATACGAAAGCGTTAAACATTTCCGCTTTATGATTGAAGGTAGACACTTTGTCATATATACGGATCATAAACCAATCACTTTCGCCTTTAAACAAAATAAACAGAAGTGCTCACCTAGGCAGTTTAACAATCTTGATTTTGTGTCGCAATTTACCACAGACATAAGGCACATTTCAGGTAAAGACAACATACCTGCTGACGCGCTGACGCGAATTGAAGCCGTGGCAGCACCACCAACCCTAGCACAGCTGGCTTGTTCTCAGACGCATGACACTGAACTTCAGGAACTCCTCTGCAACAATTCAACCTCATTGAAGCTGGAAAAAGTACCTGTCCCGGGTTCGAACATCACAATCTACTGCGATGTCTCTCTGTCGAGGCCTCGTCCTTTCGCTACAAAGGAGTTGCGTCGTCAGATTTTCAACTCAGTTCACTCAATGAGCCATCCTGGAACGAAGTCGACTACAAAATTGGTGACAGACAGATTCATTTGGCCCTCAGTTCGAAAAGATTGCCACGCTTGGGTACAATGTTGCGAAGCTTGCCAAAAGTCAAAAATACATCGCCATACCTCAGCGCCGCTGGGCAATTTTCAACTGCCTCAATCAAGATTCAGTCACGTACATATTGATTTAGTCGGCCCGCTTCCACCTTCTCACGATTTCAAATACTGTCTTACAGCTATCGACCGATACACAAGATGGCCAGAGGTACAGCCGTTGCAAGACATAACCGCTGAAACTGTGGCAAAAGCTTTCTATGGGACGTGGATTTCACGTTTTGGCTGTCCACAAACTGTGACAACTGACAGAGGTCGTCAATTCACATCTCACCTTTTCAAAGCTCTTACAGAATTATGCGGAATCCAGCTATGTCACACCACTGCATATCACCCGGCTGCCAACGGGATGGTCGAAAGATTCCACCGCACGCTGAAGGCAGCAATCATGGCCCACGGCGGGCAGAACTGGACAGATATTCTGCCAGTAGTTCTTCTCGGCGTACGGACAGCCTGGAAAGAGGATTTGCATTGCTCCGTGGCAGAGATGGTGTACGGTGAGCCCTTACGAATACCTGGTGAGTTTCTGCAATCCACTCCCGCTAACACACTGAAACCAATTGATTTCGTATCCCAAATCAAGCATAATATGTCACTGCTGAGACCACAGCAAGCATCACGACACTCACCTGCATCTGTGTTCGTTCACAAAGATCTTGAAACAGCTACACACATATTTTTGCGGAAAGATGCTTTACGAGGTGCTCTGGAAGCTCCGTACAGTGTGTAACCTCTCCACAACATTAAATTGCTACACCTATCTATAAATTCTCTATACCTAATCTAAACCTAAATCTAATGCCTTTCACACCTATATGCCTAGCTACCTTATAATACATACACACATCCTCGCCGCTTTACCTTAACTTAAATTATTATCTAATTCTTAAAACTAATTAACCTAATTTATCTACAATCTAATGGTTGTGTCTGGAGTTTTGTAGAGTGTGTAGCGTTTGTATGAAGATGGAACCTTAGCATAGCTTAATTCTATTTGCAGTGAATTTCAGTCAAGCAATGTAATATTATAATAACTACTATTTTGGCCAGATCGTCTAGTGAACCCTCCGTTGTTAACCGCATTTAAGTAACTCAAGTTCTTTCGTGAAAGTTTAGTAATTGGCTTATCCCTGTGTTAAATTATTTTCTCCTGACCTAATTACCTACCAGTCTATAAATCCTAACATAAATATGTGTAGCCTAGCAATGACTCTGTCTGAACTGTGACCTAAATCCTTCACTGCAGCTGCGGGGAAGATTTGTAACCACTCAAAGGTAATCAGATGATAGCTTAGCTTGTAGGTATTATTATTTATTATCAGTAGCATGATACATAAGAAGCCTGGTGCAATTTATGAGCCCCACCACCGCTCCATAGCGTACTGTACATCTCATGGTTTAATTACAGTTCCGACACATTGGCTTTAACTTTAATTATTAGCTTGTGCCTTTAATTCTTTAACTGAGAATTTACATCTCTCCTCAAATTTAATTTCATTTTACATTATGCACTATGTGTTAGCAATTTAAATTCTTATTATTCCACATAAATCAATAGAGTTTATCTCAAGGCTTGCTATCATCCAAATATCCTTTTCACATTAAGAACTTAATTATTCAATGCAATAACTTATATTCAGTTCCGTAAAGGGTGGATAATTTAATAAAACGCCAACTCAGGCGGTGGCTAAAGTAGAATGCTATTAATACAGGTAAAACTACTTTTATTTATTATTAGTATTTATTACACAAGTCCTGTAAAGCTCCAATATAACTACATTGGATTGGCTGCATTGGCAGATTATCACATCTTAAGTTTATTAAAGGATGTTTAATTCATTCAATATCCTTGACTTTAGGAAGTGAACTGAAATAGAATACTATCATTTGAAGTAAATTACTTTGGATTACTCTTAGTGTTCATTATACAGATCTTATAAAGTATAAATACATCTCAAGTTTATTGAAAGATGCCTAATTTATTCAACATCCCTGACTTTTAGGGAGTGAATGTAGTTAATTTTTTTTCCATTAACTTACACCCTCTGTCTCTCAGACTGAGTGGTTAATTTGATAGACTACTAAATCATAGTTAGTATACCTTTAGTAGGTAGTTAATTATCACTGTTAATCATTAAATAAATTACATTTAGAAGTTATCTTTTACTCACTTTAATAAGTATAAATTAGACTGTACTAGGTATTAGTCTGATTGATTAGATTGTTCCCATCAAATATTTCTATGTTTCATATTATTAGAAGTAAGTACTTACATATCTTAAGAGGTCTATTCAAATGGTATTAGTAGACCATTGTCAGGCTAATTAGCTGGTTGTTATCAATCAATTATTTCTATGTTTCAGATTATTAGAAGCTCATAGCTTGCAATGTCTTCTTTCAACGACTTATCCTAGGTTCTAAACTGGTTTTAGTTGTTCAGTTTGTATCAGCTTATTTTTGCTAAGGTATCGGATGTAAAACTTTAACACCTTGAAGAGTGTAGCCATGTGAGATCGTATTGCATCCCAGGGAAAGCTAAAAAATGCCTGTTTGGTCATTTCAGCATTAGAAATCAAACATCACAGTACGGCTAAGCTTATTTGCTATAACTTTTTAGTATTTTACTTGTAATAGGAAACCAGTCTAGACTTTTAGGTACTCCAAAGTAATGATGGTACGATATTATCATACTTCTGTTAATTATTTAAAATGAATAATTAATTGGTAACAACTTTAGGAAAACAATTAGAATTTTATCGGCCTGCGGTAACAGATTACTTGCCTAGCTAGGACCCACATCACTTCATCATAATTTTATTTAGCGCCGTAACTTAATTATCCCTACCTTATTAGTCTGAATTAATAACTAACCATATATATATATCCGCCTACCTATAGATTCCTACAACTTTCCTCACTTGAAAATGCCTATATTTTGTCGAACTAACAGTCCCTCTTGTGTACCTTGCAAACTAGGCCAAGCCTCATTTAATTTAAATTCGTGGTGTGTGGTGAGAGTCGCATTGCCCCTGAAAGCAACTAACTCCTAAATGTTCTATCAGTCGAGCCAGTATACTCAGTGTGTTATTTTCCTATCACTACACTGTATGTATGGAGATAGACTCGAGATTGGACTGGGTCATACGGGTCTACCTCCAGCTAAATGGTGTCTGACCTATCTTCAACTTTCACTAGGGAGACAACTGTCTCTCCCCCATTACTCCGTCGAAGATAGTGTATTGTTTAGCGTAATAGTGTAAAACGCCGATCTTATTAAATACAATCAAAGATCATCCAGACCGAAGTCTGTTGAAAGGTACATAGGGTTTTGTTGTCACCGTGACTCGTTTCCGCCGATGCACCCCAGAATACTTCATTCTGTTAACGGATTCGAGTTGCGATCGCAATAGTTTACTTTATTTATAACTTTCAATTTCACAAATCTTAATTAATATCGCAGCTCGAATATCACTTAGCGCACTATCAAGCTCGGACGCTATTTTTCCCGTATGAGTCGTACCGCACTCTTAAGTTGGACCGCTCCGCTGACGTCCCAAAACTGAATCCCCGCTAATTTTCCGCCCTTTTCCTAAGCATCTCAACTTTCGCGCCACGCGCGCCTAAGATTTGCCCGCGCGAGTCCGCTTTTCTTCCCTTCAACCAATCGCTAGCCGCTTCCCCGATCCCCCCTGCCTTCGCGCCGCGCCACGTGGAGCTATCATCCGACCTCTCTTTCTGTCTTTTTCTCAACCTCTCGCTCGCTCATTGCCGCTTTCGCCGCGCAATTCTAAAATTTTTCCATAATCTAACCAAATCTCGTCCGACAGCCAATATTTCATCGTTGAATATCTAAATGTAGCCTTCTATTAACAATTCCCTCTTAATAATCCTCCACTTAAGCCAATAATCCTATATTTTGGGAAACTATCAAAAGTTCCGTATTCCGACCATAGATGGCGTCCGCCCGTAGGTGAACCACTTTGCCGACCCCAGAGCAGTCCCCGCGAACCTCAAAATAAAATACGGTCCTAGTCAACCTAGCAACCTTACGCGAAGCCCAAATAAATGACTTCCGCTAGACGCCACCTATGTCGCAAGGGACGCGCAGAGCAGTCCCCGCGAAATTCAAAATAAAGAAGTCAAACTAGCAACCTTATGCGAAGCTTACGTAAATAACTTCCGCTAGACGCCGCCTATGCCGCAAGGGACGCGCAGAGCCGTCCCCGCGAAATTCAAACTAAAGATAAAGCGCTAGACCATTGACCATTATTCTGAACTAGTTTATTATTCCCTTTTTCATGCTTATTATATTAATGGTGCTACGCATTAATATTTATTTTAATGCTACTCCCACACATTCCTTACTAACGGACGGATATCATTCATTCTGTACCGTTACAGCCGCCCCCGATAGAATTTAAGCAGATAAAGTACCACTCTTATCTGCGGCGAATTATATCTAAACCCTGTACTTAATTAAGTACAAAATAGCACGTCCTTCCTTGCTAACCCCATTGTCATCCTAGCCCTCAAAGATATTCCTACTATTTATAGTTCCTCCCCAAATCCCTAATGACTCCTTCCTCCATAAGCTTTCTTATTGCAAAATAGCCCACACCCCTCATTCTATTCAACTGACACAAAATCATAATCGCATACCCAGTTCTCGTGTTCGAAACGAAATCCCAGTAAACTTAGTCTCGGTAAATATTTCCCAATAACTTAGACATCTACCATTTCTTTAATCATACACAACCTCCGAATAATGATTTGCCTTTTGTTTACCATCATAACAACAAATCATATTATAATATAAATCAATATAACAGTCTCTTGCGCTGTCTACTAACGCCCCCTAGCGGAAACTCTTCAACTCTATGACGATTCCGACGTAAAGTTTATAACATCTTCCGAACCATTCAATTATTCTATTCTTTAAATTATTTTCCTAGAATAATTTCAAGTACATCTGTCATCATGGCCTTCTTTTAACTTACGTCTTTTCTTACAACTTGTTCCGCATCTAAATGTTGCAACCTAGGGATCGAACCTGGGATCTTTCGTGGGTGATGCATCAACCACTTCGCCGTCATGGTTTTAGTTCCAACTAGACTAATGAATAATTATTAATAATTTGAATTAAAACTTTCCTTCATACTTCAACGCTACCAATCTCATCTTAGCTTATATAATTACCTAAGATAACGAAACGTCGGAACAATTTTCTACCTCAGGCAGGGATCGAACCCGCGTCCTCCACAATCCCTAATTAGCTACTTCTTTTAACGGAAACCTATTTTCCTCTCCGCGGATAAGAAATCTTAACCAAACCCCCATATCAACCAAAACCAGTAGGCATCCCATCATCGCCCAAGAGTTATAACTTTATTTTAGATGAGATACATCTATGTCTAATCCTACAAATAACCGAGATAGAATACTAGACTCGCTTCCGTCCGGTACGCAGTGACACCGTGCATACAAATAGAGGTCTTAACGCCTTACAATAAGGTTGTCGATCGTAAATACTTAGGAAAAACTCATTCACTCTAAGGGGGTACGCATCTCGAAACACGTCCTTGAGTTTGAACTAGCTACCCCGTAGTTCAGATCTATTAGAAGTTTGTGTGCTATGTATATCTAACTGTCAATGTATGCGTCATCGATAAGTACTTGTTAATACCCCGGTACGCGTTGGACATTGTATACTAATTGACAAGTACTGAGCTTGTGTATAAGCAAATACTTATGCTAAAACCTATCTAGTAACTATGTCTCATCCCTAGTTATTATTATGTACGAAAGACAACATTTAGTCTCATTTGCTAATATATAATACGTCAATATCCCCTTACTTTCCTATACCTTTGAAAAATATCATTTTCTTATTAAAATAAACAGACCGGTAACTATCTTATCCGCCCCCACAACTCTACTTAACTTCCTACCTTTTATATAACTAATAACGATCAAATCGGTAAATAATAAGCCACTGAAGGTGACACTTAGTTTTAGTATTCATGGTAATTAATATCGTGAGTTCTTTCTCGTATTTACTGAATTCCAAACTGCGTGATTCAATAGTGCTAGTTTCTTTTTATTTTTATTTTTTATTAGATGATTTTAATTTTACACTCGCACAAGACACATTATTAAGATGGTAATCTCCCGAATGTTTGTAACTCTAATTGGTTACTCATTATGCATTCTACTTTACTTTTCAGCCTTCCGTCCAGATGGTAAAATTCCCCAGCAACACGAGATCCCCTGACCACGCCAAAATGAAATGCCATCAATGGCCTCTGTTTCTGCAGCCTAAGACATTATCTCTCTATAGGTTAGTCAAGTATAATTGTCCTGATTTAGACTTCACAAGACGCCCCCAAAGGAACCACCTTACAGCAGAATTTCCGCAACTTTAAGAAAGGCTAGTTTAGGAAATGAAGCTAAATGGAAACCACTTAATTTTATTGTGTGCTGAGTAATTCCCACTTCTACAGCACAGTTCCGAAACTTCGATTCAATTACTTCACCAGGTAAATCAAAATAAACCCTACACGCTTAACTAAGTTCTATTTGTGCCCAGTGCGACTAAAAATATTCGAACACCCTAAACAAGCTACTTTTACTAATTTAACAGTGCCAATTAAGAATGCTCCCTTGTGTCATCTATAATTTTATTGTGTGCATAGACGACCAAAGACCTCGCTTTCAGCATGCCTTCTTCGTTGGACCCGCTTAGTTAAATACTCTAATCAAAATTCTAAAGTTACAAATGAAAATGTCAAAAGTTCGAATATTATGCAATAGAGAATTTCTCTAACATAGTTACTCCATCTCTTCGCACTATTTAGTCAGGCATATTGCAATTCAAGTATTTAAGGAACCACCTTACAGCAGAATTTCCGCAACTTTAAGAAAGGCTAGTTTAGGAAATGAAGCTAAATGGAAACCACTTAATTTTATTGTGTGCTGAGTAATTCCCACTTCTACAGCACAGTTCCGAAACTTCGATTCAATTACTTCACCAGGTAAATCAAAATAAACCCTACACGCTTAACTAAGTTCTATTTGTGCCCAGTGCGACTAAAAATATTCGAACACCCTAAACAAGCTACTTTTACTAATTTAACAGTGCCAATTAAGAATGCTCCCTTGTGTCATCTATAATTTTATTGTGTGCATAGACGACCAAAGACCTCGCTTTCAGCATGCCTTCTTCGTTGGACCCGCTTAGTTAAATACTCTAATCAAAATTCTAAAGTTACAAATGAAAATGTCAAAAGTTCGAATATTATGCAATAGAGAATTTCTCTAACATAGTTACTCCATCTCTTCGCACTATTTAGTCAGGCATATTGCAATTCAAGTATTTATTTTAATTTATAATGACCTATCTTCTCCACCCCTGTTCACATACTTTAGCCATCCCTATCCACAGCTGCGGTGAAGATAATTAGTTAATGAACAAAACATCCTATAAACACTCTATGTTGCTACCGCAATCACAAGAAATATTTACTAGGAGGATTATCTATCATACAGCTGACTATAACAAAATGAGTCCCCCTTATCTTTCTCCGTTCCTTCTCTAACGTAGAAGACAGCAACAGACAATTAATATTTAATTACTTATAATTTAGAACAACCCTAGGTAAAACGCTACCACAAAACTAGACTAGAACCGAATAATACTAACCGAAGTAAACTTTTGTATTCACACTTGCAAATAAAATATCTTTATCTTTCCGTGATGAATAATATTTTGATAACACTATTTCATCAACTCAATGTCCCGGCCTACATATGTGAAAACTCCCAATCAATTAGTTTGTATAAAACAATCTAGATACAACATGCAGTTCACATTAACTAACAATTTTAAGGTTGTGCCATAACTTCGACAATAACCTACCTTAGCACTAATTTTAATCATCTACAATTTCATCACGTACATATTAGATGCCAATAATCTAGATTATTTAAGAATTCTAGCAATTCATATTAATATAATAAATAACCAAAACAAGATAATACCGCTTTGACAGTCTGCGCTGACCTTCCCACAAGTCAAAACCGCGTTTCGTTCGTCCTATCATCTCTAAACCCGTAGACATTTACTTTGTACTAAAACAAATTATTGAGTTAATAATTATTTGTCAATTGTTAAGCAACCCTATTTAATTTCATAATAACAATTTTAATATAGCAGTATTAGAATATTATTATAAGTTCCGAACATCTTTATTTATTATAATCAACATTACCGGTTAAAGTATTTGAATGGCCTAGTGCGAACTAGGTTTCAGGTCGCACCTCGGGAAAATAAATTTACTATTGACTTTAAAATCTACTACTTATAAATTTATTATTTTCTTCTGACATATAAAGATAGGCTATGACTCTAGGTCGGGTTTAGTAAACTTTGAACTATGGCTACCTCCACAATAATCTCGATTAAATATATATATCCGCAAAACGAATTATGTCTAATTCGGCCGATTTTATTAAATTTAAATTATGCTACTAAACAGTACGTATCCTAAGAACGTCACACATCCGAAACCCATTTCAGTTCTAATTTCTTTACCCATCTAAATTAAATTTTGTACCTGTCGACGCGAGATAACATCTAAATAATTACTTTGTATGATTCGAATTGTGATAGTTGATTTTGTATTGTAATCTCGATAACGCAATATCAGGGATTTACTTATTAATAAATTTTACACTAAGAAATTTATTCTCAGCTCGCAATATCATCGCTTTATTTCCGGCTTGAATGTTTCTGCGGACTATGAGTTTAAATTTATCCTACAACTTAAAATTGTGGTATATAAAATCGATCACTGTTTTATAAGTAGCTTGCGTTAACTTTTAAAATAATAAAACGAGTTAACTATTGATTATGACGTGACATCCGCCCGCAACTCGCCTTTATAATTGATGTGATAACATACGCTATTGTTATCCCTATAGCATAACAGTGCTATAACTCGTTAATTTTGCAGTTAAATCTCGACTTCAAGCCAGTCAACTATATTTTTTTTTTTTTTCTACTATTTTTTTTTTTTTTTCAACATCTTAATCGTTCAACGGAGATAGACAATTGTGAAAGGTACCCTTCTTAATAGGCTAATCCAACCCAGTGAATTTAATGATTTATCTATCTCTACCTATCCTAACTAATTAGTCATGTAGTAAGGTCTTTTCTTTTCACCGCTCTCTCGACTTAGATATCTCTAGGTAACTCACAACTGATAATATTAGGTAAGTAGGTATAGTAAGCTGTGCCCAGCGAGCTTTACTTCTGCGTACGTTAACCTCATCTTAAGCTAATAATTATCCTTTATAAATCTTCATAATTAACTATTTATCACGATTTCAACTATACGGTAAGAAGCAATGATTACCGGTAACGACTACTTACAACGCTGCAAGAGTATTTCAATTATACATATTATTATTAGACAGCACCCTTTTACCATCATCCAAAATAAAATCTTTTATTGGTAACCCAACGCCATCTAGCCTCGCTAATAGGTAACCTCCCCACAATAGAGTAGATATTAGATAGTTGTTTCCAGACGGTAACGACTTTTATCGCCTACTAGACGTATTTATCCGTTTACATTATGCATCCCAAACTACGTTGCTTTTAAACCAAAATTCCTACTAGCAATGAATAGTCATATGATTCTATCCCCTACATGACATACCTGCTACTTGTTATTACTTATAATCGCGATTCCTCATCAACGCGTGTATTTTGAACCGTAATACTATTTTATGTTACTTTTCCTAGGATTTTAGCGAACTAACAAAATGAAGCGGCATTTCCCATGTCATTGCATTCTAATCTACTACGTGATAAGTATTAGGAAAATCTCTTTCAATGTAAAAATCGCAGGTATTAAAAATAACAGGTATGGAAAATAACAGGTGATTCCACTTGCTATAACAAAATCACATGATTACGCGTTATGGAAGTTTCCTCTCCGATTGGTTTTATGACGTCATGTTTTATAATCATTCCTAATTCTAGATTGTTTATGGTCTCGCTAAATCATTTGTCTCTATGGTCCAACCATAGACAAAGAACGTTATAGTCCTTGACTAGCCTAAACTACTCTATGGATTTCAGATGTGAGACTCAAGTACACTATTATAATTTTTTTTTTCTCTAACATAACCAACAAAATAAATTATAATACGTGGAATAGCACATCAACTAAAAACCGCAATCGCTCAACGATTATTAGTCAAAATATAATTATTATTAGTTTTATATTATGCTGTTAGCGTCATAACTTTATAATATTGTACAGCATATCGCCGTCCTATAATATAAATTGAATCCAGCAATAATTAAGTTGGTTACCTCTGTCCAATCTCGCCCCCTAGCCTTCCCATCCGACAGCAATAATAATTAAACCGCCCCCTATTCTACAAATCTTTCTAAATCAATAAATGTTGAACTATGTCACCCTATCGACTTTTTACGATCCTAAAAATAACTCAACACAAGGCTGTATGAACCAGTTGCCTATGCCTATATGAAATCTATCACCAGGAATAGAAACAAAACTACAGTTACCATAGCTCCTAACGTCAACAACAAAAATTGGATACCTGGTTTCAGTATTCAAGGAAACAATTACTAAAGGTTTCAGTATTCACAGATAACTCAACAATTTTAAAATTTAATACTCCAGACCCCCGGAATAGTTTGGTTATTGACTATATCTAAGTACTTTGTTCACTCATTAAACTTTGGAAAACCAACAACGCACGGTACCTGATGCTGGCGAAATCCGCCATTAAATAAAGAAGAAAAAGATAATAACTGAAAGGTATTGTATTTCAAATAATACTCATTACGCTATTGTTTTGTAGCTTTATCTCCTCCTTTGACCTTTAACCTAACCTGAGAATCTTTTTGTTACAGATTTCGTACAACAAAATTTAGCTCCAGCTCTCATTGCGGCTGTCTACAATATTGGTCGAACCCGTAATACAAAGTGTATGAATCAACTTTAGAAGATAACAACGTTTATTGTGAAAAGTGTCAAATTATAATTCACCCACTATCAAGAGCCCGTAATACAAAGTGTATGAATCAACTTTAGAAGATAACAACGTTTATTGTGAAAAGTGTCAAATTATAATTCTTCAATATCTCTGAATTAATTAATCTTCATTGAATTATTCCCTATTAAGCCAATTCTAAACTCACACATCGCAACACGACAACAATTTGTGGGAAAAATCCCACTTCTAAATTAAAGTATTACCGCTTGACTGAAATCCAATACAACTATATTAATGATAATTTATAACTTAACTTTCTAATCCTGGTCACGGCACCAATTTGTAACCTCTCCACAACATTAAATTGCTACACCTATCTATAAATTCTCTATACCTAATCTAAACCTAAATCTAATGCCTTTCACACCTATATGCCTAGCTACCTTATAATACATACACACATCCTCGCCGCTTTACCTTAACTTAAATTATTATCTAATTCTTAAAACTAATTAACCTAATTTATCTACAATCTAATGGTTGTGTCTGGAGTTTTGTAGAGTGTGTAGCGTTTGTATGAAGATGGAACCTTAGCATAGCTTAATTCTATTTGCAGTGAATTTCAGTCAAGCAATGTAATATTATAATAACTACTATTTTGGCCAGATCGTCTAGTGAACCCTCCGTTGTTAACCGCATTTAAGTAACTCAAGTTCTTTCGTGAAAGTTTAGTAATTGGCTTATCCCTGTGTTAAATTATTTTCTCCTGACCTAATTACCTACCAGTCTATAAATCCTAACATAAATATGTGTAGCCTAGCAATGACTCTGTCTGAACTGTGACCTAAATCCTTCACTGCAGCTGCGGGGAAGATTTGTAACCACTCAAAGGTAATCAGATGATAGCTTAGCTTGTAGGTATTATTATTTATTATCAGTAGCATGATACATAAGAAGCCTGGTGCAATTTATGAGCCCCACCACCGCTCCATAGCGTACTGTACATCTCATGGTTTAATTACAGTTCCGACACATTGGCTTTAACTTTAATTATTAGCTTGTGCCTTTAATTCTTTAACTGAGAATTTACATCTCTCCTCAAATTTAATTTCATTTTACATTATGCACTATGTGTTAGCAATTTAAATTCTTATTATTCCACATAAATCAATAGAGTTTATCTCAAGGCTTGCTATCATCCAAATATCCTTTTCACATTAAGAACTTAATTATTCAATGCAATAACTTATATTCAGTTCCGTAAAGGGTGGATAATTTAATAAAACGCCAACTCAGGCGGTGGCTAAAGTAGAATGCTATTAATACAGGTAAAACTACTTTTATTTATTATTAGTATTTATTACACAAGTCCTGTAAAGCTCCAATATAACTACATTGGATTGGCTGCATTGGCAGATTATCACATCTTAAGTTTATTAAAGGATGTTTAATTCATTCAATATCCTTGACTTTAGGAAGTGAACTGAAATAGAATACTATCATTTGAAGTAAATTACTTTGGATTACTCTTAGTGTTCATTATACAGATCTTATAAAGTATAAATACATCTCAAGTTTATTGAAAGATGCCTAATTTATTCAACATCCCTGACTTTTAGGGAGTGAATGTAGTTAATTTTTTTTCCATTAACTTACACCCTCTGTCTCTCAGACTGAGTGGTTAATTTGATAGACTACTAAATCATAGTTAGTATACCTTTAGTAGGTAGTTAATTATCACTGTTAATCATTAAATAAATTACATTTAGAAGTTATCTTTTACTCACTTTAATAAGTATAAATTAGACTGTACTAGGTATTAGTCTGATTGATTAGATTGTTCCCATCAAATATTTCTATGTTTCATATTATTAGAAGTAAGTACTTACATATCTTAAGAGGTCTATTCAAATGGTATTAGTAGACCATTGTCAGGCTAATTAGCTGGTTGTTATCAATCAATTATTTCTATGTTTCAGATTATTAGAAGCTCATAGCTTGCAATGTCTTCTTTCAACGACTTATCCTAGGTTCTAAACTGGTTTTAGTTGTTCAGTTTGTATCAGCTTATTTTTGCTAAGGTATCGGATGTAAAACTTTAACACCTTGAAGAGTGTAGCCATGTGAGATCGTATTGCATCCCAGGGAAAGCTAAAAAATGCCTGTTTGGTCATTTCAGCATTAGAAATCAAACATCACAGTACGGCTAAGCTTATTTGCTATAACTTTTTAGTATTTTACTTGTAATAGGAAACCAGTCTAGACTTTTAGGTACTCCAAAGTAATGATGGTACGATATTATCATACTTCTGTTAATTATTTAAAATGAATAATTAATTGGTAACAACTTTAGGAAAACAATTAGAATTTTATCGGCCTGCGGTAACAGATTACTTGCCTAGCTAGGACCCACATCACTTCATCATAATTTTATTTAGCGCCGTAACTTAATTATCCCTACCTTATTAGTCTGAATTAATAACTAACCATATATATATATCCGCCTACCTATAGATTCCTACAACTTTCCTCACTTGAAAATGCCTATATTTTGTCGAACTAACAGTCCCTCTTGTGTACCTTGCAAACTAGGCCAAGCCTCATTTAATTTAAATTCGTGGTGTGTGGTGAGAGTCGCATTGCCCCTGAAAGCAACTAACTCCTAAATGTTCTATCAGTCGAGCCAGTATACTCAGTGTGTTATTTTCCTATCACTACACTGTATGTATGGAGATAGACTCGAGATTGGACTGGGTCATACGGGTCTACCTCCAGCTAAATGGTGTCTGACCTATCTTCAACTTTCACTAGGGAGACAACTGTCTCTCCCCCATTACTCCGTCGAAGATAGTGTATTGTTTAGCGTAATAGTGTAAAACGCCGATCTTATTAAATACAATCAAAGATCATCCAGACCGAAGTCTGTTGAAAGGTACATAGGGTTTTGTTGTCACCGTGACTCGTTTCCGCCGATGCACCCCAGAATACTTCATTCTGTTAACGGATTCGAGTTGCGATCGCAATAGTTTACTTTATTTATAACTTTCAATTTCACAAATCTTAATTAATATCGCAGCTCGAATATCACTTAGCGCACTATCAAGCTCGGACGCTATTTTTCCCGTATGAGTCGTACCGCACTCTTAAGTTGGACCGCTCCGCTGACGTCCCAAAACTGAATCCCCGCTAATTTTCCGCCCTTTTCCTAAGCATCTCAACTTTCGCGCCACGCGCGCCTAAGATTTGCCCGCGCGAGTCCGCTTTTCTTCCCTTCAACCAATCGCTAGCCGCTTCCCCGATCCCCCCTGCCTTCGCGCCGCGCCACGTGGAGCTATCATCCGACCTCTCTTTCTGTCTTTTTCTCAACCTCTCGCTCGCTCATTGCCGCTTTCGCCGCGCAATTCTAAAATTTTTCCATAATCTAACCAAATCTCGTCCGACAGCCAATATTTCATCGTTGAATATCTAAATGTAGCCTTCTATTAACGATTCCCTCTTAATAATCCTCCACTTAAGCCAATAATCCTATATTTTGGGAAACTATCAAAAGTTCCGTATTCCGACCATAGATGGCGTCCGCCCGTAGGTGAACCACTTTGCCGACCCCAGAGCAGTCCCCGCGAACCTCAAAATAAAATACGGTCCTAGTCAACCTAGCAACCTTACGCGAAGCCCAAATAAATGACTTCCGCTAGACGCCACCTATGTCGCAAGGGACGCGCAGAGCAGTCCCCGCGAAATTCAAAATAAAGAAGTCAAACTAGCAACCTTATGCGAAGCTTACGTAAATAACTTCCGCTAGACGCCGCCTATGCCGCAAGGGACGCGCAGAGCCGTCCCCGCGAAATTCAAACTAAAGATAAAGCGCTAGACCATTGACCATTATTCTGAACTAGTTTATTATTCCCTTTTTCATGCTTATTATATTAATGGTGCTACGCATTAATATTTATTTTAATGCTACTCCCACACATTCCTTACTAACGGACGGATATCATTCATTCTGTACCGTTACAAGTGGTCCACACAAGGTCATTAAAAGATCAAAGAAAACAGTCACTATTGATGCAGCCAGAGGACCTGTTACTGTTTCAATGGACAGAGTTAAGCCAGCATATTTACTGGCAGAAAATAAGCAGGAGGCGACACCAAGTCGCATTCAGAAAGCTGATGATGCGCAGTATACGCGTTCTGGCCGTCGCGTAAAATTTACGAATTTCTTTCAGATTCCAGAACGTTGATTCTCCGCGGGGGGTACTGTGGCGAGCACATTTCTATTGCACGCGCCCGTCTCTACTCTCGGCGCGGCATAGAGCGATGTCACTCTGACGGAGACAAGATCTGAGAAGACGCCCTACTAATCTCTGCGTGCCTTGTTATATCTTTTACCAATTAATATACATTGTACAAACAGTGCTGTGGCTTTTAATCTGCTCCCCGGCGTTCTGCCATACACCTCTCACGGACACGATATGGTGAGTGCCATCCGCTTGAGACACGCGTCTGTGAACTTTTATGTCCAAAAATAGAGCAACAAGGAAAAAGTTATAATAACTGTTCAGTGAACGGTTGTTTACATTTAACATTCAACGGTGAATTATCGTTTTTTAAGCTGCCAGCTTAGATTAAAACAAAAAGGGTTGTTTTAATATAAGGGCCCTTTCCCACGGGGACATCCCGTTTTTTGCAGGTACTGTTTTTTGCAGGATGCCGTTTAGTAGTAACGCGTTCACATGGACATCCCGTTTGCAGTGAAGTGACCCACAAAAAACCGATCCGTTCGAATTTGCTATTCGGTTTTGTCATTAGACTGGACCAGTAGTACAGGATAAGTACTGGTTAATAGAAGTGTTCACACTAGCAGTTTGTTTCTTCATCTTTTCTAAAAGGTTGTAAAACGAGATTATGGACATCCTAAAATAATTATGAAATTTAGATTCACCTCCTCTCAAATCGCTCATTAGATTACGAAATACACCCAATTTAGATCGTTGCTTCAGAATTGGGTGAACCCAAAATCTTCTTTTATTACAATGCCGGCGGCGACGATAATATCAATACAATATCACAAGCGTGTTCACGTCCATCACGGCTCAATTTCTAGTCTATTCTGCTACGAGCAGGATGCAAACTCTCCGCAATCGTACCTGCAAAAAAACAGGATACTTCCTGCCGTGTGAACACACAAGTGCTTTCTGCGGGATCCAGTAATGCAGTGATCCCGCCCGCAGAAGTAAAAGTAGCCTTCGGCTACCAGTTGTTTCAGAGGGAGAGAGTACTTGCTTGTATTTCGATAGTTCGTTTTAACGGGTCCATATTGGCTCACCTAAAGTTCTTTACCCGAAATTGTATGAATTGAATGATCTCCTAAAATTTTTCCTCCTAAAGTTTTAATTCAAACACTTTGTAGTACTTACTACCGACGATGTGCTCGTACATATCACTCGTGTTTCCGAAAATTGTAATTCCTACTGTTGTTTTTTCCTTTTTAACGATTTTATTCCTAAACATAATTTCCATAATATTTTTACTAATATTAAAAGAAAATACAACGGTGAACTACAGGAATAGGGCAGCTATTAATTCTGTTGTCTAATAAAAAAAATAACCTCGAAATTCAAGACAATCTAACGTATCACGTGACCTACAGGAGTAGGGCAGCTAGTATCTTCAATCATTTGAATAATGTTGAGAAAATAAAGGAAAACAAATAATACCTACTTTATTAAAATGTTTATTGCTACTGACATTATGAAGTTGAATAAGTCGGAATTATGAACATTAGAAACAGAGTAGTTACGAATTTTGATTGTTAGGATGAAAAATGTAATGTTGACTTCCACCACCAGCCGCAGGCAAGGCAGCAAAATCCCTTGCCCTGTTCAAAGGTCCAAACCAACCACAGCCGGGAGTGGAAGTCTTTATACCGCGAAACACGGCGTTTAGGATGGGGATGGGGAACAAAGGTCACCGTCGGCACAGTATAAATATGAGCTAAAGCAGTACGGAAGCTGGGCCTGTTTCTTGTTTTATATACCTACGCGCCAATTGAGCGTTAGGGTTGTCTTCTTATTTTTGTAAAATTGAAAAAGTTTTTGTTTAGTTAGCGATGTATCTCAGCTATTTAGCGCTTTTTTTGAGATAACTAGTAAAGCTTAAGGGTTGTCACTTTTAATTTTTATAAAATTAAAAGGTAATTTTTCTATTATTTATCAAAACGTTTGTTTGGGTTCTATAATGATCTAATAATCGAATGAATTGACTAGTTTACAAACAAAATTGTGTAATAAAAAATCTTTAACATTTTAAGAAGTCTTTATTTTTCGTTAGTTATTATAAATTACTCACTGAAAAATACTTTCGCCTGCTACGACACGTTCGAAAAGCTTTATTATTAAATTTTATAGTGTAAAAAATTCTCATTCTAATGAATAGCTTTTTTAAATAAATTATCGGAAAGCATGGACACGGCACTATAAAACTGATTTTGTCTACTTCTTTTTAAATTAATACAGCTACTTTACAATTAATATGTTCTCTTTGAAAACCCCTGATATCGATTTTTAAAGCAATCGGAAGAATAACTAAAAAGTTCAAGATGGAGGCTATTTTGTCTCATACTAATAACGGAGTCGTTGTCAGAAACCACACAGATCCCCAGATATCGATTTTCTATGCAATCGGTTAAATAACTAAAAAGTTTAATATGGCGGCTACTTTTTCTCATTCTAATAACGGATTCATTGTCAGAAACCACACAGATCCTCAGATATCGATTTTCAAAGCAAAGTTTATTAACGATGAAGTTTCGTTGTATCAATTCTTATTATTATTCACCATTAAAATAACGCGCGCTCAAAAAATATACTTAAGTACTCCAAATATCACTTAAAAACCAAACGATTTATTTCAAAGAAAAAGCTTTTTATTTAGGAATAATAAATCATTCTTACCTTTCAACATCAGCAAGAAGTTTAAAAAACGAAAGCTCCGGTTTTGAAGCAGCCGTATACTACACAATACACTCGCGGCATTTTTAAAAATCGCGCGCACAGCGCCCGCTACATGCAACAGTGAACACTCGGCGCTACTGAGAGCACTGTGAAACTGTGATGTCCGCTTAGGGGCCCTGTAAAGACGTGCGTCTGTGGGCGTGCGTAGATTCGAGCGTGTACGCGCCCCCTGCGCTTCTGCGCCCCCGCGCCCCCACGCCTTTGCGTTGACGCGCCCACTGCGCTTCTGCGCCCCCGCGCCCCCACGCCTTTGCGTTTGTAGCGTAGATTCGAGCGTTTGTACGTAGCTTCCTTACTGCTTTAGCTCATATTTATACTGTGCCGTCGGTTCCCGACTTGTAAAGAAGCACATTTTCGGAGTTCCAATTAATCATTGGAGTTGAAAATTTAGGTTAACTTTGGCGCACCCCGTTTTAACGTAACACAGAACAGTGAGGCCGTCAGACAGACCGACGATGCGCAATACCAACCAAGGTAACCTTACACGCTGGTCGTATAGTTTTTTTTTGTTCACACATGGTGTTCAATCACAAATGACCCAGTAGTCTTACAGTACGTTACGGGTTACAAAATACCATTTAATAATACTGTAAAGCAAGCTGTTGAACCTATCAGTCCTAACTTTTCTTCGGCTCAAATAAGTAAGTTAATCACAGCTATATCTGACTTGTGCCAGTCAGGAGCATTATGCATATGTGAGGATGTCAAAGACCAATTTATTTCTCTCATATTCTTAACACCTAAAAGTGATGGATCGTCCAGATTTATCTTGAACCTAAAATCATAGAATAAAGCTGTCGCCTCGTACCACTTTAAAATGGAGGACATACGGACAGCAAGCAAATTATTGTTCCAAGACAGTTATATGGCCAATGTTGATATCAAAGACGCGTATTTTTTTTCTTTAGTTCCTATTGATGAAAACTACAAAAAGTATTTAAGGTTCAAATTTTTGGGACACAAAAACAAAAGTAATACGTATGAATTTCAGTGCCTACCGTTTGGACTTAGTTCAGCACCTTATTAAGTATTTACGAAACTCATGAAACCGGTTGGGACTTATCTTAGAAACAGAGGTTTTTTAATTGTAATATATTTAGATCTTGTGCCATTCTTATGAAGAATGTAAAAGTTTTGTTCTCGAAACTGTTTATTACAAAATCTAGGCTTTGCTATAAACTTCAAAATGAGTAGCTTGGAACCACAAAAGACTAGAACATTTTTCGGTTTTGAATTAACTTCAGAAAATATGTGTTTGAAATTGCCAATAGGAAAACGAAAACACATTCTTGAAAAAATAAATATCATGAAAACTAAAAAGCAAATAAAAATACGAGATTTCGCAAAGTTTTTAGGCTCTGTAACTTCTGTTTGTCCAGCCATAGACTGGACAATAATGAAATTCTACTCCGAATTGACAACACTACCGCAATATCCTATATTAATAGAATGGGTGGAGTACAATATGTTCCTCTAAATAATATCACTTGTCGTCTATGGCAATGGTGCGAGAAACGCAACATGTTTATCTTTGCATCCTAGATAAAATCTAAAGATAACTTCGAGGCGGATAAGGAGTCACGGCGTATGAATAACGATACAGAATGGCAAATGTCGGCACCTGCGTGTTTGAAAAGATAGTTCAATCGTTTGGGACACCTCTTAAAGATCTCTTCGCTACTTACCAAAATTCTAAATGCGATAAATACGTCTCATCGAAACGAGACCCCTATGCCTTTGACATAGATACATTCACCTTAAATTGGAATATATCTTATTTTTATGCTTTTCCCCCTTCTCGCTCATATTTAAATGCCTCAGGAAAATAATTAATGACGAAGCCACTGGTGTACTAGTCGTGCCGTAGTGGCCGAGTCAACCCTGGTATCCCCTACTTAGCTCAGTAGCGCACCACCAATATACTTCGGCCTAAGTGACGATATGTTATTATCCCCTTTCAAGACCCAGCCAGCACCCTCTTTGCAAGAAACTTATCCTGGTAGCATACAAATTATCAGAAAAGCATTTCAAAGACAATCGTTATGTAATGAAATCATCGAGGTGATGATTTCCTCATTGTCTACATTCCCACTAAAACAATACAATGTCGCTTTTACTAAATGGTGGAGTTATTGTGATATTTATAAAGTTGATTTCTATAACTCCCCACTTCCAATTCTATCAAAATTCCTTACGGTCAAAACTGTTAACAGCAAAAATTGGTTATAGTTCATTAAATATGTATCGTTCTGCTCTAGCTATTTAGGGCAAACGTTTTAGTGAAGCTGATTTAGTTGATAGATTTTTTAAAGGTATTTACAGGACTAAACCTAGTCCGAAATATCCGAAACATCCGAAATCTTCGGAGACGTGAGATTCAAAGATTGTAATAGATCACCTTAGTAATTTATATATAACGGCGAGTGTAATTCTTGGGCGTTATTCTCAGCCATAGTTCAGGTAGGCGTTCGTAGGGTAGTGTCGGTTGCACTAATAACACTTATTACAATTGAGTACCTACTATGTAATTAATCACTATTTGCTATACTTAAACAATAAACTGGGTAGGACGCGCGACAGTTTCTATGACGTGGTGTCTGTGTGGCTGCTACAACGAGACTGCTCTCCTCTCCACTCTGTCTAGCCACCGCGACCCGCGTCATAGACTCCGTCAAGTGCCACAACAAGTGGCGCTGGCGTCCGAACCAGCGTAATCTCCGACATATATATAGGTTAATTGCTCTGGAGCTATTACTAAAAAAAAAGTAACTCTGCTCGCATTGTCAATCGCACAACGAGTACAGACGTTATCTCTTACTCGAATTTCTAATGTAAAAACAAATAATAACTATGTCGAAACCATTTTTATTAAAACATCTGCTCCATGGCGACGACCGCCTTGTTCATTTATACCATTTTTTATAAATAAAATTGAGATCTGCTCTGCAAAAACATTACTGTCCTACTAAGATATGACTAAAGTTCACAGAGATAAACCTAGAACGGAAAGGTTATTGCTCACCTGAAGCCTATTCATAATGCAACTAGTTCTACATTAAGTCGTTGGATTAAAAACACCATATTTAACAGCGATATTGACACTTCTTTATATATTTTTTTTATTCTCAGCACACAGTGTAAGACACGCGTCCACGTCCACCTCGGCAGCAAACAGAAAAAGCCATTCAATAACTGCAGGATGGACTGGTAATTCTCTGGGATTTGCACGGTTTTACAATTGACCCCTTACCATTGAGAATGAGGATAATGCCTTTGCAGCGGCTATTTACATTGATTGATTTCTAGCTTATCGTTCATTATAATGTATCATACTGGTTTGTACTTATATGGATGGCAACACTGAATTTGTCACAGTAACATCACGCTCCCTAATTTATAATATTTTAAACCGGCAATTAATTGATAAAACTAAGGTTTATTGTGTAAAAAGTGAAGAACACCTCTTATAGGACGCGCGATATCGTTATCAACGTGATTCTTCAGCTGCAAGATATCAAAAGTGCTAAAGATAAGTAATAATTTTGTAAGAATCAAACGAACTTACCTTGTGAAGTTTGATTTCAATTATGCGAGGGTCTCAACCGAAGACGATTACTTATTACATGCAGCAGTACATGAGATGGTGCTATCTTCTTCACACTTTTAGATATATCCTAAAAAGAAATATCTTATTTCCGTTCCCTGCACTGGCAACCCCGCGTCACGAGACGTCATTATTTCAGAGAATTTTGTGTTATTCTCCACAATTTTTTATTTAATTTTTTGGGTTGGGAGGGATGGGTTGACGTAATCGTCTTCGGTTGAGACCCTCGCATAATTGAAATCAAACTTCACAAGGTAAGTTCGTTTGATTCTTAATTATACTTCGGGTCTCAACCGAAGACGATTACTTATTACATGCAGATGTTCAGAGCATTGTAATGTTAACACAATAAAAATAAAAAATTATGTCAATTTAAACTTTACAATATGGAGGTAGTTTTTTATAGTTGCGTAAGCCTCCTTTAAACCTTAAAAGATGCATTTAATGGCTATCGATGCATTGGTAGTTTTCTAAACAATGACTTTAACAATTTCATGTATTTATTTGATTAAGTATTATTATTTTGTTGTAAATACTGCATTGACAAATTCATTCTAATTTGTACCTAAACATTTCTCCAACAGTATTTATCAAATGCATTTAAGTGACTCAGCCCAGCCCACAACAACTCTGCGAAACACCTCCAGACTAGATCTGTGAGCAGTGTGAGCAGTAAATGCCGAGCGACTACGTTTTTTGACTGTGAGGTCCAAATACAGACAAATATCTGTATCGGCATGTCGTCCACTGTCTTAAAATCCTTTTTTTTTATTTTTTATCTGCAACAAATGTTTGTGACCGCCTTTTTATGAGGTTGGTACAGCCAGCAACAAATAACTGGGATTCTTACAAATATTGGACAATCTGATGAGCGGTTGCTAAACACGGGTCCTGAAGTCTAAATGAAGTCGGTAACTTTAATCACAATCACATAATTTTGTATTGATATATATTATTTTTGATTAAACTAATAGACTGCCTTTTTTGAGCAGAAACAATAGAAAATATAGTGTAAGAATCATAAGTGACAAATCATTGATTATGATCTGATTCTAAGGATAGTCCTGGAAATATGGTTCAATTAATATGACATTTGTGTCCCATGTTGAATTGTATTTTTAATTTGGAGCAATAAATCTTAGTTAGTGTACACTTAATAAAACTGTGATAAACACAGTCATTCATGGAAAGTAAATTACTTCCCTCATATGACAGGTAAAGTAGACCTATGCGTATAAACAACATAGAACCTTCCTCAAACTTTTTGGTTAGAAATGATAACTTTATAACTATCAGCTTTGAAAAGATTCAAGTTATTATTTTTCGAATAAAGCTACCAAGGTATTATCAAATACAGTACTGATTTAATGTTACTGATTTTGTTGCAAGAGGTGTAAACATATATCTCAAGATGCTCGTGGTATACCATGTCTGGTCAACGATTCACTAATAATTTGGCGCCACCTGGATAAGGCTATCTAGAAGTGGATGGCTCGCCTTGAAAGGAAATTAGGTATAACAAATATTATTTAGGGCCGAAGAACATTTTTCTTTGACAACAAGTTTGGGTCACATTGTATACCAAGGATGTAAATTCTAATCTGTACCACATCAATACCTTCTGCTTTATCCAATTTATATTAAATGTAAGTGTTTTTTTTTTATAACTTGGTCAGGATTTCGTGATGCATTCTGCGTTTGTAAGGGTTTGTAAGGTCAAATTATAAAAATCAAAGGTCAAATTATAATTGGCAAAGCCAATAAACTAATAATATGTGAATACGCATGGTAGGAGAGTTACCTACTCCGTATCTAAGTATATTCGTATAATGTTTTCACAAGACTGGATGTAGGATGCGAATACATAAAAGTTTCTGAATCAATTAATGCTAAGAATTTCTCTTGTTCAAACAACTTGGTGTAGGTAAGTAATTCAAACCGCAACGGCCGCTGTGCATGCCGTAGTCAATATTCTTGAATTCATCTAAATCTCTTTATAAAACAAGTTCTGTTGCTCGGTTTTTTAGTAATGCTTTTGTAAGTGTTTGTGACAAACCCTATGACTCCAAAAAGGTGCTTGTACTCGTAGTTTTATTATTCAATACATACTCGTCATAATTTGCGCTTATTTTTCGTGCGTAGGTACAAAACATAAACTAAACAATTATTGTAGAAAATTCAAATATTATGCGCAATTGTTCTAGAACCGGTTCCAGTAATTTCGCAAACACAAATAGGCCGAACAGAGGAACATTAATTTCAACTGAGGCCTCAAACTAAACCTTAACTTTTTCCGATCAGCTTTAATTGCAGTACATACTTAATTAAAAATAAGCATCTTGAATATCAATTGTTGACAATAGTAGCTGTGATTTAATAATTTAAGGGCAGTTTGATTCTTTTAAATATAATTATTTTGAAGTTGCTTTAAATTTTAAGTGAATCTGTGAGATCCTATACATTGTTTTTTGTAAACTTTTCCTGACCTTTATAAACACAACAAAAGAGAATCAGACAAATCAGTCGAGCCGTTTTTGTGCGCTTAGCAACACATTTGGCGATTCATTTTTATCTATATAAGACAGTAAGTAACAAACATTCTTTTGAAGTATAGTAGTTTTGTATAGGTTTGCCGGGAAAATGAATATTACATTTACGAATCCAATGTAAAACATTACGATCCCTAGTGAGCTCACACTTTCTGTCATTCAGTCATAAAAATAGGTCAAGCGACTGCAGGAGCTGATTCCAACGTCTCCCTGTCAGATATCCGGCGGAACCTCGGCAGTCCCTTGGCGGTGTGAATGGTGCTGGTGGGCTTGATCGCAGCTCGATAGCTGATGATACTACTACGCACAGTGGCGCCCCCCCTATAGTTTAAAGAACCTCGAAGTTGATCACAACTTCAGCCCGGGACTCTGTACAGAGCGTTGGATTTTTGTTTTCTTTCCGAATCAAACTTGGTTAAGGCATTAGGGGTCTTAATATTATTATGCTCAGAAAGTGAAGTTTTAAAACTTTTATTCATTTATTTAAACATTATCTCCAAATGAGCTTATTATTGTTATTATTATTATTATTATTATTTCAATTTCCTAATTTAGTTTTGGAGCTTCGAGGCTTATTTACATTATTACTATTTTTTTATTATTATTATTTTTTTTTCCATTTATTTAAGTAGGTAAGTAAGTACTTTTTTTTTTTTGTTAATTATTATTATGAGTAACCTTTTATTTTTTATGAGGTTCGTCTCTGAGAAATTGTAGAATCCATGGGTGTCCAATGAAAGCAGGCTATCGTCGAACTGACCGTCATATACGGTGACAGATCGAAGATCTTAGTGGCGCAGCTGGCACGGGCACAGGCGCTAGCGCTGCAAGCAGCGCGAATGGCCAAGCTTCGTTTCTGCCGCTACTGGTTGAGTCATTGTAAACATCAATGACATAGTTTAAGATGTCTTCACCAAATCATTATTGATAAGTAAACCCGAAGATAACGAAACGTTGAAAACATGTCCACCCCAGGCGGAAATCGAACTTACGTCCTCAACAATGTTTAGACTCTGCTTTGTTCCACAGATGACGTGGAAACGTGAAACGTGAAATAGGTATGGCCTCTCACGGTTTATGTGGAGTAGAAAATCCTCAACACAGTTCAAGTGGAGTTAGAAACCATGAAACGGCTATCGTGGAATAAAATAAAGCCTTAACACTGTTAAAATGTACTAAATACATATTCCCGAAACGGCTTGCTTGAAATAAAATATAGCCTCAATCAACCCTGGTAGAGTGGAGTGAGTATCTTCGACACGGCTTGTGTAGCCGCTGTGTCACGGAGAAAGTCTAATTCTTATTCTAATACAATTAATAAGTATATATAATGCTGAGGTCTGACCTGAAAACCGCGTGGCGACTCCTTTGCTTCCAATCCAGAGGGGTTCCTTGGAATTTTCTTTCTTGATGTACCAATTGACAACATCGATATAGCCTCAACACTGTTAAAGTGGAGTGAGTGTCTTTGACACGGCTTGCTTGGAGTAAGATATAGCCTCAACACTGTTAAAGTGGAGTAAGTATCCTCGAAACGGCTTGCGTGGAGCCTCAACACTGTTAAAGTGGAGTAAGTATCCTCGACACGGCTAGCGTGGAGCCTCAACACTGTTAAAGTGGAGCAAGTATCCTCGACACGGCATGCGTGGAGCCTCAACTCTGCTAAAGAGGAGTAAGTTACCTTGACACGGCTTGCGTGGAGTAAAATAGAACCTCAGCACTGTCTAATTGGTGTAAGTAACCTCGATACGGCTTGTATCATCAACACTGTTGAGCAGTTATATATCCTCGACACATCATACGTTTAGTAAGTTAAACACTGTTACAATGGTGTCTAAGTAATTAGTTTAGTATTTAATGAATTTCTTGTTGTAAATGGCTTTTAATTTTGTTACAATCATTATTATAGAACCCAAGAAAAACCAATAAAAATGAAGGTAGATAATTTTAATGATAAATGATCTTAGTTCCTTACAACTATGATACATTCCTTAATAGTTAATTTTCCAGGTAAATTAGCGTTATGTTCCAATACCTGCGTGTCGTAATATCGTTGATACGACATTTATCACTATTCACCGACACCGATGATGATAAACGCCTATGTTCTTTCAATTAAAAATGATCTTTACTTTACGAAGAATACCGTAATGATCACTGTCTCTCAACTTCGAACTTTAACATTTTCCCATCTTATTAAATACATATTTAATTTCGTTACGAAAAGTACGTGTGATTCCGATAACACAAAAACACGTAATGACGTCTCGTGACGCGGGGTTGCCAGTGCAGGGAACGGAAATAAAATATTTCTTTTTAGGATATATCTAAAAGTGTGAAGAAGATAGCACCATCTCATGTACTGCTGCATGTAATAAGTAATCGTCTTCGGTTGAGACTCGAAGTATAATTTGAGTAGATGCAGGATACCCTCATTTTGCATTAATTTTAAACTGTCAATATCAAGTGACAACGTCAAATTTGATTTTGACAAGACGAAAGTGTTGCCCTTATCGAAATATTGAATCATTTTGGGGTAATTTTAAATAAGTCAAGCAACAAAATGCTTTGCGGTGGTTGTCCGCGCGTTGCAGAAGACGGAAGATATTTATCATGCCGTGGCTGTATCCAGCATTATGATCTGGACTGTGCTAATGTTCCGGAGCAGCATTTCTACAATGCGATGACAAAAGAGCATAGGGAGGCTTGGAGATGTGATCTGTGTAAGAGTAGACAACCTAAATCGGACAACACAAACACTCCTGTCCGAGCTGCTTCTGATGGAGTCACGCTTCAACGTGGAGCTGCACTAAAGAGTCCTGCCATTTTAGACATGTCGGTCGTGGAACAGCCTATGTCTCTTAATGACACTGCTCATAATGTCACAATTGAAATGGGCGACTTTCAGGCTTTTTTTGATTTTTTTTTGATTGGGACTCTGTTTCTGCATCACAAAGTGTGGACTGCATGGTGAACCGTTTCAATGACCTTCTTCTGTCTCTGTTTGACAGGCACGCTCCGCTCATTACTGCTCAGTTCAAGACCAACAAATCTCTACCGTGGATAACGGACACCATTAAGCTCATGATTAACTTGCGCAATAAAGCCCATAAAACTTGTAGGGAATCTAGGACAAAGGTACACAGACAGTATTATAAGGATTTTAAGTCTACAGTAGCAACTAGTATTTACAATGAGTAACGAGCATACTATAACCATTACATAAACTCAAACGCCAGCAATAGCAAAGCGTTTTGGAGAAAAGTAAAGGAGAAAATCTTGCCCAATGCTGGCAAAGATATATGACTTATTTTGAGCACCACCGTTTTAATACGTCGGCACCACCATTCGTGTTACGTACTGTTACTGAAGCTGACGTCTCTGGCTTTGTCTTATCTATTAAATCCAATGCCGTTGGCTGTGATGGTTTTAGCAGGGATATGGTTTTGCTTACTCTTCCGCGGACATTATCAGTTATTACTGATATAATTAATAGGTCTATAATGACAGGTGTGGTCCCTTATCAATGGAAGACCGCATTAATAACACCTCTACCTAAAGTCGAAAATCCTACTGAGCTTCAACACCTTACACCTATCAGTATTCTACCCTTCTTGTCGAAAATTTTGGAAAAAGCTATTTACAGTCAGTTGATAAAATATGTTGAAAGCTATAGAATATTACCATCTCTGCAGTCAGGTTTTCGAAAGGGCCGTGGTACAGTGACGACAGTGCTTGACGTGACTGACAACATACTTGCTGATCAAGATACGGGTCGTATCACTACACTGGCGCTACTAGACTTTTCTCGTGCGTTTGATTGCCTTAACGTACCATTACTTCTTTCAAAGTTGTCATTTTACGGATTTGAACACTCCACGGTCAGATGGTTTAACAGCTACCTTAGTGAGCGGTATCAGTCAGTGACGCTTCGTAGGGAGGATGGCTCTATACTGACATCGGAGCCTAGGTCAGTCAAACGTGGTGTCCCTCAGGGCTTAATACTTGGACCCGTCCTTTTCATTATATACAGTGCGGATCTTTTATCAACAATTAAACACTGCAAACATCACTGCTATGCAGATGATGTTCAGCTATACATAGCTGAAAAACCAGATAGGATATCTGAGGCCATTAGTAAGTTAAATGATGATTTAAGTGCTATAGCTTCATGGTCATCAAGAAATTGTCTTGTATTTAATCCGTCCAAGTCTAAGTTCATAATTATGGGCACAAAAAAGCAGACAGAAAAAATATTATCAGATCCGGTGGTCGAAGTTCTGGGTACAAAAATTGAACGTGTTCATGAGGCAAGAAATCTGGGAGTAGTTTTCGACAGCCAATTGCGCTTTGAGAACCATGTGTTGGGTCTTGTTAGGGTTTGCTTTTATCGCCTAAAGATTCTCTACAAGATACGTAACTTTCTTTCTGAAAAGTCAAGAATCACACTATGCGAATCGCTAATACTATCGAGACTCAACTACGGTGATTTAGTGTATGGACCGCGTTTGTTGTACAAGACCCAGAGGATGATACAGCGCGTACAGAATGCATGTGGTCGATTCTGTTTTAACATACCCCCGCGCACACATGTATCGCCATTTTTAAATAATGCGTCCATGTTAAATTTGAAGTCACGTAGGCGTTTGCATCTAGCTATGCTTATGTTCGACCTTGTAAAGTTTAAAAACCCAGAATATTTGTATGACAAACTAAAGCACTCTACGTTTCATCATCACTATGGGTCGGGAGTACCCAGGTACCTACTCGAGCTCCGCTAGCAAGTTACAGTCATAGGACTGTGGACTTTACGGGAAGTTTCCGCTACCAGGCGACTAAATGCTGGAATGATATACCCCCTCCCTTAAGGCTTGTTGCTAGCAGACAAACTTTTAAAGTCCATCTAAGATCGGCTTTACCTGAAGTTCAAAAAATGGGGACTTGCAGCAAATAGTCGCTTCGGTGGTGGATTTCTCTAGAATTGTTTTTATTAGTGATGATAAGATTTGAATATCAATCAATGTTTTGTTCTTGTTTAAATTTTTTATATAAATTGTATCTGTGTATAAAAATTGTAACTAAGTATATAATAATTGCAAGTTATTTTGAATGTTAATATTTTTATTTTGTTTATTATTGTAACACAGTTTTTTGTATTTTTGGTTATGTTAGTATTTGAATGTGAATCAATTATTCGTTTGTTTTTAATAATTTATATTAATTCTTTCTGTAAGTACCATAAATTATAATATGAATTATTTATTTTAATTTGTAAGTATAAATTTTTGAATAAACTACTTTTTGAGGGACCTCACAGGTTTTATTAAGGTGGAAACTGAAAATCAGTGATTTACTCTCTGAGTAAATATCTCGCTGAGTTTCTGCCTATTTGCATCGCTGCGGCACACAAATCGTTAAAATATTTGTTTCAAGTTAATTTATTATTTTGTCTTTTTATATTACTTTTTTGAGATTTTATTTAATAATGTTTTAATGTGTGCATGTTTTTGGTGCAAATAAATCATTTATCTATCTATGTACTTATATGGTACCTAATTATATTTAATCGGTTATACTCGTAAATACTCAATTATATCTAATAGTTAAATTAGTAAATAGGTACTAAAATTATTTCGCATTTGTGTTCTATACATCTACCTTGTAAATATAAATCTCGAGGATGCAACGTCGAAGTACAATTGATAATTGGTTAAACAAACTTACCTGAAGTGAAGTTTGACTGTAATTGTACGAGACGTTGCATCCGAAGAGATGCGGGCGGGGTATTGCGCAGGGCATGCGGAATCGGACCTTTTTGAAGAATCGAAAATTTCGATCCCGATTCCTTGATCGAAATCGGCTACCCGGTTCTTCGTTTTAATGAAATTAAGGATGAGTTCCACCCATGAAACTGAGCAACTTTCCCCAAAAAAATTATGTGCAAAAATAACAAAAAAAATGTTTACCTCCCATACAAAACTGTAAAAACTGTAAACTGTAAACTCGGTATACCGAGATTGGAAGCCCTACTTCCGACCGTGTCGTGTAGCGGTGAAAGAATACTACCATTCCTTTTCTTCCCTTGGGTGTCGTAAAAGGCGACTAACGGACTAAAGATTGCACTTACATCCAAGAGCATAGAGCGGCGATGGGCTTGCCACCAGTCACGCTGAGCACATGTGCACTATTTGGTGAAAAGTGGACTATGGACACTGTGGCAGTGGACAGCTTTTGCTGTCCTCATTGCCTAGTCTCTGACTAACCCTTCGGGGATAATAGTCGTGATTTTTATGTAAGTATATACTTTCAACCCATTTCTTCTCTTGATTAAAGGCGACTATCGAACTGAAGTCTGCACATACATCTAATCTAACAGCATAAAGCGGTTGGGCTCACCGCATATCACGCTGAGCACATGTGCAGTCAATGTCTAGTCTCTGACTAACGTTTTGGGGATAAATAGTCGTGATTGTATGTATGTACTTATAGGTTAGGTTAGGTTAGGTACCTACTTTCCGCAGGGGTCGGTTTTGGGCCCCCTGCTTTGGAACCTCGGGTTCGATTGAGTTCTCCGCGGAACCGTGGTCCCTCGCTCTGGCCTTCTGTGTTACGCGGACGACACCTTAGTGACGGGATGGGGTATATGTGGACGCAGCCCGAAATGTGTCGGTGTCGGCCACGCTGGTGGCGGAAAGGATAAGGCTCCTTGGCCGTGGAAAAAACCAGGGCCATCGCCTTTTTCGGTCGCAGCGGGCGCCCCCCGGCGGGCGGGGGCATATGTACTGGTGGAGGGACAAAGGATCCGGGTCGGGGGGACCCTCAAATATCTAGGCCTCACCCTCGACTCCAAATGGCGGTTCGAGGTGCACTTCAGGCGACTCTCCCCCAGGCTGGTTTCTGCCGCGTCTGCTCTGGCCCAACTCCTCCCAAATCTGGGAGGCCCCAGTGCGTCCTGCCGGAAGCTCTACTCCCGTGTTGTCGCCAGCATGGCGCTGTACGGCGCGCCCAACTGGGCGGAGGCTCTCACCGCCACCAATCGATCGCTACTGCGCCAAGCGCCAAAGGTCATGGCGTTGAGAGCCATAAGAGGGTACAGGACGGTGTCCTGGGCAGCGGCATGCTCGCTTGCCGGAGCAGCTCCATGGGAGTTGGAGGCAAGAGTTATGGCGGCATCGTACCGCCTCAGATGCGAGGCCAGAGAGCGAGGCCAGAACATAGCTCCGCAAGAGGCCAGGGAGGCTATGCGGGAGGCTCGCGATTCCCTGATGCGGCGGTGGGCGACGAGCCTGGAGTCCCCGGTCTATGGGGCCCGGACCATAAACGCCATCAGGCCGGTACTGAGGCAATGGACCGAGCGCAAGCACGGGGCCCTGACGTTCCGCCTGGTGCAGGTGCTGACCGGACATGGTTGTTTCGGTCGGTATCTGTACCGGGTGGCGCGAAGGGAGCCGACGGCGTCCTGTCACGAGTGTGGCGCTGCGGAGGACACGGTGGAGCACACCTTAGAGGTGTGCGGCGCTTTTGTCTCCCCAGCGTCACACTGACAGGAGTGATATGAAGGGACCTTTCTTTGGCCGGCGTAGTCAAGGCTATGCTGGCTAATGAGAGGTCATGGACGGCTGTGGCCTCCTTCGCTGAGGAGGTGATGTCCCTCAAAGAGGCCGCAGAGAGAGTGCGCGAGACAGACGCCAATGCGGACCTACTCCGCAGAAGGAGGACGGGCGGTCGAAGGCGCAGGTTCTTGCGCCACTTGCCACCCTAGCATTGGCCAGCGGGTTAGAGGTGGGGACCTCGAGCCCGCATTGCACGGCCGTGCAAGCCGTTGAGGAAACGCTCAAACATCCTCGGGCGCCTCCTCCCCCTGATGGAAAATCGCCGGGCGAAACTCGATAGTCGTGTTGACCACAATCCCGAGCCGCCCGTCGAACGAGAGGATGTACTGGAGGTTTTAGTGGGTAGGCTCCCCTCCTCCCGAGTCCCCGTCCAGGCCCTGCGGCCTGGACGGGGAGGCGGGAGGTGGGGGGAGAGTCCCACATAACTCGGGGTGTCCCCATGCCCCGGGTATTCGTAAAGATTTTCCTCCAGTATAAAGAAAAAAAAAAGATTAGGTACCTACTTAAGTTGCCCTGTTAAATAATTTGCCTTAATTATTCACAAAAACGCCATCATTTATTGTAATTTGTAGTAAGTTTAAAAATATATAATTACAGACTGCCTGGTGACGAAGCATTAGGAAAAATGGTACCATATCATCTCAATTTTCAAGTCCAACAGACGTCAAAAACTATTCTGTGATTTGTACTCATTTTATTGTACCTCAATGTTTGCACTCTTCTGAAGGGGTATTAGGTACAAACGAAGCTCAGTTTTAAAACTAATACCTTTTAAACTAAGGTGGTAAGGTAAGGTGGTGGTGGTGGCGGCGCTCGACCGCAGCGAGACCAATCATTAGTCTAAGGTGGTAAGGTCTATGCTGTTCCATAAATTTTTCCTAGGGTGAGTGACGTTGATATAATTTTTGTATTTAGTGTAATTTTGAATAAGTAATACTTATACAAATACTACTGCAAATAAGAAAAGAACGGACTGTGAGGTCCAAAATAATGGAAGTACCTACGAGAAACTAATTATAGACTGCTTTACCTACACATCCATTATCCTATGTGCTTATGTAAGTATGAAAAATCTACATTATGGCGTTTATGACAAATCTGAATGTGTTCATAATACACAATGAATTGTTAGTTTTAAAATTGATAGGTAAGTACCTACCTTAATAGGTCAAGGATCATAAGACCGCCGGCGGTTGCGAAACAATTGATTTTTAATTGTGTCTGGCTTAGATGATTGGTCTCGCTGCGCTCGCAGCGAGACCAATCATTCATCTAAGGTGTCTGGTTTTACGATCCTCAAGGGGTTAAATAAGAAATCATAACTTGTTGGTGTGTAATTAGGTATACCTACATATAAAATATCAACATCAACATATGAAGTAAGTCGTATATGTGGCTCAAAGTTCGTTTGAAGAAAAATCGTAACTACGATACAGAAATCAATTCTAAAAGCTTTGCATTAGGCCTGCCTTCATCAAAATCAAGACAAATGGTGTCCACTATTATTAATGAGTTGTAAATTGTGATTGTAATAGTAATCGCCTTTACTAACAACTAATGATTCGGCTATCTTCAAAGCTTTTACCGATGTTTGATTGACGAATTACTCATTAATTCACATCTTACAAAATCACTACGCTCTATGCTTCTAAAGATGTTGCTTGTTTTCATCGTAAGTTTCTTAGCCCAAATGCCGAATAGTGAAAGTATAATATTACCAGAAAATGTTAAAACATCAGATGAATTGAATTCCTGCACAACGAATATATTAAAAAAGTATTTCATCGGTGTCGATCTCACTTATATAGACATTTGTGCCGATGAGGATGGTCTTTTGAAATCTATAAACAATGATATTTCTATACCGCTAACAATAAGATGTCCATACGGGACAACGGCAGTCATTAACGGAGGGTACTTGATATATGCAGAGAGCATCAGTGACTTTGTGAGAGACTTCATTGATACTGTCAAAGGGCCAAAATGGAATCCTGGCTGCAAATTCTTAATTGTTATTAAAAATCTTGACACTGAAAACTTGCGGCAAATCTTCAACGTATTGCTGAAGTATCACGTTGTACATGTTCTGATTATAGATGGAAGAAGTTTGGACTTGTATACTTACAATCCCTATGAGGACTACGGCTGTGGCAAGAAGTATAACAGAGTAATACATTACGGCAGGTATTTTATAGATATTAAGGATAACTTATTCCCAAAGAAGTTTATAACGGGATTACGTAATTGTACTATTAATGTACTATCGTATTCCAATTGGATGCCGTTCAGCACTGATTCAGGACAAGATCCCTATTTTGGTATAGATCAGTACATACTTAGAATCCTCGGTGAGGCAGAACAATTTCAGATCAATTATACTTATCTGACTGAGGATTATTATGCTATAGCGGAGAGTAATATTTCATTGTCTGCTCCCCTTAAACATATGCTAAATAATGAAGTGGATATGCACATTGGAGGAATGATTTTGTCCCCGGATCGAGCACATATTTTTGATTATCTTTGGGGCTACCTTCCTTACTATGACGAAATTAATATAATTGTTAAAAGGACAAATAATGTAGCTTACTGGAAGTATTCGTACATCGAGTTCAAGCCCACAGCATGGGCGGTCATAGCATTCGTTTTTGTTTTGTACTGGTCTGTCATGGTATGTGTGTACAAAGTGAAAGATAAGTCTGGTCTCGTTCTTAAGATGTTGGATGGGCTGTTCCTCCACGGCTGTAAACTTAACATGAACTTTGTTGGGATTAAATTTATGTATATTTTCTGGTTTTGGTTTGCGTATTTTATCAATACCTTCTACCACGCTAATCTCACACGTTACATGGTGAATCCACCTAGTGGGTCGCAAGTGTCTACTGAGGAGGAATTACATACGAATCACTTCAAAAGATGCACATCTACTTATATGGATAGCTTAGTAGCGATGGCAGTTCAAGGGTCGTTTTTGAATCATCATAATGTAACTGAAGGATGCAGTACTATACTAGAAAGCATGAAAACGGTCAGCCAGTCGGATGGTGTTTACACAATGAATTTGAAGACGCTGTACCACTATTATATGCAAGATCACATTAGTCAGGGTGAAGTGACGACGTTTCAGTTTGAAAAGCCTATATTCAAACTTGTGTACGGCTTTATTCTTTACAAAGGTTTCCCGGTACAAGAGCAGCTGCACCAACGAGTGTTGCGTCTGAAGGATAGCGGCTTGATAGACGTCGTGTTCAAGTATATAAACAGACTGAAGACAAGTAGGATCCGATTGAACTCGAATGCGATGTGCCTTGTGTTGCCATGGGCGGTGTTCAAGTACGCTTGCGGATTAGCTGCGCTCATATTTATATTGGAATTAGTCATTGGCAATAAGAATTCGTCCCAACGGCCAATTCGATTTTAATGACCTTGCACAATTTATGTCAAAGCGTAATATCGTTTGGTCCCTGTTTTTATCACATAATGATATGCTTGACTATCCTTTAACTTGGAATCACGAGTGCAGAAATCACAATGTTGTATGTAGTCTATGAGTCAACTTTTAGTCAAAGTAGATGTTTGTGAGGTTGTATGTTAAAATTACTTTTCATAGACACTAGTATGTAATTACTATTTTAAACTTAGCGTTAGCACTTATTAAAACAGGGTCGGGCGTAGATTCCCAAATTGCAAATCATCTGATTATCTTAATTACCAGTTACTCACTTCGTACACATCGCAAATCATCTTAGTCGCAAAATGTCTAAATTTTAAAATAAGTATGGGTCGGGTCGGGTCGGGCGTGTGGAACACCCAAAAGCAAATCCTAATTTATTACCCCTTTTTTAATTACATTTGATTCATATTTTGACTTTTTCCAGTAAAATTATAAAAAATCATGAGTACCTACTTACATTCCCCTTTAAACACTTTATAAAAGTCGAAATATGAATCAAATATAATTCAGAAAATTAAGTTTTGGGTAATCCACGCCCGACCCGACCCGGTCCATAGTCCAGTCCATACCTACTTATTTTAAAATTTAGACATTTTGCGACTAAGACGATTTGCGATAATGTCTACGAAGTAAGAAACTGTTAATTTAGATAATCAGACGAATTGCGATTTAGGTAATCCACGCCCGACCTTTAAAACATACGAAGCGTCGGTAACCGATTTTAAAGATTGGGTTGTATTGGAGAAATAGTGCTTAAATCCTCATAGTTCCGTTATATTTCATAAATCATAAATCATTTCAAGGCAATAATTTTAAAGTATCAACAATATTCTGCCATAAGTATGTAGGCAAGCAAATATGCATAATAATTATTATAACTACAATCAATTGATTCTTTGTCTGAAATTAATTATTGTTGTTAGTATCATTTTTACTTAATACCTAAAAATGTCTTTACAATTTATACAAACAATACAAATAAATTAAAATTCATTTAAATATCATAATTATTAAGAATTAATATTTATTGCAAATTAAAAGTTAATGATATTTCAATGATAATTATTAATAGCAAGATGTCATATTTGCAAATATTCTTTGACGGAGTAGAAATTGAGAAATTGTGCTTTATGAGCCATTGTGATAAATTATTTTTAAATCTACTATTTCTTTCTAACCCATTTGAATCTCCCATTCATCATATCTAACCGTAATTTATTAAATATTTTTATGGCCATTAAAATACATTTTTCTGGAATAAGGTGAGATTACATAGATTTTGATTCTAGACTATCTAGTCTAGAATCAAAATCTTCTGAGATGCGATTTACTAGTCACATTAATGTGGTTCTCAATAAATATTTAAGAATGTTAGCATTCATTTCACGCAACACCAAAGAGTTCAAATCTGTGACAGCATTAAAGATTCCATATTTTGCTTTGGTTCGCAGTCATGTGGATTATTGCAATCTAGTATGGTATCCTTGCTATCAAAATAACATCAAACGTATTGAAACAATACAAAAACGGTTTTTAAAAAGATTAGCATATGTAACTGGCAACTATTACAAAGTTAGGAACTATGAGAAGAGACTAGAATTTTTTAACATGATTTCACTGGAAGACACAGAAGAAAGCAGCTGTCTGTAGTTTTTCTGTACAAGTTGCTTAATAATTTAGTGGACTGTCCATCCCTCTTGGAACAGATAAATATAAAAGTACCACGCGTACAAGCTCGGTTGTATAATTACAATCCATTTTCTACTTCTCACAGTGCAAATAAATATGGAAGTAATATACCGCTGTCATTCATACAGAAACTTTATAGCATTATTTTTCAGAACTGTGATTTAGATATTTTCTCTAATAACATAGGCTCTTTTAAAAAGATGCTTCTTGCTTTTTTGATTACTCAATAACACAGAACAAAATTTAATTTGATTTAGTTTGTATACCTAGATATACGAGTATTTGAAATTGGATTAGAAATAGTTTCTTAGTTTTATTTTAATTTTATTTATATCGTTTAAGGTTCGGAATGTAAATGTTGTGCATACCTATAATTTAAATACATATAAGAGTAACCACTCTTCAAACTTTGTCTGCTGCTATGAGTTGTATGTATTTAGTTGGTAAGCCTTATTAATAAATAAATAAATAAATAAATACATTTAGGTATAGCCAGTTTATTCTTTCTTGAATCCCGTAAATTTATTTTGATGTCTTTATTTTTTACAAAATATTCCTGGTATTTCTTAACCAATAGACACATTTCTAGTATGTACATACAGGGTAGAGGGAGTATTTTTTGTTTTGTAAATAGGGGCTTACATGGATCTCTTTGAAAAGGCTGAGGGAAATCAGTAATGAAAGTCAGGAGGCGCTTGATGCCAAACGCGTTAACCCTTTCAGACCTGGCGTCCACAAATGAGGACATAAAACATTTTAAAATATTTAAGTACTAATATTAAAGTTTTTACATTTGAAAACAGTTGGGTTCATTTGTACACATAATAAACTTGCTAAAACAATACCACTAACGCCATCTCTTCTCGTTCTTAAGTACTATTTCGTCCGTTCACTAGCAGTGTACGAACGACATTTGAACTGTGTGGGTAAGCTGTTTTTTTTATTTGCTAAAAATATGATAAAGCTAAAATTACTGATTTAAAAAATATGAGTTGATTAGTTTGAACTACTAATAACCTGTAAAACATGTTTTTTTGTGTTTTTATTGATTACTTACACTATTTCTTAGGTTTTTTCGATATGTCCTCAATTGTTCCCAATAGGTATCAATTGATGTTTTACGTGATGTTCAAACTATGTAACGGCTTAGCAAATCTTTCGCAATTAATTATTCAAATAGACTAGTTATGATGTTTTTGCATTATTTTTATATTGTAACAAGTATCTGACATGTAAGTTTATTTATTTCAGATAATAACTCTTGATAATAATGTTCTCACGAGATGCGTGGAATCTTCTAGTGGATGGAAATCTGTCCGACTTAGAGTTATCTTCCGAAGACGATGAGCAGTATGGGAGAAGTCTCGATCTGGAACCACGGTCTGTTCGAGTCGGTGCAAACATTATACGACCAAACCAGAGGGAGATATTACCACCAGAATCGGATGATGAAGAAATACCTATCATCTCACAGGAACCAGGTACATCAGCTGATGTTCTTTCTGAAATGCCAAGCGACACACAAGAACTTCATCATATCTCAACTGACGACTCTTTTACGAATCTAACGCCTAAAAATAGGATTAAATGGAGGCACAGAGATATCGAAAATACTATACCATCCGATTGGTTACCACCAGTAGCAATAGACCCTCAAGTTTTAGCTCCTGTTGATTACTATTACAGATATGTTACTAAATCTTTATTTACCGTTATGGCAGAAATGACAAACTTATACGCTGTTCAGTCACAAAGAACAAGATTCAAACCCTGTAGTCCTGAAGAGTTAGAAGTTTTGTTCGGGTTGCATTTAGCTACTGGGGTGTTTAGTTATCCTTGTCTAAAAATGTACTGGGAAACGACTATCAGTATTCCGTTGTTTGCAGAAAATATGTCGAGAGATAGGTTTTTTGAACTACGCAATAACTTGCATCTTGTCGACAATACAAATATACCTACTGAGTGTAATGATGTTTTCCACAAAGTCCGACCGATCTACGATACTTTTAGGAGCCGATGTTTGGAACTACCACTTGAGAAAGAACTTTGTGTGGATGAACAAATAGTTCCTTTCACTGGAAAACATGCCGCTAAACAGTATATAAAAGGAAAACCTTGTCCATGGGGTCTGAAACTTTTCTTTTTATGTGGTAAGCATGGTCAGGCATATGATTTTATTCTTTATCAGAGCTCATCTCCAGAGCTAAGCGATAATATAAAAAAAATTGGTTACGGCGCGTCTGTGGTCCTACATCTTACAAAGCGTATTGGTGAAAGCACTGGTCACGAGCTATACTTGGACAACTACTTTTCGTCTTATCATTTGCTTCAAATATTGAAACAAAAAGGAATAATGTCCGCCTGCACAGCCCGTATCAACAGATTTTCTAACCCATCTTTGCTCAGCGACAAAGAAACTCTCAAAAAACCAAGGGGTTTTGCTCAAGAAGTAACCAGCACTGATGGTGATGTTACTATTATCAAGTGGTTGGATAATAAAATTACCCACCTGGCTTCAAACTTTGTCGGTATAGGTGAAAAAGATATAGTAAGGAGGTGGTCTAAAAAAGAGAAGAGATTTATAGAAGTTGAAAGACCTCAAATAGTGAAAAGGTATAATCACGCAATGGGAGGCGTCGATTTGCTGGATCAACTTATGAGCTACTATAGGACATTTATAAAATCAAAAAAATGGACTCTCCGTATGATTTTTCACGCATCGGATCTAGCAGTTGTTCAGGCTTTTCGGGAGTATCAAATTGATAGCGAACTGCTTCGTGTGCCTAAAAACAAACAGCTCACTTTGCTCCACTTCCGCCGCCGACTAGCTGAAAGCTTAGTTCTTCGAAATAAAATGTTTGCTGCTAAAAGAGGCCGTCCAAGTAGAAGTCCACTGCCTCAAGTCATTCCCAGAAAACCGGGAGAAGTTCGTCCGGCAAATGAAGTAGCTCGTGATGGTGTGGGACACTTTCCTGCACACGATGATGGGGCTGGAACCCGTTGCAAATTGGTAGGTTGTAAGGGGAAGTCACGTATAAAATGCATAAAGTGCAAAGTCCATTTATGCCTGACCAAAGATAAAAATTGTTTTTTAGCTTTTCATACATAACTCGAATATGAGTGCTTTTTAGTTTTTGTTCATTGATTCACTAATGGTTCCTATTTTGTTGTGATTATTGTATGTTTTTGCTAAAGTAAGGTAATTTAATTTTGTTATTTAGTTTAAATGTTTTTATAAATACAAATATTGATAAATAACAAGCATTTTGTTTTTATGATAAACACCGCATACATTCATTCAAACATCGCTTAGGACGGGTGACCGCATTTGTGCACATAAAGAAAAAATCATTTTTCTCAGTAAGGCAACAGAGGATTTTTTTAAAATTATATTTTACGAAACCTCCGCAGTCTTTTTAAGCATATAAAAAAATTGGAAGCAGTTACGAGAAAAAAAAATAATTCAGGTCTGAAAGGGTTAAGACTCACGGGTCTTACGCGGGGGCAGTGAGCGCCTACAAAATGGCTATCATTGCTGATGACTACCCAGCGACTACGCTGGGGGAGGGTCACTACGTGGCGATCCAAGGGACCATTTGGGACCTGCTGGAGGCCGCGCCTGACCCTCTGCCAGTGGTCAATATCGGAGGCATCTCGTCGGGTGCTATTCTCTTCACTTGTGAGGGGAGTAGCTCGGCGAGCTGGCTCCGAGCACAGGACGGCCTTACCATGGAGGGTGTCGTGGTCAGGGTGGTTGGCGCGAAGGATCTTCCGAAGCCCATTAAAATGGCTTGGAAATCCCGTAACGTCAGCCGCCTTGATGCTGGTAGGGTGTTGAGGATGATGCAGAGGTACCATACGGGCTTGCGGACTGCGGGCTGGAAGATCGTCGACAGTCCGCAGGATCGTGTTGATGGATGGCGCCACTGCATCATTTATCAAGGCGGAGGGCTACTGCCTTAATACAGGCATCGACAAGAGCGTCTTTAAGCTTCTAGAGGAGAGGCCTACGGACGAGCTTGTCGATGCCCAAGGCAGTAGCGGGGTTGTGAGCGTAGCGGGAGTGACTGGAGGTGGAGGTTAGTGCTCCCAAAGCGCTTTAGAGGCGGTGGTGCAGCCGGGAATTGGCGCAGCGGTAGCGGTAGCCGAGGGTGTTGGGGAGAAGATCACACCAATGGAGTGTGGGGGGATCTCCTCGCCTAGATCCGAGGTTGATTTGGGGGAGCTCGCCCTGGACGAGCTGGTACTGGGAGGGTCAGACGAGGGTCACTGGTATGCACAGTCAACGGAGACCCGTTGACTGTGCGAAGGTGACGAACCAGTGACGAAGGTTCCATACAACTCGATTCCCACCGGCTTCCCTTCAGAAGTTTAGAACACAACTACTCTCTACTTGAATTGAGAAATGGCACAATCAGTAATTAAAAAAGTAAATATATAAAAGAAACATTACAAATTGCCTACACTATGGACATTAAATCAACAAAATTTGTTTTTTAACAACATATTGCTTTAAAATAATCCGCAGGCGCGATCGGCTTTTAGGCAGTTAAACTTCCATACAAAATAAACGTTATGACGTCACATATAGGTCACCCACCCGCGTATTAGCAGCCGGTAAGCCGTCTTTATCCGAGTTACTTGATAGATACAGTTATACAATTTGCGTACGCGTGAGCGGGACGGAGGAATATCGCTTTCGGTTTGTGTTCTGTTGACAGATAATTTGACGTAATTGCAATTCATCATTGAATGCATGACTGTGTTTTATTAGTATTTGAATTTATTAGTTAGTTTCACCTATTATAATGATTAGTATTGTAGTTGGACTTTGTTTACTTGTGTTGTGTGTAGAAAGTAGTTACGAAGACGTACGTTGTAATTAGGTATTTGCGGTAAGTAGATATTGTAATAAGTTGAAATTACGTATTTAGAGTAAGTAGATTTGCAAAGTAATCGGTAGAATTGTAAGATGTCGGCATTAATAGCTTTAGATTCTTCCCGGCTTTTATGGTAATGTCTTAGCGCACTTTGTTAGAAAGAATAGACGAATAGCTTTAGAGTATAAGTAGTATTATTAGTACTTAGTCGATTAAGTTTTGTTTAATTTACATCATATCATCATTTCACCACAAACGGCTTTTATCAAAGCCACTTCTATTATGCTTGCAAGACACTGTTTCAATATCTCAGTGCTTACACGTATAGTAAAAGTGGACTGAAGATACATCTGCCTATACAAGACTGAAGCCAGGATGCCAATCACAGATTTTCGGTAAGGACTCAAGACTGCGTGCCCGCGCTTGGAGTAGGTAAGCATTTTTTTTTGCTCCGGCTTACCTCTCTCAATATTTCACGCTTCGCCACTGATGCATACGGCATCGGATGGCGAACTCCGCTCAGAGGACGGGCGCTAGGCTGCTTTAAAGAGCTAAGGTGCGTACAAATCAATTTACATCATTGCAAGGCCGCAACTGCCCTTCTGGCACGCGAGCTTGCAATGAATACATTCGATATTGCCTTGATCCAGGAACCTTATCTTTATAGGGGCCAGATTAAAGGTTTAGGTGGAACTTCTGTTACATTATTCTACAACTGTTCTACTAATGACATGAGGACTTACGTCTATGTCAGAAATGACCTACACGCAATGCCTCTAATGAAGTTCTGTTGCAGGGATCTGACGGCTGTCAAGATCCTAACGGGGGAAGGGGGTGATAGGCGGACGGTAATTTTAGCGTCAGCTTACCTCCCCTTCGAGAAGGCGGATCCAGTATCAAAGGAGATGCGTCAACTGGTAACCTGCATTGGCCGAGAAAACCAAGATGTCATCATCGGTTGCGACGCCAACGCGCATCATGTAATCTGGGGCAGTGCAGACACCAATGAGAGAGAGGAGAGACTGCTGGAGTATCTGGTGAGTTCACCCATGCAAATTCTTAATAAAGGAAATAAGGCCACCTTTTTCAATTCACGGAGGGCTCAGGTGAATGATTTAACCATTGCTAGTAACAGAGCGGTAAGTAACATCACAAACTGGCATGTGCCAGACGAGGTATCACTTTCTGACCACAACTACATATGCTTTAGGTACAGACTAGGTAAGATCATAGGAACTGTGCAAAGGAAGAACCCTCGAAACACCAACTGGGAGGGCTTCAGGAAATATCTCAGGAGGGATCTAGATGGTCAAAGCGACAAACTCAACTCAGCTGTAGATATAGAGTTTGAAGCAAACAGACTTACAGAAGCACTGATGTCGGCCTGGTAAAATAATTGCCCAGAAACGAAATCAGTGGCAAAGAAACTACCATGGTGGACTTCAGAGGTTGCTCAAATTAGAAAAGCGACACGACAGGAGTTCAATGAAGCGAAGGCTAAGAACGATTTTAGTGAATACAATAAGGCTTTAACTCGCTACAGCAGTGCGGTTCGTAAAGCAAAGAGATCAGCTTGGAGAAAACATTGTGAACAGATACAATCTGTTCCTGAAGCAATGAGACTAACTAAGGCAATTTCTACAGCAAAGGCGATTCCATTGTCTACAGTTACGAGGGCAAATGGAACTCGGACAGAAACTGGTGGTGATACACTAAAGGTTATGTTTGATACTCACTTCCCTGGATCGAGTATCATCCAGGACGAACATGACCCAATCAGCTGGAAGGAGCAACATAGTAGAACTTCCAAGTATGATTGGACAATAGCTAAAAAGGCTTCTGCATAACAACAGCATTCATTGCTATGCAGACGACAGTACTGGGGATACGCTCTACACCGGGCGAGCTAATATTTCTCTGGAAAGCGGAGCATCGAGAGCCGGAATAAAGTTGTGACTGACACCAAGAACATGTTAAGTCATGTCTCGGATTGGGGCCGACATAACCTAGTCCGCTTTAACCCCTCCAAAACACAAGTTTGCGCATTTACCGCGAAAAAACATCCCTTCGTCGTACCTCTGAACTTTGAGGGAGCTCCCATTGATACCAATCCGACTATTGGAATCCTTGGCGTCGATATATCGAGTGACGTTCAGTTTCGTGATCATTTGGAAGGTAAAGCTAAATTAGCTTAGAAAAAGCTGGGTGTGCTTAATAGAGCGGGTCAGTATTTCACACCGGCCCACCGTTTACAACTGTATAAAGCACAGGTCAGGCCGCATATGGAATACTGCTCACATCTCTGGGCTGGAGCACCCCAATACCAACTCCTTCCATTTGACTGCATTCAACGCAGAGCTGCTCGAATTGTGGACGACGTGGTTATTTCAGGACGGTTCGATCCACTGGCTCTTCGGAGAGACGTTGCGTCTCTCTGTATAATGTACCGTATATATCATAGGGAGTGTTCTGAGGAATTGTTCGGCTTGATCCCTGCCGCTGATTTCCTTCACCGCACTACACGCAATCGACTGTCATTCCATCCACATCACCTTGATGGATGGCGGTCTACTACTGTGCGTTTTTTTTTTGAGTAATTTCTTGACTCGAACTACAGTGTTGTGGAAGCAGCTCTCGGCGGCGATATTTCCGGACCGTTACGACTTAGGGATATTCAAGAAACGAGCCTATTCCTTCCTTAAAGGCCGGCAACGCGCCTGCGATTCCTCTGGTTTTGCGGGTGTCCATGGGCAGCGGTGATTACTTTCCATCAGGTGACCCGCTTGCTCGTTTGCCTCCTTCTGCCATAAAAAGAAATAAAAAAAGGTAGTAGATGAATCTAAAGTTAAATGGGCGCTGGGGAGCTTTCAACCATTTAAAGCGCCAGGGCCTGATAACATTTACCCCATCCTACTACAGCAGGGCGCCTCCATACTAGGCCCACACCTCTGCAGACTGTACAAAGCCTGCATTGCGTTCGGCTATATACCCGGAATATGGAGGCGTGTTAAAGTAATTTATATACCAAAAACGGTTAAACCGGATTACGAAGAACCCAAAGCTTTTAGGCCAATAAGTCTTCAATCTTTTCTCCTCAAGGCTGTTACGTTGTAAATTCAGGTCCCTGTCTGCCTTTAGAAAAAGATTCGCAGTAATTAAAATCAACAATTACCTGTAGACATCGTTGGTGAATAATCATTGTAGGTTGTTTGAAATGAATCCATTTTTCTTTATATTAAAGACATGGATTGGCTGATACAGTTCTAGACACATTTTCTTGCATTTTCCATTAATACACCTTTCTAAATCAGTTTTAGTAAGACTTAAACTTAAATCTAAAGAGATCTACGTAATTCGTGTTTACGTTTTGTATTTGACATAACGCCAAAGACAATTTCTGACAGCCCATAGACACATAGAGGCGGGGCGAAAGGGCAGTCAGCTTTTCGTTGCAAATAGAAACTTAAATTTTAAATTATAGCCGATACAGTTCCGATAATAAATTAATATGTATAATATTTGCTTTAAGTAATTAAATTAAACTTAAACAAATCCGGAAAAGGAACTATTTTTTCTATAAGGACTTTTATCTAGAACATTCGAATTAGTGAAATATTTTTTATATGGATATTGTCTCTGCCCGTAGGGGTTACCAGAGAGAAAACTAATACTCCCTAATATTTAGACAGGGTATTAACTCGAGTGGAATGGATTTCCAAATTGGTCATTCTCTGTACCGTAATGGGTCATTCTCTGGTGTTAGTCGGTGCGGTGCGGGGAGAATCATTTTAACGAGGTAGGAGTTTATAGTAAAGTGATATCAGGAAAGTAAAAAGTTTTTGTTTTGGAAAATTTTGTGATCTACAGGGCTTTGATTAACTGCAGGAATCCGTGCTCCAATCGACCGTTCGTGACGCCGCTGGCAGCCACGCGCCATGATAAGTGATCACAGCGCGTAAGTATTACAATATCAATGTTCCTAAATGTTTTACTTGAGCGCTGTTAACAAATAAACTGTCATCCTCGGAATGCAGACATTCGATTTTTCATGGTTTCCGAATCATGCCTTGTCGCAGGCGACGCAAGGCTCTTTGCCATGTGGCAGACGTGTCAGACCCCTTTAGAAAGTGGATACTGCATCATCCAGCAATAGACTAGCATTGTTTAGTTTTGTTTAGTGGAATATAGTAATATAGTGTTAGTTTATAGTTGTACAACGACGCTGGGAAGCTTTTGAGAACCCCCTTTGAGCAGCGAGTCCCTGATTATGATAGGTTGTAGGTTACAGATAGCAGACTGCGGGACCCCATTTTTGTAACAGTTCTGACCTAAGCGTATAATGTTGTAATGAGGCCCCGTATTAATAATTCCAGGTGCTTCGAAAAGCCCGTCTCGCCGCCAGGATTTAGAGCTGGGCCCTAAAGCCTGGACGCGAGACCTGTTTTTTCAGGGTACCAGCGGCTATCTGCTGCCAGACGAGCTGTCGCCGCCTAGCGGATGAGCAGTCGTTGACGGTTTTTTTTTACCCAATAATTCGGGGATAATTGTTTTTTATTCTTGAACATTTTTAAATTAAGGTTTCGACACCTTAACCTTTAATTTTGTAATACTATCCAACTACACCACGCGTTGGTGAAGCTGTGAAACCTTTGAGGACCTGCGAGTTCGACCTGTGTGTGAAGTTGAACAGTGACGTCTTCTCCAGATTCGGATCGACTATACGATCCTGGCGCTCATAATTATTAATTTTATATCGGTATAACCCCACGGTTCTCTAGTTTATTGGCTTTAAACGTTTGATGGTTTTGATACGGTTAAACTGATTAAAACATTTAATTTAATATTTTTATAGACGGAGTAATTTAATTTTTTATTTCAACAACATACTCCGGACGGTACTGGTTTTATCCCAACCACCCCACGACCATAGCTCTTACCACTGAAATATTAGCTGGCTGGTTAGGTAGTAGTAGGAACAATATTATAAAATTTATTTGAAATTAAAATTATCATCGACCCGCTGGGTCACTTTTGACTCTTAGGATTTTCTTGTGTTGTAGGAGGTGTTATAACTTTGTAATAAGGTTTAGATTAATTTAAACAGTAAATTATAGTTGGTTAAATTATTAGAAAATTTATTGAAATTTAATTTGAGATTGAGCCTTAGGGTCAATTTCGACTGATAGTTTTTTTTTGTTATTTTCGGCTTAATAAATTAAAATGAGTAACGTAAGTGATTAGTACCTAACATAATATAAGGAAAAATTGTGACTAACCCCCTCTTTTAAATAATAGTAGTGAAATAAAATTTATAATTTTATTTTATTGTTGTTGAACAAAATTTTAGGGTGTGTGTTCTTTATCAATATACTGCCTAGCTGTTGAACATTTTATGGTTTTATTTTATAACAACCCACTGAAGCTTGCGTTTGGGATTTTCTTCCTTTTCCCCAAAAGGGACAAAATCTCAAATGTAACAAGGCCTTGCAGAAGATGGTAGACAAATTTATCAAAGCGGGACCATTGGAATAATTCCCACTTCATGGACTTCAATGCGCGTAGCAGCCAGGGAAGTCAACAGAAACTGCTCTTCACCATATGGTGAGTAGAGCGGAATCCGCCCTGGAGAACAAAGAGATCTGCGTCGGCACATTTGTAGATATTGAAGGTGCATTCGATCGCACAACCTTTGACTCCATTAATGTTGCAGCCAGGGATCATGGCGTGCCACAACCGATCTGCAAGTGGATTGAATGTATGCTAAAGGGTAGAATCATCTACTCGGAACTACTAGGGGACAGCTTACTTGCTCAGACAACTAGAGGGTGCCCGCAAGGGGGGGTTCTCTCTCCTTTGCTATGGAGTCTTGTGGTTGATTCACTCATAGCAAAGCTGAACCATGGACCATTCTTTACGGTTGGTGACGCTGATATCACGGCCAGTGGGAAATTTCCCTCCACGGTATCGGAGCTAATGCAACGTGCCCTGGGTTTGCTGGAAGGTTGGTTTAATACCAATCATCTATCGGTGAACCCGGGAAAAACGACCGCCATCTCCTTTACTAGAATGAAAAACCTTACGAAACTGGGAAACTTAACGCTTTACGACACCCAGCTTCCTTGGTCCAGAGAAGTGAAATATCTAGGCTTAACACTAGATAAGGAACTCACCTGGACACAGCACATGGATACGACTGTCGTCAAGGCCTATAGCGTCTTTGGTATGTGCCGGTCCACTTATGGCAAAATGTGGGGACTCAACCCCAAAATCATAAGATGGATCTACATAATGATGGTGTGGCCGATTCTCACATACGGCAGTATCGTCTGGTGGCCCAGGACCAGGCTGAAGATCTGTAAGAATGCTTTGAGAAAACTACAGAGAACAGTATGCCTGGCGATTACCGGGGCATTTAGAACCACACCGACAGCAGCGCTGGAGGTCCTCACGGACCTCCCACCCCTGCACAGTGTCACAGAGACGGAGGCAAGGAAAGCGCTACACAGACTAAAGGTGGCCGGGCTGTGGGACGCATCTTTGCCTCTGACCAGACACACAAAATGGGAACCTAATGATACCCTTGATAGGATTATGGAAATGAGGTGCTACAAGATTGCCCCCAAGTACATGTTCGAAAAGAAATTCAGTATACATGTCCCAACTCAGGACCAATGGAGACAGCCACCGTCTCCAGAGAAAGACAGCCTGATCTGGTACACCGACGGATCCAAAATGAAGTCGGGCACTGGAGCAGATATCTTTAGCAATGACTTTAAGCACAGTCAGAGTATGGGAAAGTTCGCTACTGTTTATCAGGCAGAAACATTTGCAATTCTCCTGTGTGCTAAAAATAATCTAGAACTCGCTCCCAAGAAGCGTAACATATTCATCCTGAGTGACAGCCAAGCCGCGCTCAAGTCACTATAACGCCTCGAATCAACTCCAGCCTTGTGCTTGAAATCACGAAAGCCTTAAACAAGCTAGGTAGGCACAACAGGGTGAGATTGATCTGGGTACCAGGCCACATGGGAATCCATGGCAATGAGATGGCCGATGCACTTGCTAGGGAGGGCTCAGAGACCCCATATATTGGTCCTGAGCCGTTTGTGGCACTAGCATCGAGTACTATCAACAAAACCTTCAAAGACCACATCCAAAACAGGCATAAAAGCGAATGGAAAGAGCTACCCGGCATAAGACACTCAAAATCCTTCATAGGCAAAGGCGCCCTAGGACGGAGTAAGATCATATGCGGAGGTAGCAGAAGGCAGGCCCAAATAATCACCGGAGCCCTGACTGGGCACTATGCCACAAAACAAATGCTCCACAAAATGCAACTAGCTACAGACAACCTGTGCAGGGCATGTGGAGGGGAAACGGAGTCTATGCAGCACCTACTGTGTGACTGCGACTCTTTTGCCAGGAAAATAATGAATCTTCTGGGATCGGCCTATCCGAAACCAGAAGATTTTAGGCTCTTCGCCCTCAAGGACATTGCCAAGCTAATGGCAATTATCTTCACTGAGGAGGCAGAGTGATAGGACGGGGTAGCACAAAAGATCCTAATGGGTCGACGTGCTACTGCGAGAGGGAGACCTCTGCAGGCCCCACTAGATAAGATAAGATAAGATGTGTGCTTTTAGGTAGGTATTGCAATTTTAGGTATACCTAAAAATACTGTGCTATTTACGATGTCAATTTTATTATTATTGTATTGTATGTCAATATTACGTTTTTTCGCTTTATATGTATGAAATTGTATTCAAGTCAAGTCAAGTCAAAATATACACACATCAAAAGTGTCTAGGGATCAACATATATTTTTGCAATAACTTTTCTCCTGATTGATATTAATTAAAATTTTCTTTAAGGATTCATCAAATAAAGTGTTTTCGTTTGTCTACAGTAACGATAAACCAAGTCACCTTTGCATTAATAAAGAAATTTGCCATTTTCCTAATAAAGGGATTTTTGACATTTGAACCACTAACATTAAAGTTCGAAAAAAAGACTGAAATAACAGTTTTCTTTAAAATTTTATTGGGTAACTTAAACAATTAATAATCCGTGTTTCTACCGCGAACACTAACAACACAAGAACATCGGTTTGGCATACTCAAAATGAGTTCATCCAAATCACGCTGTGGAATGGCCGCCCATGTTCGTTGCAACAACAAAAAAAGGTCTTCTTGCGACTGGATACCCTCCATATTCGGCAGAGCTCTTCTCTGTAGCATATCCCATGCATGCTCAATCGGGTTCAAGTCTGGCGACTGAGCAGGCCAGGGCATGACATTGATGTTAGCTGCGGCGAGAGTCTGTCTTACAACTCTTGCGGTGTGCGGTCGTGCATTATCATGCATTAACTGAAATAAGGGACCGATTTTCTTTTGTAGAGGAACGATGACGTCTGATACAATCGTCTCAGCATAAATTTGAGCGTTGAGGTTGCCTCTGATCCAAATCAACTCAGTTCTTCCGCCGATCCAAATACCCGCCCATACCATGATGGTTCCACCACTATAAGGATGGACTTCCTGGCAGGATTTTAATCGCTGTTGGCGTCCAGGGGTTCTCCAGTGTCGTATACGTCTTGTATCCGGTCTCATACCAAAACGAGACTCATCAGAAAAGCACACGAAACGCCATTGTTCTTCTGCCCAATTTCTGTGTTCAAGAGCCCATTGATATCGAATCCTACGATTGTGCATTGCTATAGGTGGTACCCTTAGCGGTCTTCGGGAATGAAGGTTCACTTCATGCAAGCGGTTTCTGACTGTTTGGTCGCTAATTAAGTTCCCTGAAGAGTGATGAAGCCTCACGGCTAACATCATGGCGGTTATTGTTGGAGCTCTTCGAGTTGTGATTTGAGTGTATCGGTCTTGTCTCCGTGTGGTGCAGCGATACCGTCCTCCATGGCGCTCAGCCACGGTACCAGTGCTTCGGTAACGTGTCCAAAGTCGACTGATAACACTCTGACTTGTATTCAGAGCTAAAGCCACAGTACGTTGCCGGGAACCAGCTTCTATCATTCCCACGGCTCTGAGCATTTCTTCCCTGCTTAAATGACGTCGCCGCTCCATAATAACGTTGGTTTTAATCAGTAGTAGGGAAACAGTAGCACTAATAGTGTCTTCAATGCGTTGTATGTTTTTATAGGGAAAATATTGACAGCTGATTTTCATCTTTTACTAGAAATTGATTGAAAGTACCTGTTTCAAATTATGAAATGCACCAAAAAGGATCCATATAAATTTATAAAATCATAAATTTATTACAAAGCCACATCTCAATCTCAAGAAATCCGCATAAAAATGCTTGATCCCTAGACACTTTTGATGTGTGTATTTATTCAATAAACTCAATTAATAAGTACTTTGAATCGTCCAAATCTTTTTAACCTACCACCCATTCAGGGCATATTTTTTTAACTGTGGCAAAGAATGGGCGCAAGAAACCACAGCGCACAAAAGCAACGACATTTACAAACAAAAAAAAAGAATATGTCGTTACCAGGTCAATACAAAATATGAATTTAAAAAATAATAAATGATGCAATACAAAACTACAATACAATGTAGTATCAATTAAATAAAGATAGAAATAGCTGTTGGAGTACTTGGAGCATTTCAGATCCAAGCTGTTTTGTCTTCTGTGTAATCTGACACTTTATAATAAGCTTTTTTATAAAGCTTTTCTTTGATTTTGATTTTAAATTTATTAAGATCTAATTTCTGAATATCATTTGGTACTTAGTTGTAAAATCTTACACACAGACCCTTAAAAGAATTATTTATTTTATGGAGCCTAGTATAAGGTACTGCTAATTTGTCCTTACTTCTAGTGTTTACATTGTGAATATCACTGTTTTTTGAAAACATTTCATTATTTTTATGAACATAAATCAAATTTTCATAAATTTTAATGTATTGTGATGCAACTGTCATTATATTTATATTCTTAAATCTCTCTCTGAGAGAGTCGCCAGCCTTTAGGTTATAGATTGCTCGAATAGCCCTCTTCTGAAGCACAAAGATAGTTTGAATGTCGGCAGCATTTCCCCACAGTAAAATGCCGTACGACATTACACATCGTTATTGCTTTGGTCTTAGATATATTAATTTTCATGTTATTTTTATTTAACCATTTAATCACGTCAGAGAGGGTATTATTCATTACATTTCGAAGTATGACAATTTTTTATTTTGAAACAATTTTCATGATATTAGGCGTGGGTTTGCAAGCATTACCTAAGTAGGTACTTTTTTGTGTCTATAGAACATAAAGCACCTTTACAATTAAATTAGTTATAAATGTCTTGAAGTGAATTATTATCAAATCAAATCAAATCAAATCATTTATTTTGCTTGAAAAGTGCTACATAAAGTTGTTACAAAATTCAAATCACACTAGTCACCAGACTCTGGCATGCAAAATTTATTACTATTTATTAATTATTTCAATAAAAAACTGATTAATTAAATAAGTCAAATCAATTAAAAAATATATGTATATTCATTCATTAAGTCATGTAGGTATGTCTTATTAGTTAATAAAATTGTCAAATAAGAGAGCAAAAATATTTGGGTTAGCTAAATCTGAGGTCTAAAGCTATTGAAATATTCATCAACACAATAAAAACTGTTATTTATCAACCAATTCTTCAATCTACTTCTAAAACTAACTATTGGCAGATTTTTCATTTCGTCATGTAATCTGTTGTAAATCTTAACTGCCATACAGTACGCATTTCGGCTATAAAGAGAAGTTGTCCTAGCAGGCTGAACAAGTATATTGGGATACCTAGTATTGAGGTTGCAAAATGTTTCTTTACGCTCAAATAATTGTTTATTAGTTTTAACAAATATGCAAGCGTCGAAAATATACATCCCTGAGACAGTAAGGATTTTGAGTTCCCTGAAAAGAGGCCGGCAAGATGTTAAGGAATCCACACCACAAATAGCTCTTATGCATTGTTTCTGAGACAAGAATGCCTGACCAACATGACACGAGTTACCCCAAAGAATTGCGTACCTTAAAAGAGAGGCCACATAGCCATGATATTCTTGGATGGCTACCCTTTTATCACTAACCTTCGTAAGTTTCCATAGAGCATATGCAAAAGAATTTATTTTGCTACATATTTTGTCAATATGTTTGGCCCAAGAACACCTATCGTCTATGACTATTCCCAGGAACAAAGTATGATGAGATTCCTCGATAGCAGAACCTTCAAAACCTAAATTTATGTTTTTTATTACTATATATTACATTACTATGTTTTTTACCATTTTTATTTATAAATTGAATAAAAGTCGTCTTTTTTAAATTTACATTAAGATTATTCTTTTTCATCCATGTTATAATTTTATTAATAGTATTATTGATTTCATTATTGTATGTTTTAGTATCGTTGCATGGTATAACAACAGATACATCGTCAGCAAATAGAGTACAAGTATAGTCTGTAGTATCCGGGAGGTCATTTATATATAGAAGAAACAATAAGGGGTCCAAAACACTCCCTTGAGGGACTCCGACTATGTTAAGCTTCGTTGAGGACCTGTGATTTTCTATTTCCATTTCACTGTTGATTTTAGCAATCTCTACATACTACACTCTATCACTTAGATAACTACTCAACCATGAATTTGCTAGGCCTCTGATACCCATTTGCTCACATTTTTCAAGTAATATTTTATGTGAGACAAAATCAAAGGCTTTGCTCATATCAAAGAAGACTGCAGTGACAGGGATTCTTTTATCCATGTAGGTAAGTACCTTATTTATTAGGGAGAATGCAGCTGACGTGGTCGATTTACCACTTTGGAAACCATATTGCTGGGATTTGATTACATCAATTTTTTCCAAGAAACTCAATCAACGTAAGTACAACATAGCCTTTTCAAATATCTTTGACAATATAGACAAAAGAGATATAGGTCTATAGTTATCTACACTATCTCTAGATCCTTTTTTAAAGAGAGGTTTTATTACTGATAGTTTGAAGGGTTCAGGAAAAATACCTGTAGAAAACGAGAGATTTAATAAAAAACTCAACACAGATGCAACTTCCCTTTTGCATGATTTTACAATTTTTGTTTGTTTCGTCATGCCCAGTAGCACTTGTCTGGTTGAGCGAAGTAATTATTTTCATAACCTCATATTCATCAGTTGGAGCCAAGAATAAACTAGAATGTCTAGATTGTACAAGTGATAAGTCACTTTTGCACTGCGTAGAAGAAGTATTTGTCATATCTATGTAATAGTTATTAAAAACTTCTGCAATGTCTTTAGAATTGTTATAGATTTTATTATTTACTGCTATTCGATCAATACTTTTGTCAATAAGAATATTTTGTGTCTTGTTTCTTATCACGTCCCAAGTAGCCTTACAGATATTTTTAGATTTACTTATGTATATGTTATTTGTCAATTTTTGAGCCTGGTTTATACAACGTGTCAAAAGTTTTGAGTATTTTTGGTACTTTAATTCAGCATAGCATTCGGTTTCCTGTAGTAAGCAAAATGTAACTGCCTCTTGATAATAACAGATTTTCTCAAACCCTTTGTGAACCAGTTTGTAGATTTATTTTTAGGCTGAACTTTAATTCTTATGAATGGGAAACATAAATTATAAAATAGTTTGAAATTATCAAGAAAATTAGCAAATGCAATATTAACATCCTTTTCTTCATACCCACTTCATGCCCACTGTAAACTGCTTAAACACTCACGAAATTTAGTAGTATCATCTAGACGAAAGTCCCTTTTACTATAATACCAGCGTTTCAGAGGATTAGTCCTATTCAAAACCGGAAAAGAAACAGATTGTGCAGTATCATGGTCAGACAAATACAAACTATGAGTTTCACCTTTGGCTCCAGACACATTACTAATAATCTGATCAAGACATGCTTTCTTACGCGTGGGACATTGAATATGTAGTTGAAAATAGTTTTTTGCAACAATTCGCCTTAGTTCATTTGCTTCACTAGTAATTTTTAGGATGTCTATATTGATATCTCCAACAATGACAATTCTATATTCAGATTTATATTTTAACTTCCCTAAAAGCAGTTCGATTTTTTCGAGAAATAGTTTTACACTATTTTTTTTTTTTTTGTGAGTGCTGTCGGTCGCAGATGACCTTTACAGCGTTACCGGGCTTGTTTGGGGGCGGCGAGAAACTTGAAGCGTTCCTCAAGCCGTGAGTGGTCGAAATTCCCCAGAGGGATTCCGGTGGGGGATGGCATCTCGCAAGCGAATCTCCGATCCCCCCCCAGAGCCTCTGGGGGTTCGAACCGGTAGGGAGCGGCTAAACCCGAGGGCGCCTCTAGGAGGCACGGTACCTCGGCTCGGGTTTACCGTGTCATGGGGGGTACGCGAGTAACAGGTACATTATTACGAATGTACCTGCCACCGGGCGGGTGTGAACCGGGTCTACGCACACTTATTCTACGAGTGCGGTGTCTTGGTCCTAAACTAGTGTGCAAGTTTAGTGTAGCTGGGTGTGTAGTGTCGGGCTTTGGCGCGTTTGCAATCGTTATTGCATCATCGGGGTCGTCTAAGACGTGTCGCGGAAACCGGCGGCGCGGTCCTCCCGGGGGGCGAAAGCTGCCAACACCGTAGTTGGCAGCTCCCGCCACCAGAGCATTCGGATGCGAAAGCGCTTTGTCGAAGTACGCCTGAGAGGCGTCCTTCATAAAGGAACGGGTTTTACACTAGATGTTGGCGTTCTGTATATACATATAACAATACACTTAATTCCTATAATTTCGATACCACAACATTCGAAAACATAACTCGTTGCCAAACCCGTCAAAAAAGTTACGTTTCTGGTTTTAATTTCGTAAGAGATCATTATACAGACTCCGCCCCTATTCTCATGCGATCTTGAATATGTTGTTGCCATTTTATATCCTTTCAAATTTAAGTTTCCCTCAGTTCCAGCTTTTATGAATGTTTTGCTAAAACATAGAACATCGAAATGCGTACTATTGCGTTTTAGTTCGTCTAACGTTAATTCTATAATATTTTTTTTACCAAGTATACCTGCTATATTTTGATGGAAAATATTAAAGTTTAAAGTTTCACTCTTGTTACGAAATAGATTATTAGAAGAAGCTTGAACAGGTTCTTGTGCATATTTAATGTTATATGTGTAATAATTTGTGATTATATTCTGTTTGAGAATTTTGTTTTTACCTAAAACAACAGCTTTATTTGGTTTTGTATTAATTGGTTTGAAGTAACGCAAAATTGTCTCCTGCTTTAACTAAGCCTTTTTTGAGACTAGATCGGTTGTTGATTTCCTACAATTAGTCACCTTCCGATTTTTGCAACCCAAATATTTTTTGTCATAGTACAGTGAATCAATTGTCATGTTAATTCTATAGCATACTCTAGTCATAAAGTTTTTATCATAGTAATCAATATCATCTAAATTTAAAAATATACAATTGTCAAAGTTCTTGCAATACATTTTCAAAGGCTCATTCAATCTCTTTTCCTTCAAGTATACACTGCTTTTTATACCTAATACAATTAAAGTTGCTTTGTTGTGCAGTTTTAAAAAGTAACTTAACGCGGCACAAATTTTGAATGGATTATAGTCAAATTCACCGATGCTTATAATAATTTTATCATTTTTATTAGTCTTACTTGTTTCAGATGTTTTAAGTATATCTTCACTGCGTGCATTTGGCTTGATAGTAGAAGTTATTGTATATTTTTCATACTGTGTATTTTCCCTAAGTCGAGATAATGTCGAAGCCATTCCAATGCATTGTTGACCACCGAGAATGTATATTTTGTTGGTTTCTTCTTTGCAGTTTTCTAAGGTTTCATCTTTGGGTTCCTCTTCAAAATTGAGTCTTTTTTTACTTAGTTGTTCTTGATCATTCTTTTCACCTTGCTATCAAGAATCGGCGTCGAGTTTTGAGATGTGTTTTTTGCAGCTGTAGTTTAATTTTGGATATATCTTGGCTTTTGCCTTTTTTAGTTAGTTTTGGAGTAGACTTGCATTTATCTTGTAATTATTGTTTGATTTGAAAAGTACATTCTTTTAATTGAACTTTTAATGCACCGTTTTCCAGTAAAAGATTTTCAATTTCGTGATCAGCGCTATCTAGTTTTTCCTGTAGGTATGTAATTTTATTTTTCATTTCGTCCAAATCATATCTATTATTCTCATTTAAATCAGGACTGCTTCTATGAAGGGTGTTGTTACGAAGGTTTGAGCTATGTGATTCATCTTCGTCTGTTAAGGAAACAAATGAATTATGTATCGAGATATTGTATTTTCTAGTAGTAATGTATTCTTGAATAGATGTGTCTTGTGTATCGTTTTCCATATTCGGTGCTGATATTTTTTGAGTTGGAGTACTGGATATTTTGGGAGAAGTTTTACGAGCACATGTAATACAAGTCCATTTATCTCTTCGATCTTTGTCCATAAGATAAAATAGTTTTTCTTTTTGCGTGCACACAAGATCATATGGTTGATTGCATCTCGAGCACTTGAGGTAATGTTTTTCTCGTATAAGTTTATGACATTTGGCGCAGACTAATTTTGGAGGCATATTAAAAGTATTTTACGTTGTCGTATACTTTTTCGTAATTATTTCTCTTCACGGGGGACTCTCAGACTGCCTTTACTTTCCCCGAAATGGTAGAAATATTTTTCCTATGACAACACAGGGAAAGTGTCAAAATCAAATTTGTAGTTGTCTATTGAAATTGACAACTATGTTATTGAGTGTTTGTGGGTACTCTTAGCTTTTATAATGACAGTCATAAAAGATTTTCAAATGTGGGTATAAAATTCAGACTTATCTATTTTGTATTTTCGTGTTTGTAGCCGGCGATATGTCTGGATAACAATTTCACAGTGTATTTCGATGATGTACTTCACTAACACGTTATATTTTCTTCGTTTTAGCGTATATTTCCAGTAAAATAGAAAAATATGTTTGGAGCTAAATGTTTCCAGCCGGGGTTGCCAGTCATTATGTTTTATTTGAACAACTCCTTGTACCTAAGTCTTGTAAAAACTCATAAAAGTATAACATGTTTAAAACTGTATTTTAACAAAATTAGAAAATCTAAGGAAAGACTCTAAAATTCTGCTGATCATATTCAGAGTGCCTAGTGGGACTTTTATTCATCATTCGATCACGTGTAACGACGATAAAAATTTCTACGGTATTGAAGCTTCTGGCGACAAACAGTTGTGCCATACGAATCGCTCGTGGTGGCACGGCGGCCAATCAACCCATCTCTTTTCTTGGGAGTCGTGAAATGCGACGAACGGACTGAAAACTGCTCATACATCCAACGGCGTAAAGCGGCAATGGTTTACCACATATGAGTGTAAGTTTGTAAATGTGCAAACGTTACTATCGCGTTTGAGTTAAGAGTTTTGATTCTTGATCTTATTTACTTTGCATTAAGATCTATCTGTCAAACTTAACTCAAACGCGATAGTAACGTTTGCACATTTACAAACTTACACTCAGCGTTCAGGCTGAGCACATGTGCCGTTGTAATTTAGTGAAACGTGCATGAACTCTGCCATTGCTTTTGCGGTTATCATTGTCTAGTCTCTGTCTAACCCTTTGGTGTTAGTAGTCGTGTGTTAGTATGTATTGTACGTTAACGTGATCGAATTGTAAATAAATCTAAAATAAATATTGACCTCTCACCATTGAAGAATAAACTAGAGAAGACACTGCGAAGCAAGTTTGTGCGCACTAAAGTGCAGTCCATGGGTAGTGTATTACTTATTCTGTGCCATGATGGGCTGCAAACGCCTTAGTGATCCAAGTGATTGTGGACCTTGCGGCTGCACCTTAGTTGCGCACAAACTTGCTTGGCGGTGTCTTCTCTAGTTTATGGTACCTCAATGCCTCTCACGAATGTAAGTATCACTGACGGACTAAGTAGCCATTTAAATCCAAAGGGAGTTACGGAGTACGTAAGCTTGTAAGTAGGTACCTAATCATTTATATCACAGGGCCAATGTTACCTTGCATTACATTTAATAAGGAAATAAATATTCTACAGTGGTCCCAACGTTCCAAGAAACCTGGGCTACGATCGTGACGAGCATCTCGCTCTTTCTTGAACAGTGACGGATATGACGATCGGATCTTTCGGATACTTTTAAAACCTACCTCTCTGAAGTTTAGTTATGATGCTTTAAGAGAGGTTTTTTGCTTCAGTATTGTCACAACCGACGCCTATTTATACTGAATAATTTATTTATAGTGTAATTACACGTGTTTCGGTTTTTTACATGCACTAGCATTAGCATGGTTGTGATCACCAAATTGTATCGGTGACTTAATTTGGCAATCGTGGATGGAAATACCATGATGGAGGATTTTGCCTAGCAGTGGTCGCAGTGGTACTGTATGAAGGCCATTACTTAACCCCACTGTAGTCTAGATCAGCGTTTCCCATTTGGTTTACATATGTGAAAGTACTTATACTCTAATGGCCATCAAAATAAAATACCGTGTCGAAGCATTCCCGCCTTGTTTTAAAATATTACTATCGACAGACGCATCGTAAGCGAATAACGCTATTTTCGACATGTTTTTAACCACGAAGGAATATCATTTACATTAACAAGAAACAGAAACGGACCGAAAATAGATACCTGAGGTACCCCCATTTTGACTATCAAATTTCCTGATACTACATAACATTCCCAGTAAATGGCATGCGTGAGTTAACGCGCTACGAGCTTTGAGCACATGAGTAATTTATGAGTATATGAATTTCTAACAATCTAAGTATACCTAAGTTAGAAAATGGTAACCAGTCTGCGATCTCATGGTTTTTACCTAGGTGATCGAGATATCCAGTACATACCGATTTTTGAAATGGAGAATATAAGTAGTTCTTACGCTAATGAATAAATATATATGTTTTAAAACAGTACCCATATTATATCGTCCTTGAACGTAGGTACCTCAAGTAAATAAGAAATGGAGTAAGCTCAAAGGACGCTACTTAAATTCACTATCATCATATAATCAGACTTTCTCTACACATTGAAACCTTAAAAAATGAATATGTTCTCAACTCTTTTTTGTACTTCTTTAGACAATTTTTATTTATTGTGTATATCAATAATAGTCAGGTACCTATGCTTGTTTATCAGCTTAATAAGAAAAATACGAAATAAGTATCCGTTGCGCCAACAACCAATCTCCTTCAAAAGGGAAATGCACATGCATGACTAGCGTAAGGAAAACGCAGTGTGGGTAATTAACCCAGATTAAATTCACTCAGGTGTGTGTTGAATCTATAATTATGTACGCCATTGACCTGACCTGCCATATTGGCATACACCTTTTGGGTTTTTTTTATCTTTTGAATAGTCATCATTATTATCATTGTGTTAATAAAATGGCTTAAGACTATTTTTATGTCATCCACATCATCAGCTTTTACACGTCCCACTGCTGGGCAGTCCTTTTCACATGGCCTACAGAAAATGGTGAAATGGCGCCGTAAATAATCCAGCACAGTACGCTGGCATATTGCGGTTTAGAACGAAAGAAATTAAAGAAAGACAAATAAAGCTAATTTTAAAACAATACCTGATATATTTAAATTAAAACAAATTAACATAATTCATGCATTTATGTACAAAACTGGTAAACAACTGTAACTGTAAAATATCTACCAAGAGTCGACGCCACTTTCGGACAATGTCGATGAAACGCAAATGCAGGCACAGAATCATACTTATACAATATGCAGGCACATAATAAATAATAGTACTACGTAATGCAGGTAAGAAACGAAACAATGCGTTTGCATGACCAAGTATGTACAGTAACCAGCATTAAGATGTGACTATCGACGGCCTGCAAAAATATATGATGATTGGTGGATATGCCTATATACAGCGCGTTATTTTAACCGAGGGACATATTAAGGGAGGATATTAGGTAGTAGATTCCCGATCCGATTCATTAAAAAAATAGTAATTTTTTGCATATTTATTCTATTAAATAATGTTAGGGTATACACTAAGCACGGGAAAAGATCAAATATGATCAAGTATGAAGGAAAAACGGGCCACACCAACCACGACAGCTACTTATTCAATACCATATTATTATCTACGCGTAGATGAGTCGAAAGCACTAGGGTGCCCAAAGATTACCGAATATTTTATTAAATTTTAACATCGATTTTCTGAATTATTTTATATGCTTCGGCTAGTACTTTTTTAATTTGTTTATGTTTACCCAGGCATAAACTACCATAGGATTAAATATGTCCCTCGTGTTAACTAACACGCTGTATAGGTGTGCCTTCTACCAATGATCAGATATTTTAGCAAATCACATCTTAATGCTGGTGACTGTACGACCGATAGATTTATAACCTACATACATACAATATACTCACGACTATTGCCCCCGAAGGGTAAGTCAGAGACTAGGCTAAAAAAGTCAGTGACAGAAACGAATCGCGGCAAAACCGACTCCACGTAGACTTACTTGTCTGCCCTACGCTAGAGTTTTTTTAAAGCCCGCGTAGACGCGGAGGCACGAAGCGGCCCGCGAGCTGAGAAGACCGCCGGAGTCCCGCAGCACCGGCGCCGTGACATAAAACATGGCTGGTGCAAGCTGCGTGCCTGCTTGCATGCTGCATGCCTGCCTGCATGCTGCATACCTGCTTGCATGCTGCATTCTTGCTTGCATGCTGTATGCTTGCTTGCATGCTGCTTGCTTGCATGCTGCTTGCTTATTACATGAGTTATGTTTTATATCATTTGATTATTATATCAAAATGTACATTATATCAAAAGTACGTTATATCAAATGAAATTTTAAAATCTAAAATTATATCAAATGTTTATTATATTAAGTAAGTTGTTACCTCAAATGAAATTATATGAAATGAAATGATATTATCTGAACGTTAGACCATAAGTATTTATATCAAACATTACACACCCGATGCGTTGATAATATTTTAATAATGACCTGCCACCATACTGCTTTTTTAGCATATAGCATAGCTCTCTAACATAACCGTGTCGCGAAGCGGTGAAAGCATACTACCACCCCCTCTCATCCCTTGGGTGTCGTAAAAGGCGACTAACGGACTAAACACTGCACATACATCCAACATCATAGAGCGGCGATGGGCTAACCACCAGCTGTCACGCTAAGCAAACGTGCAGCAAAAAGTCAGTCGTAAAAATTGGACTATGATAGAGGACTGCTTTTCTGCCGTCCTAGATTCTGCGGTCCTAGTGAATTTTAGTCGCATTTTCTCGGTATAAGCGCGACGTTCTTTACTGCACTATTCAATAGGACGACAGTTTTGCGGTCCCCATTGCCTATTCTATGACTAACCCTATGGGGATAATAGTCGTGAAAATAATTATGTAAGTATGTAATAATAATGTGACAAATCAGCTGTCAAGGGGTCGATGGCCTACAATGGGAACGGCAGAGTGCAACGGACCATGCCCTATGATTAGGGCTAGTATCTAGCTGCTGATGACGGGGACGGACCTAGGTGACTGCCGGATGGATGACCTAACCTAGCACTTGTGCACTTGTGTGATGATAGCTTTATGGTTGTCAGAGTTTAATTCTGTTTTTCTAATTACCAATGACACAGCTCAGTTAATAGTACATTGTTACCCTAGGGGTGAAAGTAGCACAATTATTTAGTCCCGAGACGGGGTTTGGTCAAAACTTTGAGGGACTAATTATGTCTTTCACCCGAGGTAAACACTGTGCTTTTCATTACGAATACAATGAAATTAAAAATAAAAACATGAATTAATTAGCATTACATAGGTACCTACTTACCTAAATCACAACTTTTTAGAGATATTTTTAAAGTTTATGATAAAATAAATTAAAAGTAAGAAACCTTTTTAAAAACAAGCTTTTATTTTAATGCGCTAAAAAAAACTTTTACTTTAAAAACTTTTAATATCAACTTACAACGTCATTACACAATTTAAGTTTAAGATAATATAAAAGGTTGTCACGAGATTTTAATACTCGTATTTTCTTAGATTAAAAATTTTAATAGTTAAAATCAATCACATCAAGTTTTTACTTGTTTATTTACACATAGGTACCTATATACTTTTAATTTCAAACTTTTACTTTCAAATTATGACGTCATCATTACACAATTTATATGATATAAAGGGTTGTCGCAAGATTATAAACTTATAGTAAATCTTGCGACAACCCTTTATATCATATAAATTGTGTAATGATGACGTCATAATTTGAAAGTAAAAGTTTGAAATTAAAAGTTTATTTTTTCTTTTTACCGCATTTAAATAAAAGCTTTATTTTTTAAAAAGGTTATTTACTTTTAATTTATTTTTTACTTATTAGTTATCCCTGGACACGTTTTTCATCTGTTCATCTCACTGAACGTGTATATACGAAATTTATTCACGTCCACCAAACCACCACCATTCACCACCCATCAAAAACTGTTCACTAAGTCCATTAAGACGAATCAAACTCGACGCGGTTGTGTCGCTTAATTACTGAGTTCCCTTGGCCACCTTCCAGCTCTATCATCAGACCCTGGTTACCATTTAGCACCAAAGTACTCGTCAAGACGAATCAAACGAGCTCATACCCCTCAGGACGACTTCGTCATTTTCTTAAACTTGACACTTTCCTAACTATCTAGCACCAAAGTACTAGTCGAATCAAACGAGCCGAGACTCGATGGGGTAGCGTCGTCTTTTTACTGAGTTCCTATGACCACCTTCCAGCTCCATCATCAGACCCTGGTTAATTCAAACGAGCCCAAATTCGATGAGGTTGTGTCCTTTCATTGCGAAGTTCCTATAGCCACCTTCCAGCTCCATCATCAGATCAGCACCATGTCATCATCATATTGCATTGTCACGCGATTGAGCTGAAATTTTGCAAACATGTGTAATGTTTGCAAAATTTCAGCTCAATCGGTTGAAGATATCTGCTTCAATATTGAGTTTCAAAATTCCACCCGAACAAAAGACATACTTTATGTATAAAATATTGTAATTATATAGTAATCATTAAAATCTTTGGACAACACAGACCACGCCCACACAGTCCACGCTTCAGCAAGAAGGAATTTATATAATTTATACATTATATAGTCAAAGGTCTGCACATGTGCTTAGGTGGTAAGCTTTATCCCGTTAGTCGATTTTACGACACCCAAGGGAAGAGAGGGGTTGGTAGTATTATTTTGATAAGCCCATCGCCGCTCTGTCCGTGCTGTCTTTAGTCCGTTAGTCGCCCTTTACGACACCGAAGGGAAGAGAGGGGTTGGTAGTATTTTTTTATATTTTATTCTTCAACGGGTAAACGCCTTGGCCTTCATCTCACCACCGCACTACACGCAATCGACTGTCATTCCATCCACATCACCTTGATGGATGGCGGTCTACTACTGTGCGTTTTTCAAGAAATTTCTTGCCTCGAACTACAGTGTTGTGGAACCAGCTCTCGGCGGCAGTATTTCCGGACCGTTATGACTTAGGGATCTTCAAGAAACGAGCCTATTCCTTCCTTAAAGGCCGGCAACGCGCCTGCGATTCCTCTGGTTTTGCGGGTGTCCATGGGCGGCGGTGATTACTTTCCATCAGGTGACCCGCTTGCTCGTTTGCCTCCTTCTGTTATAAAAAAAAAAAAAAAAAAATGGTTAGTGACGATAAGGCCGAAGGTGGAAGCGCGCTTCACCCGGAATCCTTAACCGCTAAAGAGCTGGCTATCTAATTTCCAATTAAACTCTCGGAACACAACAATGCTATAAACATCGTTATCATGTATTATTTTCATGAGCCCATCGCCGCTCTATGCTGTTGGATGTATGTGCGGTCTGAAGTCCGTTAGTCGCCTTTTACGACACCCAGGGGAAGAGATGGGTTGTAAGTATTATTTCATAATAAGTCACAACTACACATGACAGTACCTGTCAAAAAAACGATTCTCCCTAGGGCGGAAAAGTATTACTTTCCACCCGCTCCTCAGGCAACTTCAAACCTACTTTCCGTGTATGCGGAATGAAAAAGAAGATTATCTATTCCGTGACCAATGATGTGCTTTTTTTCAGAAGCGTACTGATTATTGTATACGTCTCACCCATGTGCTATTATTCATGTGGGAAGGCCCGAGTCCAACAGTGGGATGTTTAAAGGCTGGTAATGATGAATGAGGAGGAGCTCGATAGAAAAGCGGTTTGAGATTTCGCTTTGTATTCAATAAATAAGCAAGTAGCAACCGTTTGTCGTTGTAAGATGGTATTCGTAAAATCCACTGACAGACTAGGGGCTATTGTAGTGGGTAATGGCCATTTTTATGTAGGAAGACTTGAGCTCAGCAGTGAGACATTTTTTATGACAAACTACAATGCAACTCTACTAAATTAAAAAGTATTATTTAGTTGCGATATGTAGTTGTATATTTAAAGCAGGTTGTAATAACTTCAGACTAAGTTCATATTTACACGCTTGCTCTGTTTGCTTAGTCTAGCCTTCGAAGAGTATAGGTAAGTATTTATTATGATTTTGAGTAGCAAACAATTGTGACGTCATTAGGTATAACTTGCATTATCAAAATGTCTTGAACAGTCTTTGATATCAAAACAAGGAGTTGTTAACGCAGTTTTTATTTCAATGTACGAATACGTCATTCACCTACAGAAAAATAACAAGAAAACTTGTTTTTATTATTATTGTGAATCGTATATTATACGATTCTACATAATTTAGAGAATTTACATAATGATTAGAATTTGACATTGGTATTGCTACTCGACAATAATTCGAATCAGTGGTAGGTAGGAACGATTTGGACTGAGGGCCTTAAAAATCGGTTTACGACATAGGTACTCGTACTTAATTACAGAAGCATTTACACACAAATGCTTTAGTGGACTTCAGACATTTTCTTTTACATTTATAAAAGATTTTACTGGTACGATAAGTTGACTTATTTTTATAGTAACACTGACACTGTTTGCACTTGACATATATCGTAATTTAGAGGATGATCAAATTGACCCGCTTGAATTGAACTCTTTCAACTCTCGTGACCTATTTCAAGAGATTGGTTACGCACGCTTTTTTGTTTATGGCAGCGGAGACGAACTCGGGAGGAGAGGAGAATTATGATGATTTTGTAACTATGCGATCTTGCAAGTTAAGCAACTATTGAACAGTTGAAGCACTGGATGGGTGACTTAAAAAGGATTTGGAGGTCCTCCGTGCTTCCGTTATTGAAGGCGTCGGCAATCCACCGGTTTGGTGAGTTTTAACGACTAGGCAAACGTGATAGGCTCCCTGTCGATTACAAATCGCGGGCATTGTCGTCAGAGACTAGGCAATGAGGACAGCAAAAGCAGTCCTCAGCCATAGTTCACTTTTCATCAAATAGCGACTGCACATGTACCAACTGGTCAGCGTGACAGGTGATAAGCCCATCGCCGCTCTATGTATGCTGTTGGATGTATTTGCAGTCTTTACGACACCCAAGGGAAGAGAGGGGGTGATAGTATTATTTTAATAAGCCGCTACGTGACACGGCTCTATTTTAAACTGTTTTTTTTATTTAGCTAATATGTACTTAGCTAGGTACTTATTACTTCACTGCTGCTGCGGCAAAGGTTTCTGCCAAATATCCTTTAGTTAGATCAATGCTTAATCGTTGAGATCAACGCTTTCTTAGAAAACCCCAACGCCGTGTACCATATATTTACATAATTTTTAAATCAGTTCAGTAATGAAACGGTAATATTTCAGAATTCAGACTTCAATTATTTCAGACATTAGCCTTTGTGCTCTAGACTCTAGAGAGAGCTACAGCCAAATTGATATGCAAAGAAACAAAACGTCGATGTGTAAATTAATACGAAATTTGCGGTACTTTACCCGCTGAGTTTGAGTCAATATTATTATATTATTTCGGCTGTAGTTAAATGTTTATTTAAAATACTGCTTGCATATTGGTCCTAATTTTTAACTTATTTATCAATTAATTTATTTCTTATGTCTTAAGTCCTAACCTAATATCATGGTATCCTATAGTATTCTAAGTTCCTATTAAGGAAAAGGTTAATCCTAAAGGTTTCCTTCACTAAGTAGCTTCCAATGTTTTGGATAAAGATTTATTTCTAAAAAGAATACATTGATTCAATTACTGAGAAAGATACAATTAACTTGAGTTAATTGTATCTTTCTCAGTATATATCTCATCCCTCTCACAGCAGCACGTCGACCCATTGGAATCTTATATTAGGTAAGTATGATAATGTTTTTAGGTTAGTGTTGAGTGAGTGAGTAGCTCGCGAGCAAGTTGTTAAAAAGAGCTAGCTCACCTATTCGAGCTCAAGGTATATCTAGCTCACTCCTGTTCAATATAGCTCAGTGTTCATTTTAGCTCAATTAGCTCAGTGTTTCATCGGAATATGTCGGTTTGGAATCGAGAGCGGCTCGGCTCGATAGACAAAATGTTAGGTCGTCGCAAAGGGGGTGCAGGACAAAATTTTCTGTTGATTTTTTTATATCGTCGTTGCAAATTTAATATCTCCTAAGTGATAAAAGTATATTTAGTAGAAAAACGAAAAAAACTTTCTCCTGTAAAATTTTCTTAGAAAATATTTTATGTGTTATTTTATATAGGGATAAACAATGATATTTAAATGCATAGATAAAATGTATTACGTATTACAATTAATAAGTTAGAAGATAAAGCCTATCGAATGCTATTTGCAACACATAAGTGATTTTAATTGCAAATTTATGATCACATAGGAGTTCTTAAAGGGATAAATGAAATAAAAATATTTTTTTAATCCTATTTATTTAAGCAATTCTTTAAACTATAACAAAAATATTTAATTTTTATAATAAAGTAAGTCTATGTTCCGGGATTGAATGACAGTGAATCGTAAAATGGATGATAATCCTTGTCAATAACGGCTTTTAGTTCTTGTAAGTGTTTGTATTTACTCTCTGTTATTTTAAGCGGCTGCTGATATAAAGATTTTAGCAGAAAAGGTTCACGGGATATAGGTCTTCGCTGTGGTAAGATGGTCCACTCTTCATTATGTCGTAATTTATACAACACAGACCCATCTGGCAGATACTTTAGGCTTCTTATGGCTACTACAACAGGATCTCCCTTTTTCTTGCCGGGTCTTATTGACTTAAAGTTTGATTCCAGTTCCTCGTAATTAAGAAAGAATTCATAGTGGATCGATTTCACACAGTATGGATTTCTTGGACGAGCTTGTTGCATTCTAGTCACATAATCACTGGGTGCGTGAATGGGAGGCTTTATGTACTGTTCAATTGTTGAGTGCACACTGTCGACTTCCATCATGGTGTGTCCTTTTTCCAAATACAGCTGCTCGATAACAATTTTTTTTCTTTGGGAAATATCACTTAATGCACTGGACAACACTCGGTTTCTATTTTGGTGGCCACATCCGTCGGATATAACAATAACTTTTTCAGTTTCCGCTTCCAAATTCGTAATGTAATCGACCAAACAAGAAGTAAATTCGTTAGCAGATACACCTCCATCAGCTTCGTGCCAAAAGTATATTGTTACTTTTTTTGTACTGCAGTCATAGACAGTAAAGTTATGGCATTGTAATTTAAGCTTATAGTAAAGCGCGCTAGCCAAAAGTTTTGGAGCAAGCAAGACACTCTGCACATCAACTGTAATCACAACCACCTTATTATTGGCAGATTCGATAGCATTCTTTTTGGCTTGCCGAGCTTCATTCTTTTTAATAATGTGGTCATCATACTCTTTCTGTGAAATATTACCTGCTTTAAAGCTACAGCACGTATCACACTGATCTTTACGTGGGTGGTGGATTGCTATATTTTCCTGGTTTACAACTCTGAGAAAGGTGGGTCGGCTTACTGCTTCATAGTTATGGTCTCTACACCATTCAACAAAAACGTCGTGCATGTGTTTCTCAGACCTAAAAGAAGACTCAACATACAGCTTATTTGAACTTGCCCGGCAATAATGGCTTGGTACTTTCGGAACTAAATCTAACCAAGTTTTTACTGTTTTTGTACGTTGCGTGTAATTTGGAGCAGCCACCCTCTTTTCAGTGTTATCACTGCTTGTCAAAGTAGGTGCATCAACAGCGTCATCAATAACTGTGTCTGACTCTTTGGTCCAGCGCTTGAAACTGTCTTCACCTAAAGAAAGTGTATTTAAAAAGAACAATCTACACACTCTCACTTTAGAGCATTTCTCATCATTTTTATTTAAAAATATGTCATGACCACTTCCTTTCTTTGTAGAAACCTGACCTTTGCGCCGACGACGTCTTATACCTCTACGAACTGCAGCGGTTTTAACAAAAGTTTTCTTTTCAGCCCACGTCTTGAGGTTCCAGAAATAAGAATGAATTGATTCACGCTCTTCTTCTGTAATTAGTGCGCACATAAATGCATTTTTTGATTTTGGATTTGCAATCAACTGTGAATGTGAACAACGTGGTTTCATAGTTCGTTTAGGTCTTTCCATACACGGTTTATACTTATCATCATTTATTTTTTTAAATCCTAGGTAAGCCTCTCCTAATACTCTTGCCTTCCTGTTCAACTGGACAATGTTGGTTCCTTGTTTTTGGATGATCTGTGCAGACCTGCTGCATCCAGCATGCTCAATTTCAGTGTCTATAGTAGGTGGATTATTCTCACGGAAACTTGGATGGCTTGTTAACAATGAAACCTGTACTTCTTTTCCACTATCTGATGAAAGAAGACGCTTTCGCCTCTTTTTAGACGATGGAGCCCAGTGTGGATCTTGAACACTATCATCGCTATCAATCAAAGACAGAATCGAATCTAAGTTAGGCGATGATGGCTTATCAAATGGTGATGATTGTGGCAATAATAAAAAATTAAATGTGTTATGATCTAGATTTTTATTTAGATTGCTGGTTCTGCTGCTTACCTCATGAGAAGGGTCTAACGCAGAATGTACAGTAGCTCGAGTTGATATTACTAACAGCGCTTCGTCATCTTCACTGCTCCAGTCTTGTACTATAGACGCAGTTGGTGATGGTAATTGTAAAAGCGAGGGTGACTGTGATCTCGAAGGTATAGCAGGTTTCAAGCCTAGATCTTCCGGCCTGATCAATGAATCGTTTAAAGAAGGCGGGGACTTATTTGAACCGTCGTTGTTGACAGCAGAGATACTATTTTCGTCATCATTTTGAGTATGTAACTGAGATCTTAGCACTAAATTCACTATTCGGTGAGCCCGGCTGTTACTGGTACTCATATTGGAATTAAATGTGAGGCTTTATTAATAGTTTTTTAACAAAAAATTGCTGAACACGACAATACAACTAGTAAAGTTTAGATAGTGTTTACGCACGACAAGTTGCAACGAGACTGAGTGATGCACGCGTGACCTTGACCTAGCGAACGAATTATTTGTTTCTCATAACAACCCATTTCACTTACACTCGTAAACGACGTAATATTGTGCTCTCTTTTTAAGTTGTAAGCTACTGATCACATAGGAGATAGCAAGTTTTTGCAACTAAATTGTTATTTAAACCTCTTATGTGTTAATCAGTCACATAGGAGATTTTGATAAACAGATAATTGTAGACAAACACTTAGGATATTTTAAAAATGATACGTAAGTCATTGAATTAAGAAGATATTCACATGAGAGTTTTTTCAGCTAGTAAATCCTAGAAAATTATGTTCAAAAATTTGCAAAACTCAATTTCGACCAAAATTACACATAGGAGATATTAAATTTGCAACGACGATATGGAGCCTTAAAACTTTAAAAAAATTAAGGTAACTTTTTATAAAAACGCGAATATCTTAAAAAAAACAAACTTTTTTTAGGAAAAAAAATAATATTTTTTTTCTTTTTGTATGGAGCTAGATTTTTGTTGTATAATAATAAAAAAATACCTAGAAATTCAAGACAATGGCTACGCTGCGCTTCACGCTTTCAGTACACTTAAACGACTCAAGAGCAAGGACCGGAACCGCTTACCAAATAAGGGGTTTTTGATTGGGTAATTTATTGACTTGTTTTCACTAACCCTATCGATACGGTTAGCATATCGTCGACTTACCGCATCGAATGGTTAACCAAATTGATACAGTTAATTAGGGTAAGCACTAACCGCATCCAAAAACCCTGTTGAGGCTAACCCTATAAAAAGGGTTTTAACGCGCACAAGCGCTTCAAGCTTCTACGTGCAATGCATTAGACTTATTATTGCATTTACTGTTTACGTGTGTAGCTTTCAACAGAGGCCCCCTCGCCGCTAGCGTGCTGCAAAATATCGCTTAGTCAGATAATAACGAATCATAAATAAGTTATTCGCACTAAAGTTATTTTTCGTGTGACTTGTCAATCAGTTCACGTTAAGACCTGTCGCGCGGTGCATGCAATGAAGCTTGTTAGATTTTTACAAGCTTTTATTTAGTTTCACCTGTCCGTTTGTCATCAAATCTTGCAAATTAATTTTTGTCTACTTCCCGGTTACCGATTGAGCTGAAATTTTGCATGCATGTGTGAATCGCGTGACAATGCAATATTATGATGACCTGGTGCTGATCTAATGATGGAGCTGGAAAGTGGCCATAGGAACTTCGCAATGAAACGACACAACCTAATCGAGTTTAGGCTCGTTGTAATCGTCTTGACGAGTATATTGTCTTTCAATGATAACCAGGGTCTGATGATGGAGCTGAAAGGTGCTCATAGGAACTCAGTGAAGAAACGACGCAACCCCATTGAGTATCGGCTCGTTTGATTCGTCTTGACGAGTACTTTGGTGCTAGATAGTAACCAGGGTCTGATGATGAAGCTGTAGGGTGGCCATAGGAACTCAGTAATTAAACGACATAACCCCAAAAATAGAAAAACAGAAACAAAAATAATACTAAAAAGTTAAAATTAAAATTAAAAGAAAAATACTTTTTAAAAACAAGCTTTTTATGTTCTTGTTGATAAGAAGAACTTAAAAATTTTAAAAGAATAATTTAATCCTGATAATAATCTTTATAATAGGTATACATTGCAACCTTTAACGGTAATTAACCATATTCGTCTACGTCACAGTCACAATAATCAAATATCGTACGTAGGTACACTGCATACCTATTAGACATTGTTATTAAAACATACAACTTTAAACCTTGTATTAAAACTTTGCGTTTTTATCACATACCCAATGTTTTATAAATAAAATTGTGTTATATTGTGATTGCAAAAAAAAATAATGAAGGTGTAATAAAGCTAAATGTTCTTTAATGTTCCATCACAATGTTATTCTTACGCTTTTATTTATAAAAAAATTAATCCTCTGAAGCTCTCACTGGCAGGACGAAACACAACAGAACCAAGTCCCATTATTTCACGCCGGATATTCGTGAGAGGGTGGTATTACGCTGGGCGAGCCGGCGGCCCAATGCATGCTGCAACGCAGCGTGGCTCTACCACTAAAAATGTGTGCATATGTTTGTTCCCCAGCTTTTATAGTCCCGGGTCTTTTAAGCGGGGCGTGAAACGGGAATGAAAAAAATGAATGGGTGCCTTTATTACCGTACTTATTCCACGGTGGGGAGCGTTCTCATTATTTTGGACTGCATTGGCTGCTTACCATCAGGCAAGATGCGGTCACTATGACCAGTCAATAAAAAAAGAATAAAAAAAAACATAAAACGACAGCACATGAGTAAAGAAACGGAACAGAGCAAAGTTTCTAGGGAGCATACGAAAATTCTTACTTATTTGAGTACCTAGAGTTTTAAAAGAGAATAAAATAAAATAAACAAACCTTTATGAGCTTTTTGTTATGTAAGTAGACAAGTTAAGGTATTATATATATAACCAAATTGCTTTAAATAATTTTTTTTATAATTTTTGGTTTCATACATACCTACATAACATGAGGGTTTGTGCGACCTACTTAAATATATCGCTTTTAAATAAGTTTAATCTGTATAACTTGGGATAATTAAAATATATGAAATATCTTTTTTTTCTAGCATTATTCATACAAACAACGGTATAGTTAACAACTATTTTGCAAGTCCAGAACGTCATTACACCTTATTTTACACCTTTATTACGTTACAACTTATAACGTCATTACACAATTTAAATGATATAAAAGGTTGTCGCGAGATTTAAGTAAGTAAGTACTCGTATTTTCTTAGATTGAAAATTTTAATAGTTAAAATCAATCACATCAAGTTATTTAATTAATTTAGTAAATTAAATAACTACACTTAAATAGTATATAGTAAATCTCGCAACAACCTTAAATTGTGTAATGACGTTATAAGTTGATAGTAAAAGTTTTAAAGTAAAAGTTTATTTTTTCTTATAAGCGCCTTTAAATAAAAGTTGTTTTACTTTTAATTTATTTTTTACTTTTTAGTTCATCTCACTGAACGTGTATCCAAAATTTATTCACATCTATCAAACCACCACCACTCACCACGCATCAAAAACGGTCAACCCATTCAGACGAATCAAATTTTCCGTTTGTTTTTCTTAATGGTTTGTTCCTATAGCCACCTTCCAGCTCCATCATCAGACCCTGGTTACCATCTAGCACCAAAGTACTCGTCAAGACGAATCAAACGAGCTCATACTCGATGGCGTTATGTCGTTTAATTACTGAGTTCCATGGCCATCTGCAGCTCCATCATCAGACCCTGGTTACCATTTAGCACCAGGAGTACTCATCAAGATGAATCAAACGAGCCCATACTCGATGGAGTTATGTAGTTAATTACTAAGTTCTATGGCCATCTTGCAGCTCCATCATCAGACCCTGGTTACCATCTAAGACCAAAGTACTCGTCAAGACGAATCAAACGAGCCGAGACTCGATGGGGTTACGTCGTTTCATTACAGAGTTCCTATGACCACCTTCCAACTCTATCATCAAACCTTGGTTACCATTGAAAGACAAACTACTCGTCAAGACGATTCAAACGAGCCCAAACTCGACGAGGTGGTGTTGTTTCATTGCAAAGTTCCTATGACCACCTTCCAGCTCCATCATCAGATCAGCACCATGTCATCATAATATTGCATTGTATGAAAGACTAACCCTATCAATAGGGAAACCCCATCGTTCGGTAACCTTTTTATGGGGTTTTCCTAACAATAGGCTTAACCAAAAAAAGGGTGGGTTTTCCGGTCCCTGCTCAAGAGCCTTCTATCTTCATGAACTACACTGAGCTAATTGAGCTACTGAGACTGGGCAAAGATCTATATAGCTCTTATATCTTGAAAGAGCTGTATTTCTCATGACTACATTCGATTTCAATTCGTATGGCTTTACCGCATAGCCACAGGCAAGTCAAGGCTCTGAAGGCCTTACGGCTATCCGTCACCAGCCGCAGTATACGAATTGTCTGCGATGCCTACGCCATTTTCCGGCGAAGTTCGTTTGTAACTGTGTGCTATGGCGGGCTGCCAAGCTCCTCACTGCCAGCGGCGACCACATTTCACGGCTCCATCTAAACGATTTCGTTTGTCACCAGGAGGCCAATTCTCGTTTTTCGAGATGTAGTCTCGAATCGAGTTTTGATTTCGATCTCTATCTCGACCATAAAATCTCGTTATTAACATTTTGTTCACGAATCTCCTATTCTCAGCGCTAATCGACTTCGAGTTTGATTCGAATTCGAACTTTATCGAGTGGTAATCCAATTTAGTTATTCTGAACATCTCGAACTCGACATTTCTCGAGGGAGAGCCGCTCGAATTGCTTCGAGTGGTCGGCAGTGGTCGAGACGTAATTTCGACTACGAGAAGCTAATGAAACGTCAAATAGCGGCGAAATTACGGTGGATATGGAGGAGTTAATTTCCAATTTTGTCGTGGAAGTGATTTAAAATATTGAGAGAGCTCGCTCTCTTTTTTTTAAAAGGTGGAAGAAAACTTTCCACTCCTTAACTGTATATCGGCTTCCAACATTTGTAGAAGAAGCTGCTTCTGCTGTGGCGTTGGGTATTTTTTGTTGAGATTGTGTCTTGTGAATACTAAAATGATCGTTTCGTCACCAAACAAGCACACAACCACAAACAAAAAACATAAAATTTATCGACGACGCGTCACGTTTTAAACATTACAAGTTGTTAAGGAATTTAAATTTGATCACAACACATTAAATATAATGATTTTTCGATACTTATTAAAAATTTACTTCTTTAATTAAAAAGCAAGTTCAATACATTTAAATACCTTTACAGTAAAAATATTTGAGGTACATAGTTGCAACCGGTTTAAAACCGGATGAAACGTGTCAAACGGAACGCATCCCGAGTTGATTGCATTAAAAAGAATGGCAATATTCATCAAAAAAAAACTCGAAGTCTATTTCGATTAGCGCTGAGAATAGGAGATTCGTGAACAAAATGTCGATTATCGAGATAGAGATCGAAATCAAAACTCGATTCGAGACTACATCTCGAAAAATGAGAATTGGGGCCCAGGAGGCTGCTTCAACGCCATACAAAGTCTTTTCGTTAGGTACCTTAATTGAATTGCTCATAAAACTAAAACTAGGTCTACGATTCTATGTTCGTTAAGAAAAAAGTTCTCCGAGGTCTGTCTTTCGCCTGCGCCGGCCTAAGATTACACTGAACGGACACATTATACTATTACGCCGCAGCAGTGAAAGGGTTTATGCTATTACGCCAGCTGCTCCGTCTATGCGACGGACGTGCGATGAACAGATTAAGGATGATAGTAGAAAGCTTATAGAAAGACAAGACAAGAACGGGAACACCGTCTTAATGTGCCTTTCGAGCTTGATTTATTTTATTTCGGTTACCTATCTGGTGGTCGTGAGGCTAAGCGCTCGGTCCGATAAGCGGAGGTCCAGGTTCAATTCCCAGGTCGGGCAGAGGGTGTTTCAAATTTTCCGTAGCCCGGGTTTGTGGTCACCAACCCGCCAAAAGCAAAAGTGGATACTTACCCATCAATTGTATCAAAAACTTGATTTCAATGATGGAAGCTTTTGCCAAGCAGTGTGACTGTATGTGCGCTATACTTTACCTTTTACCCATCTGGTGAGACACCATTGAAAGTTGCTTGATTCGTGAGATCGCAACGCAACCGGAAAATTCAGGCCACTGCCGCTGTCTGCGTCAAGGAGTCCCTTAAGATGCGATTAAAATGCATTGGCGTCAAAGCAATTGCAACCAGGACAAGAAAATATAATTATTTTCTATTATGGCACTACCCAATATACCATATATTATATTAACTTATTAACTTAGTCAGAATTATAGACTATAAAAACAAGACCTTCAATAAGTACCGATTGTACCTAAAAATAGAGTAAAATGTGCAAAGACCTGACTTGTTTGGTTGGATCTGACAGAAAAATAACATTCATTATTTACAGATACTTAAACTGAAATTGAATCGATTTTTTATGTGGTGGCTTTATGATGTTGTAGGAAGCATTTTACATAATAATAATAATAAGCAAAATTTAAGTTAAAAAGTAAGTAGTAATAATTTCTGTAAGTTGTGTATTCTACATTCGATGCTGTACATTGTCTCGGATTATAGCTTTTTTTATACACTACGTGTGAGCACTTTTTCTTGTTCGTGCTTGCCCTCCTGATGGTAATGTGACGATAAGGCCGAAAATGGAAGCGCTTTTCACCCGGGAACCTCAACCACTGCGAAGACCTTACGAGTATCCATTTACAATTCTAATATATACTTTCTTATATACTTATAAACTTTCCTACACTCACACCAATTATCTAGCCCAAGAGGAGCTTCATTAAGAAACTCATTAAATGGTTACTAGACAACGGATAAACATACTTAAATACATACTTATTATACATAGAAAACACCCAGACCCGAGACAATTTAGAAAAACAATAGTTTCTAAATTGACCCGACCGGGATCGAACCCGGGAGCTCCTCGGCGGCATCGTTCATCTCCAGGAACCAATAATTGAGTAGTGAGCTTTGTCTAATTATTTTAATTATGTAAAATTTATTTATAATCCTTAAAGGGCTAACTGTTAAGTCGACCTATATCCTTTAAGGGGATGTAGGTAGTTCCCATAATTTCTAACTGATTTGACTAAACTCCAACTTATCCGTTCTCAAGTTATAACATTTTAAAGTGTTTTCTATAAAAATTGCCGCTTTTTTGTCTATTGTCCTCTTTTTTTGTGTTTTGTGCTTCTAACTTATTTAGTTTTGGTCTTTTTGTGTAGAAGATTATTGCTTAATTATTCCGAACACTAAAATGCCAAGTAGTTGTACCAACTGAGTCGTAGTAGACGATGAACAGTATAAACAATGAATAAATTCGTAAGTACCGGAAAATACTAAAAACGACCATTTACTTTTTTCAATACTAAATGTACCTAGCTGTGAAACATTTGATGTCTTTTGTCTTTTTAAAAATAAAAAATTGACACTTGGTGGTCAATTATTTATAGGTGCGGTCAGAAATTGGTCTGTTTCATAGATATTGTAGTATGAGGTCCGATCTCTTTGGTCTGTTTTGTTGGAATACCAAACAGTTCTGTTTCAGAAATAAAAATAGTTTAAAAGTGGCTGGACTTCTTGGCGGGAAAGTGAAGCGTCGTGTCTGTAGTTTTGTTTTATTTTCTTTAATTTGTGTTTCGTCGAATATTTATGTGTGATAATGGCTATTAAGTGTTCGTGAACGTGCATGAGTATTGGCAAATAAAACAAAACCGTGCAACATCACTTTTCAGATTACGAAGTTAACCGGGTCATCTAGTTTATTTATATAAAAATTAATTGCTGTTCGTTTGTCTAGAAAAAACTCGAGAATGACCGATCCGACTTGGCTATTTTTATCTTGAAATATTTGTGAAAGAACAGGAAAGATTTAACGGTGAGAAAAAATATCAAAAATTCTTAAAAAAACAATAACCATAAAAATACGTCGTCGTGCATTTTATAGGTTAGGTAGCTAAAAACTTTTTGCAGTTTTCTTACTTTTTCTTCGCGATATTTATCTTTTTCCTGTCAGCTGAGTTGTTATTGTGATTTGGACAGGACAATTACGTCTGTCGGATCTACTCTCAGAATAAGCTAAGGGTCTACTAATTTTTAGTGACTTTTGAAGGCGTTAATAAATTAGTTAAGAAAATATTACATAATTGTATTGTTTTCCTTATCTGCCTTTTGTTTTGTAACGTAAAAACAGTGAAACTAATCATACTCGTAGTCGGTTTATAAATCACCTAATAATATTGCCCAATTTCTTGCGCCTCATTCACAATACCACAGTTTCACTTTATGGTTAACGAATCAATTACTTAGAATTGGACGTTCATGCATTGTTTAAAGTTCATTAACTTTTAATTCAAGAGGTTATAAGAATATCTAATTATTACCTTTTAAACCTTTTGGTGATACGGAGAATATACTAAGAAAAATGTGAATTTGCATTGTAGATAAAGTTACTATAAATAATAGTCAACCAGAGATAAACCCCTTAACGGGCACAACATGTTGAAATTTTCATTGGTTTTCGACCTTATCTCAATTGTATAAAGTTCAAAATATGGTGTCAATATATTGGACACTGCGCTATAAAGGGTCAACCCGCATTGGGCTAGTATGTGGGCTATTGCCCAATCTCCATATAGCTGTTGCCCACGGAGGAAAGCCTGTGTCCAGATGTGGGACGTTCATAGGCTGATCATGAAATTGGTCCATGCCGTAACATTGTGTGAAATACTAGAGTATGAATAATGTGTTTGAGTAAGTACGTAATTTAAAATACAAAGATACTTAAACTTTTCATGAAAATTTTAGAACATAAAAATAAATCTACACATATTATACATATAGATAAGCTTTTCATGAAAATTGTAGAACATAAAAATAAATTTAGAACATATTATACATATTTAAACTGATTTTTAAATAAGAACATGTTTTCTCCTTTTACTAGCAAAGTAGAAAATTGATATTTATATCTGACGATTTATCTTATTTCTCTAAATACCTACATTTTGATAGGTAGATGGACAATACCTACTTTTATTAAACACAAAACATAAGAAACAAGTACAATACACAGTTACAATTTGGCGGTCTTATCGCTATAAAGCGATTTCGTCCAGTAAAACCAGTCGGATGGAGAAAACTTAGACACTTTAAAATCGGATTTGCAAACATTTAATTCAAACATTTAATGAATTGTTATGTACCTACACATATTATTAATACTTACTATTTACTTATTTCCAGCCTATATGAACCACAGAAAGTTAACTAGCTGTTCCTATTTTAGAAGATGTAATGTAACTTAATATTGACCTTCATCTTAACATAATAAATTATCATCTCTTTTTTAGAAGCGAATTCATCTAGTACTGCCTGCCTACGGTCAAATTCGATGAATTTCTTTGTGCAAATGTATAGTTTTTTTTCTCGGATTTTTACTGTTCTTTAAAAGAAAGACACTATTGTTAGCTGTTTTCTAGTGAATGTCTCTCAAGAAAAAACTCGAGTGTCACTATACTAATTGCACAAAGAAGTGTCATTAGTTTGTTTACAAACATTCTATATCGAATTCGGTCGTGGTATAGATCTATACAGGATCGGATCTTTAAATGAGTTCCAGGACTACATTTACCGGTCCTGTGTAATGGAACTCATCTCTACAGCCATGCAGCACTGTTTTGCTGGTTGCAATGCTAGCTAAGTTAGTCAGTCGGCCGGCTTTACGCGGCAATAACGCGTGCGTGCGCTGCGAAACAAAGTTAGTGATAAAAAAATAAACAAGTCGGCGCGAAAGACCGACCAAAAAGTTTTGTTAGAAAACCCTGTCTCTGAAAAGAGGTGATGTATTATTTTTAGCGTTGTGTACCTACACTTTTAATCTTTGTGTTATAAGTCCGTGTATAATGTAATGCTATTCTGTGCGTGTTTCCTGTGTGTGCGGTGAAATTGTTTCCGCACTTTGTTATGTTAGTTCATTTCCAAAGGACTGTGTGTTATTTTAGGATTTTATATTATTACTTAATCGCATGACTACGATTGTTATGATTTTGAACTTAAGGAAAGAGCGAAGGGAGGGCAAACGCTGCAGTAGGTTAAATAAATAATAATAAATAATTATGAAAATTCAAGTAAAATTATTTTTTACAATTAAGTAACTAAGGCGGAAATCGAGCTTATGGTCCGCGTGATGGTAAGGGTTTATTATATTATTATTTACTATTAACTAGCGGCCGCTCGCGGTTTCGCCCGCATGGTTCCCGTTCCCGTGGGAGTATCGGAATAAAAAGGATCCTATGTGTTAATCCAGGTTATAGACTATCTCTATGCCGAATTTCATCCAAATCCATTTAGTAGTTTTTACGTGAAAGAGTAACAAACATCCATCCATACTTACAAACTTTCGCGTTTATAATATTAGTAGGAAGTAGGATCCATATAAATGGATTCGCTGTTCTTTTTATTTCACTTAAAAGTGATAGGTATCTAATTTTTGCTAAACATTAAACGTAAAATAAGGTTTGTACTTACTTGGAAGGCAATCTTCAATGTGGCATTGTGTTTTTATATTAAAAATGTGTAAATAATTATTTTACGTGTTTACAAATATACCTATTAGTCATAGCTACTGCTACAATAGAATACGAAACCTTTTCAAGGTTAATAAAATAGTTCTCTACTACATAAACAATACAAATAAAACTTTGTTTTAAGTTTGGTTAAAAAAATAGTCCTCTATACGGTTTCTTCAACAAGTTTTACTTATAAGTAAGTATACGAGTTAGTGACCCGATTTAGGCACATGAATTGATAACATTGATAGCATGAATTTGTATAGTTTGCAAAAACAATTGTGCCCAATTAGTTGTACTTACATATTTATATCTAATCGTTAAACCCATTATTATCTATATTCAAATATTTACTAGACACACAACATAACAAACAACAGACAAATGCAAGTAATTAGATAGTTTTACAATTACATTAACAATCAAAATAATTTTGATATTATTTCGCGATAAAATAAAAAGTATTCGTAAAATTGTTAAAAACTAAATCTTAATATGACATGACATGTCATCTCGGTGGCCGTGTGGCCACAGGAGGTCGGGCAAAGCGAGTTTTGCATTTTCGATGCATATAGCCCGGGTTTGTGATCTCTGTTCACCAAGATCTTACTTACCCATTAATTGTAGCGAAGAATTGATTTCAATGACGATGGCCATTTCCCAGTAATGATACAATATAATATGAGCTATACTTTACTGAATAATCCTAATAACAAGTAAATGAGTACCTAAGTATATATAGGTTTTCTTGTGTGTACTGCACTTACTTGGGTAATATGTTACACACCTACACCGAAGAAAAACGCATAATCTGTAATACGGAAAACTTTCTTATTTACATAATACCTAAGGTAGGTAATAAGACGTTATAATTTACCGATACAAATATGAGAAAATAATGTGTATTGCTTCACTAAAGTCAACCTTACCAGCTACCCTATCAGCTAAAAAATATAAATATGGACATGGGCTTCATTTGACATTTTAAGCCCATAATATACCCATATAAGGACAAAATTTGGGCTTCAAATGTCAAATGAAGCCCATGTCCATATCCTTATTTTGACAGATGATGACAAGATGTTTGGTACCTAATCGGTTTGGTTCCATACATTTATGTCGAAAATGTATTGCATTTTGTATGGAATAGCTGATTTTTTTCGCAATTATAGAGTTACTAGCGGCCGCTCGCGGTTTTACGCGCGTGGCGCGGTTCCCGTTTCCGTAAGAATATCGGGATAAAAAGTATCCTATGTGTTAATCCAGGTTATAAACTATCTGTATGCCGAATTTCATCCAAATCCATTCAGTAGTTTTTACGTGAAAGAGTAACAAACATACACACTCACAAACTTTCGCCTTTATAATATTAGTGTGAAGTGTGATTCCCTTACAAATAGTTAATTTTGCACTTTTAAGGCGGCCTAGTTGCGTTATTATAATAATAATCATTATAAAGGCATAGGCTTTAAAATTATTATTTTAATCCCATACTTATAACGAAACGTTTAAAAAAATGTCTACCTCAGGCGGGAATCGAACCCGCGTCCTCTGCAATCCGGGCAGCTGCGTTGGCCACTCCGCTGGTTCGAGGTTGACATTTTTTTTTCAACGTTTCGTTATCTTTAAGTTTATTTGGGCGTTTTTTAACGCAAATAATCAAATATTACTCAATCCCATATATGTATTATAGTAAGGGTACCGAACACCCTTTGTTGTATTATTCTTTGGCTAAAACCTAGTATTGAACAGATTTTGACACATATTTGTTTATCTAGATATCTAAGTAGATATAGATATCTTCATTTTTTTACCTAAATTTAACTTTGGTTCCTCACAATTTGGGTCCATGACATGAGCCAGGAAAGTGTTAATTTTCTGTTTCCTTTATCTGTGTTATATAGCTTTCCAGCTGACCTGTGATAGTATATGTTGTACTATGGTCCATATAGGTAAGTACATAGGTTAGGTACATATAATTACGACTGTTATCCCCGAAGAGTTAGTCAGACCACATTTTCTTTACTTATGTGGTCAGACTAGGCAATGAGGACAGCAAAAGCAATCCTCTACAATAGTCCACTTTTCACCAAATAGCGACTGACTGCAATGTGCTCAGCGTGACAGGTGGTGTGGTGAGCCCATCGTCTATGGTCTATATGGTTTTCGATAATCCTGCATGGGGTAATACAGCACAGTTTGTTTACAACTGAGCGATTTGTTTCGTTAATTAAGGCACACTTAATATACCATGACCTCGCCAAATATCTACCTACCTACTAATAATTCTTGTTTCAAGTTTTAGTGTCCGTCTACTCTGTGTGAACTAATTAAGTCGTTACTGAGGTCATTTCGTATTAGTTTTGCGAGTTAGATATATTATAAACCTGACCACGACAACATATCCTGAATGGGTGGGGTGGGTGGGTGGGTTCCTATGCCTATTCATCCATCCATAAAAAAATAAATTTAGACGATTCAAAATGCTTAATTTAAGCTTACTGAATAAAAATATATTGATTTTGATTTTTTATCCTATTTTGTGTTCTTTTACATACACACACATACTTATTTAATTAAATAGGGACATACACACATACATATACACCGAGACATTATAGTGGTTGTTTTCCCGCAGCAGAACGATTAACCTTTAGTAATACTATCGAATCATGCGAGTAATTTTTTGAAAATAAAAATATTTTAGTTTTTAAGTAATCAAAAAAAAATCATCAACTCGAAAGCGTGATTATATTACTTAGTGCGGGAGCTTCTTTTCCTTTAAACATTGATTTCGTGCGGCAGACAGTACCCAAATACGTCACATCTCGTATAAGAAACTAGCGTTTCTCACGCTTTCGAGTTGATGATAATTTTTTTGATTACATAATTGAGAACAAAAATATTTTTATTTTCAATAAATAACTTGCATGATTCGATAGTAGGTACCTACTAAAGGTAAATCGTTCTGCCGCGGGAAAACATCCAATAAAATGTCTCGGTGTATATAGCGCCTTTTGGTCACTGCCTTGACCCTACGTTATCCAAAGGGTTAGGTATAGTAACCTACTATGAAATAAATTTCCAAAAAATTCTCAGCGATTGAGTATTCCGGGTGACGTGTTTGCTTCCACCCGCATTCTTATAATCGCTTATCATTAGGAGAGATGAAGACAAAGCGCTTCTTTGTAGTAAACAAATAAAAAACCCCTCAAGTATTATTCTTTTTCTTCAGCATAATAAAATCGCCACCCAATGCTGAGTTAAAACCTCTCTTTCTGCACGTCATCTCTAACTATTGGTAGACATACGAAGCCAACTTTTTTCCGCGACTCTATCAATATTATCATTTTTTCATAAAGCCGGTTACCTTCCTACGTTTCTAAGTCCAAATCTTGGTCGCCAAGTTAGGACTTTATTTGACTATCGACTTGAATAACCCCATTCAGGGCCAACAATAATTTATGATGTGCTATAACATTATTAATTAATTAATTTGTTTATTAATAAGTCACGGCTACAGAGAACTAACCAAAACATGCAAAGACAAATACATTAACAAAATACTTAGATTACAACAAAAAGGATTTTAATCTAAGACAAAATACAAACTAAGTCTGAGTCCTAATGACAGCGTTTACCAAAAATTAAAACATTAAGGGAGTCCTGCTCGAAATTGTGAATATTTACGTATTTTTAAGTCAATTACTTGTACTATGCGCTGAATTAGTTAAATACATTAAAAGAACTAATGCATGTTAGCCTGATCATTGCACAAGGTCATGGCCTTGTTGAAATTCGAAACAAATTCTTTAAACAATAACAAACAATACATAAATATAATGACATCTAAAACATATTTTTTCGAATGTTTTCTTAATTTTACGCATGAAACAATAATTTTTACATGAAAATATAATTGTACTGATATTCCGCAGTGCACTCCCTTCTTTATAAGTAAATTTAAATTTTTAACACAAGCGCGTAATGGTTTTGCATATTTAGCAGAATAAAAACACTGCTCTAATTAAATTACATGGTCTGAAGCTTCAAAACAGAATGCATCTTATTATTAATACCAATATAATTGATTTTGCTTTGAAGTTCATTATGTCTTTTTTTGTGTTCGCGCGGCACCTCTTTAATACCTAATTAGCATTTAGAGCTTAGAAATATTTAAGTTTGAATCGAAAACAATCAGATTACTCCAGTAGATATGCGCAAGTAAGTGTACAATGTCTGACTAAACACACAATATCCGGTTTTATATTAAAAACGGACATCACTGTTTAAATACATATGATTTTTATACAATAAATCAGTTTGCTCTTGACCTCAATATGAGCCAAAAGGTCATTAAGATAGATAGCATACCCAGACGGTGTCTGCTCAATTTTATATAATATATAAAATTGAGCAGATACTGTATATTACACTCGGCGTCAAAAAAATCGCACCTTTTAAAAATCATCTTTAAAAATTCTTAAACCTTATGTAGAGGATAGTGTTGGGTATCATTAGAAAGGTAACAAAAAGGAGTATCAAAAAACAATTAAATTTAACTTTCTGTTTAATTATAATTATACAAACAACATTAAAATTAATAAAATAATAAAAATCCTTAATTAAGTCCTAATTAACAACAGATAATTTACAAAGAAAAATGTACAAAAAGTGTCTTAAAATTAACTTAAAATCTAGTGTTACCCCCCCTTGCCCTGATCACGGCTTCCATACGGTCCCTCATGGACCTCACCAACTTCAGGAGCTCTTCTTGAGGGATAAGCCCCCATTCTTCAATCACCGCGTCTTGGAGCTCCTGTAGAGTCGAAGGAGCTGGATCCCGAGATCGAACCTTACGTTTAAGATGGTCCCAGAGGTGCTCTATAGGATTCAGATCCGGACTTCGCGCTGGCCACTGCATCACAGAGATTTGGGACCTCTGCAAGAAGTCGCTCACGATGCCTGCAGTGTGAGCGCGAGCGTTGTCGTGCATTAATGTGAACCCCTCGCCAAAAGATTCGGCAAAGGGGACCACATGCACTTCCAGGACCTCAGTGACATAGCGGCGAGCAGTCAGCGACCCTTGTCCGCGAGCACCTCCAGTCCGGGAGACGCAGACAAGGTCGGTTTTGCCGGCAGCAGACATACCGCCCCAGAACATGCAGGATCCGCCACCATATTCCACCGTCTCCTGGATGCAGGCTTGGGCGAAACGTTCACCCTGCCTCCGGTATACTCTTCTCCGTCGGTCGTTGCAGAAAAGACACACTCGCGTCTCGTCTGAGAAGAGAACAGCTCTCCACTGCTCAAGGGTCCAATCGACGTGGTCACGAGCAAACTGCAAGCGGGCTCGCCGATGCGCTGCAGTCAATTTTGGACCCGTAGCAGCTCTGTGGGCCGCTATCTTCTTCTCCTTCAATCTTCTTCTAACCGTAGATACGCTTACGGTGCGTCTGCGAACTGCCTGGAGCTGCTGTTGCAACTCAACAGCGTTGGAGAAACGATTTCTCAAAGAGTTCGACACAACGAACCGGTCGTCTCTTTCCGAAGTGCAGCGACGTCTACCCGAACCGTGTCTGCGGATATAGCCACCGGTCTCTATGAAGCGCTGGTACACTCTTCGAACGGAATAACGGCTCAGGTTCAGTTGCCGGGCGACATCACACTGCCGCACCCCTGATTGCAGTAGTGCAACCACTTGAGCGGCTTTATCAGCTGTGGTATCCATCAAAATCTGTGCGTGTGTCCTCTTCAACGGTTGAATAGCGAATGACCCACATTGAACCCGTGTTGACCGTTTTATACCCACAAAGGAAGCGCAACTAGCAACTCTCACGGGTAGCAAAATTTGCATCGAATTTTTGTGACACTTTATTTGTTGCATTAGGTTTTATTTGATAATGAAAAGTAATGTTTTTTATTAAGTTAATTAAGTAACCTTGTAAATAAAATCATAATTAATGCGACTGCATGTGCATATCAAGAGTAAATGACATTTGAAAGTGATTTTCTAAGAGGTGCGATTTTTTTGACACAAATTACTATTTTATTCAAGGTACGGTCGGCCTCAGCAGCGTGTTAAGCTACTTCTGAGGTCGATTGTACTATAATACTGTATAATAATATTGTTTTATTATAATTAGATACGAAGATAACGAAACGTTGAAATAAAGGTCTACCTCAGGCGTTAACGCAAATAATTTATTACGAATAATTAGATTCGTTGGATTGTGCATTGAAAATAATCAAAATTATTTGATTCTACAGAATCTTTCGCTGGAATCATACTTTTTCTGTACCTATCTAGCGGCCCGCCCGCGACTTCGTCCGTGTGAACACCCTGTAAGTCCTGTAACCTGTAACGAATTTCCAAAAAAAATATTTTATACAAACTTTGACCCGACAACTTTTTTCATACAAAACTTGTCCTGTCAAGTTATAATCTGTATTCTGAGCCTGACAATTTCAAACACAACAAAAAAAAGCGGCTAAGTGCGAGCCAGACTCGCCCATGAAGGGTTCCGTAGCAGCAAGTACCATCATATAAAAATTCTTGTAGTTCGTTGTAACTTTGATCGATGTTTTAATAATAGTGTATTTTTTTAAATTAAGTACTTAATTTATGAGGTATTAAAAAAAACTACTTACTAGATCTCGTTCAAACCAACTTTCGGTGGAAGTTTGCATGGTATTGTACATCATATATTTTTTTTAGTTTTATCATTCTCTTATTTTAGAAGTTACAGGGGGGGGGGCACACATTTTACCACTTTGGAAGTGTCTCTCGCCCAAACTATTCAGTTTAGAAAAAAATGATACCAGATCCTTCAATATCATTTTTGAAGACCTATCCATAGATCCCACACGTATGTAATGAGTTTGATGAAAAAAAAATTTTCGAGTTTCAATTCTAAGTATTTATCTACTTAAGTGTTATCAAAATTTATAGTTTTTTTCTATTTTTGTGTGAAAATCTTAATGCGGTTCACAGAATACATCTACTTACCAAGTTTCAACAGTATAGTTCTTACAGTTTCGGAAAAAAGTAGCTGTGACATACGGACGGACAGACAGACATGACGAATCCATAAGGGTTCCGTTTTTTGCCATTTGGCTACGGAACCCTAAAAAAGAATAAGCCAAATATTTACAGCCGTTCTAAAGTAATGCGCGCAAATTTATTTATATGTAAATTTCCATCCTATTTATTCCTACAAGTGGATAAGTAGAAAATTGGTACAATTTACTTCGTCAGGTACTTTTGTATAACTCTCCATTTACCTACATAATCTGTAAATATAGAAAATGATGCATACATACTTTAAATATACTACGCACGACTATTATAACATGACTAATAGGTTGGGGAAAAAGTTTCTTCGCATTTTTTAAGACAATTCAAATAATCTATTAAAATCGTTACCTAGTAGGTAGCCCGACGCTGGTCTTCCGTGGACGCCTGAGGAGTACAAAAAGTTAAAACATACAAAAAAACAGAAGTAAACATGCAGGGAATGGTAAAAATTAGTCAACTGACAAAACAAAACTGGGTGTCAACAAGACCCATCCCTTAACTTCTTATATTCTTAAACAAACAAACAAAGACAGTCAAAAAGCAATAAGTTTTACAAAACATAACGGACACAATACACAGCAGCAACACCACATAACAATGATTAAAATTTCTGAATAAATAAAAGATATATTTAGTATTTAATTTTAAAAGACTTTACTGATAAAACGTTTTTAATTGGAGGCGGAATGTTGTTCCAGTATTTCGTGGCTGAATACCGAAAACTGCCACGAAATGCGGCTGTGCTGTGCCGAGGACAGGATCACAGAGTCGCTGCTCTTAGTGGACGTTGCGAAAACTGGATCATAATTTTGGGGCTTCTGATCAAAATACCGCTACAAGTGGTTTTGGCAGTCCTCTCGTGATGTTAACCTGACACTGCCTAAAAAATTCTGAAGAGACCGAAACAGGTGGAAATCTGAAGGTGCAAGGGCAGGACTATACGGCAGATGCAATAACACCTCCCGGCCAAACTCTCTTAATTTTTGCTGAGTAGTTAAAGATGTGTGAGGTCTAGCGTTATCATTATGAAAAACTACTTCACTTCTGTTGATTAATTCCGGCCGCTTTCTTATCTTACCTAAATTATGGTTAAATGAAAAACCAAAAAAAATTAGAAACGTAAATCTAGAGAAAAAGTAACTTCGAATTTTAATACTTCTAAATATGAAATTTATTGTAAGCAAAACATCTTCTAAAAGAAAAAAAGTAGTTTTGATTATCGGCTAATAGTTTTTTGAAAAATGAAACTTATGTATGATAATTGATAAGTTTATGGATTAACAAAATTATGTAAAAGCAACAATCTGGTATTTAAATCTTCGTCATACCGTTTTCGAATAAATGAATTCGTACTGGAAAGTTTCGAATTTAAGATAGGTTACCGTCTGGAAGGGAACGCCTTTAATAGATAAGACCGCCACAATATTGCAATCATACGAAGTTATTTCTACAAAGTACATTTTTCTGGAGTTACAATATAAGTGTTATTTATTGGTGGCCGCGTGGCAAAACGCTCGGTCCGATATCTAAAGGGTTCAATTCCGAGGTCAGGCAAAATACATACATAGGTACTATTATCCCCGAAGGGTTATTCAGAGACTAGGCAATGAGGACCACAAAAGCAGTCCTCTGCCATAGTCCACTTTTTACCAAATAGCGACTGAACATGTGCTCAGCGTGTCGGATAGTGAGCCCATCGCCGCTCTATGCCGTTTGAAGTATGTGCAGTCGGGGATTTGAGAAGATTCATTGGAGAAGCGGCTCTACCGATTTGGTTGATTTCTTATTCGCTGTGCTCGTAATTGTTAGGACAAAGTTTGTACGAAATATGTTTTTCGGAAAAACCATGTAAGATAGCCAGCTCCTCAATAGTTTAAGGATTCTTGGTTAGGTGCGCTTCCTCCTTCTGTATTATCTTCCCTTACCGACAGGTCAAAATAAATATAACATATATTCACGATTATTATCCCCGAAGGGTTAGTCAGAGACTATGCAATGAGGACATCAAAAGCCCCTACTATGGTCTACCTTTCACCAAATAGCGACTGCACATGTGCTCAGCGTGACAGGTGGTAAGCCCATCGCCTCTCCATGCCGTTAGTCGAATTTTACGACACGGGAAAGGGGTGGTAGTATTCTTTCACCGCTACGCGACATGGTTAGGTCCAGTGCGGGGCAGTGGTCCACTGCTCTGTGCTACTAGTTGGAGCATGGGTCTTTACTAGGGGCAGTGGTCCACTGCTCTGTGCTACTAGTTGGAGCATGGGTCTTTACTAGGGGCAGTGGTCCACTGCTCTGTGCTACTAGTTGGAGCATGGGTCTTTACTAGGGGCAGTGGTCCACTGCTCTGTGCTACTAGTTGGAGCATGGGTCTTTACTAGGGGCAGTGGTCCACTGCTCTGTGCTACTAGTTGGAGCATGGGTCTTTACTAGGGGCAGTGGTCCACTGCTCTGTGCTACTAGTTGGAGCATGGGTCTTTACTAGGGGCAGTGGTCCACTGCTCTGTGCTACTAGTTGGAGCATGGGTCTTTACTAGGGGCAGTGGTCCACTGCTCTGTGCTACTAGTTGGAGCATGGGTCTTTACTAGGGGCAGTGGTCCACTGCTCTGTGCTACTAGTTGGAGCATGGGTCTTTACTAGGGGCAGTGGTCCACTGCTCTGTGCTACTAGTTGGAGCATGGGTCTTTACTAGGGGCAGTGGTCCACTGCTCTGTGCTACTAGTTGGAGCATGGGTCTTTACTAGGGGCAGTGGTCCACTGCTCTGTGCTACTAGTTGGAGCATGGGTCTTTACTAGGGGCAGTGGTCCACTGCTCTGTGCTACTAGTTGGAGCATGGGTCTTTACTAGGGGCAGTGGTCCACTGCTCTGTGCTACTAGTTGGAGCATGGGTCTTTACTAGGGGCAGTGGTCCACTGCTCTGTGCTACTAGTTGGAGCATGGGTCTTTACTAGGGGCAGTGGTCCACTGCTCTGTGCTACTAGTTGGAGCATAGGTCTTTACTAGGGGCAGTGGTCCACTGCTCTGTGCTACTAGTTGGAGCATGGGTCTTTACTAGGGGCAGTGGTCCACTGCTCTGTGCTACTAGTTGGAGCATGGGTCTTTACTAGGGGCAGTGGTCCACTGCTCTGTGCTACTAGTTGGAGCATGGGTCTTTACTAGGGGCAGTGGTCCACTGCTCTGTGCTACTAGTTGGAGCATGGGTCTTTACTAGGGGCAGTGGTCCACTGCTCTGCGCTACTAGTTGGAGCATGGGTCTTTACTAGGGGCAGTGGTCCACTGCTCTGCGCTACTAGTTGGAGCATGGGTCTTTACTAGGGGCAGTGGTCCACTGCTCTGCGCTACTAGTTGGAGCATGGGTCTTTACTAGGGGCAGTGGTCCACTGCTCTGTGCTACTAGTTGGAGCATGGGTCTTTACTAGGGGCAGTGGTCCACTGCTCTGTGCTACTAGTTGGAGCATGGGTCTTTACTAGGGGCAGTGGTCCACTGCTCTGCGCTACTAGTTGGAGCATGGGTCTTTACTAGGGGCAGTGGTCCACTGCTCTGTGCTACTAGTTGGAGCATGGGTCTTTACTAGGGGCAGTGGTCCACTGCTCTGTGCTACTAGTTGGAGCATGGGTCTTTACTAGGGGCAGTGGTCCACTGCTCTGTGCTACTAGTTGGAGCATGGGTCTTTACTAGGGGCAGTGGTCCACTGCTCTGTGCTACTAGTTGGAGCATGGGTCTTTACTAGGGGCAGTGGTCCACTGCTCTGTGCTACTAGTTGGAGCATGGGTCTTTACTAGGGGCAGTGGTCCACTGCTCTGTGCTACTAGTTGGAGCATGGGTCTTTACTAGGGGCAGTGGTCCACTGCTCTGTGCTACTAGTTGGAGCATGGGTCTTTACTAGGGGCAGTGGTCCACTGCTCTGCGCTACTAGTTGGAGCATGGGTCTTTACTAGGGGCAGTGGTCCACTGCTCTGCGCTACTAGTTGGAGCATGGGTCTTTACTAGGGGCAGTGGTCCACTGCTCTGCGCTACTAGTTGGAGCATGGGTCTTTACTAGGGGCAGTGGTCCACTGCTCTGTGCTACTAGTTGGAGCATGGGTCTTTACTAGGGGCAGTGGTCCACTGCTCTGTGCTACTAGTTGGAGCATGGGTCTTTACTAGGGGCAGTGGTCCACTGCTCTGTGCTACTAGTTGGAGCATGGGTCTTTACTAGGGGCAGTGGTCCACTGCTCTGTGCTACTAGTTGGAGCATGGGTCTTTACTAGGGGCAGTGGTCCACTGCTCTGTGCTACTAGTTGGAGCATGGGTCTTTACTAGGGGCAGTGGTCCACTGCTCTGCGCTACTAGTTGGAGCATGGGTCTTTACTAGGGGCAGTGGTCCACTGCTCTGCGCTACTAGTTGGAGCATGGGTCTTTACTAGGGGCAGTGGTCCACTGCTCTGCGCTACTAGTTGGAGCATGGGTCTTTACTAGGGGCAGTGGTCCACTGCTCTGTGCTACTAGTTGGAGCATGGGTCTTTACTAGGGGCAGTGGTCCACTGCTCTGTGCTACTAGTTGGAGCATGGGTCTTTACTAGGGGCAGTGGTCCACTGCTCTGTGCTACTAGTTGGAGCATGGGTCTTTACTAGGGGCAGTGGTCCACTGCTCTGTGCTACTAGTTGGAGCATGGGTCTTTACTAGGGGCAGTGAGGAGACAGTAGGGACTTCAATACTGCTACCATACGAATGTGCTGCATACCGGTTTACCCCACGACGGCTGACACCACAATAAACGCTCCGGCCTCGTCAAACGTAGGCAACTCATCAACACGCACACAGCTAACAACTGAGGTACCGTTCGGCTTCGCTTTTGAGGTCAAAATTGCTTGCTTTTTAACAATTGCGATTCCTTATTTGCTTGCATTATTCGGGAGTCTCCGCATACGTAAAGTTGTAACAAGTTTCGCCGATATCGGCCGCTTAGAATCGAGTGCACGTTTTTATGCTTCTTATATTGGCTTGTTCTGTATCTTTGTTTACCTATTCTTAAATCATTTATTGCATAATGAAATACTGTTGGTATTATTAGGTTACGTTTATACAAAATATATTAAACTCGTTTGTTTTGTCGAAACTAGTGAGTTTTATCTTATTTATGTATGCATAAAATTTTATCTTAATTACATAAATAGAATACGTCACTACTTATTAAATTTTATTACTTTAATCAAATTTATATTAATAGATTTTTCACTTTATATTAATATTCGCTTCTTATTCTATAATGATACATCAAACGACGGTTGTATTTGTTTAATTTTATTTAAATTATCACGCATGTACTCGCAGAAATATACAATTTTAATTCATATTAACTATAAAAATACGTATGGGACTTTGCACAATGTGAAGGCTGTAACTCTTATTATTTATATCCTTTTGATTAGTGCTTCTATAGTAACGGCGCGTTGCCCAGTAGAGTGCATGCATTTGTATTATTCTGATAGGGTTTTATGGCTAAATATATTGAAATACCTTCATTTCACTATATATTTACATATTATTTTCAAGAATGGCGTCAACGGTGCTTGATATATATTACCAAAATACGCGAGGATTGCGCACAAAAACGGATATCTTTAAAAGAAATATCAGTTTGAACTCATATGATATTGTAGCTCTTACCGAAACCTGGCTTATTGACGGCATTAGTAATAGCGAGCTTTTCGACGATAGGTACGTGGTATGGCGACGAGATCGTAACTATTCGAAAACTCATGAAATATATGGCGGGGGAGTGCTGATTGCTGCTCAGCGGGATATTCAGGCAGTGGCTCGCCCGGATTGGTACTCTTCGGCTGAGGATATTTGGGTCACCCTTTCCTATAGAACCGCTGGTCAAAAAATTAAAAAGATACATATTTGTACGGTCTACTTGTGTAGTGAAAGGCTTGGTTATTCTTATAATAGTCAGCTAAGCAACTTCGCTGATAATTTGCTACACATAGCAAATTCATGTCCAGATGAGAATTTTATTATATTAGGAGATTTCAACCTCAGTAATGTTGACTGGACTAGTAATGGCATCTCTCTTCAACCTTCTGGTATCTCTGGCGAAACACAAACTTATTTTTTCGACGCAATATCAGAGTGTAGCTTAAGCCAATTTAATTTATGTAGAAACGTTAACAACAGACTATTAGATTTAGTATTTAGTAATTTACATGTAAGTGTTAAGTCTTGTACTGATCCCTTGGTGCCTGAGGACATGCACCATAAGTCCCTAGATATTATCATAAACTTTGAAAATACGGTTCCTCTTAAAATCAACCAAAGAGTCAAATACTTCTACCAATCAGGTGACTATGACCAAATCCGTGCAAGTATAGACCAAGTTGACTGGGAAGAACATCTTAATTATAAATCTTTGTACGACGCCACTGACTATTTTTATAGTTACTTGTATGACTTAAGAGATAAATATATTCCCCATAAAACAATATACCCTACTAGTTTCCCGCCATGGTACAGTGCCGGTCTGAAAAAAATATTAAAGGAGAAAGTAAAATTTCACAAAAAATTTCGAATATATGGCAATATCGCAGATTATAATACTTTTTCCCTACTCCGTAAACGGGCTAAGGTATTGGAAGAGGAATGCTATCGTGATTATCTCCAAAAAACAGAGTCATCGATAATTGAGAACCCGAAACGGTTTTGGTCATTTATAAAATACAACAAAGAAGGTGGCAACTTTCTCCCATCCCATGTAACCTTTAATGGTGTAACGGCTGAATCTGGAGAAGATATCTGCAATATTTTCGCCACATATTTCCAATCGACTTTCCTCACTCCCTCCCAGCATCAGAGTTGTTGCACGTCAAATACCAATTCATCCACTATCAATGACATTAGTGATATCGAGATCAGCCCCGAAACGATTTTGAAATTGCTTAAATCACTCGATCTAAGTAAGGGAGCCGGTCCCGATGAAATAGCTCCGTCGTTTATTGTGAATTGTGCCGATAGCTTGACTAAACCCCTTACAATTCTGTTTGTACGCTCGCTAAGGGAGGGAGTTGTTCCCGGGTTGTGGAAGTCTGCTTTTATAACTCCAATCCACAAAAGCGGTGATAAAAATGACCCTAAAAACTACAGACCTATTTCAAAACTATGTCTTTTTGCAAAAATTTTTGAAAGAATAGTTTATGATCAAGTATATAACACCCTATCATCCACTTTTGCTCCTGAGCAGCACGGTTTCCTCAGGAACAGGTCCACAGTAACAAATCTTGTGTCCTTTACCGATTTTGTATCTTCCAACATGGAGGCCGGTGGTCAAGTCGACTCTGTGTTACCGACTACACTAAGTGTTTTGATCGAATAGACCACCAAATACTTTTAGAAAAGTTACTGTGCGCCGGAATTCGGGGCAACTTGTATAGGTGGTTCGCGTCATACATTGACAATAGGTCCCAAGCAGTTGCTGTCGGCGGATATACTTCTACATGGCATATCGTTCCATCAGGCGTTCCCCAAGGGTCACTATTAGGTCCGTTATTATTTAATATATTTGTGAATGACATAGGCACGTGCTTCACTCATTCAAAATTTCTATTATACGCAGATGATATGAAGATTTTTAGTAAAATTGAACGCATTGAAGATTGTCATCTAATGCAGAAGGACCTCGACAGATTAGTCGATTATTGCAATCGTAACAAATTGGAACTCAATGTAAATAAATGTTACTCCATGACTTTCACTCGCAAGCCGAAACCTATATCCTATACTTACACTCTAAAAGGATATGACCTAAAACATGTGGAGGAAATCCGGGACTTAGGCGTAATACACGACTCGAAGCTGACCTACGAAAAACACATTGACTACATAGCCGGAAAAGCGAATAAAGCCATGGGATTTATCAAAAGATCCTGTTCCCAATTTAAAACAGTGAAGATTGTAAAAATTCTTTACTGTTCTTATGTGCGTAGTACTCTCGAGTATTGCTCTCAGGTATGGAATCCGCAATACAATATATACATCGATAGAATTGAATGTATTCAACGTAAGTTGATGCGTTACCTACAGTATAAGTGTAATATCCAGGATAGCACTTACGAGGCTAGATGCGAGAGACATCACATCCTACCCCTTAAGGAGAGGCGAGATATCTCGGACCTTAACTTACTTATTAAAATAGCTCAGTCTCAAGTCGATTCCCCCCACCTTCTGTCCATGATCAATTTGCGTGTGCCGACTAGGTCGGTCAGGCGTCCAACTACCCTTCAAATTTCAATGTCACACACAAACTATCAGCGTAATTCATATTTTAAAAGAGCTGCAGCCATTTTTAACGAACGCGCTGATCCACTGGATGTGGATTTATTTAATACTAAGTCGCGTAAACTTAAAGACGTTCTTGCGAAGCGTTGGTTTGAGAGGGTTCTTTAGCTTTATATTGTTAATTTTTGTTTTCTGCTTTTTATATTTTCTTTTTTACAATCTTGTTGTTTCTTCTAACTAAACAGTGCAGTGGCAGTGGTCCACTGCTCTGTGCTACTAGTTGGAGCATGGGTCTTTACTAGGGGCAGTGGTCCACTGCTCTGTGCTACTAGTTGGAGCATGGGTCTTTACTAGGGGCAGTGGTCCACTGCTCTGTGCTACTAGTTGGAGCATGGGTCTTTACTAGGGGCAGTGGTCCACTGCTCTGTGCTACTAGTTGGAGCATGGGTCTTTACTAGGGGCAGTGGTCCACTGCTCTGTCCTACTAGTTGGACCATGGGTCTTTACTAGGGGCAGTGGTCCACTGCTCTGTGCTACTAGTTGGAGCATGGGTCTTTACTAGGGGCAGTGGTCCACTGCTCTGTGCTACTAGTTGGAGCATGGGTCTTTACTAGGGGCAGTGGTCCACTGCTCTGTGCTACTAGTTGGAGCATGGGTCTTTACTAGGGGCAGTGGTCCACTGCTCTGTGCTACCAGTTGGAGCATGGGTCTTTACTAGGGGCAGTGGTCCACTGCTCTGCGCTACTAGTTGGAGCATGGGTCTTTACTAGGGGCAGTGGTCCACTGCTCTGCGCTACTAGTTGGAGCATGGGTCTTTACTAGGGGCAGTGGTCCACTGCTCTGTGCTACTAGTTGGAGCATGGGTCTTTACTAGGGGCAGTGGTCCACTGCTCTGTGCTACTAGTTGGAGCATGGGTCTTTACTAGGGGCAGTGGTCCACTGCTCTGTGCTACTAGTTGGAGCATGGGTCTTTACTAGGGGCAGTGGTCCACTGCTCTGTGCTACTAGTTGGAGCATGGGTCTTTACTAGGGGCAGTGGTCCACTGCTCTGTGCTACTAGTTGGAGCATGGGTCTTTACTAGGGGCAGTGGTCCACTGCTCTGTGCTACTAGTTGGAGCATGGGTCTTTACTAGGGGCAGTGGTCCACTGCTCTGTGCTACTAGTTGGAGCATGGGTCTTTACTAGGGGCAGTGGTCCACTGCTCTGTGCTACTAGTTGGAGCATGGGTCTTTACTAGGGGCAGTGGTCCACTGCTCTGTGCTACTAGTTGGAGCATGGGTCTTTACTAGGGGCAGTGGTCCACTGCTCTGTGCTACTAGTTGGAGCATGGGTCTTTACTAGGGGCAGTGGTCCACTGCTCTGTGCTACTAGTTGGAGCATGGGTCTTTACTAGGGGCAGTGGTCCACTGCTCTGTGCTACTAGTTGGAGCATGGGTCTTTACTAGGGGCAGTGGTCCACTGCTCTGTGCTACTAGTTGGAGCATGGGTCTTTACTAGGGGCAGTGGTCCACTGCTCTGTGCTACTAGTTGGAGCATGGGTCTTTACTAGGGGCAGTGGTCCACTGCTCTGTGCTACTAGTTGGAGCATGGGTCTTTACTAGGGGCAGTGGTCCACTGCTCTGTGCTACTAGTTGGAGCATGGGTCTTTACTAGGGGCAGTGGTCCACTGCTCTGTCCTACTAGTTGGACCATGGGTCTTTACTAGGGGCAGTTGTCCAACTTTGAAAATAGTTGGACCACAGCACTTTTTGAGAGTTCCGTGGTCCAATCCATTAAAAACATATCTTGCCAACCCTTCTTCTTCTTCTTCTTATTCGGCCCATGATCACGCACTGCTGAGTGTCTTCTCATTTGCACGCCATGAATCCATCCTGATCGGTCTTAGGCTAACCTGACCGACTGTCATTCCATCCACATCACCTTGATGGATGGCGGTCTACTACTGTACGTTTTTCAAGAAATTTCTTGCCACGAACTACAATGTTGTGGAACCAGCTCTCGGCGGCGGTATTTCCGGACCGTTACTACTTAGGGATCTTCAAGAAACGAGCCTATTCCTTCCTTAAGGGGAGGTATTTCGAGCGCTTCTCTCTCGCTCTCTCGACGGTACGACGGTAAGGGACGGGTATAACAGCGAAGCGGCACGACTAATCGCGTTTTATATTTAAAAAAATTGATAGATGTAATAAATAAAAAAACGATCGGTTATAATTCCTCAAGTTATCTATGAACTTCATTTTGGTAAATGACTCATAATATCAAATCACTTATTTTAACAATAAAACCTGGAAAAGAAGATAAAATGACACAAAAATATGTAACTTTGTGAATTTATTCTATCGAGCCAACTTTATCAAATCGCGTTTCCATCGGGTGTATTTCACGCTATAAAGCCTTAACAATATTTCATAATTTTCGCAGATTTTAATTATACTGTTTACTACTTCAAAAAGTAATTCTAAGAACGTGTTATTTTAACTTTTCACTAACACCTAGCCTTAAAGGCCGGCAACGCAGACGCAATTCCTCTGGTTTTGCGGGTGTCTATGGGCGGCGGTGATTACTTTCCATCAGGTGACCCGCTTGCTCGTTTGTCTCCTTCTGCTATATAAGGTGACTGCTAGAAACCGCAAGAAACTTCAAGGGCTGGTCAGGTCAAGTGTTTTAAACATGACAAAAAAGGAATTCGTGTTTTTTTCCAATACGCGTCAGCTGGGCGATAAGTACTTACGTTGACGGGTCAGCAGACGGCCGGCCGGCCGGCTGTTGCCCTAGCGTTGTAAGTAATCGTTATTTGTAATTGTTTTAATTTAATTTTTTTATGTTATAGCTATAAAATAAATTAGATACTCAAAGACTATCCAACTAAAATTCACAAAATGAATTATTTAATTAAAAATGAAAAAAAAACACTGATGTCATTTTTGTCATGTTTAAAACACTTTACCTGACCATCCCTATTATATATAAAATACCATATAATAGGGATGGTCAGGTAAAAAAATACCAATATAATATACCATATTAAAAAAACACTTTTTGCCCGTTACGATTTAGGCAAAGTGTTTCTGATTTTTTGATGTATGCATTGCCCGGGTTAGTGGTCACCATCCCATTAGGCAAACGTGGTGATTGAGCCAATACCCACTAGTTGTGGCGATGGCTTGATTTCAATGATGGAGGTCTTTGCCCAGCAGTGGGACAGTATACAGGCTATTACTCTACTTTATTGACTTTTTTGTATTTTTTTTCTCATAAATAATAGCTTCGTGCGATTTAGCCAGTGTCAAGTTTTTAATAGTAATTAGGTATTATTTTCTTGACATTAAGTGGATGATAATGAGTGATAATGAACGTTTAATGGTAAATGATTTTTCCCCAAACCCCTCGAGACTCAACAAAGCTGTGGGACTTTATTGAGGTCTCACACGAACTTCTTGAGAGAATTTGAACCCTCCGGAACCCTCACTGGCCGGACGAAAAACAACAGCACCAAGTGCTATTATTTCACGCCGGATATTAGTGAGAGGGGGTGGTATTACGCCGGGCGAGCCAGCCCAATGCGTGCTGCAATGCAGCGTGGCTCTACCACTCAAAAAGTCTCTCTTTAGTCATCAGTGGTGAAACGGTTCACCTCAATTGCTATACTTATCTTAATTGTAAGGTTTAATATAAAGTGCGCTGTTACATAGCTCTTATGGTCATTTCACTAATAGGTTAGATGTACCTAAGCGAAGCGGTGAAATTATGTAGCAGCAATTTTGTCAAGACTCGGACTGTTTACGAATAATGGTTAGACATACGGACAGGACAACACGGACGGACGGACATAAGGTACAATTTTAATGTTATAATTTGCGGATACGTTATTCTTCCTAGCGTTATCTATAATGACATAGTTATCGTCAAATAAATGGTGACAGTGTAGGTATCAAAAATCACTGTTTTATTGGATTTTATTGGACGCGATTACAGATGTTGTATTTGAAATGTAATAAACTTTATTCGTTATCATCAATACATCATATATTAGGATATTCCACAGCTGCGCTTATAGAGATATTATACTCTCCAAAGTGGGTTGTCCGGTGTTAATCTTATCAGATCATAATATTTATAATACAGGATGTTTACAAAACTGCAAACATTTTTCAACCTAGTATAAGGAACAGCTGATTTGTTTTTCGCGTTCTCAGGATGGCCCAGCAAGATGGCCCACTTGAGGGATTATATTACATATACCAAACATCTAACCAACAGTTACCAACAGACTTATTGTCAGCTGATAAATATTCTACAATAAAATCTATGTGACTTACAAAAAAAAAATTGCTAAGTATATTTTTGGAGTGGAAGGAGGGTAGGGAATTTGCCCAGAAGTGGGACAAGATGAATAAAAAAAAATTGGACATTGAATCTGTGTCCAGTTCTAAGAAACGTCGGTCGTCCTGTGGCAAGATGGGCAGACGATGTTGCGAGCATCGCGGGCAAGACCTGGATGAGATTGGCACTGGCACGGGACCGTCAACAGTGGCACATACAAAAGAGAGGCCTTATACCCAGCAGTGGGTGAAGTCAGGCTGTGGATGATGATGATGATGATGATTGAATCTACATCTTCTTACAATTATAGTCATGATGTCAAGGTGCGAGTTTCATTGCTGGGAAAGTGTTTAACACAATTTGAGAATTATAAAGTTTAAAAAAAATATTGTAAATAAATAGTAAGTGAAAAAATTGCTTCGCAGTGTTTCTCCAGCAATAATACCTCAATGCTAGCCGCTGTACATGTAAGTGTGTATATAAAGACGCCGCCGCCAGTACCACAGATACGCAGCCTTGGATATATAATTGGGAGTGAATGTCGAAACGGCGATATTGACCAACGTTTTTGTTGTTTATCGCAATGCAACTTGATAAACGGTCGGCTCGTCATAATGGTAACTGGTAGTTATCGGTCATTCATTTCGGTCACGAAATCACGAATTACACATTTTTTTTAATAGTACACTTCGTCATTATGAAGATGCGTTGATTGCGACCAAATATGTTGCGAAATGACAGATTGTGGTCATGAATACTGAATGGGTTTATGGTAGGCATTTTTTTTGTAGATCGAAATACTTATGTTAGTATATGAAGGTCCTTATGCTGCAAATTTTTATGAGTAGTCTTTTCACTTTGTCAATATATAATTACCTGATACTTAGACTATAATTTTATGTCTCAATGTTGCGCTTCTGTGTACTTATATCGGTTGAAACATAGGTATTTACATGGCTGTCATTGTAAATAAAGATATCTGGTAGTCTGTAAGGCTACCCTGGCATTATCTTAGTATAAGGTAACTCGTTAATATTTACAATAAGATACGGTAGCTTAGATTGAAGTATTTATTACTTTATAAATCACTCCAATGTAAATGAAAAAAATATATATTTATACAGGGTTAAGGGTTAGGTCGACCTAAATCCTTTAAAGGGTTGCAGTTTCCATAATTTCTAACTGATTTGTCTATAAAACATCGTACCACAAACCACCGTCCCAATTCCTTATAGGACAATAGGCACAGGGAGTAACTTTACGTAATGCCGTTATTTTGATTACTACCTGGGAGTCTTTCATCAAAGTTTTTTCCGAGAATCCTGATAATACCCTTGCTAGCTTGTTATACCTTGATAGAAAGCTAAGGAACCATAGATATTTTTACGAATATGCTGCAGCATAACTGTCATAGACTTTTTTTAATATCGAAGAAAGAAATAACAATTTTTTCGGAATTTATTTCTTTTTTATACTGTTCATCGTCTACTACGACTCAGTTGGTAAAACTACTTGCAATTTTAGTGTTCAGAATAGTTAATCAACCAATCTTCAACACAAAAATACCATAACTAAATAAGTTAGAGGAACAAAACACAAAAAAGAGGACAATAGACAAAAAAACGGCAATTTTTATAATAAAACTTAAAAGTACTATAACTTGAGAACGGTTTAGTTTGGGTTACGGTGTTTAATAGTCAAATCAGTCAGAAATGATGGAAACTACGTCCCCTTAAAGGATATAGATCGACTTGACCTAACCTTTAACCCTGTATAATAATAATATAGTTATCTATGATATTATACAGGATGGAAAAAAGACCGTGGTTGGAGGAAAAGAACCCTATATTGATTATGACAAATTTTACTGACAGGAAGCATTCCTTTATTTTCAAAAATAACTAAAACTGCGTTTAAAGATTTTTGTAAAATCACCTGCTTGAGCCTGGAATCGAACCGGTGAAATGAAAAAAAAACATCCTGAATTTTATGATACTAACCGTCATTCATTAGAATCAATTTCTTTTAAACAACATAATACATATTTATTAGAAGAAAAGTAATAATAAAACAACAACATGACTTAATTACTTAAACAAAACTAAACTACTTACCTAAACTTAAAACGAAAGAAAATAAATCTATAAATAAAAGATGTCTTCCAACTGTGGCGTGGGTACGGTACCAAGAATGCTGGCAACGTTACCTCTTTGGATTGCCAGGCTAATACGCTGGCAGAGGTGGCTGCCAGCCTTCTTGTCACTGGAGGCTTCAATGAGGCGAGTACTTAACTCTTTAACGAGCTATTTTGCCTCCGGCCCCCCTGGACCCAATGTCTCCACCGCAAACGGAACAAATATATAGTTGCGACCTAGGTTTGCATACTTGTTCCGTTTGCGACTTTCAGCACTTACCGCAGCAGCTCCGACATGAAGCGAGGTAAAAAATGTATCTTAAATTAAGGAAAGACCAAGATAAATATGTTTTTTTATTGTAAAGCTTATTTACTAGGTATCTAAAGAAAATAGTTCACTTAACTTATGAATTGCTCAAAATGAGACCCATTTTCACGTAGGTATGCACAGACGTAGATATTCTTTGACTGGATTCGTTGCGTGTCTTGAGTCTTGGTCTTTTTTTATTTAGGATGCTAAATTGTTTAAAAGAAATTGATCCTTATAAATGACTCTTTCGGTTGGTATCACAAAATACAGAAAGTTTTTTTTTCACATTTCACCGGTTTGATTCCGTGCAAGCAGGTTATTTTTCAAAAATCTTTTAATGCAGTTTTAATTATTATGGAAAATAAAGGAATGTTTTCTTACAATAAAATTTGCCATCATCAATATTAAGGGTAGGTAAGTAGGTATTTTTCCTCCAACCACGGTCTTTTTTTCCACACTACCTACCTACTGACCTATTGCTGAGCAAAGACCTTCTTTATCTTTATTATTGAAATTTTGCATTCACAATGCTTTATAGATATACTTAGGATAAAATGTTTACTAGAAAAAAATTTTTTTTTTTTTTAATTTTATATTTTATCCTATAACGACCTTCTTTATTCTAATTAAAAGGGTTTACGCATTTCGGTTTCCCATACAAACTTCCAAGTCGAAATTTTTAAAAACCAATGAGCCAATTTTAATGAAACTTTGCATGCTGAAGTAAAACACAAGGATCTAAATAGTTTGTTGAAAACATTTTAAAAACGTTTTTCTAGCTGAGTTATTGCGATTTAAAGTCCACCATAGATAGTTAAAAATCGCAATAAGTCAGTTAAATAAACATTTTTCAAAAATGTTTTCAACAAACAATTTAGATCCCTGTGTTCTACTTCAGCATGCAAAGTTTCATCAAATTTGGCTTATTGGTTTTTAAAAATGTCGACTTGGAAGTTTGTATGGGAAACCGAATGGCGTAAACCCTCTTAAGTCAAGTTGAGGCTTAAACGCCACGTTTGCCAAATGCAGGTTGGTGATCATGATCAATCTTGAATTTTTAAACTTTAGGTAGTCGTAAACTTAAGAAAATAATAATTTATGAGTCACGCGATGATCTTAAACAAAGATGGACTTTTGACCGAGCGATGCCTTGTTCTGACCTACGTCAATGTTACCGATATAAGTAAATTAACCTTCACAATTATAATACTAGTAAACGTGCGTCAGCACTTTTAAAGTATGCGCACACTTTGAAAGGTCACAAAAAATGCAATCAAAATCTTTTGGAATTGCAACTTAGTTTTCTGAAGAACCTAACTAGTAAAAAAATCGTACTGAATGTGATTACGAAACGTGACTCGGCAGGATTAGTAATATTTTATTATTTGCGTTAAAAAACCCTCAAATAAACTCAAAGATAAGGAACGGTCAACGCAGCCGCCCGGGTTGCGGAGGACGCGGGTTCCCGCCTGAGGTAGACAGACATTTTTTTCAACGTTTCGCTATCTTCGCCAGGATTCGTTAAAAATTAAAATTATTATATTTTTTATTTGACGACCTCCTTGGTCGAGTGGTTTGTACACCGGTTTTCATGGTGTCGCCATCTCCGAGGTCCCGGGTTCGATCCCCGGTCGGGTCAATTTAGAAATAATTGTTTTTCTAAATTGTCTCGGGTCTGGATGTTTTCTATGTATAATAAGTACGTATTTCAGTATTTTAAGTAGGTTTATCCGTTATTTAGTAACCATTTAACGAGTTTCATAACGAAGCTTCTCTTGGGCTAGATAATTGGTGTGAGTGTAGGACAGTTTATTTATTTATTTATTTCACTACGGGCATTCTTTTCATCTGATTTTAAGTATAAAGGTGGAGGCGCATTTCACCCAGAAATGTCGACTACGAGGAACTGGCTACCTGGGGCCTTACGATCAACTGTTAGAGCAGTATTACTTTAATCTTACTATGCAAATTCCCATACGCATTTGATAGTAATACCACATGAGTAAATACCTTACTCATGTGGTAATACTGCTCGAAAAGGTGACAATAGCCCTCCCTCCCCCCCTGGCTTTCTAATATCTTCCTGACAAAAAAAAATTGAACTTCGATTCAAGTTTGAAATTGATAAAAAAGATTTTAAGTACCTAGGTACAACTTTATACATTCAGTACGGTTGCCCGACAGACCGTGTCGGTGGTAGGGGAAAAAGTACCCAGGCATATCTTGCTTACCTGATCTGATCAAGCGCTCGCGTGTACCTACCTGGTATTCGTCCTTCAGTCAGTCGCCATACCTATTCGAGCATTTCGTTAAGAGCTGACGACGGTAAACATCTTTATATCGGTAACATACATACATAAATTCACGACCCTACCACCACAACTAGGGTTGCCACCTTTTTTTTAGGACGAATAGAGTATTGTTTCATTTTGTTAGAACAAAAATAGAGTACATAGCTTAAAAAAAGAGTATTTATTTATTTGTCCTTAAGAACGTATTTTCGTTGCGACATTGAACAAATATTTGTCTTTCTTGAAGATATTTACAGCCTCTTTGCAATCATAATTTAGATTAAAATTATATAATCAACACGTTTTTCATTAAATTTAAGGTAGCTCTATTCCTTTCGTCTCTCCACTTTACATTCATAAGAGAGAAGACTCTCAGTGAACTCTGAAGTACTCATAACCAGTAACGATCAGTTTTTCGTAAATAGAGTATTTTAGCGTACTCTATTGGAGTCGTAGATTATAGAGTACGCATTCATGAAAAAGAGTACAATACTCTATTTTAAAGTACAGGTTGCAACCCTAACCACAACCCCAAAGGTTTAGTCAGAGACTAGGCAATGAAGAACGCAGAAGCAGTCCACACTGTCTTTATGTGAAATTTACATTAAGACTTCGTTCCGGACACTACCCATCGGCACAGTTTGCATTTCTAATGAAAAAAGCACCGTCTGATAAATGTATGTATAGTGTGCAATAAAAATGAGGATGTACAACACTCGCTAATGGATTGTGTCAGAAACAAGGATGACAGAGTTTTATTTATAAAATAATTTAATTTAAACATTCTGGTTGTAGGTTTAGTCCAAAGCATTTTCGCAGAACTGAACTCTGAGATAGCAAAAAAGTTATCCCAGCTAGTGTCGCTTTTGCATTGAAACTTTTTCATCAACTAGTAATATATGTAAGTACTTATATTATTATTACACTACCTATTTCAAGAATATTATAATAACTACTAGAAGAAATGTTGTAAAAAGGTACAATGGGGTTGATATATCCCTATAGATTAAAACCCCGGTCAAGGATCATACGACCGCCGGCGGTCGCGAAACAATTGATTTTTAATTGTGTCTAGTTTTACGATCCTCAAGGGGTTAAAAATTAGATAAAAAAAAGTCCACGTTCGGTAACACCCGGGTACACCTTTGTATTTCATAAAGCGTGCGTGTGAACCTGGTCTAAGCCCTTCAATCAGTCCAGGTAACGACCTATTCGAGCATGCAGTAAAGAACTAACTACGGTATTTACGTATGTATGCTACATACATAGATACGCATGCTACATTAGTTATACCCAGGCACCTCTATGACCCTGATAAAGCGCGCCTGTGAACCTGGCCTTCGTCATCCAGTCAATCCTCATTTACTATTTGAGCATACTGTGATTACGATGGTATATCTACAGGGTGGAAAAAAAAAGACCGTGGTTGGAGGAAAGTACCCTTAATATTGATGATGGCAAAATTTACTGAAAGGAAACAATTCCTTTATTTTCAAAAATAATTAAAACTGCATTCAATTATTTTTGAAAAATCACTTGCTTGAGCCAGGAATAGAACCGGTGAAATGTAAAAAAAACATCTTGTATTCTATGATATCAACCGAAAGAGTCATCCTTAAAAGGATCAATTTCTTTTAAAAAACATTGTATCGTAAATTAAAGAAATCAAGAAAAATAATGATTTTATTGTAAAGCTTACTTCTATCTAAAGAAAATAGTTCAAAATGAGACCCATTTTCACGTATGCACAGACGTATTCTTGGTCTTACTTTAATTTAAGATACTATGTTGTTTAAAAGAAATTGATCCTTATTAATGACTCTTTTGGTTGGTTGGTACCTATCATAAAATACAGAATGTTTTTTTTTTCACATTTTACCGGTTCGTTTCCCGGCTCAAGCAGGTGAATTTTCAAAAATCTTCGAATGTAGTTTTAATTATTATTGAAAATAAAGAAATTGTTTCCTTTCAGTAAAATTTGCCATCATCAACAATAAGGGTACTTTTCCTCCAACCACGGTCTTGTTTTCCAGCCTGTAAAAAGAATATGTAAGTACGTATGTTTTGTACATTCGGTTCTATGAGTGCGTCCAGTGAAAGGCTTGATCGAAACAATATAATTTGTAAGGCGAATAGTTTCAAAACCCTGGCCTTGGCTGGTGGCTACTGGCGGTGGCCGGTCGCGGTCTCGTGCACTTCACCTTGACTTGCGATGCACTTTCGAAAACCGGTGCTCAGGACTTGCCTCTGATATTTCGGGTTAAAGAGAATTCAAACTACTTAAGATTTTGGGTTACGCTCAGTGTTACCACTTAAGATTTTGATTATACCCTCGACTCTTCAGAAAGTATTACTAAAATTGCCAATTTTTTTAGAAATTCCTCGATTTACAAAAGAAAACAATTAGAATTTCATATATTTATTAAAAAAACTAACAAAATTTGTTAATTAAAAAGTTCAGTCAGAAGCCGATGCGACGGTATACGAGTACTATTAAACTGTGCCGATGCATTACTTTTGCAACATTTTGCTGCATTGATCATTACTATTTGTTTCCAAAATTGAGCTAATGTAAGCATTTATCACACTGTAAGCAAACATTCCTAATTTGGTGTGAAGTAAAACGTTAGGAAAATTTTAAACACTGAAAAAAGACGACAACCTCAGGCGGGAATCGAACCACGCACCTTCCGCATTCCGGGCGGCTGCCTTAACCACTTGGCTACCGAGGTCTGGCTTTCAACCGTCGAAATTTGTCAGTGCTTGATGCTTATGTTTTTAGTCAACATTGCTTCATCAAATCTTAGAAGTTTTCACCTCTGAGATCCGAAAGAAATATTTTTACAAATATTTAAACATTCGGTTAAGATGAAGCTGCGTTTATAGATTAATGTTTTATATTTTAGCGTTTTATTAACGCTTAAATATACTTAAGTAATTTTTTTTTTTTTTTATGTTTAAATATTTGTAAAAATATTTCTTTCGGATTTCAGAGGTGAAAACTTCTAAGATTTGATGAAGCAATGTTGACTAAAAACATAAGCATCAAGCACTGACAAATTTCGACGGTTGAAAGCCAGACCTCGGTAGCCAAGTGGTTAAGGCAGCCGCCCGGAATGCGGAAGGTGCGTGGTTCGATTCCCGCCTGAGGTTGTCGTCTTTTTTCAGTGTTTAAAATTTTACTTAAGTATATTTAAGCGTTAATAAAACGCTAAAATATAAAACATTAAAACGTTAGGAGTTTCGTTGTTAAGCCTATTTCTTATCTACCTGTTTATGTTATTTTTAAAAGTAAAACTTACTTCAAGGATTTTGTGATTTGATTTTGACCCGCACAATATGACCCGTAGGTAGGGGAAATACTGGATATGCTAGTCTTTTCATAATTTAAACATTAGGTACCAAAGATTTGACATTTAGGCACTGTCAAATCTAAACACTTAAATTTTTAAATTTAGTAACGTTTCTAAGTAAGGCAGTGAATGCTTCCGGTGATGCTCCTATTATTGGTGGTTTTAACACAGATTACAATTATTATTATTCTATCATAGGACAAACAACCAACTAGAACACGTCACGCATGTAAGTACGGTGAAACAATATCTTACTCTATACTATTAAAAATAAACAATTATAGTCTTTTCCCGTTGACTCCAAAAGGAGACTTAGGAGCACAGAATAATATTACTAGCTTGGAGGCACGGACTTTAATTACCTACTTTAATGGGATCGAAACACCAAGTTAAAATATTCAAAAAAAGGCAGGAAACTAGGTATATCTTTATAAAGTGTCTCCTTTATGTAGTACATACATACATACAATAAATACAATATACTGCTATGCTTTTCGTTTGTTATTCTACGATTGTAGATAAAAAAAATATTGTATTAACCTTACTCATATACAAACAAACAAAACAAAGGTAAAGAAAGTGGATAAATATCAAGTTTTATTCATTTAAAAACGTTTATCGTCGTCGTATTTAGCAATTTAATCGTTTGATTCGTGCCCATAGACACCGTTGAGTCACGGGCGTGACGGGTAATGGCCGAAGCATCTCGTACGAAAGTTTAACTGTATGTTTTAATACTTTATCTTAGACACCATGATGGGTATGTGTTAATTTAGCATAAGAGTGGCGTATTAAGTTATTATTCTAAGTATCATTGATATGGACGGTTAAGTTAAACCACACATTTGGTTATGATTGTATGATGATAATTTATTTTTATAACGTGCTTATTTCCTTATTATTCACGCACCATAATATTTAAGCAGTTTTTTATTATTATTTTATTAAAATTTGGTTTATGGTCCGCTATTATAGTAATCAAACCACACCGGTCTTAGACCCCAGCGGACTCTGGATCAATTCCTAGCCCCCAGCGTCTCTGCTAGAATCCATTGCACCATTTCCATAGTATCATTAACTGACAATAAATTAATTAACTTCACTGAGTCGAAATGAGAACTTCAAACAAAACGAGAAACTAGAAAGACGAAGGAAATCTTCTGTAATGTTAAATTACATACATACTTACATATAAACACGACTATTATCCCCGTAGGGTTAGTCAGAGACTAGGCAATGAGGACAGCAAAAGCAGTCCTCTACCATAGTCCATTTTTTCACCAAATAGCGACTGCACATGTGCTCTGCGCGACAGGTGGTGAGCCCATCACCGCTCTTTGCTGTAGGATGTAAGCAGTAAATGTTAAATTCATTTAATTAATTAAAGAGGAAATACATTAAGGAATTAAAAATATAAGAACAAAGAACCTAAAACTAAAAAACCTTAAAAATATAATATAAAAACTAAAATATATTATTAAAAGGAGTCTCTTTAGGCAAGGTTCCGAAGATACTGGCAGCGTTCCCCCATTGAATAGCAAGACTAATTCTTTGTCCGAGGTAGCTGCCAGTTCTTCGGTCTCCTGTGATGTCGACTAACCTTTTTGCCATTTCCTTAAAAAGCCTTATAGCACTAGGACCCCACGGACCAAGGGTCTCGACACCGAATGGGACAAAATCATATTCGGAGCCTAGACCCCTGTACTTGCATGCTTTAGCTTTTTCAGCCGCTTCACAAGCCGCACCAATTCTGTTGTTGGTTAATGTTAAATTAGCTTTTAAGAAAAATGTATAACTAAGTAGGTACTTACCTACCATCATTTTATATAACCACAATTATGTACCAACGTCGCAATCGCTAGTATTATAGTGCAGAGTGTAGGCACCTATTTTACGACTGAAAACGAATGTATTTGTGTTAACACGCTGTTGCCAAACACTTGCAACTGCAAGTATTTCCATTTTAGTGTCGCGCGGTCCTTGAACGTTTTCTTAGAATATTGCAAATGAGATGGTGCGGACAGCATCATTTAAGTCGAGTCCTTTCGAGCGCTTCTCTTTCGCTCTCTCGACGACCGACCGACGGTACGACTGACAGTACGGGACAAGTATAACAGCGAAGCGGCGCAAATAGGCGCGTTTTATAGGTTTTTAGCTTATGTAGACTTTATAGGATTTAATGAATTAGCAGGTTCTCTGTAGTACTTCGAAATAAATATTTACATGTAAAAATGATGTCGATGCTCGATGGCGCAGCGGCTAGCGCGTTCGGCTTGCGATCTTGTCCGCTAAGTAACTTTCGCAATGCCGGGTCGCTGGATGGGTGACCAAATTAAAAACATCTCGAGCTCCTACGTGCTTCGGAAGGCACGTTAAGCCGTTGGTCTCGGTTGTTGTCGTAAGATGACAGTCGTTAAAACCCACCAACCCGCATTGGGCCAGCGTGGTGGGCTATGACCCAATATCCCCACGTGCTATTGTTCACGTGGGAGGCCTGTGCCTAGCAGTTTATAGGCTTATGATGATGAAAAATTATGTCGAAATTTTTTTAAAAATTTAAGAAATCATCCGTTTTAGACTATTATTTGGCCAGTTTTCGGGATTTTTTATAATCGAGTAAAGTACTTCTAATCGAGTAACAAAGCACATTCTTTAGGCAACATCCTATAATATACTTATAATATATTTTTTTATAAGAGCGTAATCTAATAGTAAATACATAAACCATTTGATCTAGCAAAACAGTTTTGGCCGCTTTTACCGGTGACTCGCCTTAAGCGCTGCGCAACCTTAGACTGACTGTTCTGGCAACATGCTGCATGCAGGTAATATGCTGTTGCCGACACGAGATACATATAATCACAACTATTATTCCCGAAGAGTTATTCAAAGACTAGGCAATGAGGACAGCAAAAGCAGTCCTCTACCATAGTCCACTTTTCACCAAATAGCGACTGCATGTGCTCAGCGTGACAGGTGGTAAGCCCAGCACCGCTCTATCTTGTTGGATGTACGTGCAGTGTTTAGTCCATAAGTCGCCTTTTACGACACCCAAGGTAAGAGAGGGGGTGGTAGTATTCTTTCCCCGTTACGCGACACGGTTAAGAGATACCATCATACAAAAATGCGATTTGCAGTGGATTCAGTTGCCGCTACAGGAGCCTCTCTATAAGCGCATCCGAAACTTCGTTGTCCCGTCATTCGTCGTACAATGCGCGCTGCTCTTTTATCTGCATCGATTAGCACAGTACTACACACGTAAGAGTGTACGACGATATTACGGGCCAACGAAGTTTATTTAAAAGACTACATTTGCGCAGCGCAGCGCCTTAAGAGGAAACACTACGTCGACGTGGCATGCAAAATTCACAAACAAAACACAGAAAAACGACGTTTCGTAATCGCTTGATTCCTCCTTCAGAACTGGACCAATTTTTATTACTTTTTCAGCATCGGTTAAAGAAAGAAATTTTCTATGTCTGTATGTTTGTTTTTTTTGCATTAAGTAATTTATTTAATAACCAGGAGCCTTCAATATTTAGCGAAATCACTCCGTTTTAAGGCGTCTTCAGAAACATTAAGTGACTGGTTTAAACAAAAAAATCAAACATACAGCATAGAAAATCTCTTTCTATAACCGATACTGAAAAAGTTAAGGCCTATTAAATCTCGACGGTGATTTTTGCGTAAAATGGCCAATTTTGGCGTTCTCGATCTCAGAAACAAAAATACATTAACAGTTTTGACTTATTGAATAGTGCAGTATAGCTATTGGAATAGTGCGTAGCGGCCTCGCTTTTTGTAATTTTTGCTTAACTTTTTAATTAAACCCAAAATTGCAGAGAAAGATTTTCATAACGTGCGAGAAGGCACTTTTTTGAGCTCCTCGATTGAACTACTTACTGTTCTAAACAAATGAAATAAAAAAATTAGGATGTTATTTCTTATATAGTCGTATAGTGCGTAGCGGCCTCGGAATTTTTAAATATCATTGATTATTAAAAAAACTTCAAAAATCGCTTTAAATTAACTGTGATTTTCTCCTATCTATGATAATATTATTGAGCAAAATTTAAACCAGAATAATCGTTACTTCATGATGAATAAAGATTTTATAGTGAATTTATTATTCTATTTCGTTAAAAACGATAAATACAACTGCAAAATTATTTCAAAATGCGATGCGCCGGCCGTCCGAGCTCAAGCTGAGTGGACATGTAATATTAAGCATGAATTTATTATCCTATTTGGATAAAAACGATAAATACAACGGCAAAATTACAACAAAATGCGAATATGGGCATTTTACGCAAAACTCACAGTCGAGACGTAATAGGCCTCTTAAGCTTTCCACTGCGGCTGCGCACTGATCAGTGCTGAATAAATAGATTGTCTGTTGTGTATAATGGCGCCGCTTTTTAAGTGTTAGTGACAAGACACAATTATGTAGAACTAGATTTGACCGTTCGCTGTCGTTAATTTTTCGCGGGAAAAAGTAGTCTAAGTATACTTAAAGCGTTTTTATTAGGGCCCCATCAATTTCGATACCAAAACTCATGAAAATCGACATAGCAGTTTTAGCGTGAACGCGTGACACACAAACTCCCTTTAGCATTTAGGTACAATAGGTATACTAGCTTTTGCCTGCAGCATCGCTCGCGTTAACATAACCTACCTGCCAAATTTCAGCTTCGTGAATACGATTTTTCTTTACTATCTTAACTGCGTCACATATGGGTCATAACAATTGAATAACCTATTGTTTCTTTAGGACCAGTTATGATCAGAAAGTGAACCTGTTAACAACTTCCTTTTGCATTTATAATATATGTGAGGATAACCTTAGATAAAATTAGTATGTAATGCCATATATGAGAAACAAAGGGAGTGTGTCACGTTTCGTAGCAAAAGAAACCCGTGTTCTCGGCTTACCACTCCAGAAGGCGAGGGGGGGGGGGGGGGTACCGATGTACCCTAATCAAGGAGCAACTGACTGCATGGGGACTCATAACACCTAAAAGATTTATCCAAAGAAATTGTATTGACATAATCACCAATTTCTGGTACCTAAGAAAGTGTTATTGGATATTTATAATAAGATTCAGTTGCTGAACAGCGAAACCAAAATTACTTGTTACACTAAAATTATTGGTCATCTTACAAAAATACAAAATTAAGAACATACAAAACAACAACAACATACAATAGTGACAGCGATGAACAATTTATATGAATTTATTATTCAAAGAAGGTGATTAGTCAAATACACTGTGAAGCGTTATGTATGCCTTGTTATGCAATGTATGTTTATTTCCGAGAGGCGAACTTGACACCGCACTGGGTCATTGCCATACTTTTTTATATAATGCTATACATGTTGCTTCTTCATTAGTTATTGAGTAACTTTTAATATGACTCGTATATATGTACAAACAATTTATAGAATTTTAATGAACTAACTTTCTTATTTATTGAATTAGCTAGACTGATCTCTCACGAATATCCGGCGTAGAATAATGGCACTTGGTGCTGTTGTGTTTCGTCCGGCCAGTGAGAGTTCTGGAGGCCCCTCCCCCCCCCCCCCTCACAATTCCTATTCCTTCCTTAACCCTATTCCTTTCTTAAAGGTCGGCAACGCATCTGCGACTCTTCTGATTTTGCGGGTGTCCATGGGCGGCGGTGATTGCTCTCCATCAAGTGACCCGCCTGCTCGTTTGCCTCCTTCTTATATAAAAAAGACTGGACTCTATAACTCTGACCTGCAGTAGGTACATAATTGCTCCAATCCGGTTTTAAAAGTACTAGAACCAGTGAAATGACAAGGCAGGCACAGATACATAAGAACTGAAGCTTCGGCATGCGTACAGTGACTCATCAAGCCTCTTATGAGAGACGCTCGCAATAGCTGCTCGTAGTCGCTAATACCAATGTACCACCTTAAGTTCTAAGATATTTTTCTGGGGCAGGAAAAGCTATTAGACTTGAAACAATGACCATAAGAGTGGTTTGGTTAACTGCGCTACGCCACTGACCACGTCCCATGTCACCCGACTCTGCGTTCAGACGTGGTTGCACGAGCGCGACCGTTCCGAGCGAGTTGGTGTGACATTGGTACTAAAGTTTTGAGCTACTCGCGAGGCCACCGTACCCGCTACGGTTCATCATCATCGTTGTCATCAGTCTATGCTTGTCCACTGCTGGACATAGGCCTCTCCCAAGAGCACGCCATTGAGCACGATGCGCGGCTTCTTTCATCCAGCTTTTGCCAGCATTATTGGAGATGCTGAGGTTACAGCCTTTTTTTTTTTTATAGCAGAAGGAGGCAAACGAGCAAGCGGGTCACCTGATGGAAAGTAATCACCGCCGCCCATGGACACCCGCAAAACCAGAGGAATCGCAGGCGCGTTGCCTCTCTTGAGGACCCCAGCTGCGTAGAGACATTGCTTCTCTCAGTGTCTTCTACCTAAATTACTACGGAGAGTGTTCTGAAGAACTTTTTTATCTAATCCCGCCCTCTCCATTCCTGTCCCGGACTACACGTGCTGGTCTTAGGAACCACCATCATACTGTGCAGAATATCAGCACTCGTACCAAAAAATTTGGCAAGTCGTTCCTCTGTAAGACCATTCGGCTTTGGAATTCTCTGCCGGCGCATGTGTTTCCCAGTTCCTATAATAACGGGTCTTTTAAACGGGGCGTGAAACGGCATTTATGCAGGCCGTCATGAATGGATGCGCTTGTTACCGCGCTTGTTGCACGGTGGGGAGGGCTCTCATTATTTTGGACTACATCGGCTGCTTACCATCAGGCAGGATGTAGTCACTATGACGTGACACATTAAAAAAAAAGTTACCTTGCGATCGTCGCTCTTGCTGTGGTTAAGAAAAGTGTCAAAAGTGGGCGCTATAATCTAGACGGCTAGTCTCCATGAGCAGCTTTGAATCTGCTATTTTGATAATAATTTTTAGTTTGTGTACATACATTAGATTTACGGCTGTCATTAGATTTATCCCCATAAGATTAGTCAGGGACTGGGCAGGCTATATCCTTAAAAGATTAGTCGGGGACTAGGCACTGAGGAGAGCAAAGCAGTCCACTGCCTTAGTCCACGTTTAACCATATTACGACTGGACATGTGCTCAGCGTGATATGTTGTTGGATGTATGTTCAGTCTTCAGTCCGTTAGTCGCCTTTTACGAAGGGAAGAGAGGGGTTGGTAGTATTTTTCTTAGCGAGCCGCTACAGTCACGTCTCAGTTTGTTTGTATACAATTACTTATCTAACCTGCTAGGTATACCCGAAGCCATGGTTCAGTCCGTCCAGGTTTACTAGTTTACTTATTTATTAGCGATAGCTAGTTTCGCTCTTGGCAAGATCTGAGGCGTCCACAGAAATTCAGATTGTTACTAGAACCTAATTCTTGCTAGAACTGACGTCATGTTTTTCCATTTTGTTTATAGATGGCTTAACTCGGTGAAACAACAGCATTGTGTTGTGACTGCAAAATAACAAATTAAAAGTATATATACTATTAAAAGTATATATACTATTATAATTATTTTTCTATTTTCTTAATATTATAATATTCAAACAGGTAAAGTCTGTCAGTCAATATGGTCGACAGATTTGCGAATTACGTAATCATGTTATAGCTACCTACTAAAATAATTATTTTCATTGGTAAGGAATAGTAATTTTTTAATGTCGCTACCGAAAAACATAAACTACCAAATCTTTCTTTACACTTCTTTTAATTTCGACGTTAAGGCCGAAGTAAGAAAAACAATACCACTATTAATCTTTTATTGCACACAAGAACATAAACAGAAAAAAAACTAAATTAAAGAGACAGAGTAAGCGCCCTTACTGCTAACAAGCAATCTCTTGCAAACAACCTTGGGTAATAAAAATTAATAGAGGGAAGATAAAAATGCCTTTCTTCTATCTCGATCAAATGCTGTAATTGTATGTCTTTAAGTAAGGCATACAATTACAGCATTAAATTGTTAAAGACTCTCTAAAATTACAGTTTATACGTCATAGTCATACCACAGTGTTAAGAACTTACAGTGATCCAGCGCCTTTCAAGTTGCGCGAAATGCCGCCATCGTCTAGACATTCGTCAATACTCATTTAAAAAAAAAAAATTGACTACACGCGTTCTCCTGACGCGTGTGTCCCCAGTGGAGTGTATGGAGTGCCCCAGTCGCGCCGCGCCCTGCCAGCCTTGCTTACCCCTCACGATTGCTCTGTCTAGACGTGCCCGTTGGCAGACTGTAAGAATTCAACAAACTGTGGTCATACTATCAAGGGAATAGTGTGGAATTAATTTAAGCCTGTGATTTTTTAAAGTTCGCTTGTCGTCCCTTTATAGCCTTATTAAGTGACCTTTACGTTAAAAAGGAGATTTTTTCAATTATCTGGTACGAGTATTAACCTCCCAGGGTCGTTGGGTTCATTTATTTCATAATGATTATAATGTAGTAAGCTCCATAAGGATCGAAGCTTCAACACTGCTCAAAGATAACTTGGCGTTTAACAGAAAGTAACCTTATTTTCATATTGTATAAAAGCTTAACCTTGTCGCGTAGCCGTGAAAGAATACTACCACCCCCTCTCTTCCCTTGGGTATCGTAAAAGGCGACTAACGGACTAAAGACTGCACAAACTTCTAACAGCATAGAGCGGCGATGGTCTCACCAAAGAGGACTATGGTAGAGTACTGCTTTTGAGGTCCTCATTGCCTAGTCTCTGACTAACCTAGGATAATAGTCGTGATTGTCACAAAAATGGAAGGGTATTAGGGTATAAGCATATTAGGTTATTCTGTGGTAAGTAGGTATACGTAAGTTTTATATCGGACAAAGAATGCCTACGAGTATGTGATGTAGACTGTTAGGTCCTTACACATGAAATTGGCGTTTTGTCGTACTAGCCACTTTTATCTCAAATATCTCCTCTTTGGTTAGGAATTCCAATTTCAAATTTGTACAGCTATTTACTCATGCTTTTGTGTTTTGAAACCCGTAATTTATTTGTTTTTCCTCTTTTGGTTTTTTTTGCGTCACTCGGTTTACAAAATGGAAAACTTGAAATATCGCGTTATTTACGAGTAGCTATATGAGTTTCATCGTGGCACCATGTGCTGCAGAAACGGCTCGAAGGATTAAGTATGTGTATTTGCGGTGTCGCAAAAGAAAACACAGTTCGTTTTTGGTTCCAACGTTTTCGTTCTGGAAATTTCGACCTCCAGAACAAGCCCCGTAGACGGCCGGAGACCAAAGTTGATAACGATGAATTTAAGGCTGTTGTAGAAGCGGATCCATCGCAAACCACGTCCGAGTAAGCTGCAGGTTGCGTGTTAGTGATAAAACTGTTATAATTCACTTGAAGCAAATTGGGAAGATGAAAAAGCTTGAAAGGTGGGTACCTCATGAATTGAGTGCAGCAAACCGACAAACGCGCGTCGACTGCTGCGTTACTTTACTCAACCGGCACAATATAATGAATGGATTTTAAATCGAATCATTACCTTTGATGAAATGTGTATCCTGTACGATAATCAGCAACGCTCATCGCAATGGCTGAACCCTGGCGAACCAGCTAAATCCTGCCCCATGCGAAAATTGACTTGAAAAAAAATTACTTTTAAAAAATTATTTTTAGGGGTTAATGTTGCTCGCGTCCGTAGGTTTACCCTTGAGACCCTACACGTGATCCCTGGGTGGTGCTAAATGAGTGACACTGACTGAGTGGTAGAGCCACGCTGCGTTGCAGCACGCATTGGGCCGGCTCGCCCGGCGTAATACCACCCTCTCACGAACATTCGGCGTGAAATAATAGCACTTGGTGCTGTTGTGTTTCGTCCGACCAGTGAGGGTTCCGGAGGCCCCTCCCCCCCTCCCTCCTCCCAATTCCTATTCCTTCCTTATACCTATTGCTCCCTTAAAGGCTGGCTACGCGTCTGCGATTCCTGTGGTTTTGCAGGTGTCCATGGGCGGCGGTGATTACTCTCCATCAGGTGACCCGCCTGCTCGTTTGCCTCCCTCTTTTATAAAAAAAAAAATACTTGTGAGCGTTTGGTGGACTAGTGCCGGTGTCGTTACACAAAGTACAGTGTTACTACACTACAGCTTTTTTAAATCTGGCCAGACAATCACGGCAGATGTCTATTGTCAGCAACTGCAAACCATGATGGAAAAGCTAGCTGCTAAACAACCGAGGCTGATCAATCGCTTTAGGCCACTGCTGCTTCAGGACAACGCTAGACCACACACAGCACAACAGACGACTACCAAATTAAAGGGAGCTTCAATTGGAATGTCTAAGATATCCACCGTACTCCCCGGACCTTGCTCCAACAGATTACCATTTTTTTCGATATTTGAATAACTTCTTGCAAGGGAAAAATTCAACTCCTATGGGGCAGTCATAAGGGTCTCTAAAGATTTTATTGATTCCCGTCCGAATGGTTTTTTTAGTAAAGGGATCAATGAATTACCTATGAGATAGCAAAAGTGCATAGATGGCAATGGTACCTACATATTTTGATTAAATAAATATATTATATTTAAAAAAAAATTGACTTTATGTTCCTCCCTTACAAAACGCAAATTTCATATGTAAGGACCTAATATAATTATGTCCATGGTAAATCTATATAAATAAAAAACGGCTGGTCCTATTTGGCTAATTCTTTTTGTTGTGTTTCTAATTGCCAGGACAAGGATTGCATTGATCGAAAGTTTTTGAAATTTTTCACGGGATACAAAGAATCCACACAGTCGAAGCCGCTAGTGTATAATAATTATAATTAAATAAATTATTAAGTACTAAAAAATTTCTGGTTTTTTATTAGTAAGTGGAAGGACGATAGGAAGTGTGATATTTGTTGCATTAATAAGAATTACATAGGCATAACATTTACTTGAATATTAAATAAATAGAACAAAATAGATAAATACTTAGGTACTTATCTATTTTGTTATCTATTGGTCTTGGTATTGGTATTGGTATATCTATTGGTTTAAACCCATCTCAAGAAAAGAGAGATTTAAAGTTGGTTTAGTTCGTTTAAGTTTCGTTCTTGATGGCCTAATGTTCTAGGAGGTTAAGTATTGACACGTAAAGAAACGGAACAGAGACAAAGTTTCATACAACGCGCCGTCGCGAGTCTCTCCGTTTGTCCACTGGCCGATCGAGTGTAAATACTGTGGTAAACCGGTTTTATCCAGTGGCGTGGCGGCGCATGCTTGTAGTAGTTGACTCGCGACGGGCGGCGGGCGGCGCGGTTGTATGAAGCTTCATCTCTGTTCCGTTTCTTACTCATGTAGTATTGAGCTGGATATTAGAATACGACATACAGACAATGTAAGATTAATTGTTTTACATCATAACTACATAAGTACTTATTATATGAAGTTGAGTTCCTCACGTACAAAGTCGCGTGATTTATTGCTTTATCACGCGGCGATGGGCTCAACACCTATCACGCTGAGCACATGTGCAGTTGTTATTTGGTAAAACGTGGACTATAGCAGAGGACTGCTTTGCGGTCCTCATTGCTATCGCCCCTTTGGTCTAGTGGCTAAGCCACCGGTTTCAGGCCCAGAGGTCCCGGGTTCGATTCCCAGCGGGGGGTACATCTTTGTGTGTACGGTTTGGTTGGTGGTAGAGCTGCTGAGTCCGCCTGGCTAGCTACCACCGTCTTATCTAAGTCTGTCGCCATAACAACGATGTTTATAGCATTGTTGTGTTCCGACAGTTTGAGATAAGATAGCCAGTTCCTCAGTGGTTGAGGATTCCGGGTGAAGCGCGATTCCACCTTCGGCCTTATCGTCACTTACCATCAGGTGGGATGAAGGCCAAGCGCTTACCGGTTGTAGATAAAAAAAATAAAAAATTGCCTGGCCTCTGCCTAACCTTTCGGGGATAATAGCACAGACAATAGTCGTAAACCTGTGTACGAATCACGCACACACAGAACCTATCCGTTAAAGGTTTAAATCACTCTTGACTTTTACGATTAATGTATTATCCACTGGTTTTTATTTTTAGTCTTTACAACGTATGTTTTAAGGTTCATTTTATAACACCGTAGTGTACCAATTTCTCGGTAGTCGCACCATTTTGTGAAGTAGGAAAAAATCAAGGATTTCAAGTGAGGTTTATTTTTGAACAGTCACGATGACTCTTGTTATTAAGAAGAAAATGCAAATTCTATTGAAAAATATGTGTATTTAACCTTTTAAACTTTTAATGTTATACCTATTGTAATATATATCATTGATTGAATTGTTTTTAAATACCACGTAACTTTACTTGGCAGTACAGTATCTGCTCTTTTACATATTTTTAGTACATAGCATCAATATTATGGAAGGTATACAATTAGAGCTGCAGTTCCATTCAAAGACCACGTTGTCATAGTGACCTGTGCTTCCACGACATCAAAACAATAAATCGACCAATTCTTCATCGATGTAGTCATTGAAGTAGGAAGGCTGATATTTTCCAAGGTAAACTGATGCTTGAACTCCTGATAGTTTGTTTGCAACGCTAAACGCATATTAGGAGTTTCACCCGAGTTATTTTTACTTAAAACACGTGTTGTGAGACTCCATTTTTAATAAAATCCACCGTACAATACAAATATTCTAACTTCACTAATGATACTAGTCTAAATGCGGTTACCGCGAAATCATTAATTAACATAAGTAACGTTGTTAGAACATTATTATTGTTATTCTCTTTTTTAACGATAGCCAAAAGTTATAACATCTTTTAATTTTAACATAATAATATAAGTACCTGAATACATTTAGCAATTTGAATTAAGCAAGTATTTTGACTTCATCTCACTTGATGGCGAGTGACGGTGAGGCTACACGTCCTAACAGTCCCTCCATCCGGAATTCTTACCAAGAAATTAGTTCTACAATATTTCCAACTTGTTACAGACCCACAAACTGACATTGTCCACGATGCGTTAAGAAGCATCCGAGGATGTCTAGGCCACTGGAAGTGACGGGGCAGACCCGCGTGCTGGGCCGGGCGCACCTGTCGCATCTGCCCCAGCGGCCGCCGGTCAACCTAAGCTTCCAAGACCTTAGCTACACCGTCACCAACGGGAAAAGTAAGTCAATTAATTAGTACAATATAACAGAAGAAATGCATGGACGCATCCAGTATACGGGTCACCCCAGACCCGAGAACTGTCTCGGGTCGGAATGACTCACGGTTTTAAGTTTAAAACTTGCACTCTGAGTTCAGCAATTAGTTGTTTAAAGACTATGGATGATAAACAAACTGATACAAAATAAATAATGTTATTGTAACTAAGGCCTTAATTAAAATAAAAACAATGTCTGTCTGTCGTAATACTCAGCACCTAATTGTTCGTTCATTATAGCTAATAATTTACTTCAAGCTCCACGCATTATGATTGAGCTGTGATCAAGGTGTTATAATATAATTAATACAATTGCTTTGGCTCCGATGCCATTGTCTTATACCATGTACCTATACAATTTTCTATTCGTTTTTAGGCTGCCACAAATATAGTTTGCTTTATAGTGTTGTTCAATTTGTACTTTGTACCTTGATTTATAAAGATTATTATTTATGTGCTTAGCTCATTATTGACAAAAAAAAGTTTCCTACACTCACACCAATTATCTAGCCCAAGAGAAGCTTTGAAGAAACTCGTTAAATGGTTACTAGACAACGGATAAACATACTTAAAATACTTAAATACATACTTATTATATATAGAAAACACCCAGACCCGAGACAATTTAGAAAAACAATAATTTCTAAATTGACCCGACCGAGGATCGAACCCGGGACCTCAGAGATGGCGGCACCATGAAAACCGGTGTACAAACCACTCGACCAAGGAGGTCGTCTAAGATTTGCAAACAAATTTATAATAATAATAAATTTTATTTCCATAAAAACGCTTTGTACAGAACAATATAGGTATCCCTGACATCTGTGCTAGGTTTAACACGTGTGTTACACAAAAGTAATTATTCACAATAATATTTGCGCAAAATATCTAGTGTCACTCGAAATTTTCATGTTTTTGAAAGAAAGACATCGTTGTTAGTGATTCACTTGTGAGTCTCAGTGTTTCTCAGAAAATCAGTATGTGTGACATAATTATGTGTAAGTACACATAATTGTGTTAAGAAGGTAGTTTTGTTGTGTTGTATACCGTAGATTGGGGTTACTTTGATTAATTTTTGACTTTAGATAGATGTGAAATCTTTAAATAAAGATTTAAAATTATCAAAAAATAATATAGTAAGAGGTTTTTATATACTTTAGACTAAGCTTATTATTAAAAGTGAATAATAAATAGTTTAAGAAATAAAAAATAAAAACCGTGGGATCAAAGTTAAACCACGAGTGGTGGGTTACTTTGATCACCCATATTTTTAAAATAAATTTTTAAGGCTGATTTCACAGTCACGCGTTTGATCAGCGCCGGCCACACGCACGCGTTACACTGCATAGTAGTTGCGCGTTTGAACTGCGTGCGTGACTATAAAACGCAACTACTATCTTACGTAATTGTAACCGCGCGCGCGTGTGGCCGGCGCAGACCAAACGCGTTACTGTGAAATCAGCCTAAAGTAGCAGTAACCAGCACTGATGATCGGAAAAATTAAATAAAAGAAATCCGCCGATTAACTTTGAAGTTATAAGTCTTAAAAGATTGGGGGTTACTTTGATCGGGTAAATAAAAGACTTTTTAGAATCAGTCTTTACTTTATCTATCAATATTATAAGAAAATAGCATAATGCATATGAAAATATTATGATTTAAGATCAAATAGCAGTCAAAACTCACTTGATTGGTAAGTGGCACATCGTGGGGTTACTTTGATCATTGATCAATCTCACCCCGAAGGTTGATCAATGACACCCTCTGTAAATTTTTTAGTAACCATGCGGCCGATTTTTAGGTTAGGAAGTCACATTATTTTTTTCATAGATTCAATGTATTATGCAATACAATCGATCAGTATCAATAGTTAATCAGTCACAAGTGAAGTTTTGCAGGACTTTAAAAAGAATAAATAACTATTAACTTACAGTTTTATTAATTTTTGTTGAAAAGAACCGACGTACACACTTGTTCTTCTGAGCGAAAGATGGCCGACTATCTGTGTTGTAAATGCTTCAAAACGAAATTTGCCATTGCGTTTAGTTTTCACAATAATAAAATTTTATTGGCATAGAGAAGTTCTGATCAATGTAACCCCTCCCGTCAAAGTAACCTCAATCTACGGTACCTACTTCATGCAATTAGGTACCTACCTAGTCATAATTGGTAAAGCCTATAAATAAACTACTTACGCATATTATAATGTTATTTTCCACTACCAGATACTATTTTTAAAACGAAACTATAAATAGCGTAGCCATTTTATCTCACTTAGCATATGAAATTAATTCATGTCACGCTTTATGGTTTTAACGGTAGGTAACTCGTTTTACGTTTTTCTCAATTGCTCGAAACATGCTTAATTGTCTACAGATATACAAAAACAACTTGTTTTAATATTGACATTACCTACCAAGAGCGTTTATCATACAGGTACATTTTCATATGTTGAAAGTGTTATGTAGGTACGTAATTGGAATTATTATTGTTAAAAGCAATGGTTAAAAGTAAGTTTGTAAATAGGGACTATAGTTTCTCATTAGGCTCGGAGACTGTAATTTAAAAAAAAATGTTATTATTGAGACGACCTCCGTGGTCGAGTGAACTTGAGTGGTTAAGTGGTTAGCACGCCGGGTCTGGCGTCGCGCCATCTTTGAGGTCCCGGGTTCAATACCCGGTCGGGTCAATATAGAGAAAAACTGTTTTTCTAAATTGATTTAGGGTCTGGGTGTTTTTTCTATGTTTATGTATTTATCCGTTATCTTACTATATTAACGAGTTTCAAAGAATACTCATCTTGGTCTAGAACTCTATATAATTGGTATGAGCGTAAACAAATTTAATAAATTTATTTATTTAATTTTTATTTCGTCATCATCGTCAGTCCACTATTGGGCAAATGTCTCTCCCATTATCCCCCAATGCATGCCACTGATTCCGATGTTCGGCTTTTCTCCTCCGATCATTGAGTTATAAACGGGTGCGCATTTTTTCACATAACTTTTGAAGTAAGTACTATTATCGGAAGTCCGAAAATATTTCTCATACCATTTTACATCATAATGATCACTCTTCATAAAAATATTTAATACTAACGATCGAAACCCATAATCACCAGAATTCATAATATCTTTATTCATACACCTTTTTTTACTAATATTTTTAAGGTATCATTTAAGCTATCGCCAATTTAATTAGTTTTTTGTTTCTTAAATAATAGCGTTTACCCGCAAAATAGTAGATTTGTCACCAAAATGTAGTCACCAAACAATATATATAAAATCAATTCCACAATAAATCACCTAAAATAAATGTTTTTGTATGTATTATAATAGGTTTGTCATAATAAGTATTTAAGCAAACTAATTTAAAGAGATCACCAATAAATCATATATTATGTCACTAGATCATTTTATAAAGTTCCAAAAAAAATTAGGGTTGTCGTTATCATCGTTTCAACCAAAAGAGTCTACTACTTAACTGGACATATGCCCCACCGAAGGATCTTAATTTCCAAAGGTAGTATAAATATATTTAAGTAAATAAAATTTCTAGCAGAATAGTAAATAAAACACTTAATTAAAGTCAAAATAATAAATATTTATTGTTAAAAATAATAATCACTGAATAATTAGCGCTGGTTTGGATTATGAAGGGTTTTTTTCTGGCCGATTTTTTGCTTCTGGTGGGGGGTTGGCCAGCTTTAAGCGTATGGCTAATCCGATAATGGAAATTAACTAAAACAACAAATTATCCACTACGATAATAAAATGCACCCACAACAATGAACGTGGAATCGACGCAAATGAAGCAAACTTGCATATCGCTGCCCGCGCCGCGCATCGTATGATCGTACCTAGTTACCCTACGACCCATCGTTGAGGCCGGATTGGTCAATTTTTAAAAGCGCGCCAATTTGTCTCCGCCTCTTTAAACATATTTTCATTAAAATTATTAATTGATGTATAATAAAGGTAACGAATACTTTTATTTTAATAACTGAACGAAATAAAATGTAACTACTGTATTGGTGACAAAATAACAAGTAAAAAGGAGTCGCAGTCAGGGATCGATAATTGATTTATTTGGTGACAGATCTACCATTCTGAGCATAAAGCTATTATTTATGTAATAAAACTATTATTATAAGAACGAAGTTTATATTCATCTCATGCACTACAATTTTATTGGTAATCCATCTCTTATTTTACACATATATTAACATTAATTTGATAATTCATACCTGGGAACGCTTTTTGTTTATCTGAGAACGAAAATATTTCGTGGCGATAGATCTATTTATTAGGTGATACAACTTGATGACAAATATAAATTTTGGTGACAAGAAATATAGTCCCGATATTTTTTTTCATATATTATCTTTTACTAACGATCGAATTTCTAATCATTCTAATACATAATGCCAATATTCATCAATTGCTGTCATACTATTATTAGTTTTCATATATTTCTTGATCATAAATGTTTTTATGAGCCACCTGCTTTAAAGACAAAGTTAAGTATGCAAAACTGTAGTTCCGTTGGTTAGGTTAGGTTAGACTTGTGACAAATAACTTTATAATTTGAATAAATACTGTGTGCTTGCATTCATGTTGAATGGCATGCTGCATGCTTGCTTGCATGCTGCATGCCTGCATGCATGCTGCATGCCTGCATGCATGTTGCATGTTAGCTCGCATGCTGCAAGCTCCATGCTTGCTTGCATACCGGGGGGTGCAGGGGGTATAAAGAAAATAAAGCTATATAGAAAAAATTAAGTATGCAAAACTTAGGTCTGTCGGTTAGGTTAGGTTAGACTTTTGAAAAATAAAGGAGGGGGCCGCAGGCTCCCTTGACCCCCCTATTTCATAATCATAAGTGTATGTATTAAAACAATATTATGAGTTTAAATATTTTCTTAGTAATGACATTTTAAAAAGAAAAGTTTGATAATTGATTGACTTAACAGTCAATTATCATAATTTTACAATATAAACAATTATACAAAAAAAGATTATGAGTTTAAGTTTGTTCTTAGTAATGACAGTATTCAATAAAAAATATATGATAACTGTCTGCTAAGAGTTCCGATAGTAGTAATAAAAAATTATTAACAAAAAAATGAGGATAAAAATTAGGAAGAGTGATTATTATGAACACAAATCGGTAGTAAAACAAAAAATAGGAATAATAGTTTTATATGAGCCAAATCTTGCTCTAAGACCTCAATGCATTCGACAGCTATGCCACTTCGAGTATTCGTTTGCCAAACCGCGGTCTCCACTTATCTCATTAGCGTCAATTATATTTAAAAGTTCAATCAGTCTTCATCAACATCAAACTATTAATATGCAATGATATTTTAAATATTTAGCTTAATTCTTTGTAAGTAATGAATAATGATGCAAACTATTATGTAATTCTTTTTATGCGCTACTATGGGAAGCACTTGGCCTTCGTGTTACTTAGGATTCACACTCTGATACTTAGCTAGCTTTTTCGTTATATATCTACTGCTGTGAATGTACTACAGTGTCAAATGTTTGTAAAAAAGCAGAAGTACGCTCAACAGAAGAAGAACAAAAGAAGTAATTAATTTAAATCCAGACTTAGAATTATCTGTCTTCATGATAATACTATTAATTATAGTGTGTAACAAAACTAACTAACTAGTCTAAAATGTAAAATTTTCTTTAGCTATGTTTACCTTGATCAAATACAAAATTACTATAAATCTAAGTAAGATGTGTCTTGTGATTCTTATAGTTTATTCAAGGGCCTTAGTTAACGTACGTAGATAACGTAATATTTTAACGTATAAACATAAGGTTTTATAATTTTACGAGCAATCTTGCAAGGTCACTAGGTATATCAGAATTCAAATCGTAATTTCGATATCATACGTAAATTATTTTGATATAAAGTATCTAAATGCTAAATGCGTGAGACTTATTATTACGTTTGATTTTAATGTCATCGTAACAATTATCGATAGATGGCCAATGACCAATTTTTGCAGACTGATGGGTTATTATTATTATTAGGTAATGTCATTATTATTATAAGGCACATGGGGGCATGTAAAAGATCAGCCGTCCCTTTCTCTATAATAATAGAAAATACCCTATCTAAAGCAATCTGAGGGCATACTGGAAAGTTCAACTCGTCCAACCTATCTCTTTCGGATTTTACCGCGTCTTTGGGTACCTACCTATTTTTAAACAGAGATAGCAACGGTGATGTTTTGTAAGTTACTATCTCTGTTTGCGGGTGCAGGGGTGAAAAAGTATTACTATATTATCAATGAGTTTATAATATCATTGTATATTATAGTTTCATAATGACTAGTAACGGATAAGCCACCTGTCACGCGGAGCACATGATTCAGTCGCTATTTGGTGGAAAGTGGACTATGGCAGAGACTGCTTTTGCGGTCCTCATTGCCTAGTCTTTGACTAACCCTTCGGGGATAATAGTCGTGATTATAATATGTATGTATGTATGAATAAAGCATTTTGTCATGTCACTAGAAACTGCATTGATGCAAACGCATGGTCGCAATATTTATTGAAGCCCCCTACCAAGAACATTGGTCAATCTTTAGAAAGCTACGCCGCCTTAGTGATGTGTCGGAAACTTATCGATGTTTCGATATCGCGTGGTGCAATGCTCAGTGCACTTTTATTGATGTAGGTTTATAGCAGAATGCGATAAGTTCGACTCGATAGGGTTGTGCACTTTCGAGTTATCGATGATTTCATGTTTTGGATATTGTTTTAGGATATTCTTTTGTTTATTAAATACGTTTTTTAAATACAAAATTGATTTATTATGGACCGAATAATATTTACCTTTTTTAAATTTAGTATAGGTACAACAAACAGCTACATTTAGAGCTTAGTGTAAACAAATATAGCCAACCCCGTTGTACATAAATTGGTTATTAACATGAAATTGAGGGGCGGTACAAAATAATAATGAGTGCTAACTAGTTACAATTTGCTTAAATATTATAATTTTTAAACGTTTTCAAAGTTTACTTTTCTTTAAGTTAATTTGACCGTTATTAACGCAAAAAAAACAAGTATTACGAGTAAATTTAAGTAATGTTTTTAAATAGTTTTCTTAGGTTCATTTAACTGGTAGATTGCGAAGAGGGTGTAGACATTCGATCATTTAGGAACCCACTTGCCAAAATTGGTACACGTTATTGTTTCTGAGATTTCACGTGAGGCAGTCAGTGCATGAGTGGTATTTAGCTTTTGTTTAATATTATGTAACTAGACTAAATTGTGGCATATTTACTGATTACACATTGAAATTTAAAATCAGGTGAACTCTTTAATATTTCTTACTTTTACTACTTCTATGTATAAAACAATTAGTAAACGTTAGAAAGATAAAAAAATATCAATTAAAATAATTATGTTTAAAAAAGTCATTGAGCAAAGTCGAAATTACATGATTTAGTTACGTTATTTATCAAATATCATATCAACGTGTTGTTCAGTAATAGCATAACATTGATTGATTAATTGACTACCACCTTTATAATATAAAAAAATCTTACATGGCGGCTTCGTCTCGATTACATTATTTTTGATAAAAGTTTGCGTAAGTTTATCGATAGCAGGTGTAGTGACAGACTAGTGTTGTAATTGGTCACGTGGCAGGCAACCGCGTCCTAAATACGCGCCGGCCGGCGCACGCGCACGTGAATGCACTTGCACTGCAACCGGTGTGACGTAGGTGAGAACAGAACCTACACTTCTTATTGCTTAATATTTAGTCACTTAGACCATTTACTGTAAACGAGGGACAGTGAGCGTCTATTGTTAGTTTGTAGAGTCGTCATGCTTCAGGGGCGCTACACACTATCTTCTCTTTAGATCAGTATTACTTTAATCTTACTATGAAAAAATCGTATGGGAATTTGCATAGTAAGAACTTAATACTGATTGATTGACTGAAGAGATTATGGTGAGGCCCCAGAACCTATGTACAGTTGCATTAAATAGTCATTTTGCATTCATACTGCTTTATTAATAAGCAAGAAAGAACACGTTCAGTAGTCCTCTCCCATGTGCTATTTTCAGTTTCAAAGTGCAATTTTACTGTTACATACACTTCTCATCAGAAAAATCGAAACACCTTGCAAGTTTATGTTTTGTAAGGATTATCAGAAAAATGTGTATATTTAGGAATATATATGTCAATGTCAAATATCGTTTAATAATGAATCAAATCCTAATGTTAATGTTCTAAATTCAAATTATTTCTAAATTCTTTTGTGTTTAATTAGGACAGAAACCATAAAAACGGAAGTGTTTCGATTTTTCTGATGAGAAGTGTATTATAAAAAAAATGGTTTGCAAATTTTGACGGACAACTTACTTGCATACGAACAGTGCAAGTTAAATAAAAGCTTGTAAAAAGGTGAGATGAGATGGTTAGGCATATTATTGTGTTGTTCAATAGATTTTCGGACATAGTGAGTGGTGATGAAGCTAATCTAATTACTCTCTGTGAAAAGGTATGAAAACGTCCATATTTACCGACTTAAGATTAAGATTTTATGAATATGCTGATATGATTTATGTAATTTTTTGGGTAAAAAAAGTACAGCCAGTAATACTGTCCAACTGCAGAGCAAAGGGCTCTATCATTGAAATTAAGTCATTGCTGCAATTGAAAGGTGGATGGGATGGGATGGATGCTAATCCCGGTCTGTGCACCGAATTATCCGAAAAGAGACTTTGCCCGACCTGGGAACCGAAGCCCGGATTGACCGACATTAAAGGGTTTTTTTTTTTACTTTTTTTTTTGTTTTTTTACTTATAAAAAAGCTTAACCGTGTCGCGTAACGGTGAAAGAATACTACCACCCCTCTCTTCCCTTGGGTGTCGTAAAAGGCGACTAACGGACTAAACACTGCACATACATTCAACAGCATAGAGGGGCGATGGGCTCACCGCCTGTCACGCTGAGCACACGTGCAGTCGATATTTGGTGAAAAGTGGACTATGCAGAGGACTGCTTTTTCGTTTCTCATTGCCTCTGACTAACCCTTCGGGGCTAATAGTCGTGATTATATGTTATATTTATTATTATCGTAAGTAGATACATGTATACATACGAAAATATATAAATTTTCTTTGCTTTTCGTGGGTTAGTTAGTAGGAATGTGGTGTTATGCAGTTGTTATGCATCGGTCCTTCTGGCCGGCCGCGTTGTGCCGTAATGCAGCTCACCAGCTGGTACCCGTAAACCCGTTTGAATGGCATAATAGGAGTTACATCGGATGTGAAACGTAACTTTACACTACTTGAGCATTTTACACGAACGATATACTTAGTTTATCATGTAAACGTTGATATATTTTTTATTTGATGCAGAGTTATAAATTGACAAAGAATAACTTTTCGTCGGAAAAGTTTTGAGTCATACCTAACCTACCTACCTAGCTACCTACCTAACCTACCTACCCTACTACGGCTAAAGTCTTTGTGCAAATCTCTAGAGTTATTACTCGGACTTTTATTTTTTCCTGAGAGAAATTCACGAGAAAACAGCTAACTATTTTTTTTTTTTTTATAGCAGAAGGAGGCAAACGAGCAAGCGGGTCACCTGATGGAAAGTAATCACCGCCGCCCATGGACACCCGCAAAACCAGAGGAATCGCAGGCGCGTTGCCGGCCTTTAAGGAAGGAATAGGCTCGTTTCTTGAAGATCCCTAAGTCGTAACGGTCCGGAAATACCGCCGCCGAGAGCTGGTTCCACAACACTGTAGTTCGAGGCAAGAAATTTCTTGAAAAACGCACAGTAGTAGACCGCCATCCATCAAGGCGATGTGGATGGAATGACAGTCGATTGCGTGTAGTGCGGTGAAGGAAATTAGCGGCAGGGATCAAGCCGAACAATTCCTCAGAACACTCCCCATGATATATACGGTACAATATACAGAGAGACGCAACGTCTCTCCGAAGAGCCAGTGGATCGAGCCGACCTGAAATAACCACGTCGCCGACAATTCGAGCAGCTCTGCGTTGAATGCGGTCAAATGGAAGGAGTTGGTATTGGGGTGCTCCAGCCCAGAGATGGGAGCAGTATTCCATATGCGGCCTGACCTGTGCTTTATACAGTTGTAAACGGTGGGCCGGCGTGAAATACTGACCCGCTCTATTAAGCACACCCAGCTTTTTCGAAGCTAATTTAGCTTTACCTTCCAAATGACCACGAAACTGAACGTCACTCGAAATATCGACGCCAAGGATTCCAATAATCGGATTGGTATCAAGGGGAGCTCCCTCAAAGTTCAGAGGTACGACGAAGGGATGTTTTTTCGCGGTAAATGCGCAAACTTGTGTTTTGGAGGGGTTAAAGCGGACTAGGTTATGTCGGCCCCAATCCGAGACATGACTTAACATGTTCTCGGTGTCAGTCACAAGTTTATTCCGGCTCTCGATGACGCTTTCCAGAGAAATATTAGCTCGCCCGGTGTAGAGCGTATCCCCAGTACTGTCATCCGCATAGCAATGAATGCTGTTGTTATGCAGCATGTCATTGATATGCAGAAGAAACAAAGTAGGGGACAACACACACCCCTGCGGGACTCCAGGATTCACGGGCTTCATGTCGGAGCACGAACCGTCGACTGCGACTCTGATGCTACGCCCAGTAAGAAAGCTGGCAACCCATGAACACAATTTCTCAGGAAGCCCGTATGATGGAAGTTTAGAGAAAAGAGCCCTGTACATTTCAATGGTGTCTTTCTTTGGTGTTTGAGAAGTTTACTTAAGATGTCTTTCTTTCAAATAACAGTAAAAATTCGAGTAAAACTAGATATTTGCACAAGAAAATGACAGTAATTTGTTGACAAGCTTTCTTTATCGAATTTGGCTGTAGTATAAGTATTCGCTTTATAAGCGATAAGGCGATCATATGGGATTCGGACCCAGTAATTAAAGTAAATATCACTAAGAGCTTAAAATATTTTACATTAATTACATACATACATATAATTACGACTCTTATCCCCGAAGGGTTAGTCAGAGATGAGGCAACGAGGGCAGCAAAAGCAGTCCTCTGCCATATTTTGTCGACCTCCTTGGTCGAGTGGTTTTACACTGGTTTTCATGGTGTCGCCATCTCTGAGGTCCCGGGTTCGATCCCCGGTCGGGCCAATTTAGAAATTATTGTTTTTCTAAATTGTCTCGGGTCTGGGTGTTTTCTATGTATATAATAAGTATTTTAAGTATGTTTATCCGTTGTCTATTAACCATTTAACGAGTTTCTTCGAAGCTTCTCTTGGGCTAGATAATTGGTGTGAGTGTAGAAAAGTTTAGTTTAAGTTTATATCCCACTTTTCACCAAATAGCGACTGCACATGTGCTCAGCGTGACTGGTAGTGAGCCCATAACCGCTCTATGCTGTTCGATTTAAGTACGTGCAGTCTTTAATCCATTAGTCTTAGTTTACTGAGTTCAGGAGAACATTTTTAAAAACTTTGTTGCAATAAGTAGCCTGTAAGCCGCACGGTACTTCTTTATGTAGGTATACCAATATACTTCTAAAATTTCTACAGTATGTATGTACTTAGTACCTACTTAATTAAATTTAACTTAAGTAAATTTAAATTTATGTAGTTAATTATTACAAGTTTAAGTAGTTCATTATTTTAAATTTAAGTAGTTTACTTATGCTTCCAAGTGATCTGTGCTTGTCGTGGCAGTTTGTAACTAAGGCCACACTACAACATTGCTGAATCATGTGTATATGATATTTTTGGTGTGTGACTTGTAAACTGTCCTTAAATAAATAAATAAAAAAATAAATAATTAGTCGCCTTTTACGACCCAAGGGAAGAGAGGGGGTGGTAGTATTCTTTCACCTCTACACTATTAATGTAATACCTATTGAAATTTTGCCTGTTCCCCTTAGGGGTATTCAGAGACGGGTTGCTTGCTACCCCTTCATCCACCAGCTTTACCCACCAATGGGTGCACAGGTAATCTCTGTTTACCCGTGCACCCACTATGTAAATGTCGTTGCTTCTGTGCGCTGTGGTTTCCTGTGCCCGTTCTTTGCCACAGTAAAAAAATTACGTCCTGAATGGGTACAGTGGCCTGATTCACGTATTTCGTAATAGTCGAAATGTCGTTTATTATTATTATATCTTAATTAATGGCTATCGCGTGTAGCATTAAGCCAATATCAAGTGTTTTAATTTTTAAAGTACTTATTTTTAGTTTTGTACGGTAGATAGAAATAAAATGGAGTCTCACAACACGTGTTGTTGCTAAAATAACACGGGAGAAACTCGAAATGTCGTTTACGTTTAGAAGTCGTCCTATTGAAAAACAGTCACAAATCCGTATTCACCTGTCATTTCGCTAGAACGATTACTCGATAGGAACGCAACTCAGCGATTTGTCAACTATTTAAACTTAATGTTGGCATTACAGTTCTACCAAAAAAATTCAAATACTTTTTGTTAACAAAACATGCAGAAATGTTTATTATTTTTTTCCAACGACTTGGAAATTGTCTAATTTGACGTGTAATCGCTGAAGTCCGATAAAACTAAACGTCAAAATAATAGGTGAATACCGCAGAGGCAACGATCGAACTTCGATTAATGCACGTGAATACGCTTAAACAAAACCGACTTAAACAAAATCGTGCGATTGATACGTGAATACGAAAAGTGACTTCAGCGATCAAATCGCTTGCATGTCGTTGTTGAAGTTTTGTTACGTGAATTAGGCTACTGGTAGGATAAAAAAGATTTGGACGATTCAAAGTACTTATTAATTGAGTTTATTGAATAAATTATTTAGATTTTGATTTTTGATATAGCGGGAAAATATCGATATCAATGAGACGGTAGCTTTACATTCGCTACTTTTGTTTCATTTACTCTGATAAGAATACACGCGTAGTTTTCATTTTAGGCTCACAAATATCACACTACATTTATATGACGACCTCCGTAGTCGAGTGGCTAGCACTCCGTGTCTGGCATCGCGCGTTGCGCCATCTCTGAGGTCCCGGGTTCAATTTCCGGTCGGGTCAATTAAGAGATTAAGAGAAGAGAGGCCAACAAGGACCCTGTCTCAGCAATATGCTGCCAAGTCCCTCAAAGTTGGGCAGAGTGACGAAGCAGCGCTGATATTCTGACAGGGCCTTTATAGGGTGGTGACGTCAAATAACAGAAAATGATTAGATGCATAACGGTATCTGCATTTACTTATATGACATACAATCGTGTTATAACACTGCATTGTTATGTATAAGGCAGGTCGTAGCACTGCGGTTAAACTTCCTGGTTAGGTGAATCGCCACTTCCGTAGGAGTTTCTCGCTTTGGGAAATACGAGCGTTGCATCGTGAACATTCTATTTTCTACTTGCATTACTTGCACTCGAACATAATATTTCGACAACCGTTTAAAATATATCTACATAGGTACAATATTAATAGTTCTTTAGAGACAAAATAGGCTAATAAAAAAGAAATACTTCGTGAAACGTTAAAAAAATACTCAAATATGACCTCACGTGGGATTCGAATCCATGTTTTCCGCATTCCGGGGGACTGCGTGACAGCAGCGCTACCTCTAAGATACTGAGGAGATGTGGGTTCGAGTCTCACCGGAGCTTTATTTAACGTTCGGTATCACTTATCGTATCTTTATAGTATATTTGATAGTTAATTACGCATAAATCATTAAAATCTACGACTGTATTTATTTATCTAGATAAGTCTTTGATCACATAGTTCTTATATGCGATCTAACTAAGTAGGTACTTGAAAACGACAAATCTCGTGCCTGGAAATTACAAATTTCCAACGTTAGGAAGAACAAGAATTACCTACAATTTAACTGTCAATTCTATTGTGTAAAGGTTTCCTTGGAAATCCACTACCTACGTAGGTTATAGTATTTCCATGTACAGCCAGCAACACAAGTAATAGATAGATACACACTTTTGACAGGGGTTACACCCACTTGCGAGAATTTCATTTGCCATAATTTCATCTGCAACAGACATAATATTGTTTCTCATAATTTCATTTGTCATACTCATTGTTTACTATATTAGTCACGTGCTTGAAACTTGGTGTCCCATAAAGTCAATTTCAATAACATCATTTGTTATCATTATTGTATACCGTAATTATGATTTGCCATAACATCATTTGCCATCGAAAAGCTTCTAGAAAAAATCATAAAATCGGTTTAAACTAAACGATCCATAGGTTTAGGTTTGGTTAGGTTAGGTAAGGTTAGAACATGAAAAACAACGCACGAGCCGAGCGAGCGAAACGAGCGTGCCGCGGCAGCGGCCGCGGCCGGTGAAGTGCCAGAAAGCCAATCGCTGGCGTTGAAATAATGTTATTGCAATTAATAAGATGGATAACAATACGTATGGCACTCGTATCATTATGGATGTTAATGTACGGGCAAACAAGATTTTGCCACATAACTTTTATGGTAAACAAACAATTCGAGCAAAGGAAATTCGGGCAAGTAAAATTCGGGCATATGAGTATTATTGGTTATAATTTTCGGGCAAACAATAGACAACCTTTTGACAGCTATGTCTTATCGCTGTCAAAAGTGTATCTATGTTTATGTCTATAAACATAGAACCACTGTCAAATATGTGTGTCTACTTCTATAGCTGACTGTATCTACCTACACAATTACACACGAAATCAGGTTTGAAGGGTACCTAACCTACCTATGGATCCAGGGAAATAACTGTTTCAAGGTAACTCAGGAGCTGCAACGTCGGTGTTGCAGGCTCGAATTACTCTCGTGGATTTTTTAAAGCTCTTTTATTGGTAAGTATTAAACCTTACGAGTACGGCACTAGCATCACATGACTAAATAGGCATAGAATACATAATAATACAAGTACGTCATTGGAGATTATAACACACCACGCAGGCCCAGTGTTAGTTGGTTGTTATAACAACTGTCATATATCTTACACAGATTTTGGAGTTGGTGGGTCATACTGTATGGAGTTTTAAAATTTCGAGAACTATGCATTTGGAGCTAGCGGTACTAAGCCTACTACTAAGCCTACTAAGCCCAATAATCGCAGTATTTTATAACATCTGTTTGAAACTGATAAATATTCAAAGCTTCAAATACTTATTGATTATTGGATTTTAAAATAGGAAATAAAAAAGAAGCTTTTAGTAAAATACCAGCTTTTTAAAGGAGATTTAGAATTAAGATAACTACTTAAGAACAAGTAAAATTTTATTAATGTTTTATATTGTAGCGTTTTATTAACGCTTAACTATACTCAAGTAAAATTTTAAACACTGAAAAAGACGACAACCTCAGGCGGGAATCAAACCACGCACCTTCCGCATTCCGGGCGGCTGCCTTAACCACTTGGCTACCGAGGTCTGGCTACTTAAGAACATGTAGTAGTTAATTAAAATAAATAGTTAGTAATATGTATTAATAGTATGTATGTAATAGTATAATAATACATCTTTATAATTAGTTATCTTTTGATTCTAAAGCTCCTCTAATTTTTTTTTATTCGAAATTTACATTTTTTTTATTACAAATTGAATAACAAATCAAATATTAAAACTGTTTTTTGGTTTAACTATTTTTTTATTTAAGGTAACAATAAAAATGTAGTACAAATTCTGGCAAAACTAAAGCGAAGCCAGTAGAGCGACCGCACACATGATACTTTTAGCATCGGCGATCGGCGATTTTGCGACTGACACTTTTAGCATCGGCGATCGGCGATTTTGCGACTGGCATTGCGTTATAGCGACTCTTTGCATTCGATTGTTTTAGCGATTCAGTCGCTGCATTCAGCTTCTAAAAAAGCGTCTAAATCGCCGATCGTCACTGCTTAATGTAGTTGCAAAAATACTATCTGGATACAAACCGGATGTAGTAAAACAATAGAGCAGTGCAGCCGGCCAATATATCTTACTTACGATACAATAACGATTTTACCTCTTTCTTTAACCGGTCAAGTAAAATAATAATATAAAGTAGGCATCCATTATTTAGTTGGCCCAATACAAAAAAATCATAAAAGCAATGTCCCCAACTCCCCAGTGCCGAAAAATATAATTATTGAGAGATTTAAAAGCTGTGATTATTCCAACAGAATCATTTAGAGATTATCATTTATTCCTGATCCTTAATGAAGTCAATTATTTTATAAGTAAAATAGGTATTACAAAAAATAGTTTTATGCTTTTCCTGCTATTGTTTAATAAATATTGAATTTTAACGTATCAAATCAAGAAAACTAGAAATCGGGGGCCAAGGAGACGGGTGACTTTGAGTTCGGGGGCCACGAAGAATAACCCTATTATATTACTGTGCTATTGTGCTCGATCTGTAATTTAGTAATTGCGCATAACAATACATTCCACTTATTTTTTCATTGTTAGCCGACGGTAAATGCCAGTAACATGACAATGTGACATAATGTCATGTCTTGACATAATTTGATTCTGCAGCATGCATATCTAGTCTTTGTTCTGGGTAAATAGGTAAATATACAAATTACGTCCATGGCTGCTACACAAACAATGTTATTTTTTCCATTCGACATTTCTTTGTACCTACTGTCTAAGTATTAGTATTGATGGAATGCGATAGACAAGCATAAATTTTAATAGTCAAAGGTAGGTATATCCTTTGACTATAATCGAAGATATAACCTAAGTACCTACTGGTTTTTTTTCAATGTAAAAGAATAGCAGAATTTAATCTAATAAAATTTAAGGAAAATACACAGATCCGTGCTTCTGAAGGCACGTTAAGCCGTTGGGCCCTGTTGTTGTCGTAAGCAACCCAACCCGCATTGGGCTAGCGTAGTGGATTCTGGCCCAACCTCGCCACGTGCTATTGTCCACGTAGGAAGCCTGTGCTTGGGCACAAGCAACAGCGGGACGTTAGTTGGCTGATGATGGTGATGATGACAGAGATCTAGTACCTAGTTAGTAAGTAACATTAACGTCGAGGTGGCATGCAAAATTCTTATACAAAACACAGAAAAACGACGTTTCGTTTCTTCCTTCAGAACTGGACCAATTTTTATTACTTTTTCAGCATCGGTTAAAGAAAGAGATTTTATGTCTGTATATTTGATTTTTTTAAACCAGCCACTTAATGTTTCTGTAGACGCCTTAATTAAAACGGAGTGATTTCGCAAGACTTCGCTAAATTTTGGCTCCTGGTTATTAAATATCTAAATGACTTAATGCAAAAAAATCAAACATACCGACATAGAAAATCTCTTTCTTTAACCGATGCTGAAAAAGTAATAAAAATTGGTCCAGTTCTGAAAGAGGAAACAGGGGACTCTACCAAACTTCGTTTTTATGTGTTTTGTATGAGAATTTTGGATGCCACGTCGACGTAGTGTTTCCTATTAAAAAAACTTATATCTATAACTGTCTTTTTTAATTGACATTAATTAGATAAATTATCTTTGTATTTTCCTTATACCTACATTAAAAATTTTCTTTAGAAATAGGCTCACTAGTTAGAAAAGTGTTGAAGTTTAAAGTTTGTGTAGGAAACCAAAATAAATGGTGGTGTCTTATTTATCATTAAAAGAATACTTCTCTTCTCATGGGTGTCTTTAATTCAATTCAATTCAATATCATTTATTCAATTTAGGCTACAATAATTGAGCACATGAAGGGTATCCTGCACGAAATTGTGAAAATTTACGTATTTTTAAGTTACTTGTACTATGCGCTGAAAGAACTTACGTAAGTTAGCCTGATCATTGCACAACACAAGGTCGTGGCCTTCTTGAAATTTGAAACAAATTCTTTTAACAATAACAAACAATACATAAATCTAATGACTCCTAAAACATTTTTTTTCGACAACTGTCTCAATTTTACGCATGAAACAATAAATCTTACATGCAAAATTTGTACTTATTGATATTCCGCAGGTCACTTCCATCTTAAAAAAGGGGCCACGTGCGAGTCGGACTCGCCCATGAAGGGTTCCGTAGCAGCAAGTAACATCATATGAAAGTTCTTGTAGTTCGTTGTAACTTTGATCGATGTTTTAATAATAGTGTTTATTTTTAATTAATTAATTTGTGACGTATTAAAGAAAAACTACGTACTAGATCTCGTTCAAAACAATTTTCGGCGGAAGTTTGCATGGTAATGTACATCAAATATTTTTTTTAGTTTTATCATTCTCTTATTTTAAAAGTTACAAGGGGGGGGGGGGAGGACACACATTTTACCACTTTGGAAGTGTCTCTCGCGCAAATTTAGAAAAAAATGATTTTAGAAACCTCAATATCATTTTTGAAGACCTATCCATGGGTTTTATAATATATTTTTTTGTGTGAAAATCTTAATGCGGTTCACAGAATACATCTACTTACCAAGTTTCAACAGTATAGTTCTTATAGTTTCGGAAAAAAGTGACTGTGACATACGGACGGACAGACAGAGACAGACATGACGAATCCATAATATTTCCGTTTTTTGCCATTTCGCTACGGAACCATAAAAATTAAATTTTAATTTTTAAAACAAGCGCGTGATGGTTTTGTACATTTCGCAGAATAAAAACATTGCTCTAATAAAATTACTAGGTCTGAAACTTTAAAGCAGAATTGTTCTAATTTTTAATATCAATATGATTGATTTTGCTTTGAAGTTCATTAAGAGACTTATGTCAGTTTTTGCGATCGCGCGGGAGCCCCTGATATCGCTATGCCATCGGATCGTAAGTCCTAACTATGGGGTAAGTCGTATCTTAAAAGGCGACCAACGGAATAAAGACTGCACATGAGTAAAGTTGTGCCCATTGTGACTTTATGCGACAGTGGGCTACCACCCATCACCTGAGCACATAGCAGTGTTCTGCTTTTGCGGTCCTTATTGCCTCTCTTTCTAACCCCTTGGGGATAGTCGTGAGTCGTGAGTGTATTTTTATACGGCTGTGTGAGTGAACCATCCATCCATATACTTAGTCTGGCCATGTTCCTGATTCGCCGGATTCCTGATTCGCCGGATTCTTGTTTCGCCGGATTCTCGTTTTGTCGGATTCTTGTTTCGTCGGAAATATTAACATACAATAATATCACTTAAGTAAAGAAAACGTGTCCTTAGTTATATTTATTATTGTATGAATTACTATTTTGTTGCCACTATCGGACAACTTAAATTACCTACTTAGAAATAAGTTCGATATTTTTTTTTTTATTTGGTGTTTCAACATTCTTTATCTGTTACGTTATTAAATTAAGAACAAATAAATATTTTTATTAATGTACCGAAATGTCTTCCTTTTATTTAATAGATAGAGGTAAAGCCACGATATTTCTATAGTTTTCCTTCAACAAAATAATCCGACGAAACAAGAATCCTTCGAAACAAGAATCCGGCGAATCAGGAATCCGACGAATCATTAAACTAAACTATAAAAACTGTATGTATATATGTAATAAGAAAAACAATAATATTACATTTGAATTTGGAACCTGTCATTCTTAAATAAATAATCATTGTGTTTTGTCATTTTCGCGCCAGTCGGTCGCCGTCGGTGTTAAATATTTTTCTGATATTAAAATGGAGTGGGGTGATAAGAGAACCGAACTGCTGTGATATCATTACACAAAGTTGGTAGGTATGGAGCCAAATGCAATTTTTGAAACTCTTCATCCGCTTGGTATTAGTGGAATGTTTGTATACCGAGCTATTAATAGGTACAATGAAACGTCCTCTGTTCGTGACAGAATAAGATCTGGCCGTCCACGTAGTATTCGTACTAAAAAGGCGATCAAAGCAGTAAAGGAAAGAAATCGAAGAAATCCTGTCCGAAAGCAAAAGATTTTATCTCGGGAAATGAATATAGCACCTAGAACCCTTCTAGAACCATGTCGCGTATTTTAAAAGTTGACTTAGGGCTTGCAGCTTATAAGAGACGCACTGGTCATTATTTAACCGATAATTTAAATATGAATAGGGTGGTAAAATCAAAACAACAAAGGGCGGATACAGAAAAAAGTTATTTACTGACGAGAAATTTTTAACTATCGAGCAACATTTTAACAAGCAGAATGACCGAGTTTATGCTCAAAGCTCTAGAGAAGCTTCTCAATTAGTCAGCAGAGTACAACGTGGGTACTATCCGGCTTCAGTGATGGTTTGGTGGGGTGTTAGCTATCAAGGAGTAACTGAGCCATATTTTTGTGAAAAAGGTATCAAAACATCGGCACAGGTGTATCAAGATACGATTCTTGAGAAGGTGGTTAAGCCTCTTAAAAACACCATGTTCCATAACCAAGAATGGTCCTTTCAGCAAGACTCAGCACCGGGTCATAAAGCTCGATCCACACAAGCGTGGTTGGAAACTAACGTTTCTGACTTCATCAGAGCAGAAGACAGGCCGTCATCTAGTCCCGATCTTAATCCGCTGGATTATGACTTATGGTCAGTTTCATGCTCTAAACGCCATGATAATTTGGAGTTCCTAAAACAATCCATAAGATTGGCAGTGAAGATTTTTTTCATGGCGAAAGTACGTGTTCAATTGATAACTGGCCTCAAAGTTTAAATTGCATTAAGGCCAATGGAGATCATTTTGAATGAACTTCATATTATTTTAATGCTAATAATATTCATTTATAAACTAGGCACACTACAGTATTAAATGTTTTATAAAAAAAATAATCTTTTCCTTGTAACAATATCTATGGCTAGGCTAGGTATAGCTAACATTATTTTAAGTAGGTTTACGAGTAAGTTGCGCCTTGAGTTTAGGTTACGCTGAGCCTGGAGCGCGTTCGGCTTGCGATCATGCTCGCCAAGCAACTTTCGCAATGCCGGGTCACTGAAAGAGTGACCAAATTAAAAACATCTCGAGCTCCTCCGTGCTTCGGAAGGCACGGCGTTGGTCCCGGTTGTTGTCGTAAGATGACAGTCGTTAAAACCCACCAACACACATTGAGCCAGCGTGGTGGGGTATGGCCCACTATCCCCACGTGCTATTTGTCCACGTGGGAGGCCTGTGCCCAGCAGTAGGACGTTTATAGACTGATGATGGTGATGATGAGCCTGGCATGTCTACGAAGGACAAGAGCTTCTAAAAAAATTGATAGAAAAAAAACTACGGTAGGGATACTATTTTTTTTCTAACAATGTGTTCAATGTCATAGAGCGCTCGAGCGGTGCCACAACTTATCTGTGGTATAATATCGAGCGCGTGTTTGGCCTACATTCGGTTTGGATAATTGCGCGCGGCGAACAAGACATCATGGTATGACGTGCCGCCCATTCGTGCATATATGTTTATTCAGATCACAGATATTGTAATTGCGTTGTAATTGCAACATAATAATAAATAATCCATTTCTGAGGGAGTAACTTTACAAATTTTATCATTCGCTCTGGTCGCCCTATTACGGATAAAATGGATGCCATTTTTGAAAAAGTGGAGCAAGATCGGCATGTCAGTAGTTACGACGTAGCTGAAGAACTGGGAATTGATCACAAAACAGTTTTGGCGTTTATGAAAAAATCTGGGTAGGTAGGTACACAAAAAATGTCGATGTTTGGGTACCTCACGAGCTCACTGAAAGAAACCTATGAACCGTGTATTCATTTGTGATTCTTTATTACGACGTAATGAAACCGAACCATTTTTAAAGAAGCTGATAACTGGTGATGGAAAGTGGATCATGTGCGACAAAAACGTGCGAAAAAGGTCGTGGTCAAAGGCCGGTTAGGCTTTACAGACTGTGGCAAAACCCGGGTTAACTCGCAACAAGGTGATGTTGTGTGTGTGGTGGGATTGGAAGGGCATTGTTCATTATGAGCTGTTACCACCAGGCAGGACTATCAATTCTGAACTCTATTGCGAACAACTGATGAGATTTTAAAGCAAGAAGTTGAGAGAAAGCGGCCGGAATTAATCAACAGAAGGGGTGTGGTTTTTCATCATAAAACGCTAGACCTCACACATCTTTAGCCACTCAGTAAAAATTAAGAGAGTTTTGACTGAGACTGGGAGGTGTACCTTCCAGCCAAACTCTCTTAATTTTTATCATCTTTACCTTGCACTTTCAAGTCATTTATACCTTGCACTTTCAAATTTCCACCAGTTTCGGTCTCTTCAGAATTCTTTAGGCAGTGTTAGGTTATAAATCACGAGAGGACTGCCAAACCATTTGTTTAGTTATTTCGATCAGAAGCTTCAAAATTTCTATAGCAATGGGATACATATACATATATATGTTTACATTAAGTTAAATGTAAATAAACTGTATTAAAAAATGTTTTAAATTTTCTTAAAATATGAGAGGAAACTTTTTCCCCTACCTATTACATCAAAACAGAATTAGAACGTACATTAAAATGCTCTCGACAAATTAAGAACCCCCTCCTTTTTAAATCAGTTACAAATCCTTTCTTAGGCGAAAATGCCCTAGGAAAGAGTGAGGTTATGTATGTCCTATGAGCACGGCTCGCGAGCCGTTTGGCTCGGACTTCCTGCTCGCGAGCCGTGGCACCCGAGGCAAATTTGAAAGGTTGCGAGCGGTACCCTCAAGCCAAAGTGAGCCAGTGCAACATTTCAAAGCCTCTGGTGCCACCGCTTGCGAGCAGGAAGTCCGACCCAACTCTTCACAATTCCTATTCCTTTCTCCTTCCTTGGCCCATCAGGTGACTTGCCTGCTCGATAAATAAGAATAAATCTTATGAATAATTGAAGAAGCATTTGTGAAAATGAAAATACCATAATTAATATTAACCGACTTACAAAGTAGAATAGAAGAATTTTATTTGTTGGAAAATGGGTCTGTCATTGACGATATTATTTCCAAATGTTGCGTTTCACTAGATATAACTTCCTTTTGTTCAAGTGATGTAATATTCTTCACAATATTTTAGTTTTGTCTCACTAGTACTTGAAGTTTCTGTAGGTAAGATAAACAAAAATTGGTTGGAGAGTCAACTTAGGTTATTAATTTTTAATGAAAGGAAAAAGTAAGTATATGTTATTTACCTAGAATTGTTTACGATTGTATTAGTTTTTCAGAGTAAAATGTAAAATAATAGACAAGAACAATAAAAAAAGATAAGTTAAGTATCAAAATGATAAATTCAAGTACACAAAACATACCTTTAAGCGCTACGTACTTTTGACAACCGTTTGACAGCTTAAAATTATAGCCATAATAAAACTTTTGAAAATAGACCGCGTCACGTTTCGTTTGTCAGACTCTATATATAAAAATAGAAAAAACAATTTAGAAAAACAGTTTTTCTCTAAATTGACCCGACCGGAAATAGAACCCGGGACCTCAGAGATGACGCGACACCAGACCCGGCGTGCTAACCACTCGACCATGGAGGTCGTCAGTGATAGGATGAAGTTGCACAAAAGGTTGCAGGCTTGCCAGAGTTGGCAGGCCTCGCTAATAAGATAAGATAAATTGCCATACAAAGTCGGGATTTTGTTAAATGGTTTCATATATTTTGCAATAGGCGTAGGCACTCATGTAATAAGGCTAAAGAACTTAAGAACAGAAATACTACACATTTCCGTTAATAGTGTTTCTCATTGCATACTATTAAGTTGTTAATATCACATTCACGGCGAGCTACACATTTAGGATCGAAGGTCTTTGTTCAGCACATCTAGCGTAAGGCCGGTCAGCGAACTCCGCCAATTACTCACTTCACTCGTAACGGAATCTACTAATACCGAAATAGCCAGCCAGACAGAAAAAGAGAAAGAGGGGGTGGTAGTATTCTTTCACCGCTACACGACACTGTTAATATGAAAAAAAATAATTTCTAAGATAATCACGAACAGATAAAGTGTAAGCTGTGTGTAGCGACTTGCTTTATTAGATACTACCAATCCCTCTCTTCTTTTGGGTGTCGTAAAAGGCGACTAACGGACAAAAGACTGAACAAACTTCCAACAGCATAGAGCCGCGATAGGCTCGCCACCTGTCACGCTGAGCACAATGACATGTGTAGTTGTAATTTGGTGGACTATGGCAGTAACTGCTTCTATAATCCTCATTGCCTAGTCTCTGACTGACCCTTTGGGGAAATAGTCGTAGATCTATGTTATGTATGTATGTAGTCACGAGCAAAAATATGTAAACAATTGTGACTCTTAATGCAACGGAATAAGAGTCAAAGTGTATACATATTGGGGCTAACTTTTAAGTTGTGTCGTTTCCAAACCTCCCGCGATTATTTAAAAAAAACCTATGTCTTTTTCATCTTTTTGAATTTAGAATTCGAAAACAATAGAATGTGTTTTGATTCGACGAATAGTTTTATTATAGCGTCCGTTCAAAGGTGACAAGTCGGTTGTGAAAATGGAAATATCAAAGGGAAATATGCGTGCAATAATTTTCTACAACTTTCAAAGGGGATTAACGCGACTACAGTGCTTTGAGGAGATCACTTCTGTGTTTAGTGATGCAGCACCATGTCTTAGGATTGTAGAACGCTGGTATTTAAAATTTCAACGTGGGCACTCTAGCCTCAGTGACAAGCCACGTGACATTGACCTAGAAGTATAGACAAGAACGTTCATACAAACCATTTGTTCAAATTCTGGAATGAAAGACCTAAAAAGTTCGCTGCAGCCGCTGCAGCGCTTAAACATTTAATTGTCGTTTAATCAACAGACAGACATCGCAGCGCCGCAGCGTCAGATCGGTGAAAGACAAAGTAGTGTGTATCAAGATGGCGTCCCAAGTAGATTGTCAATAACAATAATTGAAAAAATATCTTTTCTATTCTAATAATACGATATAACTACAAATTAATACTTGATTAACAATTAATTTCACTTACTTGACAACTGAATTGTAGTAAACGTCTAGGTGTACATGAATTATTTTCGCCGCTCCGCACGCGCGAATGTCAAAGCCACACTAAAGCAAGGTGCCGAGTCGACTCCGCAGATGAGTGGAACATAGTGCGTGTTCGGAAGGGCCTATCTAGTGTAACGTATATATCGCTGCCACGTGAAGGTCGTCCAAAAACCGCCATGACGCAAGAGAATGTCGACGCCGCGCCCCGTGCGGCAGCTAATCGTCGAAGATCGTCATGTGACATACCGTGAAATAGAGGCATCCGTGGGCATGTCAGGGACTACTATCCAAAAATCTCTCCGTCCGATCTCCGTTGGATACCACATTTCCTTAGACGACCAAAAAACAGCCCGTGTTGAATGGTGTCGCAAAACTGCAGCGATTCAACCGAGGGGAGTCAAAACACGTTTATGATATGGTTAGTGGTGACGAGTCTTGGATATTATGCTTACGATCCAGATTCCAAGCAGCAGTCAACTGTCTGGGTCTTCCAAGATGAGCCGAAACCGACCAAAGTCATACGCTCACGAAGCACTTTTAAAAGTGGTTGCCTCGTTTGTGGCAACTACTAGAAGATCGCAAGACGGTTAACGCTGACTGGTATACCACTGTTTGTTTGCCACAAGTCATTACAGAGTTTTGAAAAAACATCTCAAGACGTGCGTCGTATGATACTGCATAATGCAAGTTCGCACACCGCCCGCCAAATAAAGATGTTTTTGAGCCACAGGGGTTATGTGGTCTGTGTTTTGAGCACCCAAAATATCGACATTTTAGATCACCCGCCTTATAGCCCTGACTTGAGCCCTAACGATTTTTTTACGTTCCCCTAAATTAAGCAAAGTGTTCGTGGTCAACTTTTCAGCTCACCCGAAGAAGCTATATTTAATAAATCGGCATACAAATCGGCCATTTTTACTACCCCCACTTCGGAGTGGAATAAATGTTTTAAAAACTGGTTCGAACGCATGCAAATGTGTATTAAATATCGCGGAGAATTCTTTGAAAAATAATAAATGGTGTTATGTAATCTATTAATTGTCTATACTTAAACGACACAACTTAAAAGGCAGCCCTCGTATGTACTTAATACTTGAGTATTTTCAGATGTCTTTATTGCCTTACTCATAAGGCTATAATGATACGTGTGAGACAGCCGGACACTCATGGCCTCTCTTGACCCTTCTATTGTTGCAATGCAAAAGGAGGCGACATTGAAGTGAATGCCTAATTGAATTCCGAGTCACTGCAAATCTGTTTTTTATTTTTTTCTTTGTTGCAATGGGCTGTTACAGCATTTTTAAAATACCCTAAAATTATATTATGAATAAGTAAAGTTTTAAAATCAGTCTTTACCCGTGGTCCCGGTGGGTCGACCCATTAGCACTAGGGATTACATTTGGATGAATATTTCGACTTCGATTATATCGATATTAAGTTAATTACAACCATGAAAATTATAAAAAATAAGTAATAAGTAAATAAACAAAAAAAAAAAAAATTTACTAAGTAAGTAAGTGATGATGTATGTGCAGTCTTTAGTCCGTTAGTCGCCTTTTACGACACCCAAGGGTAGAAAGGGGTTGGTAATATTATTTTGTTGGACCCATCGCCGCTCTATGCTGTAGGATGTATGTGCATATAATACATAATTTTAAGTTGAAGTTCATGGTTGTAATTAATAGATGTTTGATGTTAGGTGTTAGAAAACACAAAACAGTGTCGCACAGACTCGCCTTAAGGGGAGGTATTTCGAGCGCTTCTCTCTCGCTCTCTCGACGGTACGACGGTAAGGGACGGGTATAACAGCGAAGCGGTGCAAAGTGCGAATAATCGCGTTTTATATTTAAAAAAATTGATAGATGTAATAAATAAAAAAACGATCGGTTATAATTCCTCAAGTTATCTATGAACTTCATTTTGGTAAATGACTCATAATATCAAATCACTTATTTTAAGAATAAAACCTGGAAAAGAAGATAAAATGACACAAAAATATGTAACTTTGTGAATTTATTCTATCGAGCCAACTTTATCAAATCGCGTTTCCATCGGGTGTATTTCACGGTATAAAGCCTCAACAATATTTCATAATTTTCGCAGATTTTAATTATACTGTTTACTACTTCAAAAAGTAATTCTAAGAACGTGTTATTTTAACTTTTCACTAACACCTAGCCTTAATATTTATTTAACCGTGTCGCGCTGCGGTGAAAGAATACTACCACCCCAATCTCTTCCCTTAGGTGTCGTAAAAGGCGACTAACGGAATGACATCCAACAGCATGGAGAAGCGTTGGGCTCACCACCTGTCACGCTGGCACATGTGCAGTCGCTATTTGGTGAAAGGTGGATTATGGTAGGGGCTTTTGATGTCCTCATTGCATAGTCTCTGACTAACCCTTCGGGGATAATAGTCGTGATTATATCGACGGGTCCCAAGAACAAAGTCGCATCTTCAGAATTATCTAGTTGCAATACGAAGCATTTAAGTGACGCGAATCAGTTAAGTAACTTGAAAAGGAAAATTTATAGAAAATTATTGAGTAAGTCATTTCTTTATTTTGTTTACTTGTCTGCGTGTGCTAATGTTTAGTTGTAATGCTATGTTTTATTTAAAATGGATTATTATGTAATAATCAGTGTTTGTTTTTTGGAATACACTAAGACTTAACTACACTTGCGACTTTGTTTTATGAAATATTTCATACTTTCCTATGTCGTATGTGTACATGAAACGGTGTACGTCGATATTTGGCTCTAGAATTAAGTCTTAAGTTGTAATTTTCTCTAAATATTTTGATTTTGTTTATTAGTTTTTTCTAAAGAAATCTTTTGCACCCAGTAGGCATTTAAAAAGTGTATAAACTAAAAAACACAATGGAAAACAACAAGATGCTAAACAATTTAAAAAATAGGCATAGTAGTAACAAATCTTTGACATAGGAATCTAGTAATTATCAAGTTATCATAACTAACATTCAGGAAAAATTCTATAGTTAAATAAATAAATAAATAAATAAATAAACATAGTTACTTAGGTGAATATGTAAACCAAATGAATAATGTTCTACATCCCCATTAAAAATCGCTTAATTTTTTTTTAACAAAACGTATGAATCTCTCTAACAAACTACATAAATATCTTGATAAGGTATATTTGTTTTTATCAGATCTAAAATTATTTTCTATTTATGTACTTAAATCAATGCTAAAAGTGTAACTAATCACAGATTCAGTAATCAATATAATACTTTGACTATGTCTTAGGTATTCAACTACTAGTATTATTTAACATAAATATGTCGATCGGTTTTATTAAATTTAATCAGTATACCTACGTCTCACTTATTACAAAAAAAAAATTCATCACTTAAGTCGTCATCAATTGTTAGATTTGAAGGGTAAAGATTTGAAAAAGTTGCATTACTTGCATCTATTACACCTGTATCGCACATGTTCTCTAAATCATTATATTTTGCTTTTGTCAACTCAAGTGGTGAAGAATAAGCGCGCTCCAAGACAGGTACTACAGATGAGTTTCTAGTATCGTTTCGTACAACCAAGCATTCGTAAGATTTCTAATTTGCTAGCGGCTTGCCCGCGCCTTCGTCCACGCTAACTTAGAACCTCATAGTAGCCATTTAAAAAAAACATATCTTCAAAATTTAAACAAAAACCATCCTCAGTTAACGCTCTATCTTTTAGTGAAAACCGCATAAAACTCCATTGCGTGGTTTAGGGCTGATTTTTCCATCCTCGAATAAAACTTATCCGTCTGATAAAGTATTACGCGACCAACCTAAAATGTAACCTGCAAAGAAATAAAGGATTTGACATTATATTACATTTGAAAATGGTTGTGTTATACTTCAACACACAAATAAGTTTTATCTGACAATTGAAAAATCGGCTCTTAGGAGAATAGTGCGATGCCACAGAAAGAGGAAAACGGCGACTTTACTTTGTAATATGTAATGATGATAATGATTTGGCACAGATTTATCAATCAAAACTTCTTTAATTTTAATCCACAATATTTTTTTATTTTCTCAAATTTTTCTTTCTTCTCAAGTTCTTGCTCCAAAATTTGTCATTTACATAGGTCTTAAAGTTAAAGAAGTTTTACTGTTCCATATTTTTAACTAAATACGGTTCTTCTTTCGGTTTTGCCCATCAAACAAGCAAACGCCATTCCTCTGGAGTGTAAATGGTTTTGCAGTGAGACGAGCGCATAAGGGCATGCACACTGTCTCCCTAGTTTTGTGTGTGTCCTTTCTCTAGAAAACGATGTGTATTTGAGTAAAAGTCGGTGTATTAGTAGTATTAGCAGATTGAACTGAATCTATCCAAGAACTAGATCGGGACAAAAGTGATCATTACATTTCCTGTGTACATTTAATGGAGATGGTGCTGGTGTAGCTAACGTGATATGTGACGTTGAAGAAGTGGCAACAGGGATTATTAAAACTGGAAGTTACTTCTACATTCAATGGATTAAGCACTTCTTTCGGATGCGGATGTTGTAAAAACGGAACAGGTGCTGTATCCACTTGCTGACAGGTAGCATAAGTGGTATTTTCGATAATTTCGTGCTGATCTTCTGATAGTACTGTAATCATGTTAGAGGTTGAAACAACTTGCTGACATGTGGTATGAGAATTATTTTCAGTAGCTTCATGTTGATGTTCTGATACTTCTGTATCATTCATTATTGGAGTTACGAAATATACGTCCTTATAAACATCTGCTATTTATATGATAATGTTTTAGGCTTCTTACGGTAACGGAGAGCTGGTATTGCTGTCACGTTGATTTGAATATTTTGTTAGAAAAACAAATAAACAAAAAAGTAGCTACTAAATTTTATTGCCTTACTTGAGCACTATAATATCACTTACAAAAATACATAATTTTAATTAAAAAAGCGTTAAATGGTGTGTTTTTGTTTAGAACAAAGTCGCATATAAAAAATCGTACAACGAACAAAATAGCTTTATCACAAACGACTGTATTTTTTTGGAAAATTTACGTAGAACAATATCCTATCTGCACATGCGGTTGGTAATTTTAAGATAGTTTTAGGTGAACAACAACTTATGCGAAAATAATATTGTAAAAAATAGATACGACGAAATGAAACGTTATTTAGCAGTTTTCTAAATAACTTAATCACATCATCAAAACAATACTAAAACATATTTTTTTGAGTTATCATAGAACAACACACTTTAGTAACATACGACGGTAACGTCAATGATTTCGCTATTTATCTTAAAATATTTACTAAATATTATACAAATCCTTGAGCCAACTATAAAACGCGTAAGACTTGAAATAAAAAGCAATTTGTCATCAAGATTAATGTATTCTTTATCCAAATTTCTGCTAGTAGTAGAATAAGTACAATCATTTTTATCCATTTGTAGATCCTAATTCAACATTATTTTCTATATTGATGATGCAGACATCGTAAAACATATACTGTGATACTGTATTTACACCTTTTAACATTAATTTGATTCAAATATATAAATAGTTTTAACCTCCAAAAAACACCGTCACTGCGGAGTACAAACTCGTATCTGGCGTTAGTTCGCGGCACGTGTGATGCAGACTGCGGCAAACAAGTTCGTACATGTCGATACGCTTTTGATTTCAGTTAAGGTGATGTTCGTTTGGTTATTTCATAAAATAAAAAAGTTATGTAAAAAATAATTACACTCCCATGTAGCTAGTATGATGCTAAATACAAATCAATAACAAACTAAATATCGTCCTATATTTCCATAAGAGTTTGTTCTGCGGGACCGTCGATATGTATGTACGTTATATTTATTTTTACTTGTGTCGGTAAGGGAAGATAATACCGAAGGAAGAAGCGCATTCAACCCGGAATCCTTAAACTATTGAGGAGCTGGCTATCTTACATGGTTTTTCCGAAATACATATTACGTACAAGCCTTGTCCTAACAAATACGAGCACAACGAATAAGAAATCAACCAAATCGGTAGTGCCGTTCTCAAATGATTTTTATTTATACACCGAGAAATTTTAGTGGTTGTTTTCCCGCGGCAGAACGATTTACCTTTAGTAGTACTATCGAATCATATAAGTTTTTTTTGACATAAATGACAAACAATTTCGACCTCCCATACTAATGTCGTCAGCTGATCGGACCGTTTTGTATGGGAGATCGAAGTTTTTTTGTCATTTTTGGCAAAAATAACTTGCATGATTCGATAGTACCACTAAAGGTAAATCGTTCTGAAAACAACCACTAAAATGTCTCGGTGTATACTAGGGCCCACCTGCGACTTCGTTCGCGTGAACAACCCCGTGTCCCATGACTAACTTTGTCCTGGCAATTACAAACACAACTAAAAAGGAATAAACCGAATAGGTGCTCTCAAGTGATGCGCGTGCATAAAAATAATAATAATTAGGCAGCAGCTCTGCAGCCCTAACCACCGATAGCTTGGGTCTATCCCCGCTGCCGGTGGCAACCTAGGTTAAGTTTTTTGTAATATTTTATATTGTAAAAATGTTTTGTTAAATAAAGAGAATAATAATTTTTTTTTATTTATTATTCCTTTACAAACATTACAAAATTTTAAATTATACAGGGTTAAAGGTTAAGTCGACCTATATCCTTTAAGGGGATGTAGTTTCCATCATTTCTGACTGATTTGGCCATTAAACACCGTAACCCAAACTTAACCGTTCTCAAGTTATAGTACTTTATAGATTTTTTATAAAAAATTCCGTTTTTTTGCCTATTGTCCTCTTATTTTGTGTTTTGTGCTTCTAACTTATTTAGTTTTGTTTTTTTTGTGTAGAAGATGAGTTGCTTAATTATTCTGAACACTAAAATTGCAAGTAATTGTACCAACTGTAGTAGACGATGAACAGTATAACAAAAAATTAAATTAGGAATAAAATGTTATTTCTTTCTTAGATATTAAAAAAAAGTCTATTACTTATGTGCTGCAGATAATCGTAAAAATATCTACGGTTCCTTAGTTTTCTATCGAGGTATAACAAGCTAGGATATTATCAGGATTCTCGGAAAAGACTTTGATGAAAGATTCCCAGGTAGCAATCAAAATAACGGTATTACGTTAAGTTTACTCCCTGCGCCTAGGACAATAATTGTCCTTTATGGAATTTGTACGGTGGTTTGGGGTGCGGTGTTTCATAGTCAAATCAGTCAGAAATGATGGAAACTACATCCCCTTATATGATATAGGTCGATTTAACCTGTAACCCTGTATATGGTCTTATAATACGAAGTAGCCTTAAATTGTGAAGGACTGGTGCCTGAAATGGGATTGTAAGTTGTAACAAACCTTATACCCTTTAATTATTAATGTCCTATACCACAGGTCCACAAGTCACTAGGCCCTACCCGCAGAAAGGTTAAGAACTAATTTATGACAAGAGTAATAAAATTAAGGGAGAGATGATATTGAATGCAATTATTCAAAAATAAACTGACTGACTTAAACCATAAAACTAATTTAAACTAAAATAGCCGAGCTATTGAGTACCAATAACTCGTGCGTGTTTGTGTGCATACATTCGGCAACTCATTTTTATTTAAAGGTACAGAAAGATAGATAAAAAGCTACGATTGTTTATCTCGATTCCTATCGGACGTTGAACTGTTTCCCGTTGCTGTGACATAATACCTACTAGTTGTAAATTGCGGTTAGTATGCGGTGCAATAGTTATCTAGTAATTGTAATCAATAACATTAGCGGAGCGTGGCGCTTAACTAATGCAACACGTCATTAGTGATTATAACCAAACGCTAAGTCTTTGTAGATTATGCGGATTCTTTTACTGGTTTTTCTTTAATAAATTAATAGGTTTTCTCAAGCTTAATATTAAATTCGGGTCCATATTGGCACACCTAAAGTTCAACCGCAATTATTATGAATCTTCCTACCGATTTGTAATCCGAATGATCACTCTTCCTAAAAATTTTCTTCCTAAACTTTTCATTCATACAATTTGTATTGTAGTACTACCGACGATGTTCATTCATACATAACACTCATGTTTAAGAAAATTGTAATTAATTATATCACTAATGTAAATACTTATATTTAAACTCCTACTGTTGTTTTTCGTAACTATCATAACGCTTTTATCCCTAAAAGTCTAATAAATTGTTTGCACTTTTGTCGCTCTCACCGGTTCACCAATCTCCCATTCCACCTTAGGTTGGCTGGAAGAGATCTCTTTCTGAGATAAGTCCACCTTTGCTCACCATTGTTTGTTATGTATTTTCTGTATATGTGTTTTTATGCAATAAAGAATATAGGTATATATATATAAAAAAATAACCTCAAAATTCAAGACAATCGCTACGCTGCGCTTCGCGATTGTCTTAAAGGAGGCCGGCGAAATTCCTTAGGACCTTGGGTTGGGCCTTGACCGTTACACTGATGATTTATATGCGGTTTTGTAGATCAAAACCAGCGGATTCCAACAATATAACAATTATAAATCTGTTCTACGGGATAACACAAATATTGGGAGTTAAGTAACTCAAAGTGAGGTTAGTTAACGTAAATTAAACAAATAGCTGTTTACTTACTATTTAAACTGTGTATTTGGTAAGTACCTAACTGAAATGTTTATATATATGCACTTACCGTAAGATATACTCTCTGTTGAATAACTGACAGTATTGCTTCGTCTTGTGTCAAATGCGAACCTTGTGGTGAAACCACTTACCTTTTCCACTTCCTAGGTATTATTTCATGTAATCATCTCATATTTTAACTTCGTCTTATATATTTGCTTTTATTTTTCCTCGCTTCTGCAACGATACATAATGTTTTAGTAACTACACACTACACTACACACATCACAATTCCTTTATCTAAACACATTTACTTACGTGATCTAAATCACGAAACTTCGGACACTATTTTTCGACACTTTTACGTATCCCACAAGTTTCGGATCACTTCGATAATCTTATTATGCGTTTTTCCTTGTAATATTTAAATGTATCTCACTTTAATTGTTTTCTATTTACTAAATATTGTATTTTGGTTACGTTTTGAAGTATCTGACAACTTATTTTTGCTTCGTTGCTATGCAACTTATCAACATAATCCAATCAAAACTTTTTGACTTTCTTATTTATACATTTGGCCATCTAGATTTCTCGTTTTAAAAATATTATTTTGAAATTTATGCAGAACTCAGAAACCGAGGTTTCATTATAAAGTTTAGCCGACGACTAATCATTATATCTCTAGCTTTGGATTCAAAAGGTTTACTCTACTGAGACGATCACCAGCTTCCGAATTGGAAGGTCAAGACTCCTTACTTGCCTCTTCCAAATTGGAAGGACTAGTCTTCAAGTACAAACACCAGCTTCCGAATTGGAAGACTACGGCCTCCAGACATCGCGCGCGCCTACGCCTGCCTGTGCCTGTCTCGCCTGTCAGCCTGCACCTTCGCCTGCCTGCGCCTGGTGGCGCCTGCCTGCCTGCACCTTCGCCAGCCTGTGCCTGCTGGCGCCTGCTGCCTGCGCCTGCCTGCGCCTACCTGCGCCTGCCTGCGCCTACCGGCGTCTGCCTGTCGGCGCCTGCCTGTCGGCGCCTGCTTGCCTTCGCTTGCCTTCGCCTACCGGCGCCTGCTTGCCTTCGCCTACCGGCGCCTGCCTGTCTTCACTTGCCTGCGCCCTTCGACGTCTGCCAAGTTCAGCGCTTGCCTCCACACCTTCGCCTGCCTCCACGTCAGCTGCACCTACCCCTTCACTTTTTATATTATCATCCTACATTTTAACCATCATCACCTCCATACTCACCATCCTCACTCACCTTTTTATTTTAACTTTGTTTGTAATTTTATTTTGACTTATAAATATTTGTAAATTTCTTATCATCTTTTCTTTTTTAAATGTCGCTTCACGACATTTTGGCGCCCAACTAGCTTTTAGATTCTAATCTCTTCTTTCTTTTACCCACTCCCTAGAGATTTTCTTTTTTGTGTTTGCTTTCTTTTTCTTCACCATCTATGCATTTTTTTTTCTCTCTAAATTCTAAAACAACACTTTGTCTAGTGATTCTACAATACTTTACACACACACCTACACATTCACCTACTTAAACTCTTTTCATTTAATATTTTTATTTTCAGTTTTACTAAAGCTGAAAATATTTCTCCTCTTCAACATCCCGCAGCAGCCGTTCCAGAACCTGCTCTTACGACTCCTGCTGCCCTTCCTCTCCAACCTTACTGTCAGGTACCTCCTCAAACTATTCCAAACCTTCATCTTTTCAAATCTTTAAAAAATGTTAACTCTTACCTGTATATATTTTTTTTTAAATCTTTATATTTTTTTCTATATCTCTAACTTTTTATATCTTTATAATCTTTAACTTATTTTTGTGTACTTTTTTTTGGAGACCCTATTTGTTCGACTGGCAGATGGCACTTTACATTCCGCTCAATCTTAACTTCTCCTTCATCTTCCAAATTTAATATGGTATATATGTTTTAATCACATTCACATTTTCATTCCATTAACTCATTAACGTTTTTGTTTCTTTTTGTTTTTGTTTAACTTAGTCTGTGCTCTTAAGCACACTTTAACGTTCTATAACGTTACTCAAGATCTATCTATTGATCTTCTCTATAACTTTAGTACCTACCTACTTTAGTTATCAAGCTTTGAACCCTACCGTTCTTAGCTACTTTATTGCTTCGAGCCCTACCGCTCGTAGCTACTTAGGTTATTATGCTTTGAGCCCTACCGCTCTCAGCATATCTTATTTAACTTCATTTTTATTTTCATTTCTTTATTTCTTTTTTTTCTTTTTTTTGTTAGGAGCGGCTGACTACTCCCTAAAAAAGCCTTAGGTCTAACTTTCCACTTATAGAGCGGTCGACAACTCTTTAAATAAGCCCTAATCGTCATTTTAAAACACCCTTCTAGAGTGGTAGTCATTGAATGTGAACTCCACCCTTATTGAATGCAGATGATAGTATGTAAGAGAACGTATGTCTGTTTGTTAGGCGATGTATGTCTGTGTGAAGTTGTGTTTTTCGGATTCTTTAGAAATACACTTTAAAAATTTTCTCTGAGTCAAAAATTTTCTGGGGTCGTGGGGGAAATGTGGTGAAACCACTTACCTTTTCCACTTCCTAGGTATTATTTCATGTAATCATCTCATATTTTAACTTCGTCTTATATATTTGCTTTTATTTTTCCTCGCTTCTGCAACGATACATAATGTTTTAGTAACTACACACTACACTACACACATCACAATTCCTTTATCTAAACACATTTACTTACGTGATCTAAATCACGAAACTTCGGACACTATTTTTCGACACTTTTACGTATCCCACAAGTTTCGGATCACTTCGATAATCTTATTATGCGTTTTTCCTTGTAATATTTAAATGTATCTCACTTTAATTGTTTTCTATTTACTAAATATTGTATTTTGGTTACGTTTTGAAGTATCTGACAACTTATTTTTGCTTCGTTGCTATGCAACTTATCAACATAATCCAATCAAAACTTTTTGACTTTCTTATTTATACATTTGGCCATCTAGATTTCTCGTTTTAAAAATATTATTTTGAAATTTATGCAGAACTCAGAAACCGAGGTTTCATTATAAAGTTTAGCCGACGACTAATCATTATATCTCTAGCTTTGGATTCAAAAGGTTTACTCTACTGAGACGATCACCAGCTTCCGAATTGGAAGGTCAAGACTCCTTACTTGCCTCTTCCAAATTGGAAGGACTAGTCTTCAAGTACAAACACCAGCTTCCGAATTGGAAGACTACGGCCTCCAGACATCGCGCGCGCCTACGCCTGCCTGTGCCTGTCTCGCCTGTCAGCCTGCACCTTCGCCTGCCTGCGCCTGGTGGCGCCTGCCTGCCTGCACCTTCGCCAGCCTGTGCCTGCTGGCGCCTGCTGCCTGCGCCTGCCTGCGCCTACCTGCGCCTGCCTGCGCCTACCGGCGTCTGCCTGTCGGCGCCTGCCTGTCGGCGCCTGCTTGCCTTCGCTTGCCTTCGCCTACCGGCGCCTGCTTGCCTTCGCCTACCGGCGCCTGCCTGTCTTCACTTGCCTGCGCCCTTCGACGTCTGCCAAGTTCAGCGCTTGCCTCCACACCTTCGCCTGCCTCCACGTCAGCTGCACCTACCCCTTCACTTTTTATATTATCATCCTACATTTTAACCATCATCACCTCCATACTCACCATCCTCACTCACCTTTTTATTTTAACTTTGTTTGTAATTTTATTTTGACTTATAAATATTTGTAAATTTCTTATCATCTTTTCTTTTTTAAATGTCGCTTCACGACAACCTAAAGCATTGTTACGAGTAAAACGAACGCAACAGTTTACGAAGTTTATCTTTAAAAGAAGTACAATCGGAAGCAATGGTCGGTGTCTCACCACTGCTAAAATACTTAGACAGTACTTACAGTACTTACTTAGAGAGTACGTACGTAGTAGTACTTAGAAAGTCAAACAAGCAGTGATCAATGTCCGTTGTGCAGGCGCAGGTTGTTCGTAATGGCAGCTATCGTCAAAGTCCGTAATACGTAGCGTAATCAAAAATCACTAATTTATTTATTATGTGAAGTATCAATGAATAAGTCAATCTCAATACTACCTAAATTGAATAAAAATACAATGATCAATTCGTACTAATCGAAACAATAGGCAGTTTTTCTACTGGCAGCATTGTCCTTCGACTACCACGTGATATGCGTCGTTGGTTAGGTGGTTATTATAATTAATTACAAAAAATTGTTCCCCATAGAATTATTAGTTGTTTTTTATTCCACAAGTTATTAAAAGTTACGCTATGATTTTAGTTAAAGTCTGATTCCTGTAATGGTTAGGCCCAATTTCGCTGTAATTGTAATTGTGATTGTTATGATGAAAAATGTTCGGAAGAACATTTTCGGAGTTCCGATTATCGGAGTTGAAAATTTCGATGAACTTTGGCACACCCATTAAATTCACTACCTCCCCATGGACTGCATGCATGCATTTGAGAAGATTGGACCACAACCTACCACGCTGGCCCAATGTGGGTTGGGTTTTAACGTCTGCCGCTTAATGCAACAACCGGGACCAACAGCTTTACGCAATGAGGACAGCAACAGCAGTCCTCAACCATAGTCCACTTTTCACCAATTAACGACTGCATATAATTGCTCAACGTGACAGGTGGTACGGTACGCCCATCGCCGCTCTATGCTGTGGGAAGTATGTGTAGTCTTTAGTCCGTTAGTCGCCTTTTATGACACTCAAGGGAAGAGGGGGGGAGGGGATGTATTTTTTCACCGCTACGCAACACAGTTAGTGATGAATAAAATAAGCATTAAGTCCTCAAAGCACTTAGTTGCACGTATTATTCTGATCAAGTAGTACTTACTTACGTTACAATTGAACCTCCAATCGAGAGGTGAATGATTTAATTGGCGCAAGGAAAGGTTAAATGCATTGATTTTAACCTATTGAGATGTTGTTGGGCTCAATTAACCACGGCATCTTAAAAATTAGAGCACGGTCATTATTATTGTGCATGCTACAATAGTTACAAGGAAATATGTGTTACGAGGTAATAATTATATTAAGAACACTAGACAGCTTAATTTTTTTGATTTATTGTAAGTAGGGCATGCAATCAGGCGAGATCTCGCGAGTTTATGTAAGTATACCGCGAGATCTCGCCAATTTCGAGATCTCGCGAGATTGGCAGTTTTGTGTGTTTATTCTTGCAAATAATCACAATATTTGAATAAATTAGTAATAAATAAAAAGAATTAGGTATAGGTATTATGAAATTGTTTGACGTATCTATAATGTTTTTTAATAAACTTTTAAGTAGAAAACTTTGACGCATCTAATCAAATAAGAAATGAAATAAACAACCTGTCTTCTCTTCTAATATCAAACAAAAGTCTTTTAATAATAAAACAGTTCTTTTATAACTTCTTTTGTAAAATGAAACTCATTAACCAAGTTGAGTTGACTATTAAACTTAGATATTATTATCAATTAAAGAAAACTATACCTACTCAGAGATCTATTAGAAATTAGAGATTAATTAACAAAATGAATGAAAGGCTTGGCTTGTTCAGTTCACATCACACGCCATTATTACGAATTATTTTGAAAGTAAAGCTTCGAATAAGACTTTTAACGCTTGAGTGCAATCTCGTTAAACTCGCGAGATCTCGCCCATTTTTCGTCCGAGATCAATCTCGCTAAAAAGGCCGAGATCTCGCGAAAACGGGATCTCGCGAGAACGATATTGCATGCCTTAATTGTAAGTAGAAGATAGTTTCTGAATGACTAAAACGATTGTAAATTTTAAATCACTCACTAATCAAAAGCTACGCTTTCTACATGTGTTCCTATAGCATTCATAAATTTGAAAATTTTATAACTTTTATAAGATGTTGCTACTGAATCAACCTGAATCAACAATCCTTATCCCACTATACTTTAACCAAGCGTATAGTGGGATAAGGATTGTCTCGCCGGCGAAGTCGCGGGCGTGCGCTAGTATAGATATGCTATATTTGATAAGAATAAGGTTTCATATCGTGTTTCGTTTAAGTAACATTCAAGGATAACGAAAAGTTGAAAAAATGTCTACCTCAGGCGGGAATCGAACCCGCGTCCTCCGCAATCCGGCTGCGTTGACCACTCCGCTACTGAGGTATTGGTTAAACCTGGCGAAATTTTTCAATGCTTTTGACTTTATGTTTTTATAGCTACAGTGTCTTATCAAACCTCTTAGAATTTACATCCTTTGAGGGATTATTCCATTTGACTCCAAATCCATTGTTCTCAAAATTTCACCGTCCATACATTGTTTCCACTTCGACTCAAAAATTATTTTAAACTAGCGGTCGCTCGCGGTTTTACCCGCGTGGTTCCCGTTCTCGTGGGAATATCGGGATAAAAAGTATTCTGTGTTAATTCAGGTTATAAACTATCTGTATGCCGAAATTCATCCAAATCCATTCAGTAGTTTTTACGTGAAAGAGTAACAAACATCCATCCATACTTACAAACTTTCGCGTTTATAGGTAGTAGGATTAGTAGGATATTAATAAAATATTCACTAAAAAGTGTTTTGGAGTTAAGTGGAAAGTTTTTTGGAGTTTAGTGGAATAACCCCCTTTGAGATCTGAACGTATATTTTGTACAATATTTTAAACATTCAGTTATTTAACGCAGCCGCCCGAATTGCGGAGGACGCGGGTTCGATTACAGCCTTAGGTAGACATTTTTTTCAACATTTCGTTATCTTTGAGTTTTTAACTCAAATAATCAAATATTACGAATAAGTATCATTTGCAATTTAGTCGTTGTAAAAAGCACTTTATCTTAATTACTGAGTGTTGAAACGTCGGGTCCGTGAGAGGTTGGCAACATGCTAACGGTCTTGTCTATGGTATGTTTTGCAATTGTTGGCATAAAAAGGACAAAGGATTATGCCTACGCTGCCGTAGCAAGAGGTTCATTAAAGTAAGACCTTCAATAAGTCTGATTGCGCACGCACCGGAAATATTTAAGGCTATATAGCCTATAACCATTAACCATTTTATATGGATATATATAAGTTTTGAAATAATTAAATTAAAGACTCTAACATCCACTTGCAAGAAGCTTCACATTAAACCTTCTTTAGTTAATGCCACGAAAGTTAAAAGACACTATAGGGATCTTCGATCTATTTTCATAATAATGTATTGTTTTAGATAACCGTCATAATGAAATTTTGTAATAAATAATTAACAGTTACATTTACATGACTCAATGCATACAAAATTAACACTTAACACTAATATTATAAAGAGGCTGTGTACGAGTTGGTTGGGATGTAGAAGGAAATCTTCGAAAGTACTTATCCTAATAATATTTACGTATTACGTGTATTTATTTATTTAATAATATTCACATGACCCCTGGGTGGTGCTAAATGAGTAACACTGACTGAGTGGTAGAGCCACGCTGCGTTGCAGCACGCCTTGGGCCGGCTCGCCCGGCGTAATACTACCCTCTCACTAATATCCGGCGTGAAATAGTACTTGGTGCTGTTGTGTTTCGTCCGGCCAGGCCGGAGGCCCTTCCCCCCCCCCCCCCCCTCACAATTCCTATTCCTTCCTTAAAGGCCGGCAACGCATCTGCGATTCCTCTGGTTTTGCGGGTGTCCATGGGCGGCGGAGATTACTCTCCATCAGGTGACCCGCCCGCGGTGCTCGTTTGCCCCCTACTAATATAAAATAAAATAAAATAAATATTTAAAAAAAAATTTAGGCTACACCGGTGGACATAGGCAAAGGAAATCATCGCAGGATGCGGGTGTTTAAGCGGATAAATTGAAATCATTTTAATTACGACGTCACAGCCGTAACATCGTAGAGTGGTCAAGCGCTCGGCTCGACATCCGGAGGTCCCGGGTTCAACTCCCAGGTCGAGCAAAGTGTGTTTTTGATGCATAGCCCGTGTTTTGTGATTACCAAACCGCATTAGGCCAGCTAGTAATTAAGTCAATTCCTATCCAATTGTAGCGATGCCATTAAAAAGTTTACTAAGTCAGCACTAACTGGTTTTAGTAGGTACCTATAGATAATTCCAATATTGTGTCCACTCGTTAACTTTTAGTCCTAGTTACCAGCGACTTTTATAAGCCGGTAGGTATCCTTATATGCAAATACACCGGTACGTTAAATGATCGCCAAGAAATATAAATTTTGATATCCTTATTGACTTTTATTTATTCCTCGTAAAGTGCACTTGATTATCACGTTTTTATTGCCGAATGACGAAGTAAGCTTGTTTAAATACCACACCTAGTCGCGTAGCCGGACAAAAATTACTTACGATAATTCTAAAACTTTTCGTTTTTGCTGAGTGGATAGAGTATGTGGATTGTGAGCTATTTTTAAAAAGTTAGAAGTTTTATGACTGTGCTTTAGGTATGGTTTAGGTATTTCATAATATTTCGTGTAACGTAATGTATATAATATTAAAGTTTGATATGTTGAGTGTTTCATAATAAGAACTATCTTATCTTTGTGTTGTAAAAAGTTTAGAAACATAATATATGTGGAACTATGAATATCACAAAATCACTCTTTTTGTCTTTGAATAAAATTTTAAAATTTATGAAATATAATTTAAGACTTTCAGTGGTTAGTGGTACACATGTTGAACAAAGTTTAGAAAGTTAAGTGGTGTGCTTCTTTGATCATTTCATTTTTCCTTCGTAGCACACGCAATAAAAAATTAAAATTGACAGAATCGCTCATACATGTCCTTTGTAATACTACTTTATACCACACAAAAAATTAGAAACATACATACAGTGCATTTTGTTTAAATCACGAATAAAATATTTCGCTAACGTACGTTTCTTTATGCGGACGCGGGCGGTTGCGGGCCGTGCGGGCGCGGCGCGGCGGTGGCGGCGGGCAGGCGCGGGGGTGGGGGCATACCTACCTACACTCTATATGAATGATAATCCAATCGTCACGTCAGACGAGTGGATACATGGCGAACATAATACAAGAAGACGTAATGCAGAAAAAGTAAACTAAGTACCTTAACCTACTTACTTTACATCTTATGATATCAATAAAAACATTATTAAATGACTAGTTTTCAGTAGTTAGTACTTACAGATCGCGCAATTCTTCTTTCAGATAAGATTATTCTACAATCATCCGAAATTATTCTTTCAGATAAGATTATTCTACAATCATCCGAATTGGATGAATGGGATGAAAACGTAAACACGCAATAATAAATTAAAATTTACAGAATCGCTCATCATGGCCTTTGTAATGCTATTTTATACCACACAAAAAATAGAAACATACATACAGTGCATTTTGTTTTAACACGAATAAAATATTTCACCAAGGGGGGATTCTACCAAACTGGAATAAGGTCTTATACCTAGATTAAACGCCGAATTTGTATTGACTAATCTCGGAGTAAGTCTTATTCCAGTTTGGTCGAATCCACCCTAAATACGCGATTGGGCATGCAGGACGTGGGCAGGTGGATTTGGGCATCAACTCGTTACACCAAAATTTTGTTCTAACTGGTCACACCGCTAAAAGCAGTATTATTTGTTTCAACCCGTCACAAGTTGATTTATTTCTATTAGGACACATTGTAATTTTTGTAGCTATTGCAGCTACTTACTTTATTACTGCTCTTTAATGATTTCTTGCAGTAAGCCGACGTTATTATCTTATTTGCCCCTGCCCCTTATCTGTGCATAATACCATAGAATACTTACATAATAGTACAAGTACAGAAGATTCACTCCGCAAAGTCATTTAAATAAATAGCGACTCTTGCTAAGACACAATAAAATGCAATTCAGGTCGCACACCGCTCCCTTATCTACAGTTAAATTCACCTAGAAGTTGCCTCTCTTTCTATCGCGTACTCTTATCTCTTCTAATGACTTTTGGGTTGTCTTCTTTTAAGTAATAATTAATCTGAATACTTACTTAATTTACTACAAGTTATGGTGTTTATAATGTGTACTTAAAAGTGAACAAATTACCATTTCAAATAATCCTAGGCTAGGTATGTCAGTACAGTCAACGCCACATCAGACTACCTAAACGGTAATATAATATATATTACTGTGCTACCTATACATGTTTATTTGCACCACCAGTGACACTCCGTGTACGTGAGAGCTCGAGCGCTGGTGACCTTGAGCAGAACGTATAAACACTAGCGTTTAATACCGAAATGGAATTTAGACTTTTGCCAAAGAAGACGTATGTATAATTATGTTACATAGTATGTTATGAAACGTAAAGTAGTATTAGCAGTTACTCCATTAAGTAAGTAACTACTACGGCTTGCAGTCCTGGTACAGTGGAGAAAAAATCATTCCCGGTACTGCGCTTACTATGGTACCGGGAAAACCGGAAATTTCCGGTACTTTTTGGTACTGAATTTTTAAGCCAGATGTAACTAACGTTTGATTAATGGATCAATGAGCAAATCAAAATATTACACAAAATTTTTATAATAAAAAAATTGTTTTGCTAATTGCTATACTAGCTGTGGCATCACTTTATCGAATGGAATTGGCTAGAGGTCATTCGAGTTGAATGTTTTAAATTTAAAAGAGTCTATATACAATGGATTTTTATCATGAGTGTTTTAAGGTGAGTAAAAAATATAAATTCGTCCAAACCGAGACCGTTCAAACGGCGACAGACCCTTCTCCAACGGATGCCCTCGGCCGAGATTGTGGTATTAGGAGACTGCAATGTCCACCACGTCGAATGGCTTGGTTCACTCAAAACTGACCACGGGTACGGGAACGGGTAGAGTCGTTCATGACTTCGCTTTGGCCTACAGTCTGTCCCAATTGGTAACAGAGCCTACGTGGATTCCAGATGTGGAGGGCCATGCACCTTTCTTATTGGACCTTCTGCTGACCTCTCACCCAGACGGCTATCAAGTTTCTATTGATGCACCACTAGGCTCATCAGACCACTGTCTGATTCGTAGCACTGTGCCTTTCACAGAAATTTTAAAAACGTCGAGTCTGGCATTATAGGTCAGCGGACTGGGATGCGATGGGAGTTTCTTTGCGTCCTACTACGAGTTTGCTTCTCACTGGATGATCTTGATGTCGCCGCCGACTTTATCGTTGATGTGATACTGCAGGGAATGAAACTTTTTAATCCAAACTCTGTAGTTCCCATTGGCGGCAGGTCTCAACCATGGTTTGGTCGTTGCTGCAAAATGGTGTCTCGCCAAAAGTGACAACATTACATGGCCTGGGCTAATGCGGTGTCATCAAAGGATCCAAACACCAGTGCGCTCAGGAAGAGGTACAACTTTGCCGCCAGGTCCTTTAAGAAGGACATTGCCAAGGCGAAGTCATCATTCATAAGTGGAATTGGCGAGAGGCTAGTGCGTCTTCCTTCGGGTACGCGTGCGTTCCGGTCTCTCGCCAAAGCTATCTTAGGGAATTTTTGTCAGCCGTCCCTACCACCATTGCACAAGACCGATGACTGCCTCACCCATATTGCAAAGGAGAAAGCCGATCTCTTGGGCACTCTTTTTGCATCAAACTCGCCTTGGACGATGGGAAAAACTCTCCACCAACCATACCGCATTGCGCTTGTTCAATGCCAAACGTCCGGTTCCTACAAAGGTCAGTTCGTAAGGCTCTTTTTTCCTTGATATCCATAAGTCGAGTGGGCCTGGTGCAGTTCCTCCCATGAGTTGGCGCTGGTTCTAACGCGCGTTTTCCGGCTCTCTTACACTACTGGCGTTGTCCCGAGCTCTTGAAAGACAGCCCTTGTCCACCCGATTCTCGAAAAAAATCGATCGCTCAGATCCGTCCAACTACAGGCCAATAGCCATCACCTCTTTGCTCTCCAAAGTAATCCCAACAAGTCCCACAGGGGTGTGTGTTAGCCCATTCTCTGTTTCTTCTGCATATCAATGACATGTTGCATAACAACAGCATTCATTGCTACGCGATTGTCAGTAAGGGAGTAACGCTCTACACTGGACGAGCTAATATTTCTCGGGAAAGCGTCATCGAGAGCCGGAATAAACTTGTGACTGACACCAAGAACATGTTAAGTCATGTCTTGAATTGGGGCCGACATAACTTAGTCCACTGTAACCCCTCCAAAACACAAGTTTGCGCATTTACCGCGAAAAAACATCCCTTTCTCGTACCTCTGAACTTTTGAGGGAGCTCTCCCTTGATACCAATCCGACTATTGGAATCCTTGTCGTCGATGTTTCGAGTGACGTTCAGTTTCGAGGTCATTTGGAAGGTAAAGCTAAATTAGCAAACAAAAAAGAAATTATTTAAATGGAATTATCAAATCATTGGAGTGCGATGACGATGAAACCGTACGGTGTAGGGTACGGGTACATTAGTTACAATTTTTTCCCCAGAAAAAGTACCGGTGACGTAACGGTTGAGAACTGTGGAGACAAAAATTTGGTAACGCTACGAAATTTGTATGGTTTTCAACTAAGAGCATTAGCCGAGGTTACCGGTAACGACTACCGCAAACGCGGAGCCTAATATTGGCGTAATTTGAAGTTATAACAAAAGTACCAAAAGTACCGAATTTCCCGGGAAACAAATTCTCAGTACCGGTACTGCGTAAAAAGTCAATTTCCCGGGAAATACCAGGAATTCCTGGGAGCAAGCCCTAGTAACTACCAACCTAGATAAGTACTTGTAAATTGTAATAATATCGGTAGGTACTTAATAATTGCAGGTGACTAGTAGAATTGATATTATAATACTTAATTAAGTAAATAGGTACCTACGTACTTATGTAGACATACAGACGCAGGGGGACTGTGTTTTATAATTAGTAGGTACCTAGGTAGTGATGAATGATTTAGTGATAATAAGAGTACCTACTTACCATACTATAATTTAGGAAATAATTTTGCATACTTACCTGAAGCTCTTAATTGATTAATTGTCAAAAAAACACGTAAGGGTTGTGGAAAAAACTTTAATCGTATGATGTGGCCCTAGCTAGATACGCAATTCTATAGCCTATTGTAATCATGCATCTTAAAAATTACTTTCCTATTATTGTGATTTGTGAACATGACAGGATGATAGATTGATTAACCAAAATGAAAAATAAACAGATACGTACTTAATCATTTGCAGTTTTTATTTTTAATTAAGAATATGTTACATACTCATCCGTTTACGTTACGTACGTTTTCATCCCATTCATCCAATTCGGATAATTGTAGAATAATCTTATCTGTAAGAAGAATTGCGCGATCTGTACTTAACTACCTACTCAAAACTTGTCATTTAATAATGTTTTGTTGTCAGCTAAGATGTAAAGTAAGTAGGCAGGTACTTAGTTTACTTTCCTGCATTAAGTCTTCTTGTATTATGTTCGCCTTGTATCCACTATTCAACTCGTCTGACGTGACGAGTGGATTATCAGTCATATAGAGTGTAGGTAGGTATGCCCCCACCCCCGCGCCTGCCCGCCGCCACCGCAGCGCCGCGCCCGCAGCCGCCCGCGTCCGCATAAAGAAACGTACGTTAGCGAAATATTTTATTCGTGATTTAAACAAAATGCACTGTATGTATATTTCTAATTTTTTGTGTGGTATAAAATAGTATTACAAAGGACATGTATGAGCGATTCTGTCAATTTTAATTTATTATTGCGTGTGTTACGAAAGAAAAATGAAATGATCAAAGAAGCACACCACTTAACTTTCTAAACTTTGTTCAACATGTATACCACTAACCACTGAAAGTCTTAAATATTATTTCATAAATTTTAAAATTTTATTTAACGACAAAAAGAGTGATTTTGTGATTTTCATAGTTCCACATATATTATGTTTCTAAACTTTTTACAACACAAAGATAAGATAGTTCTTATTATAAAACACTCAACATTTCAAACTTTAATATTATATACATTACTTTACACGAAATATTATGAAATACCTAAACCATACCTAAAGCACAGTCATAAAAGTTCTAACTTTTTAAAAGTAGCTCACAATCCACATACTCTATCCACTCAGCAAAAACGAAAAGTTTTAGAATTATCAAAACTTCTTTATGGAATTTAATGTCCCACGACCGGACTAACCGGTTAAGGCGCTGTCAAAGTATTACACAGTTATTTGTTTTTTAATTAAGTATGGTACGTCAGGATGACGTGCCTCGGATTTTTTTGGTGTTATATTTAGTGATAAAGCCCGATATAGATACTACTTTTTTTGCCGCTTGACGACCCATGAGAGTAGTAGGTACTCGTATGCACGTGTGAGGACAGATTTATGTAAGTATCATACCTCGCCTTAAGGCGCTGCGCAAAAGTGTTACTGACACTGGATACTATCGCAGGAAATCGAAGTTGCTCTATCCGGAAGCGGCGACCGGACATAGTCGCCGGTCGTCTGTTACCGAAACTGCACACCATATGAAACCGTGGCTGCTACGTCAAGTAGCTGTCACAGCGCTTTAATATGTTGCTTGAGTCGGCAACTGACGACTTTTAGATGCCAGTCGAGTTCACCTTGCCTTCACCTAACACTTTTTATTCACGGTCACAATGTGACAGGTGGTAGCGACTGGAAAATGAAATATAATAAGTAGCCAGTATCCAACACTAGCTTCCAAAAGTATTTTTGTTTGCGCAGCGCCTTAAGCCTTGTTCGCACAGGCGGATAACCATCCGTCTCATACCCAGAGGTCCCGTGTTCAATTCCCATCCGGGGGTATATTATTGTTTTCCCTTTAGTTGGTGGTAGAGCTTGCATTATATCCCTATGGCTTTCTGGTAGTTGAGGATTCCGGGTAAACTTCCCATGGAAGTTGAAATAAAAAACCAAGTGCGTTGAAAAATTTATGTCAATACAGCAAAATAAGGAAAGAGACAAATAAATACAAGTTGTTTCAAGACGAACTATTTACCCTAGGCAATGCAGAACATAATGGAGTCGTAAATTGCAAGATGTTGTAAATGTCGTATTACACAGGTGCACATGATATGTTATTGTTGCATGTTAATTTTACAATCGATTTCAAAAACCACCGATGTGCTTTCATAACATTTTCATATGCGAATTTCATTCTGAAAGGTTACATTTTCCGTGCGCTTGTATATAGGCAGTTGGACAAGAGCCAAAGATTGGGCTCAGAGGTATTCGTTGGGAGAAGCTTAAGTCCAGCAGTGGACTGTCACGGCCAGATTATGATGATGGTAATTAGGAAATTTAAAAGTAACCTATTTGGAATTCTTTGTTGAAGGTTCAAAAATAATTCTGCGGAGTATCAACGGCGAGTTCCGCTCGGGACAGCTGACCGCGATCCTGGGACCTTCTGGCGCTGGGAAGAGCACCTTACTCAACATATTGGCAGGATACAGGTATGTACACGTAAAAGCAACCTAGCATAGCATCACGGTAGACTGACGGGCGACCAAATTTTATTCGGACGGATCGTTGCCGGTTCAGAAATCGACACGACAGAGTTACGACAAGAGCCATCTCCGTGACAAAGAAGGAATGGTACTAGGATTCTTAAAGGGTTGGCCTCTTTTTGCGAAATAGTTATTTCTCGCAAGAAGGCCACGGAGAGGACCTCTTTCGTCGTAGACGAGGTGGGACTGGGAGAAGGAGGCGGCAGTTGCCCGCCTTCTTCAGCCGCAGTGAGACAGTAGCGAAAGAGAGGGGCACCCCCAGCTGCATTGCACAGCCTCTCAGGAGTCTGGGAGACGATTAAATAGGGATTGCAATCCCGCAGCTCATTAAATCCCGCGGGATTGATATGCGGGATTACTCAATCCCGCGCGGGATCACGCGGAATCCCGCATTTTTTAAATTATGTTATAAAATCAAATTTAAACTACAGATTTTTGTGTTATAATCAACTTTTATTACATTAAGCAACATAAATTATATCTCTTCTATTAATTATGTATAAGTCATTTGTAATCTGTTTTCTTAGATTCATCTGTAGGTTTTGTTTAATTTTACCCTAACAACAGTTTTATATTTTTAATTCAGTCTTATTCATATAATGACTAATAATCAAATCACAACTTTCTCTCAGATGCTATTATCATGATATCAACCTATGGTGATGACTTTTGAAAATATGCTCATAAGAAACAAAATAATGGCATTTATTGTATCATCTCCGAGCCTGCTTCTGAGTGAACTGCAAATATATCCTTAAACTGAAAACGTTATCGCGGCTTCTACGCTAGTAGGCTAAACCGTCAGGATATTATGTTCATAGTCGAGCGTCAGGTACCTCTCCTCTGATACCATCGGACTCAAAAAAACGCCAAATTTTTTATTTGCGTGATCCGCGGATCCGCGGTTTGAAGGTGCGGGATCTAGCAGATTAATAAAAACAGCGGAATCCCGCGGGAATGCGTGATCCCGTTTTGCGGGATTGTAATCCGTACGCCTAAACTATCCCAGGCATCTCCCCTATGGCGCGCCGTTGCGGGGATAAAACTCGGTGCTGTTTGTGGTCCCGAGCCATCCCCGTGGTACAGAAGGGATGGTACTAGGTTTTTAGTGGATAGGCCGTAGGCCACCCTTTTCCCCGTTGAGCTCTTCTAACTGGGCGGGGGAAGGGGACGAGAGTTTCACAAAACCCGAGGTCGCCTTTAGCCTCGGTGTATACAACAGCATGTTACCTTGTTGAAAAAAAAGATTATTAATGGGTATGCTTCACCTTGTTTACGTTATAGGCTGATGATGATGATGATGATGCTTCTCCTTCCCTGGTTGAGCTAAGCGACTCAGGCACGGTTGATTTGTGGGTGATGGATCGATAACCAAATGAGAGAGAGAGAGAAACAGTTATTGACAAACGGAAAATATTAACATACATAAAAAAGACATAAAAATAAATTAACAAATATGTATAATTTTCTCGAACTTTTTGTCATCATAGTTGTTTACCACGTTTATTTATCCGTATTTTTATTTTAGTTTCATTGTGTACACAGAGATTTTGGATTCAATTTTCAGCTTGGCAAAAGTATGTTTGGGATTTATAAATGCATAGTCCGGGTTCTGATTACCCGCATTTGGCAATCGCAGTGATTAGGCCAACACTACACTTGTCATTTTAGGCGCGAAATACACAGAATCTTACATCGCTTCTGTGTATTTCGCGCCTAAGTCATTAGTTGTAGCCATTATTATTCTGAGGTTGTAGCGATGACTTTAATTCAATGATGGAGGCAATGATGCCTAGCAGTAGGGTAGGCTAATTAGGTACTTTACTTTGTAACTGCAAGATAATAATATATCGAGAAGACCAGTTAACATGAACGGAATTACGTCATTTCTTTACTGCTTACATTGTAAAAGCTATGACTAATTCATTATTTACATATATTGACGACCTCCGTGGTAGAGTGGTTAGTTCGCCGGGTCTGGCGTCGCGCCATCTCTGAGGTCCCGGGTTCAATTCCCGGTCGGGTCAATTTAGAGAAAAACTGTTTTGTAAATTGATTTCGGGTCTGGGTTTCTTTCTATGTTTATGTATATTTATCCGTTTTCTTACCACATTAACGAGATTCAAAAGAATACTCATTTTGGTCTAGATAATTGGTGTGAGCGTAAACAAATTTTATTTTTATTTTATTATATTCTCAAGCACACTTCAACCACCATTAAGTAGTATTACAGCTACAATTAAATATTCCGACTAATAGCTCGTTAAAGCACTAATTGAGGAAACTTATGACAACTTCTAGATCGCACACGAAACGGGCCACTTCCATCCACTATGCGTCTGAGTAGTTGGAGCTGACATTTCGACCTCCATAATTATGTGTATAAATATAGTAGATTGCCATGGTAATTGTTCAGCACTATGTCATTTACTGGGCACGTGCGGTAAGGGAGCAAGAATTAATAACATACATACATAATTATATTTACGTCTGTTGTCCCCGAAGGGTTAGTCAGAGACCAGGCTATGAGGACCAGCAGTCTTTCGCATAATTTTTCTTCCCGCGAAGACTTGTGTTCGATTCCTACGTTATGTGAGGTAGTCGTTTTTTCAACGTTTCCCTTCATAAATTTGAGAAAAGAAAAGAAAAAACTACGGATCCCATTGAATCCTTAAGTTTTTGGGGATGCATTGATTAGTTGATGAATTGTATACGTCTGCCTGGCTGCTGACATAGCAGCAATGTCAGTAAGGGGACCACTTTTATAAATTAGTGGTAGAATATATCCTTCTTCGTTTAAGTTCTGAGTGAGTTCTTCTACCCTTTTCGATTCTTGCTAATTATCATAAACGATTACCCTGTTGTGAATTAAGGATTTAGTTACAAATTACCACTAGTAGTAATTTTTTATATTCACAATCACTGTTATCATTGGAAAGTTAACTCTGCCTGCCAGTCCGGATAACGTCCGTGATAATGTATTGACATCATCAGTCCGGGAAACGTTCGTACTTATTATAAATCTTTTCTGACTGGTTACTCAGCGTCTTCTTTAACACGCTAATTTAGAATTATCTATCTCTTCTCTTCTTTCTTATATTCAATTACCTATCATCTAATTACCTATACTAATTTATTTCCAAAAAAAGTTGCGACCATCTCACTACTATAAAAGATATTGTTGTGACACAGCCAACGATCGAGCCTTATGGCAAGTTTTGGGGAGACTTTTGCTTAGAAGTAGCGTACCAAATAAGTTTAATTATTATTACTTACAGGAGTTTTGCATCCACTTTACTTTTGAATAAAATATAGCCAGTGGTTATTTTGATTAGGTACAACCAAATTATGTACACTAGACGCCTTAATTACGAACCGCACGAGATGACAACAATTATTTTATGTAAACGGACTTTGTACTTACGTATTAGTTATTAACCTGGGACCATGATCTTGCTGTTCTGGTCACCTACCTTCTCTGAGTTGATTTGACAGACAATTATGTCATATTATCGTAATAACTGTGTAAAAAAATTTCATCATGATTTATATCTGCACCTTTCTGTCATTCCGGGTCACTTGCACTTCCAATTATGCTATTGTGGCTCTTATCCAGCCCGCCGAAATTTATCAATACTATTACCACAATCACATTGAAAACCAAAAGCGCCCATTCAATGTCAACAACTACGTCATCAACATCCGATCTTAAATTTTTACAAGTATTAAAGATCAGTTAAGAATTAGGCAAGCTACCTATGTTATAAACATTTTTATATACCTACTTTAACGCAGTTGCGAACAAACTACAAATTGGAAAATGGTCATACTTTTTTTTAAGTCCGTCAGACTACTAGTATGTCGCCATAGTAACTATGTTTGTAGCATTGTGTTCCTAGATAATTACTGCCTAATTCAGTTCTTTAGGATTGGGGTGAGGTGTGATTCCACACAACCTTCACTTACCATCTGTGTTCATGCGAAGGCTGAGTGGCAGTTTTGTACCTACATGGTAATTAAAGGAGACCTTTCCTCTTCCCATACAACTACGGCCACGCATGTACCTAAGATTCAAAGGTACCAAAATGTCGGAAAAAAATCGTAGATTCCAGAAATATATGTATTATATTTTTTATTACATTTGTACCACCTAAAAATATGATTAGAAAGGTTTGATGGCTTGCAACATTGGATTAATTTAACTGGCAAGCAAAACTCTCTCGCGGTCGGGTGCGTTTCGTTAGCTTATTTTAAGGTCCAACTATTATTTATTAGCTACGTCTTAAAGTAGCTTATTTTTACTTAAACATAAGTGTTCTTAAGAAGCCTATTACATCTCGACTGTGATTTTTGCGTAAATTGGTCAATTTTGGCGTTATGGATCTCAGAAACAAAAATACATTAACAATTATGACTTATTGAATAGTGTAGAATAGCTATTGGAATAGTGCGTGACGGCCTCGCTTTTTGTAAATTTTGCTTAACTTTTTAATTAAACCCAAAATTGCAGAGAAAGATTTTCATAAAGTGCGCGAAGGCACTTTTTTGAGCTCATCGATTGAACTACTGTTCTGAACAAGTGAAATAAAATAATTATAATGTTGTCGAATAGTGCGTAGCGGCCTCGGAATTTTTAGATATCATTAATTTTATATAGAAAAAAATCTTATTCTAAACCAAAAAACTTCGAAAATTGCTATAAGTTAACTGTGAATATCTCCTATCTACGATAACATTATTGAGCAAATTTTATACCAGAGTAATTGTTACTTCATGAGGAATAAAGATGATATAATGAATTTATTATCCTATTTCTACAGAATCTTCCTATACAGAACAGAACAGTCTACTCTAGTCACAGAATAATTAAATAATACTACGTTTAATAACTAAAGCATAGAAGGAGTGCTATGAAATTTGAGTGAGCACTACGTTTGTTCACCATTCGAATTACATTTTGTTATCGCTTTTGAATTCGGTATGGCAAAATGTCATAAATGGTCACCGGTTTTTTTATTTTCGCTAGACATTTGACGTTTTTGCCAATTTATTTTGTCTCTTTTCTTTCATCATTTATGGCCCAATTGAACTAAATAGGACAACTATTACGAATCTCATTTGGACTCCTTCTATGTTTAAGTTAGTATTCTATGACTCTAGCGAGATCTCAGCGAGATCCACAAACAGGATCACCATCAAAAAAAGTCTAAATAATCCATGAATAATCTAAGACAAAAAACCAGTCTAACAGTTGTCACTGTCATATTTTCGCCCTATATTTGCACGTTTCGTTTCATGTTTACGATTTCTAAAACCAATTCGGCGTGTTTTATAGAAAAATTATATCATCAGGTGTCTCCTTTGCCTTTATGCAATCGTAATCTACAGGGAGTATGGTAATCTCTTTAAAAAAATCGCCAAATGTGTTACTAAGCACAAAACTCGAGAACGACATGACCGATTTCACTAATTATTTTTTTGCTGTGTTTCTAACAGCTAGGAAAAGGTTTATATAAAAAAAATGGTTCAATTCATCACGCCTTACGGGGTGTTTACGCGGACGATGACGATATAGTGGGTATATAATATCGCAACACCCTGTATAGTTCAGTGCCTATAGAGCAAAAACATGAGGAAGTTGTTTTTATTTATTAACCAGATGGCATTTGTCCTTATCTCGTAAAATGACTCCTCATTTGTTTACGATTGAAATGAAGGTAAATCGCCTCGCCTTTGTATGATTTCCAAGTATTTAGATTGTATAATAATATGTACAATGTAGGTAGTACATTCCTATTTACTTACAAATTAACGCAAAAGTGAATTGGGTTTTTAGGTATCTTTATTTTGTAAACTGTTACGCATTTTGACGTGTCCCCTTTGTGAAAAGGTTCAGGTTCATCATTGTCTGTAATTAAAGCACTTTCTGTAATTCATCATCTCAGCCTATAAACGTCTCACAGGCCTCCCACGTGGACAATAGCACGTGGGGATATTGGGCCATAACCCACCACGCTGGCCCAATGCGGGTTGGTGGGTTTTAACGACTGCCATCTTACGACAACAACCGGGACCAACGGCTTGACGTGCCTTCCGAAGCACGGAGGAGCTCGAGATGTTTCTAATGGTCACCCATCAGGCGACACGGCATTGCGAAAGTTGCTTAGCGGGCAAGATCGCAAGCCGAACGCTCTAGCCGCTTTTCTGTAATTAATTGTTACTAAATAAAAGTTATCTATCCTATTCTACCCTCCCTCAGAGTGTCAGGCGCGGGCGGTCAGATCTGCACCAATGGCGAGCCCCGCAACCTCAAGCAGTTTAGGAAGCTGTCGCGTTACATCATGCAGGAGGACTTGTTGCAGCCCTTCATCACCGTGCAGGAGGCCATGGGCATCGCGGCTGACCTCAAGCTGGGCACTGCCATCACTAAACAGAAGAAGGCTGTTGTGGTTGGTACTTTTTCTCCTTCCTCTTCTTCAAGCTATAGTAACCCATTGCTGAGTGTAGATCTCCTGGTCGGTATGGGCTTTTTTCTCCATGTGTCGTCGTGTCATCCGTCTATCTAGCAACATTATGCAACTGTCTCTGTATTGCACACATTTAAAACATACATAGGGTTAGTCAGAGACTAGGCAATGAGGACCGCAAAAGTAGTCCTCTGCCATAGTCCAATTTTCACTAATAGCGACTGCACATGTGCTCAGCATGACAGGTGGTGAGGCCATCGCCGCTCTATATGCTGTTGTACGTATGTACAGTATTTAGTCCGTTAGTCGCCTTTTATGGGAAGAGAGGGGGTGGTAGTATTCTTTTACCGCTACGAGACACGGTTTTACTCATTTAAAAGGTAATATTACTATATTAATTAACATAGATGGAGAATAGAAATCGATGTGACTTCATATCAAATCAAAAGAGCAAATCTTCAAAATAGTTCTTTCTTACTGTTTCAGGTAGACGAAATCGTTCAACTTCTGAGACTAACAAAAGCGAGACACACCGCTACGGAGAGGCTCTCTGGTGGCGAGAGGAAACGGCTTTCCATTGCCTTGGAGCTGCTGAACAATCCACCTGTCATTTTCCTTGATGAACCTACAACGTAAGAACTGTATCATGTCTTGCATAATCGTCAAGTAAAAATAGCCTTCATAATTTGAAATGAAGTCATCGCCATAATTAATGGGTATATTATTGTACCTCGCTTGCCATTGCGGGTTGGTGATCACAAACCAGGGCTAAGACGTCGAAACATCCGAAACACACTTTGCCTGACCTGGGAATTGAACCCACTGCCATAGTCCACGTTTTACCAAATTACAACTGCACATGTGCGCAGCGTGTGAGGTGGTGAAGCCATCGCCGCTATATACTGTTGGATGTATGCTGAATGCAGTCTTTAGTCCGTTAGTCGCCTTTTGCAACACCCAAGGGAAGAGAGGGGTTGGTAGTGTTATTTTAGAGAGCCCTTGTTGTATATGGCTGCAGTTACTTACCATGATACTTTAAGAAGTTACATATCGACTATTATCCCCGAAGGGTTAGTTAGATAGACTAGTCAAGGAGTACCGCAATAGTCCTCTGCCATAGTCCACTTTTCACCAAATAGCGACTGCACATGTGCTCCAGCGTGACGTGTGGGAAGCACATCGCCGCTCTATGCGGTTTGATGTAAGTACAGTGTTTCTTCCGTTAGTCGTCTTTTACGACACCCAAGGGAAGAGAGGTAAAGTGAAAGAGGGTAAAAATTTATTTATTATTTATTTATTTTACTATAGAGACACTGAGAGATATGCACGTTGTCGCCTTGCAAAGGCAGTACCAAAATTTACTGGGGAGAGTACGTTCGGTGTAAGCCGTATATTATGGCATGTCTCCGGGTTGTAACGTGTTTTGGCACGTTGTTGGGTTATTATATCAAAGACATAGGTATGCCTTATAGTAAGCAGTTCACACTGCTCGTATAAAAGCTTTTTTGGGAATCTATAGGGTTTGAAGGGCATTACTTTTAGTAGAGATCTTTCACCGCTACGGTTCAAAAAAGTTACATCATAACCAATTGTTTTTCCAGCGGCCTGGATGACGTAGCATCGTCTACCTGCGTGTCCCTTCTGAAGCGGGTGGCGCGCGGCGGGCGCACGGTGGTCTGCTCTCTCCACACGCCATCCGCCCGGCTGTTCGCGGAGTTCGACCACGTGTACGTGGTGGCCAACGGGCGGTGCGCCTACCAGGGTACCTCGGGAGGTGTCGTGCCTTTCTTAAACGAGCTGCAGCTGCCTTGTCCCAAGACTTACAATCCGGCGGATTTTAGTGAGTGTTTCGGGAATGTTATTTACCTAGTATCATCATCATTAGCGTATAAACGCTCTATTGTCAGGAACAGGTCTTCCTACATGGACAACAGGACAAGGGGAGATCCCAATCTCCCCTATAATCCACCACGTTAGTCTAATGCGGGTTGGTTGGTTTCTTAGCTCGCCTTAGTTACTTAGCAGATTAATTTTAATACTGATTAGTAGTGGTTTTCGTCCAATTCACATCAGCCATCGTGTGGTAGGTAGCCAAACCTGGTTGGGAAGCTTTAAGAAAACCTTGTAGCCTTAGGGTTAGCTGGTTTCAATTTCCATCCTGTTCATATTATTGTACCCAATTCAGTGTGTAGAATTCTTTGAAGTATCTACACTTGGCTAGCTAACATTGTCTTATCTAATTATATTGCTATAAACAAAAACATGTTAATATCCGTATAACATTCTGACAGTCAGAGATAAAAAACTTCCACAGTTTTAATTAAGTTCATTCAGTTCCTCAATTAAAAATTCCAGGCTCTTAGCGGTTGTGTAATATAAATCAACAATGATTCATAATCAGTGTCATGGAGCGTATAGCTAATCGTGGGGACTGTCCGCTGATTAGCCAGTTAGTGTGTAGGGTTAAGAGTGGATTCCACCAAACTGGAATAAGACTTACTCCGAGATCAGTCTATACAAATTCGGCGCTTAATCTAGGTATAAGACCATTTTCCAGTTTGGTCGAATCCACCCTAAGTCGCTTTTTAATATCATTTACTAACTTAGAATTTAAGATATTGTATACTAACACTACTGGATCTTTATTGTCTGTCAAATAAATAAATAATTATTATTATTATAATTCCTCAACTGTTTTCTTGCTTCCAGTCATCGAGGTATCCAGCGGTGAATATGGCTCCCACGCCGACAGGATGGTGGCAGCGGTGGAGAATGGTCGCTGTCAGCGGTGGCGGGACTTCACGGTTGAGGCTCCTCCCTGCATTGAAGAGGATTTAGAGCTGGAACAGCTGAACGCGGGCGGAGTGGAGAAGCACAACTATAAGCATGGCAGCACCGCTTGCCAGCAGTTCTTGGTGCTGCTGCGGCGGATGCTGCTGCAGACTGTTCGGAATACGGTAAATCATATTTGTAGTTACTGCAGGTCTACGACTAAAACGTACATACCAAGTGCTTACCGTAGTAGATAAAAAAAGAGATAGATTAAAGATTTAACTGAAAAAAAAATGATTTTTTAAATCAGATATTTTTAATTTATTCTTTATCATGATTGACAGCTCTTTGCTACCATTAAGTGAAATGATACTTAACCGATGGTAGTGACGATAATTCTGAAGCTAGAATACTTCATCCAGAATCCACAAATACAGAGGAACTGTCTATCTCATCCTCTTGTTTGATCTACCTTTTAGAGGTCGAAACAATTGATATTTCCATCGTGTCTGGTTTGTGCCGAACACAGACCATATGTGCCAATTGAAGGGATATTCCTAACTTTGGTATTATTTAGCAACGCTGTCCTTTGTTTGAACTTATCAATGTATTGCTGTCAGGTTTATATAACTGGACTTTAATTTCCAGAATTACCTATGGTTGCGGGTGGGTCTGCACGTGTTCCTCGGGTTCATAGTGGCGACGCTGTTCTACCGGATGGGTTACGACGCCTCCAAGACCATCTTCAACTTCGGCTTCTGCTACGCCTGCATCATCGCTATGCTGTACATTCCTATGATGCCGGTCTTACTAGCTTGTGAGTAAAATCAAGACTCAAGAATCAATGTTATTCAGTTTAGGCCATGTTTAGGCTACAGCACTTGTGAATGTCATTACGCCATCGGTTCCCAAGTTTATAGAGCGGGACACCTTGTACTGAGAAGAACCGTACCTACTTAAAGTTGATGAAACAGTGAAAAAAATGTTTTTAGTCAGTTCTTTAATCGGTTTTTTAAATCGGTCCGCTTTTAACTAATTAATAACCACCAGAAGTATACACCTCTGATGGGAATCGAACCAAACCTTTTTACTGAGTGGTAGAGCCACGCTGCGTTGCAGCACGCATTGGACCGGCTCGCCCGGCGTAATACCACCCTCTCACTAATATCCGGCGTAAAATAATGGCACTTGGTGCTGTTGTGTTTTGTCCGGCCAGTGAGGGTTCCGGAGGCCCATCCCTCCCCCCCCCCTCTCACAATCCCTATTCCTTCCTTAAAGGCCGGCAACGCTTTTGCGATTCCTCTGGTTTTGCGGGTGTCCATGGGCGGCGGTGATTGCTCTCCATCAGGTGACCCGCCTGCTCGTTTGCCTCCTCTTTTATATAAAAAAAAACCAAACTAAAGTTCTGAGGACGTGGGTTCAAATCCCACCTGAGGTAGTAATTTTTTTAACGTTTCACTATCTTTCAGACCTTTTTAACAGACAAAAAGTAAGCCAAAGACTGTTTCTCGTCGGCTCAGGTCTAAACAAAAATCTAAACATACGAAGGTGATGCAGAGACAACAGTCTTCCATTTGCTACGATCACACACATCCTTTCTTTCATTCGATCTTATAATATATGATTATAAATCTCATAATAATCTCATCTCCTAATAAATAATCTCTTTCTTCATTCATGTTCGTTGGATTAGGGTACTCTTTACATTTTACCATGACCTTGATCATTTAAATCTAAACAAACGTCTAAATTTTCCAGTTCCCAAGGAGGTTCAACTCATCAAGAGGGAGTACTTCAACCGCTGGTACGGCTTGAAGCCTTACTACGCCGCGCTGGTGGTGTCCCGCACTCCGGCCACCATCTTCTTCAGCCTCATCTACCTGGTGATCACGTACCCTCTGACGTCACAGCCCATGGAGCTGTCGAGGGTGATCATGTTCACTACTATCTGCATTATGGTGGCGCTAATATCAGAGTCCTTTGGTACAGTGATATCGTCCACGTTGAATGTTGTGGTGAGTATTGTAAAGTTTCAACTGCTTTTTGTGAAGACTGCTTTTGTTATATCAAGTTTCTATCTCTGACCTTCGATCACGTATTTATATGTGAATGAAACTCTTAATCTACAGTTTAAATTATATTTTGATTTAAAATCACCAACTTTCTCATAAACGAAGTAGATCATCGCCACAATCAGGTCGTGTTAGTTTTAGGTGCAGTACTCAGTAGAATAGTATTAACCCCCCTATTTTTTTATATACATGCACTCACGATTAATCCTCATTCGGGTTAGTCAGATACTAGTAATAGGCAATGAAAACCGCAAAACCAGGCCCTCTGCCACAGTCCACGTTACTTAACGACTGCACATGGGTTTAGCGTGATAGGTGGCGAGCCAATCGTCGCTCTGTGCTCAGCTAGATGACAGCGAGCCACGCGTGGGACGTAGGGGGCTGGGCGTTGTTGTCAGGAGGGACATGGGCCCCTACTAAATTTGCAAAAATTTTCCACCACTATTTTCTGTTCAACAGAACTCCGTATTCCTGAAGTAAGCTTTCAGTGTTGTTGATTCAGTGTTCTTCTGCTACTCTTAATTTGTTAATTAGACATAATACATTATTACTACTATTATTCTCTATAATAAACAGTATTTCTTAAGAACAACATTTTATATCAAAACATATTTATATCTGACTCGTAATCCAACTTTTCAGCAGAATATTCTCTAGATGTTGATCGAGGCTCTTAGCTATACACCGTTTGCCAAAACGACTATCATATCGGTACGATAATGGTTAAATCCACATCCAACGAATTCTTTTTCTCCTCTATTCTTTTTTTTTGTCCAACAGAACTCCGTATTCCTCGGGCCGGCGCTCAGCGTGCCGCTGATGCTGCTGGCGGTGTACGGCATCGGCTACGGCGACGCGCCGCCGCCGCGCGTGTGGCAGCTGGCGCGCGCCTGCTCGTTCCTGCGCTACGGCATCGAGGGGCTCATGGCCGCCATCTACGGCAAGCCGAGGGACGACTTGCTGTGTCCAGAGCACGTCGACTACTGCGAGTATAAGAACGTCGAGTGAGTTTTTGTATACATACCTACATATGTACAGTAGCCGGCAAACTTCTTGGGTATTGAGAGGCGTAGCGGGGGAAAAATTGCGCATGTACACTTACGTGCACACAAAGTGGTTACATGTTCCTGGTAAATATGTTCTCATATTTGTTTTAATCTGTGATTTGACTACTTAACTAAATAAGAATAAATATTTGGTATTAGAAATCTTACAAAGTATAATAATTTAGCCTTGACTTGAGGCAAAACAGATATTCCTTCCATTATGTCGAAGCCAGCAAAATTAGAGCTGGTGCAGGGCTAGGTCTTGGTTCAGCAGAAACAGAGCTGGTTGTAGACATTAGTTCTTCGTCATCGTAAAATTGACTTTAATTTTGACTTTGATTAACTTTGCATCTCTTTCTAAGAAGCAATATACATCAAACACCATTTTTCTGGCTTGTCTTTTTAAAACTACGTTATGTTGTCGTTGCATAGTGAAAAAAAATATTAAATCAATTAAAACCAAAAACTATAAAAATAACTATTTAAATGCACGCAAGTGTATCCGGTAGACAGCGGGACGTAAGACGCGGTGCGGGAGGAGGAGGTCTACTGATTTACCAATGGCGTGGCTTCGCGCGCTCGGTACGATGCCCCCCCGCCGTCGCGCCCCGCAACCCACCACCAAAGAGACCTAAAATTCGCTTCTGCGCATTCAAGGTCAAATACTCAAGAAGTTTGCCGGCTATTATCCCCCCTTAGTCAGAGACCAGGCTATGAGCATCGCAAAAGCGGTCCACGGCCACAGTCCGCGTTTCAACCCAGCTCATGGCTGCCATATACGGCGCGCCGAGAGACGACTCGCTGTGTCCAGTAGTATGATTCTCTAAGCACAAACATCGTTAAAACCTTGGTAGCAGCGGCTGCAACAGCGGTGAGCGTACCATTGGTATTCCTCTAAATAATTTTCAACGCTGTTCGACACGATTGTAAGTGGCGTGATAGGAAATCACTTCTTTGACATTTCTTGTAGGTATAAAATTGGTATTTTGTAAGTAAAACAGTCGCAACTTTGACCACAGCCGTGACTGCAGCGAAAGATGTGACGGCTGTGATGGCTATGATCACAGCCAGCCATGCGCGCAGTGTCTATGTGTCGCTTAGAGAATCGCATAGCAGAGCACGTTGACTACTGCGAGTGTAGCAATGTCAAGTGGGTTCTTCTTTGATTTGTAGTGACTTTTTTTCTGTATTATATAGAATAGAATAGAATAGAATAGAATAGACATTTATTTTTGGCATCACACGACAAAACACAATACAACAATACAAGTAGGCAAGTACAAACTTTTGCGTCAAAATTGTACACAGTAAAGAATTGTGCACTGGCGTGTGATGCCAAAACTGTGCTCAGCTCAGTATAAGCAGCAAGAGCAAGTGATACCTGCTGCACTGATATTCTGCTGAACACAGTCGTGACATCAGATGTGCAGGACAATGAACATAAAAAAACAAATTAATAAACATAAAAGTAAATAAATATGAGCTCAGCTGTCGTAATACCAGACAGAATAGAAATTGTTTATCACGAAGACTCCTTGATAAAGACATTCGCTTGCATTTGACTATCTACAGGATATTTTTTTTATCAATGCGCATAATTTTTTATATCATTCAGTACCTAACGTTAATATACATATTTTTTTTATTTCTTATTTATTTATTATTTATTTAATTTCTCCGGCACAATCAAAAATAACTCGTGGATACCGGGCGAACGAAAGGTCACGTGTCGGTGCAAGTACATTGACTCGCCCGGCCGCCTGGTATCGTAGAGTTCAATTTCGCGGTCCCGGTCGATTTACCATGATCAACGGTATTTTTGTGGATAATGTTTGATCAATTTTAGTTTCTTTTTTTCACTTAAAAAATTTAAATTAAATCTGTAGCTCTAGATTAAGTTACTCTATAATTTTAAATATATGCCCAATGATAGAAAAAATATTCTGTATACCAGATGGTAAGTGATGATGTAGATAACCTACAGTGTAATATGGTTGCCTAAAAAGTGTCTAGTATATTCACTCATAAGTTAAAGACCCCTAAAATCCCTTTAGTATCAGTTAAAATAAGGGACTTTAAATCGAAATTTCACACAGTCCGTGTAAAAAGTGATAAAGTTGTGTAACCTACTTTGTTGACATACAAAAAGTTAACTTTAGCTCAGTCGAATAGTGAATAAACTCTTACTCTTAAAGTTATGTAGAAGTTCTTTACTGATGCTGATGCTAAATGAATTCACCTCATACCTTGTTGAAGTATTAATCATAAGTTATGTAGCACGTATTCATTTATTTTCAGCTATTTCATGAAGCTTATGGGCATGGCTGGTGTCTCCTTCTGGGCGGATTTCGGTGTTCTAGTGCTGATACTCCTAGCAATGAACCTGGCTGGCTACTACCTTTTAAGACAGAGACTCTCTCCTAACTACGCCTTTAGGGCTATCAAAGTTATTGGAAGCTTCATCAAAACGAAGATGAGTGGGACCTACCACTAAGCCTAACGCTAACCTTGAGATATAACACGCTCTTAGAATGGACATTTTTAGGCGTTAGCTTCATTTGGCATTACTTGACGTTTTACGAGTACCTAAATGAAACAAAAGAAGATAGCTGCCAATTATTACAAAGTGTTTTTTTCCAAAACAAACTTTAAAATATCGCGAAACGTAGATCGGAAAGGGGAGATTAGATACTACGATCAAGTGTTTTTAGAATTTTTCACTTTTGAGCGTGAGTTAAAGCTCAATTTGTCTGTGAAAGTTAGATTTAGTAGCGAAACTTTTCCTTCATGTTCCTTTATATTTCTTTATTTTAATAATCTGGTATTTGACACCAGTTCATGTGTGATAATCGTACTTTATTTTTTATGTAAGATATAGTTAAGTAGTAGATAATAATTTAATTATACGGTGTAAAATGTTGTATAATAATAGATGACGTAAAAATTCTTGTAAGTATACTTAATATAAACATGCTTTAAATTTATTTTATTAAAAATACATAAGAAAATGGGCAATTGACGTATTGATTACTTAAATGTTATTAAAATGTTAAACACAACAAAAATAATTGTAAAGTTAACGAAATATTAAATAATTAAAAAGTAATGTTATACAAATTTTAATGATAATATATTAAAGTAAACGCTATACAAAATATTTGTCATCTGTTATTAGACCGAATGAAATGCATCGATTATTTGGAGGTACCTCGCAGGGCGAGAAAATTTACTTTAAGACTGATATTAAATGTTTTTCGTTTCATCACAATAATATATGATATAATTATTTTATAATATTAAATGTAGTCACTTAACTCATCGTGAGATATTTTATATTAGTGTTCCTTTTGATTTTGTCTTGTTTTCTAAATCATAATTATATTTTGTATCGGTTATACATTGCAAAAGGGTTTGAGAAATGAGAAGGAAATATTTTAAGTCTCTTTTTTTGAGTGACTTAATGAACTCTAGTTGATAACTAGGTCGTAAGTAGCCTTATTTAATACTCTCTGTAAATTATTGGGTGTACCGTATTTTTCAATATAATAATGTATAATAAGGTTACGGGAACAGGATATTTGTGATTGAAAATAAAAAAAAATGTTCGTTCTTCATCTTTGTTTTATTTTATCAAATGTTACTCTCACTAAAATAAAATCACACATTTGATATAAGTTTAATTAGAATAAAAACACAATATTTCAAATATTTTAACAATATATGACTAGGGCAGTCACGTTGCCTTTTCAAAATATAAGAATTAAATAAATTTTGGTAGTAAAAAAAAACAAATTTAGAGTAGGTACCTATATTTGTGATCTAGTGCTATCTATAGTGCTCATATTAGTTTCAAAGGTAAAGATCTTATTCACTCGATCTTATTCATGTTATCGAATCAAACTTATATAAATTGATAGTCATTGTTCTAAAGCCATTATTCATACTCATATATTATCATAATATATTTATTAATGATATATAAGTACTTAATGTGATAATTTATTTGAACGAATATGTTCCATAGTGATGTATTTCTCAACACTTTTACAGCTGAAGCAAAAAAACAAAGTATTAAAGTGATATTACATTAGTCCAACATAAAAATACCTATTTAAAAAAAAAGAAACAAACATTACACAACAAAAGTTTCTAACACATTGTAACTCACGTGTATTTCATAGATGTTTTATACGTATTAGGAATGTTCTTTAAAACAACATGAGTTACGAAACTTAATTATAGTTATGGATGATTGTGGATGGTCTTCAGGCTTTTATACAAATCCCGCTTATTTCTTAACGTTATGTTTAATCATGATTGTTATAAATTTAATTTAAAATGCATATCAGAATACTTGTTATGGTGTTTCAGATTCGCCCATTTTTAAACGAGTCCATAAACATGTTGATTATTTTATTTATTGTACTTAGTTATTTCTATTTGGATGATTATTTAATGTTGTTATATAAGCAGCAAATAAAGAGCATTTAACAACTAATTAAGTATTGTCGTGAGTAATGCTTGAATAGATTGCTATTCCATTACTACGGATAATATTGTTTGATCATATAATATTGTTATAAGATTTTTATTTGCCAACAAGGCAAGGCAAGGCAGTGATCAGTTTATAGTATTTGAAAAATTATCTCTTTTATTTAATGGTTATTTAAAACTTTCCGAAATTTGACTGTATCTTCGTCATTAATAAACGTTGATTAAAGTTACACTTAGGATTAAATTGACGCTGTCTCTATCTGTCTTCTTTAACAAAAACGAGACAGCGGCACTTTAAACCGAGGTGTAACATTTGGCCATTTTTATTTATAATTATTTTGTGTAAAACAATGCAACACAAAGTAAAGCAATGTAAAGATGCGCTTAAACCTGAGAAAATTAGGTCTTCAAACATTATAAGTAAAAACTAGCTAAATCTTAATTCAAATGAGTATTCAAAATTGTAATCTAATAATCACTTAACTAATTCCTTGAACCTTAGAAATTAATATCTAGCTAGGCCCTTGAAAACGAGTAAAATTTTCAAAACAAAAGTTACTTTAAACCTTTCTTAAGATTTAACATCTATAGGTAGGCACTATGGTTGTCAAATCTTAAAAAACACTTTGATTTTAGTAACGTGTTTAAGTAAGATTGACATTCGGTAGATTTTCGTATATTAGATGTTTGTTAACTATTCACACTTTAAACTATAAAATGTGTTATGTGATAATCACTTGTACTGCAAGGTCAATAATAACGTATTAAGTAATTCGTTATAAAATTAATGAAATTCTTCACCACTTGAGTATGATTAGACTTAAACATATTGTAACAAAAGAATAATTAGTTTCTTTAGCTACAAAGACTATAATACTTTAAAAACATAAAAATACAAGCTAAAAATAATAAAAATCATTTTTTCATATGCTTTTCACAAAAGTAACAAAAACTCAGAACTTGAATTATAACCCTTATTGTAAGCGTAGTAACGTCTGTGATTGCCACACTAGCTGCACACGTGTCGTATTTTATTAAACCACTAATACTACAAATCCATTCCACATTCCCGGCACTTACAGTGAGATAACACTACCCTATAATAATGGTAACTTTATATTATTATCTAACCTACATTTACATATTATTAAGATATTCACAAGTTTACAAGCTAGGTAAGTAGGTATATTAAAAGAAACAATTGAAAACGAATGTGTAAAATTAAAAAAAGAAACCATAATAGATAAAGAAAAGTAACTTTAAAAGTTATTCTATCAAAATTCACTAATTTGGAATGTAATAGTTATTTGAGACTAAACCAACAGCTGGCAATATTCTTACACAGAGCATTACTTTTCAGTAAAGAAACGCCACCAGTATTTTGGATACCTTTTTGCCACACGCGGCGAACTTTATACACCTATAGATTAATACTTAAATAAAAATATTTACAAAATCATTTTGGCACCTGCTAGGGAAAGACTTGGTGTCAAGGTGCCCAATGCTTAAAGTTAATTGAGATAAGTACATATCAATTCGAGATATTGTTAAAGCGAATTGCCTAAGTCTTCTTTGTGACTACGTTCTAGGATTGTAATTGAGTTTATCACCAATAAATAACATGCATGTTTGTAAATTTAATGAATATAAACTACCATCACGACCTCAAACATGTATGTACTAATAACAGAAATTTTAAATCTAGATTTAGAAGTGTTTGGCCTTCATCTGATCTGATGTTAAATGACTATTAGGCCCAACAAAGGTGGAGGCGTACTTTGCCCGTAATCCTGAACTAGTGAGGGACTGCTAACCTAATCTCCTACTGTCGGTAAACAACAGTCCAACTCATATTGTTTTTGTGGCGACAGACTTGCATAAGACAGTATTTAGCTTGGTGGACTTGTAAGACTATATACCTACCAATCAATTAATATTTAGGAATCCGCTTGCAGTCATAGCTCGGATCTTTGAGTCTGAGACCGGCTATCCACCAGGCCACCAAGGCGAAGAAATCTTTAAACAACCGACCGACACGTACAGAATTAATACCAAATATAGATTTATGATTTCAGCGCTACCCTTCTTTTGTAATCTCAGTTATCTCGATGATGTAACATGCATATTATCTATTCCTATTTTGAGACGGTAATAAACGTAAGTAATGTTTATTTTAATAATCGTGGAAATAATTTCTGCTCAGACGGTAAGACGTAAGATCCTGTAACATCAATGGCAATTACACCATTCAAGGGCTACATTTTATGGGAAAGTATAAATACGTTTAAAGCAAAGGTCAAAGCAGGTTTAACGAGTTTTAACGACTGTCCTAATTAGTGGCAGCCTGCACAGTTATTTGAAACAATAGACATAATTAAAATTTTGTTGCTTATATCTTCGCGAAGGGTCGAGTAGGCCTTGTTAGATGACGTTCTCCAAAGAACTCCCACGTAACAATGTGACAAGAACAGAAGGCGTTATTAGCTCAGTAGTAATAATCGACAATGAACCAAATAGTGATCGATATTAGTACAGATACATATTTGTAAATTTCCTTTAGGCCACTGTGCCCGGATACACATTTGAATTGAATTCATGTTACGATATCGTCCTCTTTGTTACTGCGCCCTTCTTACCCTAGATTATTTTACCGAAATGTAGATAGCAACTTGATTGCTGAACATTTAGCGAAAAGTGCAAGTTAGGACAAAAACACTCATGGATAAAGTTTAAACACACTTTTTCTGCCCACGACTCCGTTACATCGTAAACAGCTACACATAGGCATGGCCGCTGTTTTTACAATTTGTTATGCACAAGAGTAGTCACACTACCATTCTAATTACTATCGAAAAGAGAGCCCTCGAGAGGCTGTAACGCTAAAACCGAGGGTCCCGAAGAATTATATCCGTCATATCTGCTATACAACTATCTTGCAGATATGAAGTTATTCTTCAGGACCGTCGAAACATTGGTCATTTCAGGCACTAGTTTAGAAGGTGAACTGCTGACTCAGCCTCTCCTCGTCGCACGGTTCGAGGTAGAGCGCCGGGCGTGCCGTGTCGAGGCACACGTCCAGCTTGGCGTGCCGCAGCGACAGGCCGTGCCGCCGCCACAGCTGCGTCTCGTCGGCCGCGTCGCAGGCCGCCAGCGCCACGGTCATGCGCTCCTCGGCGGACAGCGAGATGCACAGGCTGTGGTGGCGGATGAGCCCGTTCTCCATGCGCCACTCTTGGTTGCCGCCGGTGTTGTGGCAGGGGTACATGCCTGTATTGGGAAGGGAACGTGTGATCATTACCCTCTTGCTTGACATAACCACCCTTTGGAAGTCGAAACAATTGATATTTCCTTTGTATCTGGTCTGGATTGGATATATAACAAAGAAAGGACGAAAGGAGAATAAAAGATACCAGCAGGTATCGTTGAGAGTAAGACTAATAGTCGTAGTAGGTTTATCAGTATGTGCTAGCTAACATCGGGCCTTTTAGAGACAGAGTTATATGTTAGTTAAATTACTTCTACTTTTCTTCATGTAGCGAGTTAAAGGTGGTAGATACTTCTGCAGGGGCAACTTTTGCAGAAGTATCTACCACCTTTAACTCGCTACATGAAGAAAAGTAGAAGTAATAAAAATTGCAGTCTTACCTAAGGATCCGTCAACGAGGTACTCCATAGTGTCGAGGCACTTGGGCCTCTGCCTGATGGCGTGCGCCACCTCGGCAGGCACCTGCAGCTCAGGGTATACATGCTCCTGGCACCATCGGAGCGGCTTGCAGTGCAGCTTTGCTCATCCCCCTCTCTCCCTCCTCTCTTCACGCTATTAGGCGTTGTTTAAGAAGGTGGGGAAAACCAACAAAAATCCCTCGAAAGCATGTAGGTACCAAAAGGTGGTCGAACCTCCTGCCGAAGGTATTGCGCATCGAATCGAGTGCAGTCTCTCCTAAGGTCCCGTGTAGGTAGTAAAAGGAGGTCGACACTATACCGAAAGTCTTAAATTACCAATCGAAAGTGTAGTCTTACCTAAGGTTCCGTCAACGAGGTGCCCCATAGTGTCGAGGCACTTGGGCCCCTGCCTGATGGCGTGCGCCGCCCCCGTCATGGCAGGCACCTGCAGTTCAGGGTAAACGTGCTCCAGGTACCATCGGAACGGCTTGCAGTGCAGCTTCTCTCGCAAGGTGACGCGCTCTGAAATGCTGCAATGTTAAAGAGGATTAATGTAGGCGACAAGGTCACGGTCAATTGTCATAACAGCTAGAATGTTAGGTACTAATGGAAAACAATTGATAATCACCAATCATATAAACGTTTCTGAGTTGTGTGGTGGCAGCTCATTAATAGAATACTATCAATCCATCTCTTTCCTTGGGTGTCTTAAAAGACGACTAACGGACTAAAGACTGCACATAAATATAATAACATAGAGCGGCGATGGTTTAACCAACCATCACGCTGAACACATGTGCAATTGTAATTTGGTGAAACGAGGACTATGCCAGTGGACTAGGGCTTGAATATCGGACCTTTTTCCAATTCCAGAATTGTGTTTCGATATTAAGTAATTCAATTCCGGACTTCCGGAGTTTGAGGCTTCCTTTAAAAATGGTAAGATGCAAAATGCTTAATACACCGTAATTGTTTATCGTGGTAATCCCGTGGTAATGTGATTGTACCCAAGAAAACAAACAACTTTTATTATCGAACCAATTCTATACCGCGAAAATAAAATCAGTACAATCTTCTGACCGCGAGATTAAAGCGATAAAAAAGTTACGTTGTAGCGTACTTATTATTTTATTTCGGTAATATAAAAAACATACGCTACTCCAATGATATTATACTAAAGGTCATTGCACTACTCTGTAATTATTTATTATTAATTTTCTTCAAGGCCATCCGTCATCTGTCGTGTCGTGCGCGATTCCCGAAAGCAAATGAGCGAGCGAACGATCGAAATCGAACGAGCGCGAGCCTGAACTCTATTTGACTGGTGGGAGGGGAAGCGGGGTTGCGGAGGGGCCAGTGGACTCACGTCGCTTCATGAGGACGCATTATACGATGAGGATATATTTCTTTCGATACCGAAACTCCAGTTTTGAGTATACAAATTCCGATTTTGCAAACAATATTGAAATATGTCAGAATTCCGGAATTTTGTTAAAACCGGAATTTCGAAGCTCAAGCCCTACAATGGACTACTTTGGTGGTCCTCATTGCCTATTCTCTGAATTACCCTTTGGGGATAATAGTCAAAGCCAAATGCTTTCCTGTTGTCGTGTAAAGAAGGTACTTACTCTCCAATCTCCACTTGCTTGGCCAACGGCTGTGACCTATAATACAGTTCCTTGTAGTCGTCCATCCACACCTCGGCTGCGCGCCTGGTGTTCCTCGCGAAGACAGAGCCAGATCCTCCGGGGAAGGTGTATGGGTGCCGCTTTCGGAACACGTGACCCACTCGAGAGCAAGGCACGATCTCGAGGGAGCCCCCGCATTGCCATACCCTGCAACATGTTTGGGAACACATTTACATATTTTGTGTATCAAAGACGATTGAGGATATCGTTAGCTTTGGACAGTTTCAAGCAGTTTCCTCTCCGTTCAAAGTTACTTACAAGGTTGTTTACCGGAATGCATGTAAGCTCATTTTAAATGGATTTATTTAATATTAAACATATTATACATATTAAGAAACAACAGTTTATTCGCAAGATGACAGCTTTTTTTTTTTAATTCTTTGTTAAGTTTTTTTTTATATTTTCTGTTTTTGCATTTTTTTTTGTGACAGTCAATAAATGTTTTTTCTTTCTTCTTCTTTCTTGCTATTGCATATCGATGACTGGAATTCTGTAAGGTACCGAAAAACTGAAACTGAGCATTACCAATTACAAAATTTCGACAAAGCTTTGCAAAGCTCAAATTGTGAGAGCTAGTAATGTTACATTCAAAAGAATACAAGCGAATACTCTAGTTGTATTTGCACCTTCGATCAATGCACCAGCGAACATTGTGGCGGTGCTCTTTAACTTAGAAGGATTTTTTTTAATTTGAAAAGGAGGCAAACGAGCTGTCTGGTCACCTGATGGAAAGTAATCACAATTCACAGCCGTCTATGGACATAAAAATTGGCAAACCCAGAGTTGCCGCCCTTGAGGACCTTTGAGGTTGAAAAATGACTTATATGTAAAACCGTCGAAGTATCTGAAGGAGATCTCCAAATTCTCGCCCCCCCACACGTCCATGCGCATGTCGTATTTGTCTAGTTTGTTGAAGTACTTGCGGTCCATGCTGAACAGCCCGCCCGCTATCATGGGCGTCTGGATGACCTGGGTAGAGTCGATGAGGCGGGCCGAGCGCTCGTCGTAATACAACCATCCCACGGTATATCGGATTGAAACAATGGCTCTCGTTGCTGTTGTGTTTTGTCTGGTGAGTGAAGGTAGCCCCCCATCTCTCCCCCCTCATAATTTCTACTCCTTGATCAAAAATTCAACTCCTTCCTCAAGGTAAACATCGGCGTCTCCTCTGGGTTTGCGAGTGTCCATGAGCAGCGGTGAGTACTATACATCAGCGGTGACTCACCTGCGCGTTTGCCGCCTTTTTACATTAAAGAAAACTATAAAGAATGATTTATATGTAAAACCGTGGAAGTACCTGAAGGAGATCTCCAAGTTCTCGCCCCCCCACACGTCCATGCGCATGTCGTATTTGCCCAGCTTGTTGAAGTACTTGCGGTCCATGCTGAACAGCCCGCCCGCTATCATGGGCGTCCGGATGACCTGGGTGGGGTCGCTGAGGCGGGCCGAGCGCTCGGCGTGAGACAGGTACTCCCACTGGAACAACAAACGACATCTCTTCAATTTACAAGTTTCTGGGTTTTTGAGAGGTTCGGAAGCTGAATGTTGAATATCATCATCAGCCATATATACGTCCCACCACGCTGGCCCAATGCGGGTTGGTGGGTTTAAACGACTGCCATGTTGTTTTTGATGTTTTTAATTTGGTCACCCACCCAAAATTGCGAACGCGCTAGCCGCTGCTCCATCGAGCTCCTCGTACATTAATTCACGACCAGTATCCCCGAAGGGATACCAGGGTTAGAGACCAGGTAATGAGGACCGCAAAAGCAGTTCAGGTTTCACCGAATAATAGCTGCACACGTGCTCAGCGTGACAGGTGGTGAGCCCATCGCCACTCTATGCTGTTGGATGTATGTGCAGTCTTTAATCCGCCTTTTACGTTACCCAAGGGAAGAGAGGGTGAAGAAGTTACCAGCACTGCACTACATACGACATCTCTACAAAGTCAAAGCCAAAATATATTTTTTCAATAATCTTAATTAATAAGCTCTTTTTTTTCTCTTAAATATTGGCTTCGTGCGATTAGCATATTAAGCCAGTGTCAAGTTTTTTAATAGTAATTAATATTTTCTTTATATGAAGTGGATGATAATGAGTGATAATGAACGTTTAATGGTAAATGACTTTACCCTAAACCCCTCGAGACTCAATAAAGCTGTGGGACTTTATTGAGGTCTCACACGGACTTCTTGAGAGAATTTGAAAAGTGATGTTGCACTGTTTTTTTTATTTACTAACACTCATGCACGTTCACGAACATTTAACAGTAAATAATCCACCATTATTTTACATTAATATTCGACAAAACACAAATTAAAGAAAATACATGAGGCTTCACTTTCCCGCCAAGAAGTCCTAATAAGCACTTTGAATCGTCCAAGACATCTTTTTTTTAAAACAATCACCCACACCCATTTAGGACGTTATTCTTTACCTGTGGAGAAGAAAGTGCAAGAAATTGCACAGATTTATACGGAAGTACCGAGTACCGACGACATTTACAAAAAACCAAAAATAAAAAACAAGTTGATTCAATTCATTTTAGCAAGTTTCTGGGTTTTTGAGAGGGTATAGGGTTTCAAGATTTAATCTCCGTACTAACACAACATCAAATTAACTACCATCCGATAGTTCACTATCGACTAGCGCCTTTAAAAATCCACCAAGCAATAAGAATTTAGTACGTAATATTGGTATCAAAAAAAATCTTTAACGTTCATTATTATATTAGGTACGTATGAATACGTGTTGTAATGAGTATATTATGGAGCGCCAACTAAGGGCTCAAATATGACGACAATGTTATGAATGACTTAGAGAGGTGTAGAATTTTGTTAAACTAATATATTTATTACTAAAAGGTATGCCTACTGTACCATTGCATGTAAAAGTAGACATTTTTATGTTTATAAATAATATATTAAATGTTTGACATTTATTTATTTAATTAGAACAGCCAACAATAAAAACACTGATACATTTACACAAAACAAAGCATGGATTCATTTATAAATGTCTTATCAATTGTATGCCGCCACAGCATGCTTATTATAACATTGACATGCTTTTTAACAACATACATTACGATATCTGTAATTATTTAAAAAAACGTGCTACAGATAATTTTATATTGCAATTGAATTGAGGCAATTGAGGCATTCTTCGCGACAATAAGCTGAGCCGATCAGCCCTATCGGTTTTGTAAAACCTTGAAATTTTTGTCGGTTTTATAATTTTTTCTGCTCTTGCAATCTAATTTTTTTATTGTATATATAGTCTTTCTTTTTGTTTCAAAGATACTGTAAGACGTTGTTCTTTTTATTTTAAATCAAGCAATAACTGTTTTTTTATTGAATATTCTTTTGTATGTGTTGTGTTGTCTTGTAATCGTATTAAATGTTTTTTGTTCTTGTAATGGAAAATGTATTGACGCTCATAATTTGTATATTTGTATGTTGTATAATTTGGTAACGACATATTGTTTTGTAAATGTCGTTACTTCTATATTATTATAAACCTGTGGAGTTTCTTGCGCCCGTTCTTCTCCACAGCTAAAATACTTCCTGAATGGGCGGAATGGGTGGGCGGGTGTCCATTCATCCATTAACTTTTGACGATTCAAAATGCTTATTTTAAGTTTACTGAATAAAGTGATTTGATTTTGATTTTGTCTAAATGTCGTACATATACATACAATCACGACTATTAACCCCAAAGGTTTAGTCAGAGACTAGGCAATGAGGACCGCAGAAGCAGTCCACTGCCAGAGTCCACTGCACACCTAATAACAACTGCACATGTGCTCAGCGTGACAGGTGGTGAGCCCATCGCCGCTCTATGCTGTTGGATCTATGTGCAGCCTTTAGTTCGTGAGTCGCCTTTTACGATACCCAAGGGAAGAGCTCGGTTGGTAGTATTCATTTAATTAATAAACCTCAGCCACACATCTCAAAATGTAAATTGCCAAATAAATTTTTACAATTTTTAAATATGCACATTAATCTCAGTTTAAGTATCTTAAAAGCCATTACTATAACAATTCTCCCAGTGTCAGTACACTGATATATTACGAGCATTGTGCAACATTGCAGCTGCACATACTAACAGTACTTTATATATCCTTTCGCGTCAGTGCGTAGAGGCTCACCTTGAAGACTAAGTTCCAGTCGAAACCTCCGCGGAGGTCAGCGGAGGCTCCGATGTACTGGAACGTGTCCATGCTGATGACGTCAATCACGGGACACACCACCCTCGTTGGATCCTGGAGACGAAAGATTATGATAATATGAATTATGTTAACACTACACTACATAGACACGACATAAACACGACATATTTTCCATGAAAATACCATGAATGTAAAAAAATGTCCGGGAAATTCTCGGCACGGCATCTCCCACTTATTAAAAAAACTTCATAAAGTTGTCAACATTAACCTAGAATAAGTTTTCGATTTGTTTTATTTTTATTATTCACCATTCTATGTATATAATTAGTGTTTAATATATAGTTATTTTATATATAGTTTTAGATTAGGCAAACTTTAACATGGACGCTTATTATTATTATTATATTATTATCGTGTTGTGTACACATGTTTTAGATAGGAATTTAGCTCTTATAAAATTTACCATGCTTTTTTGTTTTTTTTTTAATTTCTATCTGTTTTGTGTAGGTACCTAATAAATAAATAAAATAAAATAGGCTAAAGCTCACTTGGGATTACAGGAGGATAGTACGTAAGTAAGTTAGATAATCAACGCCTGGATAGTATGTAAGTAAGTAAGATAAGATAAGATAAGAAAGATTTAGTACCTACGTACAAGAACGTTGTACTGTTAGACGAAAATTAGATCTATCGATTAACACATCCCTCATGCCACCGGTAGGTACCCCCGCACTAGTTGTTGAAGTGACACTTGAGTTACCACGCTTTGGTAGTAGTTGTAAAATTGTAATTGTAATTCTATTCCATTCTATTTATTATAATTACAATATACCTAAGTATATTGTAATTCTAATGCCTACCCCAAAAAGTCCAAGTTATGCAATCGATTTTGAACAATATCGATAAAGTGTCCAAACAGCTAAAGTTGAAAATGGATTGCGAAATATTGACAACTGAATTGTTTAATGCAATTTAATGAAGGTAGTACAAGGACGATGCTTATTTTAGTCTTAACTAAGTACAATAATTTGCGTATTATTATACTACACTCGATCTTTTTTGCAAATAACGCTAAAGACCTAAAGTGCCTGACCAACTATTTAGTGCACTGTGTATTGAATCAATTACCATCTGACATTCTCCTGAAAAAAATGTATCTACTACACTCGATAAGTCTTTATTAAATCGGTCAGGGTCTTTTTAGGTTACATTAGAAGGTGGTGTTGCTAGCAGCGCGTATCACATCGATCATCAGTGTTGCAATGCTACGAGATTACGTGCAAATTCCATTGCAATATGGAAATGAATTTTCCATTAACCGATCGGGCGCTTTCATCATCAACCTATTAACAATATATTGCTGCACTGATGCATTCCCATACCTTTTTATTGCACCTTTATGTGAATAGTTGGAGTATACCGACTTTTATCAATGTACTGAATTGTATTATGTAGTTGAGTCATTTAAATAAATATGCTATTTGTACAGGGTGTTTTGGTAACAGGTATCTAATGTAATCCCGCAACTGCGTACATACAAATATAATCACGACTATTATCCTAGAAGAGAAGAGACTAGGCAAAGAGGACAGCAAAAGCACATGTGCCCAGCGTGACAGGTGGTGAGCCCATCGCCGCTCTATGCTGTTGGATGTATGTGCAGTCTTTAGTCCGTTAGTCGCCTTTTACGAAGGTGGCAGTATTCTTTCACCGCTACGCAAAACGGTTGGTCAATTAGGTGCAAATAACAACTATTCGTATGGAAGCAACTCTGAAATTGAGAAAAATTATCAGCTGTTTTGTATGGACAAAACTGCAAATACTATTCGACTTAAATGTATGGAACATCTTATGTTTTACCATTTCAGAGTAGGGTTATTGTGTACAAATATTAATTGTTTTTGGTTGTTCCAGTACGCGTTCCTATGCGATGAAACTTAGGTAAGTTGTGCGCACACCTGCTAAGGTTTCCGAGTTGGTAAAATAATTACAGGATACTTACATGTAATTAAGTAGATAACCGCTTAATCAACACACTTGTTAAATACGAATTAGTGATCTCAAACTCGGTCTATGCAACAGATAATCCAAAACACACTTTTTCGAAGTCTTTGTGGAAATTAAACTCACATAACCATATTAGTCGACCACTTCACCTTTTTGCCACCGAGACAAGAATAAGCTTAGAGCTTAGTAAATAAGTATATACAATCATATATCTATTTACTAAGCACTGAGCTTATTCTGTACGCTAACCGGCGACTGTCAGATGCAATCTTGTTGTCACGTTGGCTTGCCCTGCCTTAGATGCCGGCACGTTTTCGATTTGAAACAGACACTTTTGCGAATTGGAAGGTTACCACCGTTACCACTTAGGCATTTGTTTTTTTTTGCGACCACGTAATAGCTTTTAGCACATCTATAGTGAAACAGTTGCACTGACTGCAGTGAAAAACGGGTCTGATACTCTAGTTCGAATGACGTTACCTCGATAGTCATTACCTCGATGTCTCTACCTCGACGGTACACTTCACCGATGGCTCGTTACCTCGAAAGGTCAATACCTCGAAGGATCTGTTTCTCGACGGGTCTTTTCTTCGATGGTACATTTGATCGATGGGTTGTTACCTCGAAAAAAATTATCAAAAGTACAGTAAATGTAAAGTATTTGTGTGTGTAACTGAAAGGTGTAAAAACACTAGTGAATTGAAATGAATATCGATATAATCATAGAGGCAAGATTTATTATCACTCTGCATACATACATTTACAATTTCTATGGTTCATAAGACACTTTTGTCTTATTCTTTTATCAAAATGTTACTAAAAATACAAAATAAAAATAAGGGAGACTTCTAAAAGTCATAGGAATTATAACTGTTTTTTTATGATTTTTTCGAGGTGACACCCATCGATCAAATGTACCATCGAAGAAAAGACCCATCCAGGAAGAAATCCTTCGAGGTATTGACCTTTCGAGGTATCGAGCCATCTGTGAAGTGTACTGTCGAGGTAGAGACATCGAGGTAATGACCATCGAGGTATCGAACCAACATTCGAACAGAGTATCAGACCCTGTTTTAATTATAGCAACAATGTCTTTTTACCTAGAGCCTCAGTACTGAATAGCTTGCGGGGACGTATTATTATTTAAACAGCTTTTCTTCATAATCATTTTGCATATTTATTTATAATTTAAACTTTACAAAGCACATATACGAGTAAAATAAAAACGTCATGTGATATATACCGATGTTCGCACTTCAGACCGTTCTCCCCTAAAAGCCCCGTTTAACATTCTAATATTTTTTTTATGATTTATTAAGTTTTATTCATAAATTATTTCAACGTAGAACCAGCCAGTGCATCAACATTGCATAGACTCCATAGTACCGTAGTGTAGTTGTATCACCGCACAACTACGTCACCAACATTAAACATGAACATTACCAACATTTCAGACATTACTATTACATTTTACTTTATTGTAGAAATGTAAATAAGCTCATTTCTTTTGTCGCCATTCCAAAGTGATTATATCAAGTTTAAAAGAAGAAGATACTTAGTCAAACTATTTCGACTGAACTGATCTAATTCGTCAAGTATCAACTCAGATGCGGAACAAATTGGTCATCTACCCAGCCCACAAAGCGTCATCAGACCGTGACAAGCGGACATTTAAGTTCAACTTATTCACTAAGCTCTGAATTACTCAGTTCAAAAGCTTAAAGAGCTCCTTTAAGAGAATAATGATTTACTTTTATTACTTTATACGGATTTACTTGGATTTATATTTTACATAAGTAGGTATAAGATCTAAAGCTAGATAAATAAACACTTTATAGCACTATACAAGGAACACACACATTAAATAATCTTAAGTAGTTACTTTGTAAACTAAAATGGGTATCTTTGATCTAGCTTTTTGTGTGTAACGGAACGCGCCTGAAAAATTGTTTGATGGTATATGCAAATGACCTCAGTCTCCCTGAAACCACTGACATTTAATAGTTGGCAATGTCAGGATAAAATAATGAGTTAGGACTCTTGTGTCGAGTTTCCCTGTTGGTCGACTTTACTGAAATATCATACAACGATTACCCTTATGCTGAATTTTCAAGTTTCTTTGAGTTTGGTTCCTTTATGCCGATTTTCACTTGATGCCGACTTTTATAATTAATCCATGTTTAGGTTTAGAATGCCGAAACAATAAATATCTACGGTTTAAGAACCGCAATATGTAAAATAACCGCGATAGACATAATGTGTTTCATTCATAGAATAATTAGTTATTATTTTGAGGTTTCCTTCAATGTATAGTGTTAGAGAGAACATGGAAACAATTTGTAAAAGATAAGCATTTTCTTCGAGTGAATACAACAATGAGGGGCCACCCTCTTTGTTTTCATGTCAAGGTCAGGCAACTGAGACCCTAATTAAACAGAATCAGCTTAAATTCCATTTATTTATTAAGTTTTTTGGGGAATCTACTTAAGCTGGTTTTATAACCACTTCTCTTGTCAATTGTTCTGCTTTCCGGAACTTTAATTAAACAGCTACTACTTATTTTAATACCGCTAGTTAAATACGAGAAAAGATGTTAAAAAATACAACATTTATTTGCGAAAAGTCCCATGAAAAGACTGTTATCCCCGAGGGGCTTAGTTAGAGCCCAGGCAATGAGGACCGCAAGATAAAAATAATATTAATCATATTCTACGTAAAAACAGACACCCACAAAAATACATATTATTTAAGAACAACAATCTTTATCCCAACACGGACGGTCGTAGAACATTCTAGGCCTTTCGACGCGTGTCAAGGTCACGGGCGGAAGACTTCGGGCCCATTATGCGAATGTCACGGCCCAGACCGGCAGTATTGCGACACCAGTTCCGCTCGCTATCGAGACTCGACTGTCTCTTAAACATGACACGCAGCATTGTGAACATTGTGTCATAACTATAGACATTTAGAATGTTAATACCGGAGGTCCCGAACAATAGGAAGAATAGGAACGTTAGACCCAAAAGAAGATAGAAGGAAATTGCGGGAAGAGTTCGACTTCCACCTAAAGGATTGGCCTCATATTGCTCTAAATAAGATAGGGAAGAATAATGCTCATAATAATTTAATGTCATGTTAAGAGGTCTATTACATCTCAACTGTGATTTTTGCGTGAAATGGCCAATTTTGGCGTTCTTGATCTCAGAAACAAAATACATTAACAATTTTGACTTATTGAATAGTGTAGAATAGCCAATGGAATAGTTCGTAGCGGCCTCGCTTTTTGTAAATTTTGCTTAACTTTTTAATTAAACCTAAAATTGCAGAGAAAGATTTTCATAAAATGCGCGAAGGCACTTTTTTTGAACTCATCGATTGAACTACTTTTCTAAACAAATGAAATAAAAAAACATAGAAAGTTACCTCTTATATAGTCGTATAGTGCGTAGTAGTATAATTTTTTGATATCATCGATTTTATGTAGAAAAAAAATCTTATTCTATTCCAAAAAACTTTGAAAATCGCTTTAAATTAACTCTGGATTTCTCCTATCTACGATAATATTATTGAGCAAAATTTATACCAGAGTAATGGTTACTTCATGAGGAATAAAGATTTTATAATTAATTTATTACACTGTTTCGATAAAAACGATAAATACAACTGCAAAATTACTACAAAATGCGATGCGCCGGCCGTCTGAACTCAGCTTATTCTCGCAGAGTGGACATTTGTAATATTAAGCATGAATTTATTATCTTAAATTTCGATAAAAACGATAAATACAACTGGAAAATTACTACAAAATGCGAAAATGTGCATTTTACGCTAAAATCACAGTCGAGATGTAATGGCCTCTTAATAAAAAAATTGTACGGATTACTGATACGAAGTCACTACATTGTTAGTGATTACCTTAGAAACCTTACACATCATATATTCTTTACAAAAACTTGTCATAGGGTAGGCTTCTGCCCAAAATTTGTCTGGATAACGACCATCCAAATATCTGTAACTTGCCGTCAAGCAGCATTGTTCTGCATAGCTGTCTCAGTTTAAAGTGAAATTACAGAGCAAAGGGTCATCAGAGCTTAAGTTTCTGGCAAGGCAATGCGCGTGTTTTACCTGGTTGTTGCAAGCATCCAAGGGTTGTGGTGGTCGCTTTCCTTCAGGTGGACCATGTATAGAAGAAGCTAGAGGGGCTCGACAGTAAAGCTTTAGTTCTTATGTTTTTATGAACTGTAATTTTACTGGATCCTTTAAATCACATGACAGTAATCCAAATCAACGTAGCTTGTTGGCAGAAATGGGAATTATGAGTGTTCGATTCAGGGTAGAACCCAGTTACGGAGAGCCTGAAAAAGCCTGTCGAAATTTTCAAGTGGGTTTTATCTGGTACCATTGGCCAGTGTTGTATAATCAATGGTCAAGTATTACTCATCATTATGTCGTAATCAACACTTTACGTTAATTTCTTCATTTGTAACCGTTTTGAGCACCTTATTATTATTGTTGTTATTTTTAGGGTTTTTACTTTTATTAGCCTCATCATCATCATCTTCAGCCCATAAACGACTGCTTAACACAAGCCTCCTACATGGACATCAGCAGCACGTGAGGAGATTGGACCACAACCTATCATGCTGGTCCAATGCGTGCCTAATTTATTAGCCTAGTTCTTTTAATATTTAAGGTTATAATTATTACGGGCTTTTAGCTAAGCAAAATTACAGTGTGGGTGGGGCTTTCAGATATTTAATTTTCCTTAAGCCTTTTACTAGCTCTCTCACGTTCTTCATAATATTCCCTTATTTCCCTCAACTAGGATTCCACACTATCTTTACTACGTGACATAATGCTACCGAAAACTTGGTGGTAATAAAATTTTAAAGAGTATTTTGTGACAAATGTATTAATGAGTTTTTAGTGTTAGGTATAGACGGTAGACGAAGGAATGTTAATAGCACTAACACTTTATATAAGAACTCACATTGAACAGCAATTAGCATAGTAGTAAAATATCAAACGAGTACTGAACATTTACGTAAGGTCTCACTTGAATATTTACTGACACAACTTCATTATCTTTAAAAGCCAGACAATATTATTTACTAACGCCTGCAAATCATCGATAATACTTAAGCTAGGGGTGAAGGGACAATTCAGCTACCTTGCACAAGCGTGGCGTCCTCCGTTCACTACTCTTAAGTAACTGTGAGGTCTGTGGCATAAGAGGCGACGGAATCGGAGCTGCGTTATGCAATTAACGTCTGATTACAATAGCGAGGGTGAAAGGATAACGAACGATGATCTTCTTTACACAATCCACAATCTCTCACGTTCAGTCCGTTACGATTTGGCTAAGGTTTAGGAATTAGCGGTTCCTTTGAAACCAAATAATAAATGTAATACTGTTTAATCCAATTATTTAAAAAAAAATCCCTTATGTAATAAGTTACAGTTTGTTTCTTAGATATTTTTTATCATGTTATTAGCTCACTCTCTGTGATTTCACGTAACTATGTAAGTTCTACGTCAAGCAAAAAGCTGTTAAGTTGTGTAATGTTTATTACCAAAAACGAACAATTTTTTTTTTGTTATGATCATCATATATTATTATTCGCATGAAAATGTTTACCTGCCCCTTATGCCCAACTTAGTGCGCGATGGAGGATTTTGTCGAGGCCAACCAGAGGACTGCTGACATGGCAGATTTCTGGTCAGGAAGTATTTAACTGTCGCTGACACAAAAAGAAGGAGAAGAAACATAAAAATGATGATGCGATTTAGAAACGCTTTCAGCCTGTGACTTGCACGCCCGAAGATCTACAATATAGAGCGCCTGTGGCATTTGTAGCATCTACGTGAGCGAACTCACTTTCGAAAGGAATGGCTTTTGTCATTTTGTCCGCGTTTTTATGTTATCTTGTCGCCACTGTGGTCGCTAAAGGATGAACATTGCATTTCGTGATAAACATACAAAATACTTTGTTGGCGAGCATGGTTGCTTTAAAATGTGATGTGCTCATAAATAATTTACATCATTTTTTATTTAAGTTGGTGCAAATAATAATTGCAATGAAAAACTTTATAATTCAACTCGCTGCACCTGTAATAAGATCGAATCGTCGTAAGGATAAAGTTATGTTCAAAATAGGTGAAAAGAAGATCTAAGTATGCAAAATCTTTCATTTTAATGTTTAAATTACACAAAGATTATTACAAAAGTATAAACATAGCATAAAAGTATAAAAATTTTGAAAATATATTCGCTAATCAGCCTTCGCTGCATCCAATAACAAATTATTGCAGTGGCTATACCTACATATTAAAAGCTTCCGTGTTTGATCAAGTAGACACTTCAACAATTCTTTAGTGTTCGCTGCAGCATATCAAAATATTAATTCGTACAAATATAAGCGCGTGTGCCAACGCAATTTTGTTTGTCTAAGTTGATGTGATGATGATGTTTACGAAACTTGTGATGCGTAAATTACAAAATTTCTAAATTCATAAAACGTTTTCAGACAGTACTGTAGTACTTACTAATAGTTAGATGTAGTATTTACGTTATATTACTTGAATGGAATTTAGATTTATAATGTTGGTCAAGAGGAAGGTGGAACATTTTGACAAATGGTTGGTGGAATAATGTTATCTATACGAATCAACTCAAAACCAAAGAATTATTATTTAAAACCGTCTTTTAATACTATCTACTCTCTATATACAGTGACTATAAAACGCTGCGCTCTTAGATGAATGATTGGTCTCGCTGCGCTCAATCATTCATCTAAGGCTGCGCTTAACGTTCCGCGTTTTGCATTTACTGCATCTAACGCTCGTTGTAAGCTATTCGATTCAGCCAATAATGACATGATTTTTATAGTGGTTAACTTGATAAACACTACTTAAGTCAGAAAGTGACAGTGTTAGGAGTCGATGATCAATTGATGATCTGTTTCGTAACAGCGCGCTATTAATGGCATATTATGGTGGGACAAGCGCTCATCTCAGCCCGATATTCGGAGATACTGGGTAAAATTCCCAATTTAGGCAAAGGTTTCGAATTTTTCCGTATCTTGCTCGGGCTTGTGATCTCCTACCCGCATTTGGCAAGGGTATTGAAGAAGCCAATACCTATTAATTGTAGAGATGACTTAATTCAATTATGGAACCTTACTTTACCGACGTTTATTTTACTTTTACTTATAATCATTACTTATATTACCTAGAACCTTAGAGTTGAATGCTCTAAGCCTAGAACTGAAAGTAACAGTGTGTCAGGAATCAATGATCACAAATCGATTGATCTGTTTGGTAACAACGTTGCAAAATGTCCGCATTACACTACACCGCATACCACAGCGACCGTTCCGAATAGATAAACAAATGACTGCGAATCCGTTGGCAAGAGCCCTCATCAGCAAAGTTATTTTCAGTTTTACGACATCCACATTAAGTTCACATTTGAGGTTAGTGCAACAACGACCGATTTCGATGCCTATGATGTAGTGATTGTGTCAAATGACGTTATTATTACATGTTCGGTGGTGAACGCAATCGGGCTTCCTGCTTCTTCTGCTTTTTGATACAATAGTGAAAGTCTAACTTTATCTGCCTGTGAGGTCGGATCATGTGTACCATTCTTGACGCTCTAATTGGTCTATATTTCGTTCCTGAAAAAAGAATTCGTGCTCCATAAAGTTGCAGGTTTTATTAAATGTGCTTTTCTTCTTGAAAGACGTTAATGTTAAATGACTTCTAATAATGTCATAATAAGTTATTGCCATAAGTTGTTAGGAGAGGAGGTAATTATCTAAGACCCAATTCAAAATACAAAGGCATGCATTCGTAAAAGTGACTGTATTGTTCTTTTGAAAAGTTAATACCTTCTTTATCTATTCCGTGGCATTAACCACCAAAATGCATTTGTTATAACGACCACATACTTATCAGTAAATCAGTGAAAGGAGAGTGATTTGAATTAGAAGAGACGTAATCGAGTGGTAGTCTGGTAGCCCATATGTCGACAGGTGAAGTTTGTGCAACCCTAAGTGGACCGTCAGACGTCCCTGATTTATTGATGGATGATTATTCACTTTGAAGATTGATGTAACATGCTTCAATAAAATGGTATTTTCTACCGCTAATGGCAGAGTTTTGATTCTGATTGATCAGTATGCAGACGTAGTGCTGGTGTAAACGTAGTTAGTTAGTATGCCAGACATTTATTTTTCATAACGGTAATGTCACAAGTGTATACAAAATCCAAGCGATTATGGTCACAAGTCAAGAATATTTTTAATACTAATATTTTATTTATAACATTTATTCCTTCAAGCCATTTTTAACAAAGCTTAAATGTCAAATTATTCTCATTAATGAATTTTTATTTACCATTAATTTTGGAACGCTGTGATTATTAAAGAAAGCAATAAACTTGTGATCATTGCTTTTTGATACTGTTATTTTAAGACTTTAAGATAGTGTTTACTAATATTTGTTTGCCAATTTTGATGGAATGAGATGAATCTACGGGTAGTTCTATTCTAGTACCTAGTAAGGCTTTATGGTTAAGCCTATTTCCACTTTCGTACTGTTTACTTTAAACGTTTAAATTAACTAGAGAGTTGAACACAAATGTCTGCAGCTCTACAAAAATGTTGAGTGCTATTAAAATCATCCTTGTCACATTTTAACTAAGCTAATGCAATTTTATTTAAGATCATTGTTAAACAATTTTGCAGTCAATCACTTTCAAAGTTTTCAGAGTACCCAAATGAAGGCACCTATCAAGACAGTTCTAACCATTAAATTAGCGTTGAAACGTGTCTGTCTGTCCATCACTCAACACTACTTGACTTCTCACTCTTGACCTCTGATATAAGTCAATGGGGATAATGTAATATGGAGGACCACACATGTAGTCACTCAGACCGTTTTCAAACTGAGTAAGCTTTTTTAGCAACAAACAAAAGGTACCTACGTTCGAAAATTCCGTTTTTCTTTTGTTCGCGATCGAGCGACGACGATACGTAAATAATATCGGAAAGAGAAGCGTGATTGTTGCAGTTTTGCTTTATTGTCTAATGTTAATGTAAAATAATTTTGGATTTTAAAACGTCGAGTGTTTATGAACGTGCATTAGTGTTGGGAAATGGAACAAAACAGTGTAACGTCACTTTTTAAATTCTCTCAAGAAGTCTGTGTGAGATTTTAGTAAAGTCCCACATATTTCTTTCTTCTTCTTTCGTCGGACCTGCGGGTCTATCGGCTAAAAAATATAGATATGGACATGGGCTTCATTTGACATTTGAAGATCATATTTTGTCCTTATATGGGCATATTATGGGCTTCAAATGTTAAATGAAACCCATGTTCATATTCATATTTTTAGCCGATAGGGTAGCTGGACATGCAAGCGGGCTTCTCTAGACCCGCTGTGTATCCGTGAATAGGATTTCACCTTGTATTAAAAAAACAGACAAAAATATAGAAACTTATTCACGACTATCACCATAGGGTTAGTCAGAGACTAGGCGATGGCCGCAGAAACAGTCCACCGCCATAGTCCCACGTTTTACCAAATTGCAACTGCACATGTGCTCAGCGAGATAGGTGGTGAGCCCATCGCCGCTGTATGCTGTTGGATGTATGTGCAGCAGTCTTTAGTTCGTCAGTCGCCTTTTACGACACCCAATGGAAGCTCTACAAGCGGCTTGTTTAAAAAAAAGCTTCTTAAGAGGGTTTACGCATTTCGGCTTCCCATACAATTTTCCAAGTCGAAATTTTTAAAGACCAATAAGCCAATTTTAATGAAACGTTGCATGCTAAAGTAGAATACCGGGATCTAAATAGTATGTTGAAAACATTTAAAAAAAAATGTTTATTTGGCTGAGTTATGGCGATTTAAAGTCCACTATAGAAAGTTTAAAATCGCAAAAACTCAGTTAAATAAACAATTTTTAGAAATGTTTTCTAACAAACTATTTAGATCTCTATATTTTACTACAGCATGCCGAGTTTCATCATAATTGGCCAACTGGTTTTTAAAAATATCAACTTGGAAATTTGTATGGGAAACCGAAATGAGTAAACCCTCTTAATGCTTTATGCAGTAAACAACAATAACTAGATGCCAAAAATAAAACAAAATAATTCTTATGACTTTCGGCAATACCCACAATGTAACTTCAGGTATAGGTATTTTATATTTAGTTTTATTGCCTTCGCATTGTGAAAGGCTCGATATCGCAAATTTTACAACGTTACGAAATCAAATCATTTCAACAATGCACTTACCTACATAATATTGTATTTGTCTAGATAATAAGGTTTCTAATCCAATTCCATTTAATCTTATTTACTGATTACTAAATTTAGGAGGCTTATCAATTTCTTTATCATTTATATATTCTACCTGCGTAATATTGTTTTGTAATTCTTTTAATATTAACAATAATTTTCATATTACCGATCGATTTTTATATTATTATTCGATAATAATTTCGATGTTACCTTTAAAAGTCAGTTTTATTATTTTATACTAAAAACTATTTTTGGAATAGTTCTAGAAATTTAAAGTTATAAAGCAAGTGAAAGTGGTGAATAGCATGCAGAAATGTGTATTTTATAGAGACAAAATTAATGATAAATTTAAAGCATATTTTATTAATAATTGTGGTTTGAACGCTTATCTTAAACGTAGATTTAATTTGATACTGCTAAAGACTTAAGGTTGTTCAAGTATGTCTAAGTTTCTCGACACATAGGTACAAAACCTGGTTAGGCTGTTAATGTCATATGCAGCCTAAATGCAAAAAAAAAACATTTTTTAAAACTATTTTTGTTAAATCCGGTTACGCTGTAAAGTTCATCTGCGACCAACAGCAAAGCTTACTCAAAAATGTATTTTTTAAAACATCAAGTGAAGGTGAAGCGCATCCTTGTTATGGAATTCAATAAACGAGTCATGTAAAATGTTATTGTAAGTTAAAGTAATTCAAGGTGTTCTTGTTTGGGAGTGTCAATGAAACGGTATTGAGGTAAAAACGGCAGAGCAGAATCTCCTAGAACAGGTACTTAGTACTTAATTGGTGATCTCTTAAACTGATAAAATTTTGTAATCTCCAATACTGAATAAAGAATTTTGAATTTTTTGAATGTCTTGATGATTTTATGTACGAAACATTTTGGAAGACAAAGGGTCTACCATGAAAACGTTAAGTCTACGCACCATAAAAATTTGGTGACCTCTGGCGAAGATGATACAACATTAATTTGGTGGGTTAAAACACATTTTAGTCTAAAACCTTTACCAATCATGTTTTACCTTAATCAAAAAAATAATACTTGATCTACATAAAATTGTGATTTGACTAACCGTAGAGTATGAAGAATGCGCTTCGGCGGATGATCACCCATCGTCAGTCTTTACACATCGCTCTGCTGGGCACAGGCATTTGAGCATGAGGAGATAGAGCTATTACCCACCACGCAGTCCCAATATTGATTGGTGGGTTTTTAAGGATCGCCATCTCACGACAACAACCGGGACTAGGGTTACGATTTAGGAATTTGAAAAGTCCTGACAAAAAGCCTGACATCTCGATAAAAGTCCGGACTTTTTAGTCACAAAGTGGAAACATTACTCACTTTTTACATTCTGTTTTTAGATAAATGAGAAGTTAATAAAAATTAAAGACTTATTTTAACTTAATATGTAGTTTTGTTACTCATATTCCAAAATCCGGACAATTTAAAGAACCGGACAAAACCGGACTAGAGTCTAAAAGTCCGGACGGACGGGACCAACGGCTGAACGTGCTTTCCGGCAGGTAGGCAGACTCCGTATTTATTACATTTTCAAGTATAAAGTACTACAACGAGTGAAATGTTTTTGGAGCCTATAAAACATTTCTTTCACAGATAAGAAAATGAACTAAGTCGCCTGTTCGAGAAGGTACCCAAAAGACTGGCGTCATTGTATGGCTAAACTTATCCGAAGAGTGAAAAAATTACCACCCTTCCACAGGACACCCGTTACATTAAACAGGCGAGCAGTTTTTAGAAGACTCCAGTTTCACATCAAACAGGAGGCATGACATGAATATTTCGCTATATCAATACATTAAAGTAAGTTCGCTGTACCCATGAATGAATAAATAAAATGAGTTTTGCTTTAATCACTCTACCACAATCATTCAACCACTGGCGGTTTGTGATGCGACGTGCGATTTATCTGTTCGTTGCGTTCTTTCTATTTAAGTTAATTAAGACAGCCGTAGTGTAACGCGTGATGAACTAGAAATCCTGTAGACATGTCGCGAGACGTCAGTGCTTACTGCCGAGGTATAGTTTGCGACTCCGAAAGCGATCGTGAGTCGTGAGTCAGGCGGTCGCCTTGGCATTACCATGCGAATGTCTCGCTTAATTGTCCCGAGAACTTTAAAGTTATTGTTTTAAACAGTAACTTGGAAATGTAATACCTTTGTGTACGATACTATTTTTATGTTGAAGTCGGGTGCTCGTACAATGCGATGGCAACATGGCGTACAGTTGGAAAGTATTGCAAAAGAGATTTAATTTTCTTGTTATAACTTCAAAACTTGGAGGAGATCTTTGCTAGCAGTTGGACGGCACAGTAAAGACAAAGAGTAAGGAAAGTGCCCTTTTATGATAGGGAGGGCATTTTTCAACTCTAATTGACGCTGTAAAAGAAAAGGAGAAAAAAAACGCCCTTGCTGAGTTTCTTGCCGGTTCTTCTCAGTATATGTGCTTGTTCCACGGTGGGGAGCGCTTTCATTATCTTGGACTACATCGGCTGCTTACCATCAGGCAGAATGTAGTCACTATGACGTGTCACATAAAAAAAAAATACTAGGCTACCGCCCCATAGATAGACTTACGTACCGATGGCATAATGACATTCATAAGTGTTGTAACCTAAACATGGCCTAACCTGAATAAAGGGTATTGATTCTTGATTCTTGATTCCTCAAGTAAAAAAAAACCATTAAAGACTTTTTCAATGGTATGTAGTTCTCTGTATGTTATGTTTAGTTCCTAGGGATTTTAAATAGCAGTATCGATGACTTCGGATTATGCACATAATTAGCTAAAGTAATTTACCAAAATGGAGCTTCAACCTCCGCTATTCTGCTATAGCCTTCGTTGATTGAAACTTAGATAAACCAGTCTAATAAAGTAGATACAAGAGTCACTTGAAAATAAGTATCACTCGTAGTACGAACAGCTGTGGGCGCGTACTGCATATAAAAATGTAAAGTGTCTCTTCTAAGTATACCTGCCTGGTTTACTTAACTAACTCGGTGCTTGTATTTGTTGTCCCAAGCTTTACTCGTTGCAAAGAAAGTATGGTACTAAGAGGTTTTTAGTGGATATTCCGTTTCCGACCCTCCCCTGTTGAGATTTTCGTTCATATTACTAGACCAGACGACGTTCTTTCTGCGCAATGGAGAATTAAGCGTATACTTGTCATGTTTTTTGATGTATACCTACTTCGTTTACCGTACTCTATATTTTTACAGGTTTATTAATAACTAGTAGGGCGGCCGCGACTTCGGTCCGCGTGATGTATCATGCACCTAACTTTAATAGTTTATGATAAGAATATCTAGGGCTCCGAAAAACCCTTTTTTAATGGGTTTTTATGACCATAGGAACATATGACCACCTTGAACAAGGTCCATTCAAAAAATATTAAATCAGATGAGTGGTTCGTAGATTACCACCTACATCTAAACTTACAAACTTTGCCTCTTTAAAATATTAGTGTGGATACATAATTTATTGAGTCAGCTGATTATCCTTGTCTTTGAATTACTTTCAAAAGTGATTATGTAAGCGAGCCCGACGGTCGCCAGAGGCCTGACTCGTGCGAACTTTTTAATTGAATCTTGACATTGAATCGCCAAAGAGAATATGAATCTTGAATGGAAACCAGTGTTTAGTGAAGCTATATTATGGTAACCTTGCAAACATTATGTCACAGCGAGAAGGCATTCAGGTTGTGGAAACGAAAAACTGGTTATGATCATTTGTTTTAAGCTACTGCGTGTTTTTTTGGAGGTTTTTAATGTTATTTGGGGTTAAATTATTATGTGTTAGGGTTAGGATCACTTTTGCGGTCTTAGGGCATGCTTGATTGAGTAATTTTGTGATCAACTGAAGCATCCCTCACAAGGGGCATCGATCATTCCTAATTTAATTAAGAATTCAATCATATTTATGCGTCTAAGCAACCTTTAAGTTCTTTGACTGCATCGTAATTAATTTTGAATTAAAGTGTCATTCAGCACCATTTTGAGGAACTTATTTTTATTCCTCTCACTCTCTCCATAGATCAATGATCAAAAGGTCCACATGTTCCCACCTTCAGCGTTATCGTCACTTCCCGTCAAATAGAATTAAGACATAACATTTTTGTTTTCTTATTACACCAATTCTATCAATATTCTTAATTTTTTATGAGGTCGGTTTTGGTATTTTTGATGCGTAGCCCGGTTTTGTGATCACCAAGCGCATTTAGCAAGCTTACTTTTAGCCAATACCTATCAAATGTAGCGACGACTGGATTTCAATGATGGAGGCCTTTGCACTGCATTGGGACAGTAAACAGGTTGTACTTTACTTTTTTCACTGACCTCCTTAATCCTCTGCAGCAGCGGCTCCAGCCAGTGCGCGTTGCACTCCACGTGCGAGTCCAAGAAGGTCAGCACGGGCGCGACGGCGGCGTCGGCGCCCCGCACCCTGGACCGCATCAGACCCTCGCGCTTGCTGTTCCGGATCACTTGCACCTTGCGGATGGACCGCAGCGAGGCGCCGTCGTCAGCTGTGAAATTTCACATACATACAGTCATACATACATAGTTCAAGACTATTATCCCCAAAGGGTTAGTCAGAGACTATGAGGACCGCAGAAGTAGTCCTCCGCTATAGTCCGCGGCACTACCAAGTTACAACTGCACGTGTCCTCAGCATTAAAAGTGATGAGCTCATAGTGAGCTGCTATACAAAGAGATAGTGAGATATAAATATAAATTTCTTAACTGTCAAACCAATCATTCAGCCCCAAACAAGCATAGCCAGCACTATGGTGACTGAATAACGGATAAACATACATAAATACTATTATACATCAATGCTCGTGCTCACCACACAAACATTTGTCCCTACCGGGATTAGAACCCGGGACCGTGGGTTGCGTTGTCGCTGATCACTCGACCACCCAGACGTCAATTATTATTTTGAAACATAACTAATATGTTTATCCTCTATGCGTTCCGAAACTATTCATTAGATTGATATGAAACTTTGCTAGGATGTTCTGGGGACACCCGCGAGGGTTCCTGTTTGTCTATTGTGTGGTTCGTGGCCCAAAAAACGTGTCATTGCAACGCATGCCGGGTACAGCTTTTAAATAAGAATTTTAAAGCGTTTAAAATTGAGCTCTATATTGCATGTTCAACATGAATAGCGATGACATATTTGTTAATATTTAATTAAATAGGTTCATTAGAATAGTAGTTATGGTAATAAAAATGGGCATACTCTTGGACCCATAATAACCCACACGTAACTACATGTTTACTAACGCTAGCTTGAAGGCTTCGCATAGCTCGTGCACAAAACACACATAACATGGTTTGCATGTGTAATTACATCAAGTTGATGTCTGCTTACAAAACAGATTATGGTTAAAGAGTTAACTTAGATGGATGGAAGTTTCTATTGCTCAACACGCCATTAAATGGTCTAGCCTTGATATAACACATAATAATATACACTTAAGATATTATTTAATAATATAATTATACTTAATTATTTTTCTATAACCAATAACTTTATTTTACAAAATGATGGTTTGGTGTTACCGCGACATTCTCAGATAAGCTAGTGGTAGTGGTACTAACATAATAGCCAGGCTAGGATTCGAATTCTGGACTTAAGGGTTAGACTCTTAGTGGGCCTAATAATGACTAGACCAAAGATGCGATTGAAAGTATGCTTTAGCCAAAAACTAGTCAATGTTTTACCCTAACTAATACAAAGACAAAATCTTTAAACTTTTTACTGTGGTAATTTTGCTAAGAGAGACGAAAAGAGAGAAATCAGCACGGAAAATGAATTTACGTTGATTGAACCAAATCCGTATGATTTTTAGAGAGCTCAACAATAGATTCGCTCCACAGTGCAGCCTGAATAAACGCTCAACTGAAGCGCTTGGAAGTAACAAAGAGGATTTATTTGACGAATCGGCGCTACTTCAAATTCGAACTCTTATCACAATGAAAGTGAGGGATTTATAGAAAAAACACTTTTTAAGGTCTCGACAGCTTCAGATGGAACTTAAAACAGCCTATGGCAATTTTCGATTGATCAAATGACGCTTGTTGGTAAATAGATTAAAAATAATCAAATTAAAGTTAGTAAATACATTATGGGTAGGTCTCACCTATTATAGTTGGCTGCGAAATGCCGTGGATTAAATGCTACTAGATAACACAAGAATAGTAAAGATAATTAAAAAATGAGAAAAAAGTCTTATATTTCAAAGGTCTGCCTTTTTATGGTTCCGTAGTCAAATGGCAAAAAACGGAATACTTATGGATTCGTCATGTCTGTCCGTCCGTATGTCACAGCCACTTTTTTAACCTAAAAATTATATGGATGTGACATACAGACAAAAAGACATGACAAAGAGTTCCGTACGTACACAACTAATATAGCTTCATTATGGTACCTTGCTTAGAACACTAAAATGTGGGTACAATTGGTACGAATACCGCTTGTGACTTCATAAAATATGAATGGTGTGTCGGTTTTGTTTATTTTTAATTGTAATTTACATTAAACTTTGAAGTTCTCATGGTTAGACATTACAGAGATTTGCACCAACCGCAGCACAATTCAAATTTTATCTAGGTCGCTGTTAAATGTTGCAAGTGTGGTAAAAATGTTGGCAAGAAGTGAAATGTTAGCTAAAATCTCATTGTTCTTAACACAATCAATGTGGAAAGCTGTTCAGTTCAGTATTATTACTAAATTAGCGGCTGCCATTAGTGCAGTCTATAGAGCGTGGGACCGACACTAGGCATAATTGAAAGTGTATTTGAATCATGGCAAGGTTTCAATGAGAAGAAAAGGAGAAATTGCATGGAAATTGCACATTTTTTCTACAGGTATTTAAATCACCAGCTATAATTATTATGACACTGAAAATTTTCGGATCCGAAGCTCTACTTACAAATACAAAAATATATTAAAATGAAACCTTTTTTAAGAAACGGTGTCGCGTAGCGGTGAAAGAATACTACCACCCCCTCCCTCTCTTCACTTGGGTGTCGTAAAAGCCGACTAACGGACTAAAGACTGCACATACATCTAACTACATAGAGTGGCGATGGGCTCACCACCTGTCACGATAAGCACATGTGCTTTTGCTGTCCTAATTGCCTAGTTTCTGACTAACCCTTCGGGGACAATAGTCGTGAATGTGTGTATGTATCATTGAGTTATAATGTACTAGGTACTAGAGAAGACGTCTCAACTAGATTGTTTGTAACACGCGTTAGAGCCAGCTCGCTCCAACTGTAGTAGTCTGTGGCAGGCGTTACACGCAACAATACGTTAAACCGTAGATATTCTATTGTTTCGGCATTCTAAACCTAAACATGGATTAATTATAAAAGTCGGCATCAAGTGAAAGTCGGCATAAAGGAACCAAACTCAAAGAAACTTGAAAATTCGGCTTAAGGGTAATCGTTGTATGATATTTCAGTAAAGTCGACAAACAGGGAAAGTCGGCACAAGGGTCCTAACTCGTTCTATTTTATTCAAATATGCCTTTAGGTGTGATAAGGTACTGTTTAAACAACTCAGGAAATACAAATAAAACCAAAGGAATCACTTTTCACCTGGAAATACGTACTAAATTATCGACGTAACATGCATTTGAATAATTATTTTATCACATCGCCGAGACATGAAGCGGCGGCCATGTCTCGGTAAAATGCATAGAGTAAGTAACAATATTTTCTGTTTTGTTAAAACTGGGTAGCCCAACACCACGGTACAAGTATCATTGTAGCTGTGCACATTTATTGTATGGGACGTCTTCTCTAGTTTATTTTTGAGAGTTCACAGGGCAGATTCGTAAAGAGGTAGTTTTATTTTATTTAGCAATATTATGTGCCACTACAAAAGGAAGTCATGTTCTGATCTCGTCTATTAAATTATATACCGCTGAATTTATTTTCAACTTAGTTACAGAACGTCCGCCCGTTTCTCGATTCACATCGCTTTGCCTTCACGTCACGTAGCTCCCGATGTAGGAGTTCTTTACCAACGACAGACTGAGTCTTAAATAATTTCCTCGAGGAGATCCATTGAAGTGTTTTATTTTGAATACGTTAAAGAATCCGTGCCGACGATAAAAGTATTGGTGTGAGTTTCTGCTTTAACTTCTAAGTTGTTATTACGATATCCACGATTCGTATCGTGGATAAAAGGAGAATGACTAAACCAGCCTATTCGATATCTATTGCGTCTTAATCATTCAGATATCAAAAGTTTTCTCTTAAGTTATAATGATTACTGTTAAAAAAGGTTTTCTATAGAACGCCGCGTTAAGGGCCAAGTGATAAATAAATGCTGAACTGAACTGATAGCCATACGATAACAGTTGTCATAACCTCAAAATACCTAATAAGTCTTAAGCTAAAAATGAAGATAGCTTTAAACTCCCGCATGATATTGTAATGTAATTTTTTCTTCATAATTTAGAGCATTGCTGCTATTGATTACTATTTATTTCATTAAAGCGCTGTGTTACGCTAGCTAGCTAAAAAACTAGCCTAACTCCCATTGTTAAAAGGTCATTCTCCTTTAAACCTGGTTTAGAACTGATATTGCCTCTTTTTTTTTTTTTTTTTATAAAAGAGGGAGGCAAACGAGCAGGCGGGTCACCTGATGGAGAGTAATCACCGCCGCCCATGGACACCCGCAAAACCAGAGGAATCGCAGACGCGTTGCCGGCCTTTAAGGGAGGAATAGGTTTAAGGAAGGAATAGGAATTGGGAGGAGGGGGAGGGGGGGGAAGGGGCCTCCGGAACCCTCACTGGTCGGACGAAACACAACAGCACCAAGTGCCATTATTTCACGCCGAATATTAGTGAGAGGGTGGTATTACGCCGGGCGAGCCGGCCCAATTCGTGCTGCAACGCAGCGTGGCTCTACCACTCAGAAAATTTTCTCTATTTAATTTTATTAACAGCATCAGGTAAGCCAGTCCACATTTAACTTTAGTCTACGTTTTGAAATGAAATTTAGTTACGTAAACATAATATCGTAGACAATAGACATTCTACCTAATTAGTAAAAATGTCTATTTTAGTTCGGTTATGAGCTCTGTTATTTGGGCTATTTCAGCCTTTCTTGCCTAAACTTACTACGACTAAGGGTTAATCAGATACTTGGCAATGAGGACAGTAAAAGTGTTTTATTATATCGGAAAAAATATTGAACTTAACCTATTTCGCTGAAATAAATACATGATAAAATTTTTGGAGGGATGATTTCCCGACCTAATCTCTGCTACTACAAAAGCGAAAGTGGTTGTCTTCCTGTGACGCCCAAACGTCAGAGCAGATGAGATGTGATCTTAGAGCATTAAACCATTAATGCTCTAAGGATGTGATCATGGGTACCTATATTATAATTTGTTTTCTGAGGTTTAAGCGAGACTGCACATTGAAATGAAACACTTTTTTGCAGATTAACTCGCGTTTAATTTACTATTTACATAGTTTTTTTATATTATCCTGACGTTTCGAACCCTTTACAGGGTCCGTGGTCACAGGGAGACTGAGGTGTTGGTCGTCTCATTGTTAGAAGTTATTTGCCTACCGTCAATCATTTTTATATTTAACCGGGTGCGTTCAAGTTTACACAATACGAGCTAACAGTATTCTTAGGTCTGGCAATGTGTTGCTGTTGGTGCTGGATGTTGGCTGGTTGTTGTTGGATTTGATGACCTGTATGATGGGGTCCCAGGCAGGTGGTAAATTCCCTGCCTTGCCTGGGACCCCATCATACAGGTCATCAAATCTCATCCAATATAAAAAACGATGTAAATAGTAAATTAAACGCGAGTTAATCCGTAAAAAACTGTTTCATTTCAATAAACTTCTTTCTTCTGTTCTGTGGGTATATCATATATCCTAAATTAAAAAGATTTGATACTAATTGTTCCTTCTGAAATTTACAACGGAATGAATTTCAGGTGGGTAGTGTAGGTACCTAATTAACAAGCTGGTTAAAAATAATACGTTTTAACTTAAAGCCCGATTGAAACATTTCAAAATAGGAGCTTTTATGTGGTTTAATAATTTAAAAGCACTTACTAAAGTAATACCTTTCCGCGTTGGATACATAAGGATAAATATGTATTAACCTGTTTTATCTGTATTTGTTACGAAAGGTTATTTATTACAAAAGGTAAATTCTTTACTTTTTTGTATGTTTGTGGATAAAGTAATTGTATTTGTATGCGTTAGAATCCTGTCCAAGCTGTTTCGCGTAGCGGTGAAAGGTACTACCACCCCGTCTTGCCCCTTGGGAGTCGTAAAAGGCGACTAACGGGCTAAAGACTGCACATACATTCGACAGCATAGAGCGGCGATGGGCTCACCACCTGTCACGCTGAGTATATGTGCTGTCACTATTTGGTGAAAAGAGGACTATAGCAGAGGACTGCTTCTGCGGTCCTTATTGCCTGGTCTCTGACTAACCCTTCGGGGATAGTAGTCTTTTTTTTAGTCGTGATTATTTATGTATGTATGTAGAATCCTATTATGAGTAGGACATATAGGTACCGATAGTTTGGCGTTGTAAAGAAGAGGTTTGTTACTTTACTAAGCTTCTTGCCGGTTCGGACATAAAATTAATATTTTACTTACGACTTATAAATAATGTAGTGACATTTGGACCGCCAGACCGATGAATTAGTTAAGCGTTAGTAAACGTACATAAATGTTAATGGTGTAATAGAACCAAAATATTGTTAATGGTAAACAACAAAGAAAAATAATGATGAGCTAACCTTTTCTTAAAATGTCAGACTAAAATACAATGGGAAATAGGTATACGTAATATACGCATACGTAGACTATAGACCCGTAGAAATTATAAGTCGTGTATATGTCGCAGGGATATAGTTATAGCCGTAATATAGTTATATCCCTAGGGTTATAATTATATACCGTAAGATAGTTATACGAAAGCGATTCATTACTATCTTACTAGGAATAATCTTAATATCAAGTTTAGTGATATAATTATATTACTGGATTAAGTTTAGTTAAATAATTGAAGGTCACGAGATTGGTTAGAAATTTAAGACTCAGAATCGCGAAGCGCAGCGTAGCGATTGTCTTAAATACACCTACAGGAGTAGGACAGCTAGTATTTTTGTTGTCTAATAAAAAAAAATAACCTCGAAATTCAAGACAAGTCTTAAAGGACATTGTTGAAGTTAGCCTAAGAACTAACACATACAGGGCATACATGATAATTCTTAACTTATTTTTTACGACAGATAATAGTATTTAGATTTTGGCGGATACTTTTAGCTAAGTAACCAATAATAAAAAGAACTTTTTGGACATTAACATTGAGTATCATTTTTTTATAATGGGTTGGGTATTGAGAGTTGAGTGCATTCAGCCAGTGAATTAAAGATTAGTGACCAAAATATTTATAAGATGTACAAACAAACCTAATAATAATAGGCATGCATGGCTGACTCGATATACTTAGTGCCAAATACTCCAAGCATCATTAGAATACGATACATCGCATTTTATTCCAAACTGTAAACGTTAGCCGGCTTAAGATTCTTTTGCTTTTCCAATGAGGAGAATTTTACTAATCTGCGGTGCTGTCACTCACTGACTGACGTTACTGTAGTCTGCTGTACACAGTGTTGCCATATATACGGATATGTCCGTAAAATAATGTCATTGTTCAAACCGGACAATGAATGCACACGGATTTTTATACGGAATTTTCATGCAAATGCTTTTAATGAGTAGTAACTTTTAATAAGTAGTACCTACTAATAGCTTTTATTATTCCTAAGAAATATTAAATTTTATTTGATTCTGCGTAAACTAGCGAGTCTTATTTAATTTTCATAGATTTTTACAGAACTGAACCAGCAAACTGCATAATAAAAACTATGGCTCTGAGGATTCCCATTGAGATATTTTCTTGGTCGGCTAATATGAGAATGAGAGTCAGAGAGAGTTAGTTAATGGTGTTATTTAGTGTTAGTGCAAGCAAGACGTAAAACTCTTTGTTATGGATCATTATTGTGTCTGTCTGACATCCATATTGTTTTAACGTGGTATTGAGGTTATTAATTATCTTATTACTTTCATTGATATAGTTATATATAGTTGTAAGTATGTACATACATACCTTAGAGTTTCAACCTATAGACCTAATAATAAAATATTTTTTGTTTGTATTTTACATGTTTTCATACGGAACTTGGCAGTCATTACGGAAGACTTGCTCTAAGATCTGGCAACACTGGTTGTGCAGTTGACGTTCTTTGGCAAATAAAATAAAACAGTGCAACATCACTTTTCAAATTCTCTCAAGAAGTCCGTGCGAGATCTCAGTAAAGTCCCACATCTTTACTGGAACTCAAGAGGTTTGGGGGAAATATTATTTAGCATTAAACGTTTATAATATTATCATCACATCACTCATCATTATCATCAGTTTAAGCATAATCAATGAACTCTAATAATACGACTGAAGGAGTAGTATTCATGGTCAAGAAAAAAAAAGTTGAAGTTCTGGACTTCTTGGCGGGAAAGTGAAGTCATGTCTGCAGTTTTGTTTTATTTTCTATAATTTGTGTTTTGTCGAATATTAATGTGAAATAATGATGGATTATTTAAGTGTTAGTGAACGTGCATAAGTGTTGGCAAATAAAACAAAAGAGTGCGCAACATCACTTCTCAAATTCTGTAATTAAACATAACCTCAAGTTTTCCTGATATTTAGGTTCTCAGGAGTGTCCGTCTAAAATCTTTGTTTTTACAGTCATTTACATGCAATTTCAAACCTAGAAAAGAATATTTCATAATTGTTGGTTCTTAGGCTAACAATGTATGGGCGCAGAACATTGTCCTTTCTAACCTATCACGTGACCTACAGGAGTAGGGCAATAATTGATGCCGACCGACTGACGGGGGTAGCGAGCGACGTTCGGCGTTCACAAACACAACGAAGCCCCCGCCCTACACACCTACAATTATTTCATTAAACCTAATCCAGTAAAATAATTATATCACTAAACTTGAACCTTAATATAATTATATTTCTAGTAAGAGATAGTAATGAATCGCTTTCGTATAACTATATTACGGATATAACTATCTAACTGCGACATGTACACACCCAAATGACTCCCGCTTCTCAGAGGTGGGCAAAGACCATTGCTTTTCTTAAGTCTTTATAATATTAATTAAATAAATGTCAGAAAATATGAGACACAATCTTTGCAGTTGTGAATTACAAGGTATATTTATAAGAGTTTCCTCTCATGAGATTGAAGTAATTGGGTTAGGTTTCGCATGGCTACATGCTTTGACCGTTTTTAATCAAAGGGGATTATCCTTGCAGTCCTTTATTAAATTCCGATAGGCAATAACTTGCCTAACTAATAACTAATAACTTAAAGTATATTTGTATTAAAATTCATTTATGTAATTTATAGTAAACTAATATTTTATATAATATAATAGTACTTACGATTATCGCTGTAGTCATCAACTAGAATGATTTCCTTGATGAGATGTTCTGGACTTCGGTTTAGCACGCTATAAGTAAACAACGTTAATGTTAATAAAATGTAGTGAAATTCAGTAAAACACAAATGGTGAAAAAACCAGGAGCAAGATTCGAACCTCTGGCAAAACGGGTCAGTTGCACTACGAACTATGCTAGCGTGACTCTGTAATTATAATTCGGAAAAAATTGTTGAAATTATTTTAATTTTGAAATAATTTCTACAAGCAGGATTCAAACTCTTAATGGTATATACAAAATGGTAAAATGTGGTAGGTCTGTGCCGTGTTTAAGTGGTACATTAACTTAATGCTCCTTTACTCTGAACAGTAACTATATGGCGTACTCGTTAAAATGTTTAAAGTATTAATACGACGGCATTAACAACCATCGGTTTAATATCATCATTTGTTACATGGCAACTATCGTTCAATTAAACTGCTATATTAAATAAGAGGCAATTAAGTGACTAGCCCGCAATCATGCGTCATATTAAAATTTATGTATATAAGGAGCTTGGGTTCAAATACCTACTAATTAAGCTAAGTAACTTTAAGCTATTCTCTGGTCCGTTGGCAAAATAGGTCGACCTTCTCCCAAGCCCTGTTAAGCAAATAAAAAACTCTCGTCTTTTGTAACTAACGCTGGAGAAATAACTGCACAAGAAAATTGGCAGAGACCAGCTCAGGTGAAAGTGCAGTCTTGCAAGTTCACGATTATCTTCGTGGAAAATTTGTCAACATTTTTCTGACTGTAATTTATTAGCAACAAAATTTGCTTTAATTATAATTAGTTACTTACATTAAACACTATGAAAAGGGTATAGCTGTCGGTCTTACGCCCAGAACATCGATTAGATATTAGTCCTGGAGTCTCGGGACATACCCATAATCCTACTAATATTATAAACGCGAAAGTTTGTAAGTATGGATGGATGTTTGTTACTCTTCACGTAAAAACTACTGAATGCATTTGGATGAAATTCGGCATACAGATAGTTTATAACCTGGATTAACACATAGGACTTTTTATCTCGATATTCCCACGGGAACGGAAACCACGCGGGTGAAACCGCGAGCGGCCGCTAGTATTGTATATACTATTCAGTAATTAATGGATAAGCCAGGCGTTAATATAATAATTATTTCCATGTTACCTGACGATGGTGCGCAGGAGTGTTGAGCGCGCTTCGTTATGGAATGTTATGATGACACTTGTCTCAGGCAAATCCTCGTCGTATTTCTTCAGTCGGCACCTGAACATAACAATTTGGATGTAAATAACAAAACCAATTATTCCACAATATTTATAGCACACATGACTTAGCCCAACAGTACTCCAGAAAAATTCAGAAGATGAAAATTGTACCCATATCTATTTATAAATCTTCAGCACCACCAGATAAGTGGCAATCGCTCCATGTTGATTAAGTAGCGTTGTCAATAGTAAATTGCCAAATTTACTTGCCGAATGCTCACTGTTTTCGATCGCTACCACGGAATATAATATAATTGTACTTATAAAGATTTTTTTTACGTAAATTATCTCTTGAAAGTTTTAAAACTACCATTCTAAGTTTCGCTAAACTGTTAAAAAAGCGTTGACATACGTAAATTTTTTTCAGCCTATTGGCGTCCACTGCTGAACGAAAACTTTTATTTATTTTTTTGTTATTTTTTAAACAAGGTGAAATCCTTTTACGGATAAAGAGCGGGCCTGGGGAAGCTCGCTGGTTATGTGGGAATCTCCCCTTAGCGCCAGCCTCCCTGTCCAGGTTCAAAGGACCCGACAGGGAATCTGGAGAAAAGGAACCTTACCCACTAAAACACCTTGTACCATCCCATCACTTGTCGCCAGGGTGGTTCGGGACCGCGGACAGCATACTCCAAATTCCACCCAACGACGGCCAGCCAGTGGAGAGGATGCCCAACTGAACGTAAGCCTCCCCCAATGAGCGCTAACTATCCGGTGCTGGGCAGTCCGCATCCATCCATTGCCCGCCACCTTCCTTATGTCGTCGGTGCATCGCGCTGTAAGGCGTCCTACTCTGCGTTTGCCTAGACGCGGTCTCCACTTTAGGACATGCCTGCTCCAACGGTCATCCGTCTTTCTGCAGATATGTAACCGGCCCACTTCCACTTCAGGGTGCTGATTTTGCGAGCGATGTCGGCAACTTTATTTCTCTGTCGAATAACTTCGTTGCAGATTTTACCCGTCAGAGAAACTCCAAGTATCGCTCGCTCCATCGCACGCTGAGCGACCTTGAATTGGTGGACCAGCCCTACCGTGACGTGAGTGTCCACATTTCTGCTCCGTATCTCATCACATGACGCACTGGTTGAACAGTTTTGTTTTTAGGCACTGGGGAATCGACGACTGAAAGATACTACGTAGCTTCCCTACTTCCTTCATTAATATTCCCCGAGGGTGCAGTCCGAGGGTTACAAATTACAAATAAGTACTACAAACTTGTAATTGGCTTAATGCGTACACCGTGAAAGCATTAATTACGATAACAAAATTAATTACTATTGATATAATCTCAAACTAAGGGACATTGTTGATTAAACGCCAACTTGAAGCTGACACTTTGACTGTTTAAACAATTTAACCGTATTTATTAAGTAATACATATTTAACACTGTTACATTTTGAAAGGGTTCTACATACAGCGGTGGTCTTATATAAAATGCTACCTCTCCACAGCATTTACGACCATCACGACCTTAATTTTACGCAGGTGACCTGCCTTGGGCCTCTGACCTCTCATTTGTAGGTAGAGGTCGCACGAATACCTCATGTCTCCCTGCTTCAAAATTAATTGGGATTGAATACCTTAATTGAAGCATGATTTTGTGGATTAACAGTCTGGTATCATTGATTGATTGACGCTATGAGTTGAGAATTAATTTTGATGCTGTCTTCCTTTGGTATACAGAAGATGTTTGATTAACAGTAACGCTGCTCAATGTTTTGAGTACCTTATTGTGGATTTTTAATATCTGTATTTTCAATTTCCATCAAAACATGTATAATTGGAAAGTTAGCTGTAAAGCTTAGGCGCTTATTAAAATATATACCGTGACCCCTTTCTGAGTTTGTAGTAAAATCTTCCAACGTTTTTATGTCATTGATGGCGCAGCGGCAAAGGCGTTCGATTTGCGATCGTGTCAGTTAAGCAACTTTCGCAATGCAATTCACTCGATAGGACGGTGACCATTATAGGCTGGATGATGATGAATTTTAACATCGATTTTTTTTTCGTTTTATGTTTCTATTATTGTAATTAAATGTGCCCTTCTATGGTAAGGGGGACATTATTCAATTCTTATTGGAGCTGTAAAAGAAAAGGAGAAAAGAATGCCCTTGCTGAGTTTCTTGACGGTTCTTCTCAGTACAAGGCTCCCGCCCCATAGACTTACGAACCGATGGCATAATGACTTCTATAAGTGCTGTAACCTAAACTTGGCCTAACCTGAATACTTAAATGATATTGATTCTTGATTCTTGAAGCCATGTATTTCTTTGCTCAAAACTTCTCATGAATTTATACTTTTTTGTACCTACTAACGAGTCATATTATGAGAGAACAAAAGTACCAAAATTTCGAGGAGAGAATGGTAAGGAACAACTAATAAAAGCGTCGGTTTTATTCACACGTGATGCAGCATGATGTTGGTTGGCGTTGTATTAATTTGTATAGGCGGAAGTAATTATAGTAGTGGTCAGTCAGGTATCGTCAGGAAAAATCATGGATGAACAACTTACAGACATAAAACTAGATACATACATAGCATTTCTGGTGTCCGGTATCGCTCTGTTGCTGGGTAGGTTGTCTGATGCTGCTTGGTTGAACCGGTTCCTGACGTAAGGGTCCGAATCTTTGGACCCTCCGGCGATGTAGCCACCTTCGTCGAAGTACGACTTGCCGGTACTCCCGGTCCCGTATGTATCGTCGGGGGAGGCTGGACTGCTTTCCGTCTCTTCCACGTCTGAATGCTGTTTGATTAGACGAAGAGCTATGTTTTCTTCCTGTAACAAGGTAAATTACAAGGTATTACTTTATGAACATAACGGTAAAGAATGATAAATGCGTTTTCCTGTAACATTAAGGTTAAAAAGAACAAATGGTAAACCAATTTTTGTCTATTTTTCAGAAGATCACAAAAATAACTGCGTTTTCCTATAGTAATAACAATAAGAAAATTTACAATATTTCTTATATTTTTACACACAAAGATAAAGTACATAAAGAAGCACTCAGCACCCAGCGTAGTGTTGTAACGTTGTTTGGTGATCAATTTAATTTGTGCTATTCAATACGTTAGCACTAACTGCCACTTTAACAAATTGAGAATCTCACTTAATGAAGTAACACTAAATGGGCTGGCAGCCAACTCTTCAGAACGCAAGAGTTGAAAACTTTGAATTATTTATGTAGTTACAGTTGCAATACTTGTTAGTTCGCTAATTGAATAGATAGAAGTCTGGAAAACAAACGATTGTTAAAAGGCAAGATTACATAATTCATTTACAAGTAGTACCCAATAATTCTCGAAACATCGACACCGTTTTATTTTAACCAAGTTCTATTTCGGTCTTAAAGTACTTTTGCAAACAAGGGTATAACGACATATCTTAAAAAAAAATAGAAAATACCCTTCGTAGTAAAAATCTAAAAGCAAAATCCGGATAAAGCCAGATTTAAAGAGATCCAACCATAGACGAGAAAATTGCTGTGAGCATGTGACTGGGCATAAAGGTGCGCTTATCGTGACGTCATCGTCAGGCTGGACGTGCCGATTGACTAGTTTGTATGATTCTCGATACGTAATACGACTGTAATAGAATTTGAACGTTATGGAACTTACAAGTTCGAGTTTGCAATTCGCCACTTTAGGAAAATATCTATTTTTTTGTGCAAGCAGTTAATTGGAAAATATTGGTTCATGGCGGAGATCCTCTACTTTAACTTCAATAACTCCATGATACCTTTCACTAATGTATGGTGCGTTTACCTCAAAATGTACGTTACCATCATTATGATGAGAGATTTTTTAATGAGAGCAACAGTTTCTTCCATAATAATCATCTCGGATATAATAATAGAAATATTCAATTAAAAATAACCTGGTTATTTACATGTAGCTTATTATTGCTGATTTATGTCCTTGCATTTCAAGCTCCTGGAAGATTCAATGATTAATGAGGTCACCGTCCGATAACACGAGGTCCATCAAACAAAATTTTTGTCACATGTCAGCAACTAAACACTATTCTGATAGAGAAATAACGATACGACTATCAATAAACACGCTAAATCCTTAACGATACTTAACCCCAATACACATAGGTATTGATTTAAAAACCTTTATCTACTAAATCGCGTTCGGGCTTGTAGTCTTGTCAACGGGAAACACGTCCTATTTGGCAATCTTCCCCATCAGTTATTCATTAGGAGCTGCTTCTGGGTTGCCGTAGCTTGTTGAATTTATGAGGCTCTCAGAAAGGTTCTATAATTAACTGGCTCGTGTTTGTATGCGAGCTTCGTTTCATAGTCACTGGAAACTTTGGGTGAAATTATTTATAAAGTATGCGGAATGTTTTGTTAGCAATGCCTTGTTAAACTGAGATGATGTTCTTTGTGGATGCTGTTTTCATAATATTTAAGTGTTATTTCCTATTGTAACAAAACATTGTGCCCAATTATAATGCTTTGTTAGCGTCATCGAAGTCTGACTATCGGATAGAATAATATGGAAATTTTCATCTAAACAACTTTTATCAACTTTTAGCACCTGCTATTAATGTCAGTTTATATGTTCCAAAATTACGTAATCCAACCGATTTTCTAAATAAGGCTTTAACCTTGACATATACATTCATGCTAGCATTTAGCGGACAGATGTTAAAATGATAATATAAATATGTAAACTAGACATAGGCATCGATTTTTCAACAAAAATCTTCAGGTTTTTTTTGTTTTTTTTTTCACATACGGTATTCTGAACCAGGTGTTAAGTGTATAAGTTATGAGCCTTTTAAAACCCTATTATTAGAAAACTTGTTTGTACCTACTAAATTCAAACTCCGTTTAAAACTGGTGCTGTTTTTATCAGCCTTTAAAAACAGAAATGAGACACCATCAGGCAGGAAAGTTATGTGGAATCATTATATTCTTGTTCTTCACAGTGACATTCGATGCCTATTTAGAACCTTCTAAGTTATTAAAATTTCCGCCTTAATTTTTATTACTTACTGAATAATAAAATTCAGATTTTAGAGCACATTTTAATAGTAATGTTTTATAGAGTTCACTCGTGTAATTCTTACTATTTCCTTCTTTTCTCCACAACAATAATTTTCAACCGTGGTGGTACCCTCACAAATCACCTCAATAAAACCTTCACGTTATTACCTTGCATTACGATTAAGTCATCTGCGTCACTTCCAACTTCACACTCTATTGGCTACTGCCATCAGAATTCCAACTCTAAGACGTGTACAATAAGAATTTGAGATTTGTATTTTTCTAACAGGATGCACATCCGTAACGGTTCGTTACCAGCTGATTCGATGTAGTCTGAAATATATGTGGCTAATAGAATCGACGAGGTTCTTTATTTATAAGGAGCTAAGGTTGAATTCTGTACTAACGGTGTGGGTTTGGAATGTTAACAATTGCACGATTTTCGAGATCGCTGGGTCCGTAATAAGTTCGAATCAAGTAGCGATTTGTCACGTTACTTTAATACAGACAAGATTATGATTTCCTTGAGAAGTATACATATTGTAGGTTATTTCCTAAGAAAACTGTGTTAGTTTCTTGTACTAGATCAAGTTATACACCCAGTTCGTCACTAGATAGTGTTGCTTTGATTCCATACAAATTGTAGTTAATTTTGACAAGATCAAACATTAAAAACCCCTCGCTCAGCACAATGATTTCCAATTTTTCTTAAAATGACATTTTAATTCTTGACTAGCTTTTGCCCGTGGCTTCGGTCACGTTAACTTTTAGCAGGAAAAGATAGAACAAAACGAACCATATTCAGGGCCACGTCTATCTATCTCTATACTAAATTCATTAAAATCGGTTTAGCTGTTGAAGCGTCAAAGCGTAAGAAACAAACTTTTGCATGTTTAATATTAGTGAGGGTATGGTGCCATCTTATTGAATATTGTAAAAAACCTGTAGATATCACAATTTCCATTTCCGACATACTTCTTTTGATTCATTTATATTTAAAACCCTTGAAATACACTTCTAAAACATTCTTTGTAAATGTTTTGTTGTAAATTACTTTAAAAAGTAAATTACAACATGCCACAACCTTATTCAACATGTTTGTTTACATTAAAACATGCTTTTCTAGGTTCCGGCTCTTCGCTATTACGTAAAATATGTTTTGGTTAATCTTTTCGGCGCTTTTGTAGCGGGACGGTCGTCCGACCTTTTTGCGTAACTCCGGCGATGACTAAGTTCAAGAGTATGTAAATTACCATAAGAAATGCGTTTACCTAGTTCTTGCTATAGCAACAAATAACATTCGCGTAATATTCATGAGATATATTTAAGGGATTTGGGTCACTGTTTCGATGTTAGTGTTTTACAAAGACTTTCTTAACTGGTTGATTTACGGTTTATCTTACAACAGTGGTAGTATTTTCTTGTTTGGTGACATGGACGAATAAAGAAAGAAGGACTCCGCGCCGCGATACTTACAAGTGAAGCAACCTTTAAGCTGGTGTGTGTGCTGTCACGGGGACGGTTGGCATCTCAATAACGGCCGATCGGCTTACCTTTGTGTAAGGGTGTGCCGTATTTACGTAATAATACTGGCTTAGTACATCGCGTCAATTTAAAAGTTAGTGACGCGGACTCCTTTTTATTTTACTCGCCCGTGTTTGGTGACAATATTATAATGAAGTGTTTTTGTGTAAAATAGATAATATATTAGTAATTCGGTTTTACGTTGTGCCACCATACAAGTTAATTTTCAAATGTTCATTGTTTAAATTCCATAATTTTCTATTGCCAGGCTGAACGTTATCTAGATAACATTTACTTAGGCGTGAGAAAACGTTAAACGATTTTGATAAGTTTCACAAAAATATGCTAAAAATTGGTACCGGGGTAGAAGTGAGGGCGGGTTATGCCCACCTCAACTTCAGAGGGCTTTTCCCAGCCGTGGGACACACTATAGGTTAGGAAAAAGAATTTAGGGTCTAAACGCTACAAATGTAAACGTTATACTGCTGATAAAAATCACTTAAACTCAAAGCGGACCTCAACTATTTTATTATACTAGGTAAACTTATGGCTGTTATAAACACACACGTTAAATAGCTGCGTCCAAGATCGCACATAAAGTTGGAATATAGCATATCATCGTTTAAGCCTAGAGGAAGTTCGTTATCCGCCTCTGCCGAGGTAATTGCGGGTTATCGATAGCTAGTTACGGTTGCATCGAGCTTTCTATACGCGCCGAATGGAATTTGCATCGCCCTGTAGTTGTGGAGAAAGCTGAAGTTGCTTGCTAAGAAAAGGACGACAGGGTTAATTTTTGATCAGACTATGGAAAGGAACTGAGTGAACATGTGGATTTTAAGGGAGGAATATGCACAGTATTGTGGGATAAAATCATGAAATAGGAAAAAATAAAAAAACACGTTATAGTACACACGCATGCAAATCAACCTATCCAAAACTGTCAAATTTCTCCAATTGTTATTGATCCCTACACCCTAGAAACAAAGTTCAAAATGTATTGAAGATAGGACAATGGCGAAATCATTGTTAAATGAATTCTTTAGCGTCTATAAATTGCACTATTACAATTCTACGGATATAAATTCTTAAGATTTTTGAAAAAATAGGAAAAACCTGTCTTAGTCTCGAAATAAAAACAAGTTTTAAAGACACGTAAATTACTAGTTAGTGCTGTTCTGTTTAGGGCTATGAAGACGTTGCTATTTTTTAAAATAATTATATTAAAGTATCATCATCATCATCATCATCATCAGCCTATACTCGTCCACTGCTGGACATAGGCCTCTCCAAGAACACGCCACTGAGCACGATCCGCGGCCACTCTCATCCAGCTCTTGCCAGCCACCTTGCGAAGATCGTCGCTCCACCTTGTCTGAGGGCGTCCTACGCTACGCTTGCCAATACGCGGTCTCCACTCCAAAACTCGTCTACCCCAAAGGTCATCGGTTCTGCGACTGATATGGCTGGCCCACTGCCACTTCAGCTTGCTAATCCGGTGGGCTATGTCGATTACCTTGGTTCTCTGCCGGATCACCTCGTTTCGAATCCGATCCCTCAGAGAAACACCGAGCATAGCCCTTTCCATAGCCCGCTGAGCGACTTTAAACTTGTGAACCAGCCCTACCGTCAGTGTCCACGTTTCGGCTTTATATGTCATGACGGGTAGGATGCACTGATTGAAAACTTTCGTCTTTAGACATTGCGGAATTGGCGACGTAAAGACCCGACGTAGTTTAGCATATGCAGCCCAGCCCAACTGTATCCTTCTGTTGGCCTCTTTCTCGAAGTTGTTTCTACCCATCTGTAAAATTTGCCCGAGATATACGTATTCTTTAACAACTTTGAGAGCACTGCCTTGTATTGCAATCGGTTCCGGGACGACACGTTCGTTGAACATAACCTTGGTTTTGTCCAAGTTCATCCGCAGACCGATGCGTCGAGAAGAATCAGCTAGGCCGTTCAGCATGTGTTGTAGCTCCTGCAACGTTTCGGCCATGATGACGATGTCGTCTGCAAATCGCAAGTGTGAGATGTATTTGCCGTTGATGTTGATGCCACGTCCTTTCCAGTCCAGCGTTTTAAACATATCCTCTAAGGCATTTGTGAATAGTTTTGGGGATATCACATCCCCCTGTCTCACACCTCGATGTAAGTGGATATGTTTTGTCTGCTGGTTCTATACTTGGACGGCCATGGTGGCGGTATTGTAGAGATACCTCAACACTTGGATATATCGGGGATCGAATTGGCATCGTTGCAGGGATTTAAGAACAGCCCTGGTCTCGATAGAGTCAAATGCCTTCTCATAGTCCACAAATGCAAGGCACAGGGGCCGATTATACTCTTCGGCCTTCTGTATAATCTGCCGCACTGTCAAAATGTGGTCTATGGTGCTGTATCCTCCTCGAAACCCGGCCTGCTCCGGGGGCTGTAATTCGTCGAGTCTTCGCGCAAGGCGGTTTGTGATGACTCTTGAAAACAGCTTGTGGACTTGGCTCAGGAGCAAAATGGGTCGGTAGTTCTTCAGAAGGGTTTTGTCTCCTTTTTTGAAGAATAACACGACGACACTCCTACTCCACGCCTCCGGAGTTCTCCCATCAAAGAGAACGGTGTTAAAGATGTAATGGAGCTCCTTTAACACAGGTTTACCGCCTGCTTTCAGGAACTCAGATGTAACACCGTCTTCACCTGGGGCTTTTCCGTTTTTAAGCTGTCCAAGAGCCAACTCAATTTTGCCTAGGCTGATTTCTGGCAAGTCTTCGGTAAAGTGGCGGGTCAACGTGGCTCTGGTTTCCTCATTTTCGGGATCAGGTTGAGATGCATGCGAGGCGTATAGCTGGCCATAGAAGTTTTCTATTTCCGAAAGGACGTCTGGCTTCGAAACAACGACTGCTCCGCTGGCCGTAGTCAACTTCGTCAGGTGGCTCCTACCAAGAGACTGGACAAACACTTTAGACCCCCGATTCTGCTCAATTACTCGTTTAATCGAGCGTGTATTGGAGCATCGGAGGTCATATCGCACCATTTTGCCAATCTTCTTGTTGAGGGCCCGTTGGTCAGACGAAGTGACAGGTATGTTACATTAAAGTATGTTAAAGTGAATATATTCTTTGCATAAAGTCTCAAGAAAGTAGATGATAATGAGAGATAATTAACGTTTAATGGTAAATAATATTGGGGACTATATTTCTTGTCACCAAAATTTATAGTTGTATCACCTAATAAATAGATCTATCGCCACGAAATATTTTCGTTCTCAGATAAACATAAAGTATTCCCAGGTATGAATTATCAAATTAATGTTAATATATGTGTAAAATGAGAGATGGATTGCCAAAAAAAATTTAGTGCATTAGATGAATATAAACTTCGTTCTTATAATAATAGTTTTATTACTTAAATAATAGCTTTGAGCTCAGAATGGTAGATCTGTCACCAAATAAATCGATTATTGATCCCTGACTGCGACTCCTTTTTATTTGTTATTTTGTCACCGATACAGTAGTTACATCTTATTTCGTTTAGTTATTAAAATACAAGTATTCGTTACTAATTTTAATACATGAATTTATAATTTTAAAAATTGACCAATCCGGCCTCAACGAAGGGCCGTAGGTAGGTACGATCATACGATGCGCGGCATGGGCAGCGAGATGCAAGTTTACTTCAATCGCGTCGATTCCACGTTCATTGTTGTGGGTAGGTAAGTACTTGTTTTATCCAATTATGACAGACATAACCTCCAAAATTTTAATTGGAACATCTTTAATTGTAGACTTACTAGAGAAGTAAAACCAAGACCATGTTGTTCAGGATTACAAACTCTATATCAACAATTTTTTTTCATATATAGACGCTTAAAAAAGAGTTGTCAAAAGTTTGGATGGGAGTTCGAAAATGTCCTTTGACATTTTGTGGTAGGCTGAAGTGCTGGCGTCTAAACCAGAATTTAACAAATACTGAAAGATATCCGGCGATGAGCACAAGTACCGTTTTCTGTCTTTCTTTCCGCTATTGTGAAAGCAGACCAGTCGCTGTCTTTGTTTATTCCATGTTTGTTTTTCTGTGAGGACATGATAACGCTGAAGGAAGATCAAAACGAGTAACACCCATAGCATACCAGCTCGAGGTAGATCGGAAGTTTGTTTTTTATTTTGCTGAACCGGCAAATATCTGATAATAATGAATACCGTAGCTCACAGAGACGTTTCAACAAAATCCTTTGCCTTTACGGAATATAAGGGTGGAAGCACAATTATCGGACACAGACCATTGATCTATCTCTTCGATACAGATTTACCTCTAGATGTATTTTACCAAGGTAAAAAAGCGGTAAGACCAAACTTTATCCCAACCGAAAATGTAGGAATGTGTATGGGGTAGTAAAGTAAGTTTGGGTTTTAAGTTAAAGAGGCTCCTAAAAAAAACAGCCCGGCTTTTCCCCAGTGGTCAAACAACATTTGTGTAAAACTATTACATAATTACCTTAAAGCTTGGCGTCATTGACGTTAAGTCTATTCACAGTTGCCAACAAACACAGTTAATTATTTTATCGAAGTTCAAGGCTCTTCAATCATTGTAACAAGTTTTTGGTGACTCATTTTTAACATTTCAATAATGTTATTAGAAACGTACTAAAGATTAGCTACTTTTTTAATTTTTGTTTGTGGTAAATTTTGTGACTAAGGTTTGCTTCATTTGGTTTGCGGTGAATTTTGTGACTTAATAGCTGCAAGCAATGCCTAACAAATGTAGGGATTATTGTATTTTTATTTTACGAAGCTACGCCTTTAACACATCTGCTGGTAAAAGACAATAAGGTCGAAGATGGATTTTGCCAACCACAATCACAAAAAGTACAAATGACATGAAATAATATAACAATACTTCACAGAATTTATATAACTGTAAAAATGGATATTAAACACTCAATAGACGAAACTTTATTCGCTATTCGTACACAAGTTCGGCGCTAAATAATTTCTCTATTGACTAGCCAGTCAGCTACTCTGTTACAACTAATATCGGCTTTGGTAACAACTAATTAGAAACTTCAACTACTAACGAAGTATAAACAGTTCACAGCGCTGAACCGTATCATAAGTGGCTTGAGCCATCTAATGGCAGTGCGGTACCCTGCAATTGTTCGGAAGCTTAACTATAGAAAGTGCAAGTGAGGGAAGGCGGATTATGTGTGCACTTGGTCTGTTATTACCTACGATTGAACGACAAACTTGGTAGACGATCAATTGTCTGTTTGTTTTAATCTAAGATTGTCTGGGAATAGTTGTAGGCACAGACCAAATAGCCCGGTCTGTGGTGGTAGCTCTAGGAGGCTATGTTGCGTATATTGGTATGTATAATTGTTCGTATTGTTAGATGAAAATTAGATCAATGGATTACCACAACATTCCTATTGTCATCGTACCCCAGCACCAGTTGAGTTACCGCGCTATTGTTTAAAAATATACTCTACTCTATTAGATTAGTTCCTGATTCGCCGGATTCTTGTTTCGCCGGATTCTTGTTTCGTCGGATTATTTTGTTGAAGGAAAACTATAGAAATATCGTGGCTTTACCTATCTATTTTCTAAGTAGGTAATTTAAGTTATGGCAACAAAATAGTAATTCACACAATAATAAATATAACTAAGTACACGTTTTCTTTACTTAAGTGATATTATTGTATATTAATATTTCCGACGAAACAAGAATTCGGCGAAACAAGAATCCGGCGAATCAGGAATCCGGCGAATCAGGAACTAATCCTCTATTGTAATTATATTAAATGATTATGGTGAAGAATTAAGATTATTCCTAAAATGCGAAAGGAAGGCTATCGATCCACTCAACGTCTTGATCGTGCGCTTCGTGAATATTCTGGATGCCGCCTTCAATGGACAAGCAGCGGTCCGTGATGTAGGACATGCTTTGTATCTAGGACATGCTCTGTCTGTATCTCTTCACATAAACAATGCAGATCCGTTGCAAACCCCCATCTGCACATCAGCTCAACACATCTACGTTGCGGCTAGCTACCACCGTCTTTTCTAAATATGTCGCCATAACATAAATATTACTAACATTTCTTGTTTTATTCCATCAGTTAGAGATAAGTTAGCTAGATCCTCAGTTCCACCATCGGGTAAAGCCGGAATTCGATGATATTAGGTGATAATAAGTCATCACCTTATCACCGAATTCTTGAATTCCAGTTCGAGATTGACGTACCTACCTATATTTTTCAACGCTTGTGAGACATTTACAATGCGACGCTATCCTGACAATATAATGTTTTCTCGTGACCACAATGCGTTGCGTCGTGGTCGTGGTCTCGGGGCGTGACTGCACGCACGCTGACTTCCTCGAAGGGTCGGGACCTGCGCCGGCGCAGCCACGAGCCGTCACACGCTGCGAACCGCGGATTTGCATTGAGATAATCACGTACGCGTATCTTGTTTAGTACGTTCATCTTGTTAGTGAATTCGAGAGATGTTAAGGCGTGTTTGGTGTGTTGTGGGTGGGATAACCATTTGCTATGAAAATTATTAAAACTGTTGATCTATTATATTTAGGCACTGTAAGTTGGTCTTGTATTTGCTATGTCCATACAAGACTTACTTTAACCACAAATTAAGTATACGGCCGCGCGGCGCGCCCGGACAGATGGTCCGCTCGGAACTAAGCGCCATTTTGCTCACGCACACATTGACGTTGCGTTTACAGGCCGTCTCAGGCAGTCTCAGCCTGGCTTTCAGTCCGGCTGTCGCGCGATTGTTACTATCACGTTACTATTGTTAGCTACGCATTGAAAAAATGGATACTCGTCATTATTACAGTTGCAGTGTCTTTGGATGTTTGAATACAACTCGAAATTGTGATTATACGTTCTTCACGTATCCTAAAGATGTTGAAAGGTAGGTAAAACTCGGTTTTCTCTTGTTAGTAGGTAACCTACCTATAGATAAGTTTTGATAACGATCAATCATTCATTGTTTATTGCATATTCAAACTCAGCAGAAATGGACTTATAGGTACTTTTTCCTGAACTTATCATTCGCTGGTAGGTATAGCACCAGTGTTTTAGGTTAATAATGTGATAGGTGTACTTAGGTACCTAATAGGTACTTATCTAATTCTCTTTGTCGGGGCGCGGGCGGCCCAAGCGCAGGAGACGCATGAATCTTGGTAGTACCTACTTACCTTCGCTACGCTGATCCATGCCTGGTATTACCTACCTACGAGGTAGGTAGGTATAACGACTAAGTATGATCCAGCCCGTCCGGCAGGCAGGCGGCATCCGTGAGATCGTTTCATTTTCATTTAAGAAACATTTTAACGAAAGAATAGAGTTCCGTACCTACCTCAAAAAAGCGCCTTTTTACATTTTTGTTTTGGTCGAACTTGGTGCACTTTTTTATTTTTCTGTTTTTGGCGGGATCACTAGGTAGGTAGGTATAACACCATAGCACAATGCACGTAAAATGGCGGCGAGCCACCATAGTTTGAACTTTTATTTATTTTTCTGTTTTTGGCGGGATCACTAGGTAGGTAGGTATAACACCATAGCACAATGCACGTAAAATGGCGGCGAGCCACCATAGTTTGAACTTTTATCGTCGTGTGTGACCTCGAGTAGAGTCGATATGTTTTATGAACTTATGAACATGCTTTTAGATAAATAATGTTCTGCTACCCATTTAGGCATGTAGGTATAATAAGATACATGTGTAAACATGAAGCACCTAACCTACTTATTTCAAAATTCGGAGTTAGTACAGTAGCAACCCTAGGTAGTCTAGCCAGTTTAGGTAGTTATTTTCGAGAACGGCCAGAGCGGGCTTTCTGAAACCCTCTCTATTTTGTGCTTTAACTTTCTTTCTATTAAGTTAAGGCACTGTCAGTCTATTAACTTTGGGCACTGTTGGCCTTCTATAGAATGCCAACCAACCAATAAAATATCTGAAAACAACTGTTTTATACAAATATTGTAAAGACTACATTTTTTTATATGTTACACGTCATAGTGACTACATCCTGCCTGATGGTAAGCAGCCGATGTAGTCCAAAATAATGAGAGCGCTCCTCACCGTGGACAAGCACGGTAACAAGCGCACCCATTCATGACGGCTTGCATAAATGCCGCTTCACGCCCCGTTTAAAATATGTTAAATATGTACTTAAAGGTAATTTTGGTCGCAATAGTTTTTTAAATCAATGAAGTTTATCCTTAAAATTAATTCATGACATTTTAATCCTTTATAGAATAGTATATATGTTGGTATTTGTTATGCGGCTGAATGTCTAATGTGCACTCCATGCTGCAAAAAGACTACAAACTGTTTGTCATAGCACAGTCTAGAAGAAAATATAGTAAAAAAAAACAGATAATCGCAAACGTAAACTTGGCATACTAAAAACCGATACGTCATCGTCCGTCGCGTTCTGTATGCATAACTTAACACTAACAGGTGATTTAATATTTAAGTGTCATTAATCAATGCAACACCCACGTGCGAATCGATTGTCCACTCGATACAATCGAGAACCGGATCTGTCCGTGTGTCGTAAGTGAGCGAGTGATTCCAAGGCCGCGGGGCGTACACTTTCACTATCACATGCCGAACCTACGTTATTGGATTAGTCTTATTAGATCTGTGGGTTAGGGACTTATAAGGGATTATTTATTTTTATTTATTTGATATGGAACGAACAGTTACATACAAAAATATGAAATACTTCAACGTATAGTACCTACCGGAGACTGTTCCATAATGACATTCATATTATTATGCGCTATTCGAAAAGTTAAAGTAAAAACGTAAAAATTTAAACACGAGATGAGGCTGAGAAATTAGATTTACTTGATTTACATTGTTTTTTTTTTAAATTGACTCGATCGGGAATCGAACGCGGGACCTCAATGATCGCTACGCCAGAACCGGCATGCTGCCCACTCGACTACGGAGGTCCTCACACTTTTCTTATCACACTACTACTCGTATAATATTTATGCAGATAAAATGGCAGCTTTCTTAGGATTCATCTCCGCTCCGACGCGAAGTTCTCAGCTTTCAGAGCTTAGCAGGCATAGAATTTTAAGTTGGACTCATAATGTTAACGTACGACCTTTAACGCGTAGGTACAAAGTGAATGTAAATAAAAGCTTAATTAGTATTTTTGCCAGCTCTACTCGATAAAAAGCTCTCCAAAAATTAGGAATGGTTTGGAAATACTGAATTCAGTAAATAAGTTTAAACTAAATTTTAGTTTTTTATGACTTTAGTTTTTTGAGACCTGAAATAGATATGACGTTGCCTGTGAAAACTTACATTGAGACCCCACACGTGACCCTTGGATGGTGCTGAATAGGCCGGCCCAGTATATTCCTCATATTCCGTATGTTGGCATTTAAGAATAACTAACCTCATTTTGCTACACTATTGTCACGGAATACTTACGGCAAGTCACCGAGGATATGCAGGCAAACTGTATTGCTAGATCAAATGGTTTGTGTATTTACCATTGACCTATATCGCTGGTATTTACTATTAAATTACGCTCATATATATAAAATAAATAGTACACTAAAGGATATTGCATAAAGAATGTGCTTATTTGTTATGCGATTAGATGTACTTTACTCGATTATAAAAAAAAACCTGAAAACAGACCAAATAAAAGTCTAAAACAGATAATTTCTTACATTTTTAAAATTTTCAACACAATTTTTACATGTAAATATTTATATTTAAGTACAACAGAGAACCTGCTAATTCATTAAATCCAATAATGTCTTTAAAGGCAAAAAAACCTATAAAAACCTATAAAACGCGCCTATTTGCGCAGCTTCACTGTGGGGTTACTCGCATAATGACTTATTACTTATACGCATATTGACTTACACGCATTTTGACTTACACGCATATTGACATACACGCATATTGACTTACACGCATTTTGACTTACACGCATATTGACATACACGCATATTGACTTACACGCATATTGACTTACACGTATATGAAGATCGAAACGAGTAACGCCCATAGCATACCCGCTCGAGATAAAACGGAAGTTTGTTTTTAATTTGTTTATAATTCAACCGTCTCGCGTAGCGGTGGAAGAATACTACCACCCCCTATCTTCCCTTGGGTGTCGTAAAAGGCGACTAACGGACTAAAGACTGGTAAATACATACAACAGCATAGAGCGGCGATGGGCTCACCACCTGTCACGCTGAGCACATTTGCAGTCGCTATTTGGTGAAAAGTGGACTATGGTAGAGGACTGCTTTTGCTGTCCTCATTGCCTAGTCTCTGACTAACCCTTCAAAGTCAAAGTCAAAGTCAAATTATTTATTCAATGTAAACCTTTACAGGCACTTATTGACGTCAATACTAAAAACAATAAAAAAACAGTTAACTAACTTATAGTTAAGACTTAACAACTAATCTAACGAGCTATAGTCTGTGCCAGACAAATGCGCATCGCTACCCCCAGTAGGTACCACTGCACGCCGAAACAGAATCGCGTCGAACCGAAATATAAGTCGTGGTCATAGAATTGTGTAAACATACGTATCCTGTTACGAGAAAAAATAGCGGGCAAGTGTCTCTCCCCTAGCGACACAAACGGCTAAAATTTATAGGTAATTTATCGTTTTATTAGGATGAAAGGTGAAAAATGATAAATCATAATGAATTGTTAACTTAAGTTATTACTTTATGGAATAAAATTAAATATGATTTCCAATTATCGTATTGATATTGTGGTAAGTAATAGAAATTGGAGAGTTTTTGAAGTAAAATAAAGTAACGGCTGAAATGAGTTTTGGAAAACATTAGTACCTAACCAATAAGGTTGACATTTTTAATCATTCAAATATCTTTTTTTATAAAAACTAAAGCATAAAAAAACGTCAAAAATTAATAAGCATAAATTTGTGTGTTTTAAAATTGTTTCGTTTTTCGTCTTGGTACAAGCACAGAATAACTAATATTACTACCGTACAGAAGGTTCACCCTCCAACGACCCCCACGCGAAACCGAAACCCATCGCGTGACCCGAGCGTTCATATTCGGATAAGCACAGCCGACTCGATATCGATTTGACGTCCGTCAGGAGCTCAGGGTTTACGCGCGCGCGTAGAGGGATTACGAGTTAAGGCAAGATAGATCGCGCTTTGATTTTTTTCAAACCATCTTAGGCATAGAAAATAATGGTTTAAATTTCAAGGATAATAGTCGTGATATGTATGAAAATATTCTTAAATCGGAAGAATGTCACTCATTGTGATGTAGACTGTACTTGCGGTCAGCACGATAGCCACCGTAAAACTGATTGACAAGGCCGTAATGTATGACCACAACTTTCACTATCACACAAGTAGCTGGCTTTGATCTCTATACCGTCACCGGCGGCAGTTACGCAGTATCTTACGTCTGATATCTATACAAGAATGTACTGCTTTAATCGACCTCCGTAGTCGAGTGGTTAACACGCCGGGTCTGGCGTCGCGCCGGCTGAGGTCCCAGGTTCGATTCCCGGTTGGGAAAATAAGGACAAATTTTTTCTAAATTGGTTTTGGGATAGATAATGGTTCTATGTTTATGTGTGTTTATCCGTTTTCTAATTAACAATTTATAATTAACCATTTGATGGGGCCGTCTGTACTAATCCAGTTATGTTGAAAATATGGGTCATTGAGAATGCTTTTGACAATTCGACTTTCCACAAAAGTTCTTACCAAATTCTGGTCCTCACAAGAGTAACGAATATGACATGCGATTACTTACTAGAATTTTTTACCAGGTTCAATTCCCTCTTAAGTATGAGAGATAAAAAAATGAATAATAAATAGCATTCGTTAACTAGCAAAATTAATCTTTGCATCCAGGAAAATGGCCACCATTTTCTAAATTTAATAGAAAAAACACTTAGGTATCTAATTTTGTGTTTTTCTTTCAATTATTTAAACAAAATTCCATTAAAAAATGTGTTCCTTGTGACTTATTATTCACACCATCAACAATAAGAACGAATATAATTGCAGAATTTTATAACATTGTTTACAGAGATATTGACCGGGTTTGATTCCCGGTTATGTATGAGAGTTGACAAACAAATTTAAATGCCATTTTCATCAAAACCTTAAATCGACACCATGGTTCCTAAGAACAGATTTTTCTATCCATAGTTTAGTATACTTACACTCCCATTTGGATTGATCACCCTGTATACCTACTATCTTTATTTTTTTTAAATTGCAAGCTGCAATAGCATTTGATAAGACAGCCATAACCATATCCAACATATACATCGAGACATTTTAGTGGTTGTTTGTTTGTTTGTCCCGCGGCAGAACGTTTTACCTATTGTAGTTAGTACTATCAAATCATGCGAGTTATTTTTTGAAAATAAAAATATTTTCGTTCTCAAGTAATCAAAAAAATAATCATCAACTCGATAGCGTGAGAATATTATTTAGTGCGGGAGTTCTTTTACTTCAAACTTTGTTTTCGTGCGGCAGGCAGTACCCAAATACGTCACATTTCGTATAAGAAACTATCGTTTCTCACGCTTTCGAGTTGATGATTATTTTTTTGATTACTTAACTAATTAGAACAAAAATATGTTTATTTTCAAAAAATAACTTGCATGATTCGATAGTACTACTAAAGATAAATCGTTCTGCCGCGGGAAAACAGCCACTAAAATTTCTCGGTGTATACTATACACTTATAGATTTCAAAAGAAACAGTAGCAAGTATGTGACCTCATCACATACCATGAACAGTCAACCACTCAGACGCAATATACCAGTATAAGTTGCACCTCATCAAACTATGAAGGTACAATTTCCTCAGAGTTCCGCTAATACTGGTGTTTACATAATTAATGCATGGTCGGTTGTACGCCAGTGCGGCGCGGCGTGAGTGGAATGAAGTATTATCAACATTGTAAGTAGGTACACACGGCGTCAGATCAACCTACCCTAAACTGTCAAATTTCTCCAATCAATATGGTAGGTTGATCTGACGCCGTGTGTACATACAATTATTATGTTCGATTAGTCGGTATTTATTAACATCAATATATTATTTTTTTATACTGACGCCTCAATTGGATATAAATTAGTTTTCATTTAGTGAATAGTCATTCTCGAATGGATCAAAGTTAACGTACTTCTATAAAACTGAACTTTAATCTCATAACCTTGTCGCGTACCGGTGAAAGAATACTACACCCATCTCTTCCCTTGGGTGTCGTAAAAGGCGACTAACGGACTAAAAACTGCACATACATGCAATCAACAGTATCGAGTCACGCTGAGCACATGTGCAGTCGCTATTTGGTAAAAAGTGGACTAATGGTAGAGGACTGCTTTTGCTGTCCTCATTGCCTAGTCTCTGACCAACCCTTCGGGGATAATAGTCGTGATTATTATGTTACTTTATCTGGTTTTAGTAAATTGTCTTTAGTATTATCCAAAATCAGTAATCAAGGTTTTGCAAAACGCATCCGACATTTTTTTTTAAAAGCAATCCGATAGTTCATCCGATTGGTATTCCGATAACTTTTCCAAAAACAATCTCTAAAGTCTGAAGTACAGCTATACAATGATTACCGCATTTATTTTTCACGGTACTATTTCTACGATACAGTTTTGTTCTGTCTGACTAATAAAGCATTCAGTTTCATATAAATTGATTTATAATTTGATTTTTGATTACGATCACAAGCAGCTTATGGTCTAATGGCTAACCATTCTCTACACCAACCAGAATCTCAGACGCAGAGGTTTACTAGGTTTGATTCTGAGAGGATGTAGGTATTTAATGAAATATTATTAACAGACTAAATATATTTAAAATAAGTATTAAAACTCTATGTACCTATATGTTACAGTCAAAACTCATAACCGGTCAAATCCACTTTAAAAAACAAAAACATAAACTCTAAAAAAATTTGTCAAAAGTAGTTTTGATTAAGGACGTCAAAGAATGGTTAAAGGGGCTACAACAACTAATTTTTTAAATTACAAGATTAAGAGATATTCCATCTTTTCTGTGGTTGAGGATTCCGGAAGTGCGCCCTAACTTTCGGTCTTATCGTCACTTACAGTGATAAAGGCAAGCTAGAGCTTGGCTTTCATCTCGGTGTAGACCCCGTAGTAGAAATAAAAGAAATACTAATTTATAATAATGATTGATTGACTTTGATTGAGCTGAGTGGTGGCGGATCATTAATAGAATACTACCGACCCATCTCTTCCATTATGGGTGTCGTAAAAGGCAACTAACGGACTAAAGACTGCACATACAACCAACAGCATAAGTAGGTACATGTGTAGTTGTTGTTTGGTGAAACGTGGTCTGTGGCAGTGGAATATTGCCTATGCCTATTGCCTATTGCCTTCTCTGACTTTGGGGACAATAGGCGTGACTGTAAACTATGTGTGTCGAGTATTAGCCAGAGCCAATAGCACTGTTGCAGCAGACAGGAAAAGTTGAAAGAAGGAATGGAGGAGGATAATAAAAATAATTATGCTTCTAAACTAAAATAGCACACGCCCTACTGTCACTTGTTAGAGCAGTATTACTTTAATCTTACTATGCAAAATTCGTATTTTTAACATTAAAATACTGCTCTAAGAGTGGACAGTCGGGCCCCAGGAGGACGCTCACGCTAAATAATTTGAACCAAACCACAACTGAACCTCACGTTAAACCTACTTTTAAAGCGCCATCGCGTTTGACTCACGCGATGGCGCTATACGAAGTCGGCGACTGCTACGGTTCAGTTGTAGTTCGGTTCAGACTATTTAGCGTGATAGCCCCTCTAGGTCTCTTTTCAAGTCATATTAAAAAGAATTACAGCGTAGGTACGTGTGGAATATCGGATGAGCCGACGCATTTCATTGTCGTCAACTGTCTAGACTGAATCTTTTTAGTTATTCAAATGGCATGCATAACCAGTAATTAATTATGCAAACGACTGAATTTAATGTACTGGACAGGGGCCACCGAATATTTTGATTTGTCGGATTGTGTCGCTGATAAAGTTTTATTGATAAAATTAATAACAGTCCTATTAAAACTGATATCTTGGTAGACAAGCTTTGAATTTCAAGAGATGGAGAAATGATCATATTACCTGCATATGATCAATTTTCCATTCTCTCATTAATTCAATTCACATGTTAAAGAATAATGTTAGGCATTAGTTTTAATTATTAAATAAGGGCAAGGCACAACTTAAAAGGCGGCTATTATTATAAAAGTAAAGCCTTATAATACGTGTTGTTTAAATGGCTCAAAATCTGAAAATTTTGTTTGATCAGAATGGAGAGATATTTTACAAAAAATATATATTTTGACTACGCCGTTTTTAAATTCAACGTTCTCAATAAAGGCCAGGTCAAGAGTTAATAGGGTTGCCAACTATACTGTTTAAAACAGTATTATAATGTTTTTCACTACATTTTACTTTTTACTGTTGAACAAAAATAAAATATCCAAAATATTGTTTTATTATCACTGTAACCAACCTGTTTAAAAAGTAAAAAATTGCGAACGTTATCCGCGCGGTGAAGCGCAGCCATAAGTACATAAATCTTTAAAAAAATAAAATACTGTTCATTTTTCTAAAACACTGTTTATATTTTTGATATGTTACCTTAATATTCTTTTTCTTTTTTTTTTAAGTTGTTACCCTAAGAGTACTCTAAACCGACGACCAAGTAAGAAGAACGTTATGAGAGTAATTGGAACAAAGGATGTGTGTCAATATCGTAGCAAATGGACTGCGGGCTCTACGTCTACCCCTGTGGGAAGCGGGAGTGAGTAGGGATGCGCCGCGCCGATCCGATCCGATCCTTTGAAAGATCGGATCGGCAGGCATACGATCCAGCGATTTTCGGATCGGATCGAGGGCATACGATTTTTTGCCGCATCGATACAAAACTTGAAAGATCGGATCGCTTGGATCGTATGAATAAATACGCGGTTTGTTTAAAAAAAATGGGTCCATACTTAGGTTTATTTGTTACGAACTTGTTCTATCTTTGTTTACATTTTGATTTTGGCGGCAACATTTGCGGGTAGATTGATATAACTGTTAAAGGTTAGGTACCTATATAAGCATAAAATGTGTGTATCCAGTCACATGCATACTTATTTACAAAGTTTACATAGGTTTACCTAATAAAGATCTAAAATTAATTGTGTCATTCGATCCGTGGATCGGATCGTGGCGTTACGATCCATTACGATCCGAAAAATCGGATCGACGACCCGGGTCGCGCATCCCTAGGAGTGAGGTATAGTATGTATGTAGGTATGTATGTTTAAAACTTATAAGTTAAGTATCTTTATTATTGAAATTTTGCATTCACAATGCTATATAAATATCTTATAGGCTAAGATTGTTACTTATTTTAAAAAAATGCATAATCTCTGCCATTGCACATTCTTCGTGCCAAGAGAGTTCAAAAGACTAGTGCGTGAGCATTTATTTCAACGCGATCTAAATTGTCACTTAGGGTGGATTCGACCAAACTGGAATAAGACTTACTCCGAGATTAGTCTATACAAATTCGGCGTTTAATCTAGGTATAAGACCTTATTCCAGTTTGGTCGAATCCACCCTAAGTATCTGATTTGTTGTATTTATATTATGTATATATATGTATTTATTTATGGTTAATATGTTTGTATCATATTTATATATGTAGTTTATAATATAATAATATGTTGTATTTATGTTTTGTATAAAGTAATTACTTATCTGTTATTATTATTTTAACTGTTTTGTTCTAGTCTTTACCACATCCCACATCCTTACCATTGACTGATAGAGAATGCCATGTGGCGTTAAGTCCGCCTTTTGCAGTTTTTGTTCTGCAAAAAAGATTAAATAAATAAATAAATAAATCACCGAGACCCCTCTTAATTTAAAAGCTGCACTATTGGACGCCGCGCCGTGTCGAGGAATGTCGTATAAACACGACACCCCCGACCAATGGGGAATAGTGTCGCTATTTTTAGACGAGCCTGCAGACGTTGGCTATTTTACATTTCGCAAGCCTCTTTTAATATGATCCGCCTAAATAGCAACCTTTCTGTAAAATTTAAAAAGGGATGATTTGAAGCATTTTTCCGAATTTCATTGTTAGCCAGGAACTGTTGATGCATCCAGCTAATTGTTATATGTTGGCTTAAAAACGTTAGAGACATAGCTCCATCAACAATTCCTACGTCAGCAGAAGTTACTGGTATTCAAGTTTACAGAAATTGTATCATTCGCGGTATACATCTTAGCTAGCTTTTTACAACGTTTTTTGCTTCCAGCCTTTCAGATTGTGATCTTTGATGATTAGTAATGAAGTTTTATCACAGAAAAAAATCACTTAAGCATATGCTTTTTAAATAAAGTGAATTAGATACCACCATCTTTATTATTAAGACATTTATTGCTACGGTAATACAAAGTTTCTTTGGCCCTAATAGACTTTCTATCGAGACGGGCTGACACGATATTTCTAGAAATGGTTCGGATCGGTCTTCTCAAACTTGTTTGGAAAGTGGGAACCTAAGTCACGAAGTGGTCTGAGCCTGTACTTTTATTACGTTATAAAATGAACCTTATTGTTCAGGTAGTAAGTGCTAACTGTGATGGTCGCATCAGATTTATTCGGTTACCTAACTTGATTTATTTGTACTAGATAGTGAAGGCTAGATGTAAGCGAAGAAGCCTTAGTTGTTCAGTTTATTTTGTTCAAGTTTTATGGCCATATCGTGGCTACAGTAGTTTTAACTGCCATTGTGGGATATTGGCTAAATTACCGATCGCTGATGCAGAGGCCTCGGGATCGATACCTAGTCACTTTCGCTTTGGTTGGTGCATGGTAAGGCTCGTTGTTAGTCCATCTTTTTAATACATTTAAGTCTGTTGCTAACATTGTGTTCCGTCTGTCCCGGAAAAGAAACGTCTTTTTTAACGGACTTTTATATGAACTCAAAAAAACCGTCACGGGAATACCGGATACGGTTGTTAACGGAAACGAAATCGCGGTCAGCCGCTAGCTAAAACGAAATGCTGTTCGTTGGTAAGCGCGTCACTTAAGACGGCTGAACGGATTTGAATGAAACTTTTCACAAAGATTAGACCATCATCCAGACTAGGACGAAGGATATTGTAACAAATACCATGTGACATGCAAATAAATAAATAAATATTTTAAGACTTTTCATCCCGGTAGCAGAATCCTGCGTGATAGTGCAGGCCTTGCGAGTCTTTAACACATGACTGCCACAAAACCAGACACAATTGGAAAACAATTGAAAACCCATGGCAGTGAATGTGTTAATAAAAGTTAACAAGAAAGTATACTTATCTACAACTATTGTTTTAAACTGTAAAAATATGTATAGGTACTAAAAGCAACCATTACTTTTAGTATACTAATTAAAGCAATTACTTATCTCAATTTTATGATCGACCTCGCAACAGACAGGTTTGAAGTCGTAACGTTGGTTACTATGAAATAAAAGTAAAAGTTTCTAGTGAGATATTCACAAACGGTTTAAGATAACATAAGTGCAGGTGCTGGACGGCGCAGCAGCTTGTGCGTTTTTTTTGTTTTGATTATAAAACAAAAGCCTTTGCAAAAGAAGCTTGATTTTCATTTTTTTTCGCGGCCTCTAAAACATAGAATTTCGATAAGGATATAATTAATTGAATAAAATTTGTAACGGGTACTTTCCCTTAAACTCAGTCTGAACTGAGATTAAAGCTAGTATAAAAGTCCTAAACACATTGCAGTTTTTAAAAGTTGAGGTCTCTAGGAACAATTTGTGCATTACAATTTTTACAAGATATAATTAATCTTAATCGAAATTCAGCCACTTATTACTGGCCGCGAGATAAAAAATGGCAAAGCTAGCCCCATGCATAATGGTCATTGTCTTTTAACAGTCTTAACGTAACAAAAACCAGAAAGGTTCATATTCAACAATAATTGCAATACTGGGTCACCGGATGGGGAACTGAATTGAAACATGTCGAGGTCCTCTGCAGTGCGATTCTCTAAGTTAAAGTCTTGGTAGCAGCGGCAGCCGCAAAGCTGAGAATTGACTCTGTCTCTTTCATATTCATAGAATTGGAAAGAGACATCAGATCACAGCCAAGCTCGCAGCGTCTATGTGTCGCTTAGAGAATCGCATAGCTGTGCTTCGGAAGGCAGTTGACTCACATACGTACATAATATCACGACTATAATCCCCAAAGGGTAAGTCAGAGACTAGGCAATGAGGACCGCCAAAGCAGTCCACTGCCATAGCCCACGTTTCACCAGATTGCAACTGCACATGTGCTCAGCGTGACAGGTAGTGAGCCCATCGCCGCTCTATGCTGTTGGATGTATGTGCAGTCTTTAGTCCGTTAGTCGCCTTTAACGATACCCTAGGAAAGAAAGGGAAGTGAGGTAGTGGTATAGTATTTTCCTTTAGTGAGCCCCTACACAGGCGCTGTTTGACGCAGCTCGAAAGGCAGTTGAATGGAGGCGCGTTAAATTGATGGTGTCATAATTAAAGATAAAATGTATTTCTGACTCAAGTGGTCTTAGTATAATAAATTGGGTTAAGACACATGTACTATCTACACGATAGTTGCAACTGCCTTTCGAAGCACAGACGACCTCGAGATGTTTCAATTCAGCTCCCCATCCGGTGACCCTAGCTTGCATTTGTTTTTTTTTCAGTGAACCTATAAGAGAAAATGTTAATTATTTGAAACATCCAAAATACTTTCCTGTTAATCGACAGACAGCAACTTTTTTCTTTTAATTACCTGAAACAAAATAAATAATAATTAAAATAAATTCTACAATAATTACATTTTTGTGTTTGTTTGAAAATCTTATTCGTGGTTTTTGTTGGTTCCTGGGTAGAAAATAAAAATAAAAATATGTTTTTATTAACATAAATTCTTATATTACTAGTAACAGAAAATCAACCCAATGTAAGCAATTTTTAGTAAATGCTCGTATTAGGGTTGCATTCGCTCAAAAACTTTTGCGATAAAGCTTGTAAATAAAAATCAAAAGTACAAAAAATAAAAATAAGAAAAAAATAATACTTAACTAAAATGTCGGCGTCTTTTATTTAACTTACTTGGATCAAAGGGCAAATTTTTGTGAAATATAAGAATAGTATTTAAGTTATATAACTTTCTAACTGTAAGTAGATTACTAATTTTATAAAGATTTTCTGTTGAGTATTTCCAAGGTTTAGAGTACAATATTTTAATAAGTGATCTTTGGGACCTTTCGAGTTCAAGAAGCTTGGTTTTTGTAGCACCACCCCATACCGGTATACAATAAGTTATCACTGATTGGGCTAAAGCAACATAAATTCTATTTATAACGATAAAGCCGAAGACTTCAATCAGAATAATCACCTACTCCAAGAAACTGACAATGTTCATGCTATCGTAACTATGGATATAAATATCTAAACAAAAAGTTAACACAGTGTTAAATAATTATATGAACTTGGCCTTTACCTCACCTGATGGTAAGTGACGATAAGGCCGAATCCTCCATCACTGAGGAACTGGATACCTTACTCTAAACTACTCTAAAGGAACATAACAATGCTATCAACACTGGTGTTATGTTATGGCGTTATGGCGCCAAACTTTAGATAAGACGGTATTAGTAGCTAAGACCTCTGTCTAAGACCGGTGGCTTTGCCACTAGACCACAGGGGCGGTAAATAGAAGGCGATTGTTTGTTACATGAATCTTTTTCAATTTAATTGGTGCGGCTGTCACCATCCTTATTCCGGTTACCTACCACCAGCCACCCTACCACCGTCATCACCAGCGATTGCTATCTACAACTAGTTACACAATCATTACCGAAAATTAATTACGACCGCTTTCACCTCCTAAGTGATTCGAGTGGCCACATCACATTAGGCTGGCTCATTGAGCTAGTCGGATTGCTCGGCGATTTGGCTCAATAAAATGCGCTTTGACTCGTTAATCACCGCTTTCTCTGATCCAGCTAATTCGGTTTAGTCTCGTTCGGTATTGTTAATTCGATCAATTGATATAGCGATAACAATGCGTATTAACTTAACGATTCGTATTAAAAACAAAAAAGGAAGGTGTTGACGATTCGCAAAAGAATATAATATGATAATTAGACGCTACAGGAAGTAGGTAATAGGTATAAGGACTTCCAAAACTGCTTGCTAAAACTGTTTTTTTTTAAAAAGAAAACCAAGTACAGGTAGTACTGTACAGGTAGTACTAGGTGCAGGTAGCAACCTAGTTTTCGAGGACAGGGTCTTCCTGTTAGAAACATGATAGCTGGTAATAATCGAAAATATAATATAATTTTAAGGCCGGTAACGCGTCTGCGTTTTGGCGAGCCGCTTGCTCGTCGTTTGCCTTTTTCTATTATAAAAAAAAACACACTTTGCCCAAGCTGGGAAATTGAAAGATGGCGAGGCGATCAGTCAAGTACTATTATTCTGCTGGCATACTGATGTAACAACACATTTAAAGAAAAGTGACGTAAAATCGCTAATATAACTTGCACACTGCCACTACAGCATGATAATTATTTCAGCTATGTCAAAAGCTTTGGCGTATTATTTTGTTCCGGATTCACAGAGCTATAGCTCTCTCCATTAATATCAAATCTCCAATAAATTATAATTATTAACGGTATTTTTGTATGGCTTAGGCATAGTTTATTATCATTTTCATCATAATCAGCCCGTGTCAGTCCACTGCTGGACATATGCCTCTCCTCTCCCTACGCATAGATATCTGCACTTAAACATAACCGCACTTCATTCCTTCATTACACCACCTCTACATATTATTAATAAAAAACTCTTGACTTAAAACTTAAATCTTAATAACAAATCTAATAATGATAATTGCTTTTATTTAGCTTTAATCGAATACCCGTGTTGCGTACCGGTGAATGAATACTACCACCCCCTCTTTTCCCTTGGGTGTCGTAAAAGGCGAAAAGCACTAAAGACTGCACATACATCCAACAGCATGGTGCGGCGATGGACTCACCACCTGTCACGCTGAGCACATATGGAGTCGCTATTTGGGGAAAAGTGGACTATTTTAGAGGACTGCTTATGCTCTCCTCATCGCCTGGTCTCTGACTAACCCTTCGGGGAAAACAGTTGTGATTGTAAGTTAAATCGTAATAACAAATCAAGACAATGCATATACTAGAAGGCGATTATCGCTTCAGGTATAATCGGATGATCATTCAATCAAACTTGTTTACTTGCGTGTCACTCGTCGCGTCAGATGGAAAATACTATCATAACACTACTATAGATTTTTTTTATTGTTTCAACACATGCTGTTTCGAACGCACAGCTAACACGGGGCAGTGTAATCGTGTTTAATTACATCATTAATTGTTTGTTCCCGAGCTGGTGGAACAATCAATGAATCATGGTGAGAGATAACACAATGGCTTGTCGTGAGTCCGATGTCAGTTTTATAGAAATTGATGTATTAAGTACATGAAAATAATAACAGTGATGAACAGTTCGGTTGGCGAATCGTGTAATGTTTATCATTAAAAAAGTATTTTATTTCGTTTTTTAACAAAGCCTTTTTGAGAGAATTTTATTAAATGAAATACATACATACGTATTTATAATCACGACTATTATCCCTGAAAGGTTAGTCAGAGACTAGGCAATGAGGACTATAAAAGCCAATCAACAAAAGGTAAAAGCAGACTCATTTTATTTTATTGTTTTTGTTCAATATTATTAAATAATTTTCATATTGTTTTCCGAGGTCTACACATTGAAATGAAACACTGTTTTACGGATTAACTCGCGTTTAATTAACTATTTACATAGTTTTTTGTATTAATCCTGACGTTTCGAACCCTTTACAGGGTCCGTGGTACCAATAATTTTCAATGCAAATTGTTGTGTGTAAAGTTCTTTTAATAATATACCTACGTAACACATTCTAGCATTCTAGGTATTTCCTGATTCAATAAAAATCTAAAGTATTTGTTATTTCTACTTCCGATTCCTTGACTGGCGTTAAGTTACTTCCTATCGCATGTTTTAAATATGAACTTATAAACCATAAATAATTACACAAACAAATAATCACGACTATTATACCCGAAGGGTTAGTCAGAGACTAGGCAATGAGGACCGCAAAAGCAGTCCTCTGAAATAGTCCACTTTTCACTAAATTGCGACTGCACATGTGCTTAGCGTGACAGGTGGTAAGCCCCTCGCCGCTCTATGCTGTTTGAAGTATGTGCAGTCTTAAGTCCGTTAGTCGCCTTTTACGACACCCTAGGGAAGAGAGGGGGTGGTAGTATTCTTTCACCGCTACGCGACACGGTAAAACAAGAAATGGAGGTGTTTTTTATGTAGAAACATATTTTAAGGTTTTTAAGTTATTTAGTTTTAGTTTATCATAGTTTGTTATTTTCTTGTCTTGTGTATGAACAAATACTATTTATTAATACACAAGACATAATAGATAAGATTAGAAATGGAAAAAAATGATATACTTATATTGCGTTCTGTTAAAAAGCATTACACGTGGTTTTGTACCAGTTGCTAGAATTTTAAGTTAATATCCTCTATAGGAATATATAAAACCGGCCAAGTGCGAGTCGGATCGCGCACAGAGGGTTCCGTACCATTATCGATTTAATTTAATTATTTATTTTTGAATTTAATACACTACTAAATATTCTGTGATAATTTCAGGCGTCTACCTGTTGCCGTTATTAATATCGAGCAAGAAACGGCAAAAAAAAATCACGTTTGAGCCCCTCTTAAATCTTTACTTTATTCTTTTTTTAGTATTTATTGTTAAAGCGGCATCAGAACTACGTGTGAAAATTTCAACTGTCTATAGTTATCACGGTTCATGAGATACAGCCTGGTGACAGACGGACAGACGTACGGACAGTGGAGTCTTAGTAATACGGTCACGTTTTTACCATTTGGGTACGGAACCCAAATCAATGTAATGTATCAAAATAAAAAACGAGATTCATTGATTTGAAACTGTTTCATTCCAATGTGTAGTATTCGAGTAAACCATAAAAAGCAATATCAATATGAAATGTTTATTAACAAAAGTATTATTGTGGATCGATAAGTTCTATATACATTCATACATATTATATTATAATCACGACTATTATTAAGAAATGTTAGTAACCGGCTTCACATCTATATTCACGTGTCATACTCGTGAACGGGTGCCGCCTGTGGAGGCTGGTCTGCTCTTGCTAACTTATTTTTATTATTAGTAAATTAGTAGTTGTAGTCTTACTATTATTTTTCTGTACTGTAAGACATTGTTTACATTGATCGTTTTATATTGACGAATACCTTATTTTTTATTGGTAGTATCTAATAGTCTTTCTTTTTCTTGTTTCAAAGATGCTGTAAGACGTTGTTTATTTTATTTTAAATCGAGCAATAGCTGTTTTTTATTGGATTTTTTTTGTATTGTGATCGTATTAAATGTTTTTTTTTGTTGTAATGGAAAATGTCCTTCTATGATAGGGAGGGCATTTTCCAATTTGTATTGACGTTCTAAAAGAAAGGGAGAAAAGAAATGCCCTTGCTGAGTTCTTGCCGGTTCTTCTCAGTACAAGGCTCCTGCCCATAGTTAGGACTTACGAACCGATGACATAGCGACATTCATAAGTGCTCAATTATTGTAGCCTAAATTGAATAAATCAAGTTGACTTTGACTTTGACTTTTTATTCCCAAAGGGTAGGACTAGACAATGAGGACAGCAAAAGCAGTCCTGCACCACTTTTCACCAAAGCAACTGCACATTATGCTCAGCGCGACAGGTGGTGAGCCCATTGCCGCTCTATGCTGTTGGAACTGTGCAGTCAGTTAGTCCGTTAGTCGCCTTTAACGACACCCAAGGGAAGAGAGGGGGTGGTAGTATTCTTTCACCGCATCGCGACACGGTATACATGTTTATTTTGTAAATACTACATTTTGGTTATCGGCAAAGTGTGACAGACACTATTAAAGAAACTTACTGCACATACATCCAACGGCATAGAGCGACGATGGGCTCACAACCTGTCACGCTAAGCACATGTGCAGTCGCTATTTGGTGAACCCTTCGGGGATAATAGTCGTGATTATTATGTATGTATTAAACTTATATCTCGCATTGGGTGTAGTAAAAAAACGACTAACAACAAGCACACGTGCAAATTTCACTTTTAGAAGAACCCAAGGCACCAGCAAAAGACGTAAAAACAGCTAGTGATGTGAATCAAGATGGCATCTCAGAGATAAGATGGTGGTGGTGAAACTGTTTCCATTGTCTGGCACAATGCGTTGCGACATTGGCACACGATAATTTCCTTGGCTATTTGAATGGCTATTGTTGGATTAATTAGGAGAGCGCAATATTAAACTCGGCCAAGTGGAACGGACATTATGCGATCCTTGTTTAGGATTGGATTGGTAGGCTTCACACTTCATTGGCAATATTGAGCGTGTCACTTTGATAATGAAAAGGGAACAGTGCCTCTGGTAACACTAATTTAATTACGAACAGAGGCAGACGCTTTTTCAAGTCTTATTTCATTTCAGACGTACACCTAGGGCTTACTAAACTGACCAAATCCCGACGAATTGAGAAACTCCTCCATTGTTTAAAAAGAGTGGTTATTTTTTTACAAAAATATTTTTTTTAATATTTATCCATATTTTCAAACTACTTAATTATCATAACATAAATGTAGTAATAGCATTTAAATCGCAAATAGAACGCATTATAACCAATCTCTCGATCAGAATTAAGTGCTCATTATGTATTTAATTGATTGATTGTTTGGACAGCCGCCATCGCCAGCCGGTGAATGCAAACATTCAAATTAGTTATACCAAATATATAGGAATAGAATCACATTATTATGTTACTCAGTGCAAAACTACAATCTCGATTTCACCGCTATTTTATTTTGACATTTGAATCTACACACACATGTACTTACTAGAAGTGGCTCGCAATTTAGGTATTCTTTCTGGTTGCAGCGTTTTGGCAATACTTCTAATATGGCTTGGTTGCTACTGACCTTTTCAATGCAGCCCATATAAATAAACAGGGTACACTTTACTTATGATATCTTCGATATAATACGTCGTTATCGTCAGTGCTAACCACCTTTTTATTTGTATTCTTCACTTTTTTACTAACTTCAATATTGTATTTGCAATTAATATATGACATTTATCTAATACTGGCAGCCCACACGCGACTTCGTACGCGTGGACCCTGGAACCCGTGACGAATTTTGACGACCTCCTTGGTCGAGTGGTTTGTACCCCTTGTTTTTATGGTGTCACCATCTCTGAGGTCCCGGGTTCGATCCCCGGTCGGGTCAATTTAGAAATTATTGTTTTTCTAAATTGTCTCGGGTCTCGGTGTTTTCTTTGTTATAATAAATATGTATTTAAGTATTTTAAGTATGTTTATCCGTTGTCTAGTAACCATTTAACGACTTTCTTCGAAGCTTCTCTTGGGCTAGATAATTGGTGTGATTGCCGAAAAGTTTAAAAAAAAATTACCAAAAATTTTCTTTCATACAAACCTTGTCCTCACAATTACAAACACGACAAAAATGGAATTAGCCAAATAGGTGCAGGCGTTCTTAAGTGAAGCGCGTACAAACCTTTCGGCCATTGATTTTTAATAATATACTTCACTCAATCAAGTTCAAACATTGCGCGCACTACCCGCGCGCTTCCACCACACTGCGCTGTGTTTAGTAGTAGTTTCGTGTGAGTTGTTTTGAAAAAGTGTATTTATTGCGCATGCGCACCGTGATGTTTTGTGAAAAGGCGTATATGATAAAGACATGATGAAGACACAAAGACAAGATTACTTAAATACATTTTTAAGCGTTAGTCATTTTTAGTAAGTGATAAGCATGCCGCCCTTAAGAGGGTTTACGCCATTCGGTTTCCCATACAAACTTCAAAAGTCGACATTTTTAAAAACCAATGAGCCAATTTTGATAAAACTTTGCATGCTGAAGTAAAACACAGGGATCTAAATTGTTTGTTGAAAACATTTTTTTATTTTTATTTAAATGAGTTATTGCGATTTTCATTAATTTTTAAAAATTTCGACTTGGAAGTTTGTATGGAAAACCGAAATGCGTAAACCCTCTTAAACTTAAACATCTATTGGTGAACTTATGTCTTAGTTACCCTTCTATCACATAAAATAGTTACAAAACAAATAACATGGAAAAAAGATCTAGTGTAACATTCAACTGTAACAATAACGATTGGAAAAACGAATTTATAGACCACAAAATAAGAAAAAGTTAGCAACATACAAGTAAGTTGGTCGCATCTAGTGTACCATAGGTCCACATGGTACAACGTTAATCTAAATTACCGGTCAGCATCGTAGGTCAGCAATAACCGATGAGCGAATGGCCGGACGGTTACCGGTCGGTTACCGGACGGTTACGCAACTCCCCGCGGTACATTCCAAATGCAATTATTTTTTTTATAAATTGTATTTTGTAGACCCGAATAATGAATATTTATGTACGCAATCCATTTTAGCAAATGCTGGTGTGAATTATCTGATGTAGAAAAATAAGATTTATTACGGGGTTACCGAGGTTTAGGAAGCATCAATAACTATGGCTTGTGAAGGTGAAAACAGTAAGCTGCGGTTAACGCGATATGATCACAACAGTTAGGAAACTTTCTGAAGGATGTGTATTCATTGATCTTTGTTAACAAATAAATAGGCTAATAAATCGATAGGTCGCTAGTTTGTTGTTAGATTAATCTTAAGTTTTCGACCTGTTTTTTAATGTATATTAACTGAGAAGAGAAGATAACAAAACTTTGAAGTAAATGCTTGGCCTATTCTCCTCTGATAATAAGTGGCGATTAGGCCGAAGGTAGAAGCGCCCTTTAATCAGAACCCTCATCTACTAACATGACGTCCGAAAATGTTTTGTTAAATCATCATCATCCAAATGATTTCCACGGCTGGACAAAGGACCAAGGATCTCCACAGCGACCGGTCCTATGCGACTTAGGACGAGCACTGATGCCGCCGGGGACTGGGGACCGAAGTTTTAGCTCGGTAAAATTGTTTTACCTTGGTTTTAAGCTGTGTAATTTTATTGGTTTGAGATCGGTCATAAGCGCCGCGCTTGGTAAGCTGGTTGGCGATCGCAGTGTAGAATTATTCTTAGAGATATGCTGCGCCCATCGTTTGGGTTAATGACTTGGTTTTGTTATATTTTATTCTACAAAAAAAAAGGTTTGACCTTAATCTTAACCGATGGTATAAGACCGGTGTACTATGACATAGATTTGAAAATCTATAAAAAAAATTATTTCACTGAAAAAGGTTTATAGTCACACATCATTATTATCTGCCTTCCAGCAACTGGCATTGTAAAAGTTGATTTTCGTGCATGATCGCCACCAAAATCCCTGCCAATACCTACCTCTTTTTTACAATATTTACGCTTTGCCAGCAGTACTTTCTATTTAATAATTCAAATTGTACCATGTGAAAGTTTAAAAAAGCCGAGCCTAACGATTTAACATGCCTTACAAGCGCACGCGTTAGATCATTACTATAAAATAGCTTTCGGACGGCCTACCGACGAAAGTTCACATTTGGATCGAAATTTAAAGTTCCGTCGAAATTTATGTAACCTTAATATGCAATAGTAATATGTAATGTAATTAGTATTATTTTCAAAAACCTATGTACATCAATTGAAATATCGCGGACACGGTGATTTCGTAACACATAAACGTAGGAAGTGTAGTCATACATTACAAGTATTGTATCTAGAGATGACACTGCGATGCAATTTTTTGCGCTCTGATATGCGGCCGCACGGACCACAATCGCTTGGGTTCTTAGAACATTAAAGCTCTAAGCTTGGGTCACTCACACTCAATGTATGATGTATTTTGTATGACTTGGCGACGATATTATAACTTTTGTTACTTAGAGGGAGAAAAAAGTAAGCCTTCCTGTGTTTCTTGCCAGCTTCTTCTCAGTCAGAGGCTCTCCCAAAATCCGAACTGGCGGTAGAGTACTTAGGTAGGTAGGTAGTTAAGTTAGTTGATAAGATTTAACTACTGTCAGTTAACCTTTTTACTTTTTTACCTGTAATGGTCTAAATTGAATAAAGCAATTGACTTTGACTTTGAATCGCTCGTATAGCTCGTATAGTTGTCCTATTTTTTCAAATGGGCCATAAACATTGAAAGAAAAGAGACAAAATAAGTTGCCAAAAACGTCAAATGACTAGCGAAAAAGAAACCGGTCACCATTTATGATACAAAATTCAAAAGCGACCTATACAAATGTAATTCGAATGGTGACCAAACGGAGCGCCCAGTCAAATGTCATAGCACTCCTTCTATGCTTTATTTATTATTCTATGGGATTGTGTATCTAGTTTGTATATGTGATTGGTTTGCACCCCATCTGCCGCAACTAAGTGCGCACAAACTTGCTTCCCAGTGGCATCTCTAGTTATAACACCACGATGGTTACAAGCCAAATTGTATCATTGTTGCACACAAATTAGGTTGCCACTTCAATATCTGTGCCGATTTCGATATACCGTGTCAATGGGACAGTCATTTACGATTCGCTTTACCAAATTGCACTAGTGATTTTGATGAGATGCTAGATAAGATTGACCGCTCGCATTGTCATGACACTAAACAGTAGTACTTATTGCATTGCACAGAAAACACGTATTATAATAAAATGAAAAGGTACAACGTAACTAAATAGCATACAATTTAATAAAAACATTTACTAGGGGATTAACGCTAACTACTTATTAAAGGTATATCTACTACGCCTACTTTTTATACTCGACGTTTCGACCGAGTTGCACCGGTCGTGGTCACGTGGTGGCATACTGCTGTCGCGATAGTCCCCATCTAAATGTTTGTTTACAATGGAACGGTATGGTATTAGGTATATAATCCTGCAACAGGGCGATAAATCAGATGTTCCATTCAACACTGCAAATATTATTTCTTAATTTCTCTGAAATTCTTTTTTTTGCAATTTCAAAAACACCCTGTGTTTATACTCTCATCCCTTGTAGTGTTATAGCGTGAGCAGTACCTATATGTACAATTATTTCAGTTTCACGCTGTTGTTAATTATTAAGATTACGTGTGTGTAATTGCTTTGTAGAGTTTTAGGCACTTTTTGCATTACGTTAGCACAGCAATCATAGGAGTCGTCGTAACACAGTAAACTGTTATTTTTTTTATTTTAATATTACACGTTCGGATAACTATTTGTATAAATAAAATTATACTATTACGTCATGTCTCATTTAAAGTAGTTTTGTGTGTTGCATACCGAATTGATATACCTACGAGTACTTCCTTTATTTTAAGTCCATTCAAACAGATTTTATCAATAACCGAAATGTAATCGATTTTGTGTAATTTAATAATTATTTCGTTTCCATTACCTCCGTAGTCCGTGATGGATTACAGTTTTATACTCTACACTAAATGCAGGTTGGGGATCGCTCAAGCAATGCATCGAAAAATCCGAAACACTATATAATATTACACTATATATCAATTATAACAGTATATAATAAAATATTAAAGCAACTTCAGCTTGCGAGTTACATGCCAAAGCCTATGTAAGACAATTTCATACATACCTACATACATTCCGTCAAAAAAGTTTCGGGAACGGATGATTTGTTTATAATTCCAAATTCAATTTTTTGTTTTCTTTTGTTGTTAGATTGGCACAACTGCGCCAAAATAAATATATTTTGGCGCTGAGTTTGAGTTGCATCTATTATTTAGATATGTGTATTGCGAATTTCATAATGGATAAAAACATCGAACAGAGAGTTTGTCTTAAAATTTGCGTCGCCAATAGTCAATAGTCAATAGTCAAAATATATTTATTCAATAAACTCAATTAATAAGTACTTTGAAACGTCCAAATATTTTTTAACCTACCACCCATTCAGGACATCATTTTTTAACTGTGGCAAAGAACGGGAGCAGCGCAAAGAAGCAACGACATTTACAAAATATATATATATGTATATTATATGTCGTTACCAGGTCACAAAATACAAAATATGAATTTGAATGTAAATAGTTTAATTAAATATGGTGCTCTATATAAATTAATTATAGACAATTAGAAATAGCTGTTGGAGTACTTGGAGCATTTCAGACCCAAGCTGTTTTGTCTTCTGTATAATCTGACACTTTATAATAAGCTTTTTTATAAAGCTTTTCTTTGATTTTCATTTTAAATTTATCAAGATCTAATTTCTGAATATCATTTGGTACTTTGTTGTATAATCGTACACACAGACCCTTAAAAGAATTATTTATTTTATGGAGCCTAGTATAAGGTACTGCTAATTTGTTCTTACTTCTAGTGTTTACATTGTGAATATCACTGTTTTTTGAAAACATTTCAATATTTTTATGAACATACATCAGATTTTCATAAATGTATTGTGATGCAACTGTCATTATACTTATATCCTTAAATCTCTCTCTGAGAGAGTCGCCAGCCTGTAGGTTATATATTGCTCGAATAGCCCTCTTCTGCAGCACAAAGATAATTTGAATGTCGGCAGCATTTCCCCACAGTAAAATGCCGTACGACATTACACTATGAAAGTAACTGAAATAAACTAATCTAGCTGTATCAACGTCAGTTAACTGACGGATCTTCATTACTACATAAGCCGCAGAGCTAAGTCTATTCAACAATTTAGCTATATGTGGGCCCCACTGAAGCTTGGCATGCAACGTGATGCCTAGAAACACAGTGGTGTCCACAGGATTCACATTCTTATCTTTAATTTGTACACTAGTTATTACCTGCTTAACATTAGGCAATACAAATCTTACACATTTGGTTTTTCCCTCGTTTAATAACAAGTTATTAACACTAAACCAGTGAACAATCTTTGACCGCATTATTCACATCGTCGTAATTTGGGTGTCGTCGTATCACTTTGAATAAAAGTGAAGTATCATCAGCAAACAATACTATCTCATGACTGTCTTTCACAAAATAAGGTAAGTCATTAATATAAACCAAAAACAAGAATAGACCAAGTATTGAACCCTGCGGAACTCCCATTTTAACCAGTGATCCTGGAGATCTTTTACCGTCAATGTTGACCTTTTGAATCCTGTTACTCAAGTATGAGATTAGAAGGTTCAAAGAAGCATTCCTAATTCAATAGTGGTTAAGCTTCCTGACCAAAGTTTCATGTAAAACACAATCAATAGACCCCTAGTAAAACCATACTGTTTACAATGTAAAAGTTTATTTCTATAAAAATGAATTTTCATTTGGTCTAGCATCAACTTTTCAAAAATTTTACTAAATGTGGGTAGCACAGAAATAGGTCTAAAATTAGAGGGGTCAGAAGTGCTACCTGATTTAAATAATGGAATTATTTTACTATATTTCATGAGGTCAGGAAAAACACCACAGTCAATGCATTCATTAAATATGCAAGCTAAAACTGGAGCTATTGTCATAATTACAGATTTAGCGACGTCCACGGATTTACGCCACAGATGGAATGACAATGGAATTTCGTGTTCGGAGTCACTGAAAATGTTACAGAAGGCTTACGGTGAATCGACTTTATCAAGAACACGTGCTTATGAGTAGTACAAAACGTTCAAAAGCGGTCGAGATGTGAGAACGTCTTCAACTGAAGTTAACATCGCAAAAGTGAAGGAAATGGTGACTAAAAATCCTCATTCAAGTTTGAGAGAGGTAGCCGCTGAACTTTCTGTGTCTCGCGAGTCGATCCGTACCATTTTAAATTATCACTTAAATATGAAACATGTTGCCGCTCGGCTAGTCCCAAAAGACCTGAATTTTCTCCAAAAACTCAATCGCATAAGAGTCGCTGAGGACATGCTAGAACGAGTCACTTCCGACCCAACATTCATGCAACGCATTGTTACTGGTGACGAGACGTATTGTTACTGGTGACGAGACGTGGGTTTACTTGACATGCAAACTAGTCAACAAGCTTCGCCTGCCGACTGACCCGAAACCGAAAAAACCACGCCAAAGTCGATCAAAAGTCAAAGTCATGTTGACTGTTTTCTTTGACAATCGCGGTGTTGTGCACTCGGAATTCTTGCCGGAAGGTCAAACGGTAAATAAAGAATATTATTTGAGCGTTGTGCGGCGTTATAAGAGAGCAAATTCGACGAAAAAGGGCCAATTTGTGGAAAGAAAATTCTTAAATTTTCCACTACGATAATGCGCCTTTTTTGATGAATAACTAAAATTTTGTGTATTATTGACCTTTTTGCGGTACTTTCTTGACAGAGTAGTATATAATCACGAATATTATCCTCGAAGGGTTAGTCAGAGACTAGGCAATGAAAATACCAAAAGCAGTCCACTTTTTACCAAATAGCGACTGCACGTGTGCTCAGCGTGACGGATGGTGAGCCCATCACCGCCCTACGCTGTTGGATGTATGTGCAGTCTTTAGCACGTTAGTCGCCTTTTACGACACCCAAAGGAAGAGAGGGGGTGGTAGTCTTCTTTTACCGCTACGCGACACGGTAACAATATCATAATAGTAAATCATTTGAGCTCGCTGTCGAAACATTTCACAAGTGCCATTAATGCCATTGGCTTTTGATAGCTTCGATTACCTATACTAAAAGACCGACCAATTTGCATCACTTTGCGCCAACTTCGTACGATGGGAGCTTAGAAACCTGTACTAAACAGTGAAAGTCTACAGGACTAGTCGTTTCGCTTTCTCGGATAGTGGACGCATGAAAGTAGTTCAGGGGTTTGATCCAGACAGTCAAACACTACAATACATTTTGGACAGAATCAAAAAGTTTTCAAAATCTTTATCTTTAATATTATCGTTGAAACACTACACTATATTTTGGATGGAAAAATTGATACGCATCAATGGCGATCATGCATAAAAAATTTTACAAAATTTCATTTCAAAAAATTCCTGCCCTTCAATTGATATAAGTTGATATAACGTAAATATACAGAACTCTTTTTATTCAATTGTCGACAATTTTAATTATAAATCAAATGGTTTGCATGACATTGTTATTTTGAAACAAATTGCATTCACATTTAATAACCGACTGAAAAATGTTGAAATCAAAAGTGATTTCTTAAAATTAACATTTAACTAGCTAAGTCAATGATGCGTATCGAACCTTAGCCGAGTCTAATCGTAAACAAACAACTTAATGACTTTTGGAGAAATAAAATGAACAGAACAAATAATTAAAAAGATTGGATTCGGAACAACATGGTTGGGTATTGATTTTATTTGAACCGATTTTGAACCAGAACTACAATACACATCGTAATTATTTGTTTACAACTTCTGTTACAATAGTGTAAACATAATTCAAAAGTATTTTTTTTAATCATCATCAGCCTATAAACGTCCCACTGCTGGGCCTTCCTACATGGACTACAGCCCAAGAAGCGATTCGGCCATAACCCACCACGCTGGCCCAATGCGGGTTTGTGGATCTAATGAAGTCTAAAAAGTATGTGTATCATCCTTAGAGCATTTTAAGGCTCTAAGGTATCACCCGAATTTTATTGTAAGTATAAAAATTTGCATATTATCGGCGTTTAAGTTCTAATGCCACGTACCTTATTATTTGACGGTTTTGACATTTTGATGCAATTAAAATTAAACTTTAACCTTCAGCTTTAATTTTTGGTAAGTCTGGAAGATCCAGTGTTTAATTGCATTGTGTCGAAACTGTTTTAGCAGAATGCGAATCTGATTGTTTGTTAGTGACCGATTCCATTCTGTCTCTTTCAAAATCAAAAGCAGCGAAAGTAAAACAGTAACGGCACAACAACCAAACATTATGCATTACGTCACTTTCCCACGCGCGCATTATACGCATTTACGTACGTGAAATTAGAATAATGAAACAACAAGGAGCGCACTTGACTTCCTTATTGAAGTATTACGTGCATTTATTTAATAATGACATGACTGTATTAAACGTAATCTACACTATATTTACTAAGAACGAGAATTTTTTTTGTTTGTTTTGTTTGTTTATTTCTAGAACTACTATAGTGATTTTAAAAATAATTTCACTAACAGAAAGCTACACCACAGAATAAATAATAGTACTACGGCTACACTATCCCTTAGTAATATTATTAACGTGAAAGTTTGTAAGTATGGATGGATGTTTGTTACTCTTTCACGTAAAAACTACAAAATGGATTTGGATGAAATTCGGCAAATAGATAGTTTATAACCTGGATTAACACATAGAATACTTTTTATCCCGATATTCCCACGGGAACGGGGACCACGCCGGTGAAACCGCGAGCTAGTAAGTATATAAAAGTAATACATACAAAGATTCACGATTCACGGTTAGTCAGAGACTAGGCAATAAAGACCGCAGAAGCAGTCCACAGCCGCCATAGTCCACGTTTCACCAAATCACAACTGCACATGTGCTCAGCATGATAGTGGTGAGCCCATTGCCGCTCCATGCAGTTGGATGTATGTGCAGTCTTTATTTCCCCCTTTTACGACACCCAAGGGAAGAGGGGTATGGTACGTTATTTTAGTGAGCTTTGTACCCCACGGTTTAAGAACACTATAGTGATTTTGTAAATAATTTCACTAATAGGAAGATATCTAGGTGGAAGGTGGAAGGAAAAATGCTCGCGGACGCAGCCCGATGCGTTGGTCCGACCAACCCCTTTAATCTTGAAATCGATCGCTATTGGATCGGATTGGTATTGTGAATTTTCGTATTTTTGAGTTACGATACGACACAAGCGCTAATTTGGATTCATATTGGGTGAACTAAATGGCATTGAGTTTTGTATTTTTTTCACTCAATATCCACGCAATATGAATCCATATTAGCTCTGGTGTCGTAACTTAGGAGTACGAAAATTCACAATACCAATCCGATCCAATAGCGATCGGTTTCAAGAGTAAGGGGGCTGATCCGTACCGCGCTGGACACCTCTATGCACGATGCACTACACGTTGCCGCCACCAGTCCAGATGGCGCTCAATCATCAAGCGTCGCATATACGATGAAGGAGGTCACGACCCTCAGCAATGAGGATAACGAAACACGGAGGAAGAGAAACATACCTACACAATCCCTAAGTAATACTAACTTTATTTTTGCTAACTATAATATATCCGGGACAAAATTACTTTTCTCACTCAATTTACGTGCACACGTACGGGCGGATAGCTTGTATTCATAAAGTAGAACAGTTATAGAACCACATTTTTGGTATGCAACCAAGATCTAGGAAACCTAGCTAGGAATGAACAGATTTTCAGCCGTAGAGTGGCATTGGCTGCTTTCCCTCGCGAAAACGTCGCCGACGGATCGTCATTGGCATTTATTAATAAATTTAGTTACTATTTCATCGTTCTATCAATTACATGCAAGATCCAATCAATAAAATTCAATATCGATCAACGCAAATAAACCTTGCCCATTTTTGTAAGTAAATGTTGTACGAGTATGAATTTTAAACTGGATAATGCTTGTTCACTTTTCATTGAGAGCTTCATCTTTTTTCAAAACTTACCTTCTAAGAGCATTGTTAACGCAACCTACTAGTTCGACCTTGCGTGACACGTAAACCGCGCATCATCGGAAACTTCATAACTTATTATATTCCTAAGCAGTTAGAGTTTAAAGTCGATTGTGTTTCACGAAAATGTATATCATTAACGATTGTGCGAAGCGAACAGAGTTCCGACGGGCCACGACCTGAAAATTGTGTAAGAATCCTCAATTCAATTTTACTTTCTACTTTCAGGGATTCAATAAAAATATTATTATCCATTTTTATAGCAGTTATTGAATTTAAAAAGCTGGGGCTACCCAGAGCATTAACTTGAAACAGTGCTTTCATAATCTTTTTAGTAAGTTTCAATAAAGGAGGCCCAATTATATGGATTGCTTTTAATAGCTCTCTTCTCACTTAGGCAAGGCAAAGAGATCAAAACAATGCAGCCTGGCAATTGTAATTTATCGAATTAATGTCACTTGTTTTGCTTTCAATCAATTCGAAAAAAAAATGTGTTAATACATTTATTATAAGACACATTTTCCATTAAAACACACATTCATAGCCGCTAGTTATTGTATGTCATATTATATTCCAGTTAGACAGTTGAACTACAGTTCTGTAATTATGTACACGCGAGGTATTCTGTACTAGTAATATACTTAGATTCACTAAGTTACCATATACCTACCTAGTGGACTAGATGTAAGTTATAAATATACTCACCTACACAAGAAAATTAGTGGCAGTCACGCAACGAACGAACTATGAAGTTGTAAAAACAATTTACTATTTATTATCTATCTATCTCTTACAAAAATACCTTCACTTTGTCTCACTAAACTTGTCATTTAGCGATATGTATTTGAACTGCCTCTGTGGTGTGGAGGTTTTACTTCTAGTCACAGACCTAGAAGTTCAATGACTATTTCTAGGCAATGCTAGGCAATCGAAACTCTGGATTTGGGGTTCATGTATTTGGTTGGTGGTAGACAGTGACGTAGCTTACCGCCCAAAGTTTAGATACAGCGCCCGTCTACGATCCGTAAATTGGTAGGAGAGGGGGGAAGGGGGCTGCTCCTACCACTCGGCTCCAAATGTAACGCCAAAAAGTATCACCCACCGAAAAACCCCATGCTCTATACTCCTTTGAGAATCCTACTAATATTATAAACGCGAAAGTTTGTAAGTATGGATGGATGTTTGTTACTCTTTCACGTAAAAACTACTAAATGGATTTGGATGAAATTCGGCATACAAATAGTTTATAACCTAGAGTAACACATAGAATACTTTTTATTCCAATATTCTTACGGGAACAGGAACCACGCGGGTGAAACCGCGAGCGGCCACTAGTACCCTAAATCAAGAAACAGTCAGGTCAAGTTTAAAAACATGGCGGCGAGACTTATAACCGCTTCATTTATATTTATATGTATCCTGCGCAGTGCTCTTAAATAAAAGGAATTATTAAAAAGTACCCAAACCTTGTGGAAAACAGGCAAGTCATAAATAATGTGTCCCAACGGACAAACTTAGTGGGTACACTCTATGTATACTAGCCGCGTTTAAGTTGGCTCTTTATTGTTATCACTTCTTTCACGATGTACGTAGCATACTTTAATCGCACTTAGCGTCCTTTTTTACAAGCTTTTATATTTAGTTTCACAGTTCCGGTGTCTGCCTGTAATCAAATCTTGTAAGTTGCACGCTTGCACTTGCACGTTGTGAGCGCACACGCGATGATATTGAATACGCTTTGCTTTAAGTTTTTTTTATGTATACTAGCGGTTACCACTACCACCCCCTCTTCCCTTGGGTGTCGTAAAAGGCGACTAACGGACTAAAGACTGCACATACGTCCAACAGCATAGAGCTGCGATGGGCTCACCACCTGTTACGCTGAGCACATGTGCAGTCGCTTTTCGCAGTGAAAAGTGGGCTATGGTAGAGGACTCGAACCCAGTGACGAATTTCCATAAATTTTCGGTGAAACTAACCTTGTCTTGACTATTACACACAACAAAAAAATAATTAGCTAAATAGGTGTAGCCAATCTGAAGTGATGCGCGTACAAACATTCAGGACATTTGATTTTTATTAATATAGACTAGCTGACCCGGTGAACTTCGTAAATAATATTTGAAATATTTGTGAAAAATATTGTCAAAACTTAATACAAAATTTTCTCAACGTTTAAACCTTCCCTCAGCTTCCACAAATATTTCAAAATAGAAACTAGCCAAATTGGTCTAGAATATGCATGCCAGTATTAGTTGATTTGTTGACGGAGCCGGAAGGTGGCCATGGGAACTCTGTTAGAAAACGACGCAACTTCATCGAGTATGGGCTGATTTGGTTCATCTTGACAAGTACTCTAGGTAATTTACTAAAAAGTAAAAAATGTACTATTATTTATTACAAACATTATAACCTTACATTAGGTAAGGTCCCACAAAACCGATTAATTGGACAGTAATCGTGTTAAATAACAAACAAGTATTTGTAATCTGTGTATTAAAATTAAACCAATTAGAATGTATTTTTGGTATTTTAATTGACATCGGCCTACGCCCACCGGATAAAACTTCGCGCTTGATAATGTCACAAAATGTGTTTACCATATCGAAAATACGGAACAAGTTTACTTTCTAACTTACTAAGTAGAGTACATTCGTGAGGTTACGTAAAACTCTGCGAGATGGGCTTTATAATGGATATTATAATAAAGCTGGCTCCACACGATATTCCAACCCTCCCCACGAGACGAACGTTCGCCAGAGGCCACGCGAATTTTATCATTTCCCAAACCGACTATCCCGACATCGAGAGCACTTACAAACTATGAACCTTATATACTTGTAAAAACTAAATAAGTAGCTAGTGCTTCAGAATTCTACTAAGTACTTAGTATTATTCTATTTACGACTATTATCCCCAAAGGGTTAGTCAGAAACTGGGAAATGAGGATTGCAGAAGCAGTCCTCTTAAATAGTCCACGTTTCAACAAATTTAGCACATTTAGGACAAAACAGTTCACTTAATACAGACAAAAAGAAAATTATACAAAATAATGTTCCAAAACGGATTCCGGCCCAGAAAAATGCTGCCCTTACGGTCAGCGCTGATCTTCCGACGGATCCGGTTTGGTGATGCAGCAATGGGCAATGCGTAGAAAAATAAATTATAAAAATAAAAACAATATTAACTAACACTTAACTAGGCTACAGCAAACCCCTTCGCCTTATACAAAAACAGATGTATTTAAAACACATTTATAAAAAAAATCACAAATACTTTAATGAATGAGACAGAACACTTAATTTATATCATTTTGAAAATGACCTTTACAAAACAATAACATATCATTATTTTCATAAGCGTTTAACAGAATTTTACAAGGATAGGTAGTGCTTATAAAAATTAAATTATGTGCCAGCCAGTACAAGACGCCTCACAATCACAACCAAACATACATTTACAAGACATAATTACTACTGCACATGTGGTCAGCGTGACAAGTGGTGAGCCCACCGCCGCTCTATGCTGTTGGATGTATGCTCTATGCTATATGACACCTAAGGGAAGAGAGGGATCGGTAGTATTCTTTTAGTGAGTCGTTACACTCACTGTTACATATTGGTGTTTTAAATATCCATACATACATATAATCACGACTATTATCCCCGAAGGGTTAGTCAGAGACTATGCAATGAGAACATCAAAAGCAGTCCTCTAGAAGAGTCCACTTTTCACCAAACAGCGACTGCACATGTGCTCAGCGTGAGAGGTGGTGAGCCGATCGTCGCTCTATGCTGTTGGTTGTATGTGCAGTCTTTAGTCCGTTAGTCGCCTTTTACGACACCCAAGGGAAGAGAGTGGTAGTATTCTTTCACCGTTACGCGACACAGCTATTGTTTCAAATTCTTGAAACCATAAAACACTTAAAGCTTCTTCACATAGGCAGACGCATCCGCAGACGTCATCTGCGGGTGCGTCGGCCGACGTGTAGGGGGGTGATTTGCTCGTCTGTGGTAGGTATTTAACGTCTGCTGCGTCTGCAGAAGTTACATACCGCAATTTTTAGCGCAAGTCACCACCTAAAGGCTCCTCTTGACGTCGTCTGCGGATGCGTCGGCCGACGTGTAGAGGGGGTGATTTGCGCGTCTGTGGTATATATTTAACGTCTGCAGATGCATCTGCCTCGCATCCGACTGTCGGTTTTTGTGGCACGCATCAAAGGGATTCGGCGCCAACGTCCGACGTCTGTCCACACGTCTGCCGGCGCATCAGTTTGATCTTGATCGGAGTTGCGATTGAGAGTGCACGCGTGCTTCTTGTGTTTTAATTCTCGTACCTACCGACGCATCCGCAGATAACGTCTGCGGATGCGTCTGCCTATGTGAAGAGGCTTTCGAGACGCTTGATGGCGTGCTTAGGTTTAGTTTGCCATCTTGCCAGTTAAGCAACTTTCGCAATGTCCTGTGGATGGTTGGGTGACTATATTAAAAACATCTCAAGCTCCTCGCCAAAGCTAGCATAATATAAATGTCAACGTGTAGATTCGTATAATTTTAAAAATGATTTTGTTTACCAACGGGCTTGACTTCAATTTGGCGTGAAAGTAAATTCTTCTTTGCGTAATAGTGCAATTAAAAATGTGTATTAATAAGCGTAGCTTTAATTCCGTTCCTCGTAATTAGTCGGGCCGAAGTTCAATTTGAAATTAGAAAGGATGAAAGTCGAGTCCATTTTCTTATTTTAATTTATATTATTGTGTTACAAGCCGTCATATAAATACACATGAGCATTATTTGAACAAATTACTGTTCAAATTAAAATTATACTTTCCTACAATCACACCAATTATCTGGCCCAAGAGAAGCTTCGAAAAAACTCGTTAAATGGTTACTAGACAACAGATTAACATACTTAAAATACTTAAATACATACTTATTATACATAGAAAACACCCAGACCCGAGACAATTTAGAAAACAATAATTTCTAAATTGACCCGACCGGAATCGAACCCGGGACCTGAGAGATGGCGACACCATGAAAACCGGTGTACAAACCACTCGACCAAGGTGGTCGTAAATAGACCTGTAGATTAGATTACTTAGTTACTTAGACGCTCAAAAAAGGAACAATTCTTGATACACATCTCATTCCAAGAATTTAAAAAAACTGTCATTAATTTTTTGAAGTTAAGGTATAAATTTAAAACTGTCACACTGCTGAGAGGCTTTGGAAATACCATAGCAAAGTTTTATTTTAGAAAATAAATTGGATGGGTATTTTTTTCAATTTAGATTCAGCTCGATCGATCAGCGACCAGCTTAATACGTAATCAATCAGCTGTTCGATTTCGTTGTGTTTAAATAAATTGGCTACGTCCTGTCGACACTTCGTTGCCGCTGTATCAATGTAATGGCCTTTAAAAACTCGATAATTATTAAAAGGCTTATTAATAACCTACTTCGCCAACTATCGGATACTCAAAAGCAACAAAAAATGGTATAAAATCCCGTCAACAATTTACTCTAATATTAGTTGGTACGAGTATCACACCTATATTCTAGAGGCGAAAGTTTGTGAGTGTGTATGTTTGTTACTCTGTCACGTAAAAACTACTAAATGGATTTGAATGAAATTTGGCATACAGATAGTTTATAACCTGGATTAAAACATAGGATACTTTTTATCCCAATATTCCAACGGGAACGGGAACCACGCGAGTGAAACCGCGAGCGGCCGCTAGTATAACCATAATTCTTCGATGCTCGGGTTTCTGATCACCAGCTAGCATTTGGCAAGCAAGTTCTCTACATCCGTCTGACTCGCTACGACTAAATAATTATAAGTCAAGACGTCTACAGCTTTGACAACAATAAACTCTCGATAGAAGTAATGAAACATCTACGCTCATACAGTTGCAATGTCACGACGCGCAAAAACGCCAGGCGTTACGTTCTCAGAGCGTTAGAACAATACTGTGATTCAGTTTTTTGTTGTTGTTGTAAGCCGTGTGGCCCGTTTCCCGGGGTTTTGCGTCATTTTACATGCACATTGAGGTATTATGACTAGAGATAGACACCGTGAAGCTATTGGTCACTGATTTGCGTTGCGGCCCATGGGCTGCAAACGCCCGACAACAAAACAAAGCCCAGTTCCCTACGCCCCACGCGTTGCACGCTGTCATATACGACCAAATTAGATGAATAATGTTTGTTAAGAAATTATTGACATTTCTTTGTGCAATCATCTGTAGAGTGCCACTCGGATTTTAACTGTTTTTTTTTAAATAAAGACACTACTGTTTGTCGTATTCTTGGGAATCTCTCTCAAAACAGTAAAAATTTTATTGGCACTACAATTTTGTGCAAAGAAATGTCAATAATTTGTTTACGAACATTCTTCATCGAATTTGGCCATAGTATAGCTGAGCACATTGATTTGTATGGTATGGCTGCTCTAGTAGTAATATTTCTATGGTCGTGCGCGTGCGCTTTCAGTGTCACAACGAAGCCTTGTACTTCGCGGGAAAAGTGCATGTCGGCTCTGTCGGCTCTTTGTTGTGTTTCTTCTGACTTTTTCTTGACTTACGTTACATTTTACTTGACGTTCCGTTTCAAATACTTAATAGAAATTGAAAGATCAAGCGTATGGTTTACGTTTATTTTACGTTTACGTTTATTATCTTATAATACTTTTAGTTACTGACTCGAGTTGCCTTCATCTCACTCACAACTCACAGTACATTTTTTCTTTTTTTTTTCTTCCATGTACGGCCGCGCATTAATTCGACATATGAATATACATATACATACCTTATTGTTTTTTTTATAAAATTTTCTCCTGAAATTTCCGATTTGTTGTCAGCAAAAGAACGAAAAGACAGCATCATTTTTAAACCCGTTTGAAGTTGATTCCAAGTTTCTGGAATAACATGAACATTATGAAATTATATAAAAGGTTTTATTCTTTCTTTTGTTTTGCTTGAATAAATAGATATTTAAAAAAATGTATTGATTGTCCGAGTTCTTGGAACCGATACTAACATGGCTTGTAAGAGACTGCAATATTCCGGGGCCGTAGCCTCGCGCTGGATACATAAAATATGTTGTTCCATTTTGTTGTTGTCTGGTAACTCGCACAACAAACAACAGGCAAGTCAGTGAGCTGATGCAGTCTTGAAGGTTTTGTAAAGTAGCTTTAAGAACTCAGTTTACGATAGCTACAAAAGAGGCTTAAACCAGATACAATAGAAGTTTAAATATTGTTAGATCTCTTTATAAGATGTAGCAGACAAGGGTTCGTACGAATCGTTTCGGTACTTCCAGAGGATTTACTGTATCTCCATGGTCGAGTGGTTAGCACACCAGTTCTGGAGTCGCCATCTCTGAGGGTTCAATTCTCGGTCAGGTCAATTTAGATATGTAACTGTTTTTCTGAATTAATTTCAGATCTGGGTGTTTTCTATGAATATTAAGTATGTTTATCGTTATCTTGTTTTACTATTAAACATTTTCTTTAATAAGAAGCTTCTAGAGCAGGAGGAGGAAAGGAGAATGACCTTTTTACTATAGGAGTTAGGCTAGTTTTTGTAGCTAGCTAGCGTAACACAGCGTTTTAATGAAATAAATATTATCAATAGCAGCAATGCTCTGAATTAAGAAGAAAAAATTACATTACAATATCATGCGGGAGTTTCTTAATTTTTAGCTTAAGACTTTTTAGGTATTTTGAGGTTATGACAACTGTTATCGTATGACTATCAGTTCAGTTCAGCATTTATTTATCACTTGACTCTTAGCGCGGCGTTCTATAGAAAACCTTTTTTAACAGTAATCATTATAACTTAAGAGAACACTTTTGATATGTGAATGATTAAGACTCAATAGATATCGAATAGGCTGGTTTGGTCATTCTCTTTTAAATCTACAAACAAACAAATAAATTTTCTTTGACATTATCTGAATTTGTTATTTAGGCTCACCGTGCCTTACAAAACAAAAAAGAAATATCGAGAACGAGGTTTCGGTAACCCATCTGGGTACCACCAACTTCTTAGGTGACACCTGAAAATAACACCACGCAGCGCCGCGCCGTCGACCTCTACATTTTAATATTAAAGTGTTGTTGTAATAGTTTTCTTTGTTACTATTATATAACGTCGTTCTGTCTTGTAAACTCCATTTTCCCAGCACTGACCGTGTGTTACGTCCAAGAGTTCAACTGAAACGTTGACCCAGTTGCAAGCGCGCAACATAAATGATTCGCATGTGGGTCAATCCGTTGTCCGATGCACGAAAATCGGTGAGAAAATCAACCTTATCTATGTACACTGAGAAACTAAATTATTGTCAATTTTAACCGTGTTGCATGGCGGTGAAAGAATACTACCATCCACTCTCTTCCCTTGAGTGTCGTAAAAGGCGACTAATGGACTAAAGACTGCACATACATCCAACAGCATAGAGCGGCGGTGGGCTCACCAACTCACCACCTGTCACGTCGCTATTTGGTGAAAAGTGAACTCTGTTAGAGGACTGCTTTTACGTTGACCCAAAGCGCGTTGCTGGGTTAGAAAGAGTGGTATATAAGAGGTTATTTTCGTGAGGTATGTAAGTATGTACGCAACTTAATCCACTTCACACGATCCCAAGCAGAAGCGAAGTGCAGTTGCGAAGACAGCTAGTGAAGCAAAATTAAGTCGCACTAGTTGTCATCATCTGGCCGAGACACATGTGCATGTTGCCTCCACTTTCATTTAGGACCACATCTCGTTTAAAAGTGGTTGTAGAAATTACGGGCTACCACCCTTTCTTGGTGGATATTCCTAAATGTTGCACAAAGCGCTACTCAACATCTTTTATACTGCGTCTGTGTTTCCAAGTATTTATAACTCGTCCATATAGGCACCTTCTGGGTTAGCTCGCTCCATCGTGGATCCTGTCTTAGCCCCTAGGCTTGATTGGGATCAAGAGCAAACCCATTCATAATTTTAAAAAAACGTGTGCTGAAAGAGCATTCCATTAGTTGCGGTGCGAAATGTTTAATGTGGGTATTTTCGCTTTCATAATAGCTAAATCATGCTATCATGGCCGCGCACATGGCATTACATGAGAAACCATTATGTGTCATGACCAGTGGTCGGAGTAGGTATATTGAATTAAGGTCACTGACATCAAACGTATATGTTAATATGGATACTCCTCCGAGTTTCCGGATTATTATGATAAAAATACCGAAACATCGAAATTATTACATGAAACTAGTTAAAAATGTATCAATACTCTCAACGCTATGCTGCTAGTGGCGTAGATGACCAGAATTTAATAGTAAAAAATGACTGGTGTGTAAAAACCTTGTTGTAGTAAAAGTGTTGGAGTAAAAGCCTAAGCATGTATAAAATGATATAATAATAATATTCATTTCAACACACGACATCCGGCAAACAGGGTCTTTTGTCCTCTTATCTCTATGCTCAACGCATCTGACCAATTAGAATCAAGTATCCAGGATGACTCATTGACTGTTTGTTCGAAAACAATGCGCTCGCACCGACATCCAGACCAAGTGGCTCACTCACTTATTTCGGTTCGTGGAGTGCGCTTATTTTATGTGTTGTGAATATCTTGACTTGACCCTGGCTTGTTTACTGTCTTCTGAAATCTACTTAAAACGACGAATTTGGCTTATAACTACGGACATCGATTTATTACTCTTGGATTGGGCCCATTTGAAGTTGTTTTTGTACGGGTAAGTTTTAATTATTTTCACTATTTAAGAAGGTTTTAGAACTTGGAAACAGTTAAAAAAATCACTTTATAGCAATCATCACAGCGCATGAGAGTCCGGTACGCACACCGCAGGGCTATCACCGCTTCAGTTAAAAAAAACACTTTATATGAAACAGAATTTCATTATCGACTTTACAGTTGTGTATGTATATATTGTAAATTTAAATCATTGTTTTAGGTGAGATATAAATAAATATGGCAAAAGTGGTTATTGCACTATCCTGAGCTACTTTACGATAACGCTAGTGGCACTATATACTGTACAAAGTGTGAAAGTCATTTGAAAGCTGTGAATAGAGGCAACATTACCAAACACATTGAAGGCGCTGTACATCAAGGAAAATTTAAGAGACCGCAAGAGGAATTTTACTTCGACCTCATTAAGTTCCTGATTCTATGCAATATTCCTTGGTCGCAAATGAAAAATCCAGCGTTCAAAGAGTTTTTTCAGAAATATATGTGCAGTACTTGTTGTTGCGTTTGTACCAATCGTAAAGTGGTTGACGAATCACAGTTACGAAAAGTTTATTTGGAGAAGTTTTATAGGAATAAAATCAATTCGATTTATGAAACTAATAAAAATGAGAAACTATGGATATCGCTGGATGAGACAACAGACATTTTTGGTCGATACATAGTCAATTTCCTAATAAAACCATTGCATCCTAGTAATAGTGCAGGCCGGCCTTATTTGATTGCTTGTAAAATGCTAACAGCAGTAAATGGACAAACAATAACACAATTTGTACTGCAATGTCTAGAAAATTTATGGCAAAACACTTTTGAAGCGAAAGTTGACAATATTTTAATGCTTTGCACTGACAGTGTAGCGTACATGCTATCTGCAGGGCGAAATTTAAAACATTACTTACCTGAAATGAAGCATGTGACATGTTTGGCGCACGCTCTTCATCGTGTAAGTGAGCAGATAAGGTCAGAATACAACGATGTTGATATTCTTATATCAAATGTTAAAAAAGTATTTTTAAAGGCTCCTAGTAGGGTAAACATTTTAAAAGAAAAATATCCTGACTTACCGTTGCCTCCGCAACCAGTCATTACCAGATGGGGTACTTGGTTACAGGCAGCATCTTACTACGCTCAACATTTAGATAAAATAAAAGAAGTTTTATCCTGCTTGAGCAGTTCTGATGCTATAGCCATACGAAACGCAAAAAACATTTTGGAAAAACAAAATTTAGAAAATGATTTAAAATATATTGAAGAAAATTACTCTATTATACTACTAGCCCTAAAAGAGTTACAAAAACAAAATTTATCTCTAGCTGATTCACTTTTAGTATTTGATCAAGTAAGGGCTACGCTTAACGAGTGCAATAATGAGAATATAAAAAATAAAATAGAATCAGTTATGGAACGAAATCCAGATTTAGATACAATTAGAGAATACAGCGAGAGTATTGAAAAAAGCGTAGCAAATAATCAGAAACTTTATTTCAAATTCGCTCCATTGACATCTACAGATGTTGAACGATCATTTTCCACTTACAAATGGATCTTAGATGTTAAAAGAAATAGCTTAAAATTAGAAAATATTGAAAAAATTATAGTTATTTATTTTAATTGTATAGAGACAGAAAATCAAAATGTAGAACTTGTAACCGATGAGGATTAAAAATAATTATTTTTAATAAAACTGTAATAATGATTATTTGTATTAACAATAAACAATTTTGTTTGCTTACATATGGTTTTTTATTTTATTACTCTATTTACCAAATTTTTGGAAACTCCGGTACATTCCGGAAGAAATGCATGTCCATGTTATGATATCATGACGCAAGTATCTAAAATCAATATACCTACTCCGACCACTGGTCATGACTATTAACTTTCAAGATTGCATGTTACCTATGAACTGAAGTTGACCTAGAAACTGTTATTTTTGGAATTATAACGTTAGCAGAGTTTGTGCCAAAACTTTTTATATTTTTAAACCGGAATAATTGTTTGTTTTTATGCAGAAAATGTGACATTCATTAAGATATAGCTAGGTTAAACAGGAAAGTGCATTGCTTTTATTAATCGTCTTTGTCCTTGTGTGTAATACAATATATATTAGGTACCTGAACATATATATATATATATATTATTACTATTCATTAGTATTATTATCTTCCTGCCCTTATTCCACTAAGTAGGGTCGGCACAACACGTCTCTCGTCCATTCTCCTCTATTATCCGTCATATCTATTATTATAACTAATTAAAAAGAAAAAAAGAAACCACTACACACCACTTTATAGTGTTGTCTCACAAACTAAATGATTTAAAAACATAAGGAGAAAAAATCAAAACTTTAAAAAGTTAAAACCAAAGCAGTAACAAAATAAACACATTTCTTAGTCACGTTTAATTTTCGAACATTTTAGCATTCACATAGTAATTGAAGACTGTTTTGTCTCCCTGTGATCTTGTGAAATTGTTTCATTTTAGTTAAGTAGGTAGTATTTTCGTTAACATTATAAAGCAGAAGCATAGCAGAGTGTCGACTTCTAGTGCAAGTACTAATAGGCCTCATTCGATCAGGTTAACGGAAGCGAAAACTATGGGATTCAAGCAAGCGCCTCCTGAGGGTCAAGACAAGAGGCAAATGTAGAATAGACTGATGAATGAATGTAAAGAATTTGACTTATCTCTACTCTACGTCACTTAGCAAACATATTTTTTTGAGAAGAATTGATAATTTTAAAAGAAATAATTTAATTAACATGATTATTTACTTACCTGTGAGGTATATATTCGGCACTTTCCCATTTCGACACCCATGAATTTATGAACTCGATAAATTTCAACCAAGGAGATACAGTCACCAACAAAAAAGAACGACTGCTGTTTGTTTACATATTTTGAATAAAAATGCTAAGTTTAGTGGTAAAATACACTGACATATTAAAATGATTGCCAGTGGGAGCCGAACGGGACTGTACCTACTTACTTTAGAAGCGGCATCCGAAAGTTCCAAAATGGGAAGGTGCCGAAACTAAACCACAACAGAATATATTCTGTTGTAGCGATCGAATGGAGTGAGCATTCTCCAAGTATCTGTAAACTTGTCTACCAATTTACGAATTAACATGATTATGGGAAGGTGCCGCAACTAAACCACAACAGAATATATTATGTTGTGGTTTAGTTGCAGAATATATCCTGTTATAGCGATCGAATGGAGTGAGCATTCTCCAAGTATCTGTAAACTTGTCTACCGATTTACTATTGACAAGCACTAACGAATAGACATGGAGCATTTGCCACACGTTTAGGGTTTACCGATAAAATTATTTTTTTCGTTAACGTCATCGAATCGCGAACAAAACTCACACTAGGCCCTCTCAAAGACAGTAGTAAACGGCAAATAGACAAAAAAATATATCTGACCAGATAATCTCATTAGAAAAAGAAACCACAGCTAATGGGGGTTAGGTCGGTGAGTTCTCCACACTTTCCCTGGTGCGGCCGACTGGAACGGCGCCTTTTCATTACTTACCACGTGCTTACCACACGACCGGAGGAAAGCGGTACCTATTGTTCATCGATTGACACAATCGACATTGTTGTGAACATTTCGCTAACGAAGAATGGGCTGCTTATAAGAGCACCTACTGACTTCCCTGAGCTCGATTAATAGGAATAAAAAAATAGGGGAATTTTTTGTAAAGACTGGTGGAAGCGCACCTCACTTGTATTTTTTAAAAACTAAAAATATGGCTATTATTAAGAGAAAAACAGAAAAGTTTTTTAAAATTTGTTTCAACCTATTTTCAAAAAAAAATTAGGTACATGTTTTAATATGTCACAAATTGATCAGCAATCAGCATCGTGGTGATTATGAAAATGCTATGAAATATGTAACATTAAATATTTTCGCTGATGTAATTTTTATTTATATTGACTTGATTCAATGATGCTGGCCTTTGCCCTATAGTGGGACAGTATACAGGGTGTACTTTATATACTCTTTCAATGTAAGTAACTCTTTGAAAGCAACTTAAATTTTATTTATTGCTATCTATTCACTTTTATTTAAATTCCGTAAAAAGTTTACACCTCTGATTTTCGAGTTTATATGATCTCTCCATCCGACTGGTTTTCTGGAAGAAATCGCTTCATAGCGATAAGACTGCTAAATTGTGACTATGTATTTTACCTATTTTCTTGTTTTGTATGTATTTGTATATGTAAACTGTTGCAATAAAAGAGTTATCTAATCTAATCTAAATAAATAATAACCGTGTTGCGTAGCGGTGAAAGAATACTACCACCCCCTCTCTTCTCTAGGGTGTGTAAAAGGCGACTAACAGACTAAAGACTGCATATACATCCAACTGCATAGAGCGGCGTTGGGCTCACCACCCTGTCACGCTGAGTACATTGTGCAGTCGCTATTAGGTGTAAAGTGAAATATAGCTTTTGCAGTCCTCATTGCCTAGTCTCTGACTACCCCTTCGGGGATAATAGTCGTGATTATATGTATGTATAAATAAAGCCGCAAAGTCGCATGCTCACCGCCTGCGTTGTGGTCAGCTTTCTCAATGTCTTTAGCAGGATATGAGATTCTCATTAATCCGGTGCTACCTGACTTACTGGTTTGTTTTTATGGGAAAGGTTTAGTATCTTAATGTAGAAGGTACGCCTTGTTAAACACTCAAAGCCAGATTACTCCAATAAATTAAAAGAAATCTCTTTTATTTTCAGACTTGTCGAAAAGCAATGTACTTACAAGCAACAGTACAGAGAAATTGACATGAAAAAGAGGAGGCTTAGGTATACTCAGCAGTGGGTAGATGTAGGCCGATTAGACAGATACAAACAGTTGGTAATAATAAATTCACATCAGAACTGTATAGATCACATCCATAATATTTGAATTTACACAATTGTTAGTACCTATGCCTATAATTTATGTATGAGAGTTGGATAGAAAAGATCTTTTAATAATAAATAAATAAATAAACTTTCCTACACTCACTTCATAATAAAACTCGTTAAATGGTTACTAGACAAGGGATAAACATACTTAAAATACTTAAATACATACTTATTATACATAGAAAACACCCAGACCTGAGACAATATAGAAAAACAATAATTTCTAAAAAATTGACCCGACCGGGGATCGAACCCGGGACCTCAGAGATGGCGACACCACGAAAACCGTTGTACAAACCACTCGACCAAGGAGGTCGTCAATTTAATTAAGCTTTTAAATATCGCTTTTATTTAAGTACTCTATCGCGAAACCGGAAAAACTTAATAAAAAAGCAACAACAAAGAGTTTTTATACCTATAATTAGTCACCGTATGGACTTAGTAATAGTTAGTTTTCTCCGCCGTAAGCAATCGTTAAAGATGAGTACGAAGACCCGGTTCACACGCGCGCTGAACCCAGTACAGACGTGTGCCTGAGCCACAGACCACTTATCCCATGGTCTGTGGCCTGAGCGCTTATGATTCCCTATGACATGGTTAAGACGAGTCGGGGTCCTAGAGGCGCCGTTGAGTTCTCATAGCTTTCCTAATCCTCTAACGCCACAGAGAATACTAGTTAGGAACGTAGACACATAACTGACAGCGTATTTCTGTAACTCATTTGTCGTCACTCGGATCACTCCACTAATGAAGTTATATTATCTGATCAGGTAGGCTACTCTTGAAACAGAATTGCATTAATCAATTTCCAATCACAAATCTAAAAAATGACAAATGGCACTTTTGTAAGCTACAATAGCGCCACATTGGAATTAAATTGCGTGGAAATTGATTGAACAAATTATTATCGAGATGGCGTTCCGGAATTATCTTTACTTATCCCAATATCGATACATATTAATCGCATTGGAATTGTATTAAGATTGAGTTTGCGTTCGAGAGTAACCCCCCAGGTTAGGCTATTTGGACTGAAATAATAATTTTAAGATTGCCGCCGACCGTAAATCTGGTTCAGCTGTAAAAGTAGCCAACAACAAAGATCTATCATCATCATCAACGAAAGGACTTCTACTGTTGGACAAAGGATCTCCAAAGATCTAGCAAAATATATTTGATAAAAGAATTTGAACAAGAGTCACTAATAAATAACAACTTCATTTCCTTATTCCAATATAGTTAACAAGGTAAAATTCGAACCAAAAACATAAAAATTTGGCACAATCATAGTAGGTAAGTTTATAGGTATTTAGATTATTCTCGCACTTCGATCTCAGCGATGACACTAAATCAAACGAGACGAATAAAATCGATTGTACCGACTTTTGCCGATGCGATGATGAATCTGGGGGAAGTGTTGGAATATTTTATTAAATCAACAAAGCGGTTGCATAACACCAATTTCTTTTTATACGACGCGCTCTGTTTCATTTCGCCTTAATTGAACTGAGCTGCGGTGTTAATACTGAAAGCGGAGCAGAGATTCGGTTGTTTCGAACGGTCTTTGATAAGAATTTTCACACCGTGGGGCATAGGTTAAGGCATGGTTAAGGTATGTTTTTGGACCGGCGAACTATCGTACGTCCCGCCTGATGGAAAGTGGCTACCGTACATAGCCCATGGAGAAAAGCGAGAGATTTCATGAGCGATTTACCGAAGTGATGCTTTAGTTTATATGCTTCTATAAAATTTCTAAAAAGATCTGGAACCTTTTCAGAGCTAAAGACAGTAACGAATGTCAAATAGGAATAAGTGTGGTCGTGTAATAGTACATTATGATATAAGTGCGGTAAGATGAAAATTACAGCCGAGGCGATATTGCTAGCCCGAGCCGTAGGCGAGGGCTACAAGAAAGCAGAGGCTGTAATTATCAAAGCGCACGTATGCCATACAACGTTTTATAACATATTCGCGAGGAAAACACATTTTCCGAAAATGACTGCGTTTTTTGTTGTTTTACTAGTGCATGATGAATCTTTGGTAAGCCAACATATATTTTTCTTTGTCCAACAGCATAGAGCGTAGATGGGCTCATCAAAATAATACCACCAACCCCTCTCTTCCCTTGGGTGTCGTAAAAGGCGACTAACGGACTAAAGACTGCATATACATCCAACAGCATAGATCGGCGATAAGCTCATCAAAATAATACTACATACTTCTCTCTTCCCTTCGGTGTCGTAAAAGGCGACTAACGGACTAAAGACTGCACATACATCCAATAGCATAGAGCGGCGATGGGCTCATCAAAATAATACTACCAACCCCTCTCTTCCCTTGGGTGTCATAAAAGCTAATAACGGGCTAAAGGCCTATGTTGTCCATAGATTCAAATGATTACTAATTTTTAAATTACATTACCGCACTAGTGCGAAACTTATTACATTACGATACTGAAATCGGTGTAATAAGAGCTTCTTTACGAGCAAATGTGTTATAAAAATACTTACAAGTGTGTATTTATATGATGGATTTCTTGTTACCCTATGTTTTGATAATTCAATCTAAACAATTGCTGTTGATTTCTAAAGATAGGTATAACAATGACTTGCTTACATACTATTAACCAACTAATAACCTATTCAGCAAGTTTTAGGGTTTTTGACCGAGGCCGCACCTGATGGTAAGTGACGATAAGGCCGGACGTAGAAGAGCACTTCACCAGGATTCTTCAATTACTGAGGCGCTTACAATGTAACTGTTGGAACACAACAATGCCATAAAATAGGATGCTACTAAGTAGTTTGCGTCAAACCTCGTTAAAACCTTTGTTTAAAATGAAATGAGAAAGTTTTAAAGTGTTTGTAAGTTTATCTGCACTCTAAGATTCTATTCCGAATAATCATGAATAACGTCGTATCTTTATCTAGACCTCTCCCAAAATTGTGACAATAAAGTTGGATGACACGGCCAGAATCTTAATTCCGCCGCGGTATTTCTTTCATTGGCGTGCCACAAAGAGCGATCTCTTACAAAGATGGCAACGGGCCAATTTCGCAACAACATAATAAAAGGATTTAAAATATTCCCGGTTTTCTTACTACCGTACTTATACGTGTGTGTCGAACTGTAGACGCAAAAAGGTGAAATCATTTGGATTCACAATCGGAATACAAAGATAGGCTCAACATACTTTGTCAAATAGAGAGTCACAATAAAATCTCTGCTAATTTTAAGTGAGTTAACAAAGGTAGCTATTTGCCTGCCAAAGTGATATACTTACTTATACTATTATTTCATGTAACATTCAGATTTCAGTACTTAGCATCCACTGATGCCTCTACATATTGTTAATTATGTCATCATTTGTTAAAGTATAAGACTATGCATTATATAAATTTGAACAAACTTTTACTTTGTTAGTCGCGTTTATAGGTCACGGTAACTAGTTTTCATCAGGTGTTCCATAATAGTCCTGAATGCCACATTAGAGATAAAGTAGGGTAGAGTACATGTAAACTGTCCCACTACTTAGCAAAGGCTTTCATCATTGAAATCATACTTATACATACATATAATCACGACTATTATCCCGAAGGGTTAGTCAGAGACTAGGCAATGAGAACAGCAAAAGCAGTCCTTTGCCATAGTCCACTTTTCTCCAAATAGCGACTCCACATGTGCTCAGTGTGACAGGTGGTGAGCCCATCGCCGCACTAAGCTGTTGGATGTATGTGCAGTCTCTAGTCCGTTACTCGTCTTTTACGACACCCAAGGGAAGAGAGGGGGTGGTAGTATTCTTCACCGCACGGTCATTCAAATCATTGCCACAATTTTACACATCATCAGACAAAATTAGTTTTTTCACCTTTTAGTTAACTTTAGTTACTTTGATGCCGACTGTTGTACAATGGTGGTAGACATTCCCTTTCTACGAAACCTCCATTCGCGCACGTCCCAGCCATTTGTCCGACGCGTTGACGTTAACACTCTTTATGAATTCAGATTGTAGTTGGTACGAAAATTCGTCTGTCCCAGTGTCGGGCCAGATTAGGTCAGTGTGGTGCACGTACCCTAGTTCCCAATAGGAATGAAGCTACGTGCCTCGTGTATTAATTGCCAGTGCCCGAATTGACATAGTTGACCGTCCTAAATGTAACAATTTCAAAGTTTTGTTTGAACGTACCAACAGTCTTTTTGCTATAGTCATCTGCAGTTCAGAATGTTTCATTATATTTTAATTATACATCAGTCAGTAAACTCTATCAATCAAGGAATAAAAAATATCTTTATGGAATTGAAAGCGTGTTGTATTACAATTTCGTCTAACTGTGCTTCTTTTCGAGAGTTTTGTTGAAAATGAAGAGTATGGAGAGAGTTGCGAGACGCAACAGAGAGCCCGTCTTTCTTCTAGTGACATGACATTACATGCGATTACATGATTTCTGATGTTATCTCAGATTACATTGTCAGATAAAATATATTTAGTAGTCATTCCGTAACCTGGGCCTTGATTATACTATCGACCTAATTCAGGTAGAACAAATTTCAGAACTAGGCCATTGAGGCAGAATTGTCTACAATTCAAAATAGCGAAATCGGTGCTCGTGCCAGAAGAATATAAAACCAATATTCGAGAAATTTTGCAGGAAGCCTCTTTTCACGGTGCAGACATCTGATAGGAAAAGACGTATAAAAATTCACAGGCAATCCTCGGATTAAGTTGTTTACGCAGACTAGTCCTAGCTTATTGGTTTGATGCCAACAGAATTATACAATTTCCGAAACAACGTACACAACAGAAGGGCTTAGCAATAAGATGAATTACTCAAGTGAAGGAAAGTAGATATTCACGCGAACGTCTTTTGGTTGAAGGCCAACGCGACTCGTGACCCGCCTGCGTAACGAGATCCTGTTAGCGAAGGATTTTATGATGAAGAGCTGGTGTGGAAAGCACCCGTCACATCGACATCCGGCGTGCATACTTAAGACGTACACGTTTATAGGCAAAAGTGAACGCATTCCGTGAAAAGTGTGTACGTAGGTCGCTACAGAAACAAATGATTACGAACGTATAGTATATGCGGGAAAGTTGAGAGAAAAAATTTGACGCACGTTTTTATGTGGTACTTTTATTTTATTTTTGATTCTTCATTTGTTTGTTAAGTGACTTCTGGTATGGAAAAAGTTAAGAGGAACATTGGTATTTTCGTGAGGTAATTTTTAAATTTAACTTCTTTATTTATTCTAAATGAATGGGAAAGAGCATTTGGCGGATACCGACAAGTCGTAAGTTCAAGTTCATCCTTCCCATTGCATCGCCTTGTCACATAGTTTTAATATTAGAAGATCGGTCTTAACCATCCGATCCAGTTCTTAGCGCCTTTGAGGACTGTTAACTTAGGATTACAACCGGGATTGACTTTAAGAGGAATTACGCATTTCGGTTTCCCATACAATTTTCCAAGTCGAAATTTTTAAAGACCAAAAGCCAATTTTAATGAAACTTTGCATGCTAAGTGAAATACAGGGATCTAAATAGTTTGTTGAAAACCTTTTTCAAAAAGGTTTATTTGGCTGAGTTATTGCGATTTAACGTCTACTATAGAAAGTTTAAAATCGCAATATCTCAGTTAAATAAACCATTTAAAAAAACGTTTTCAACAAACTATTTAGATCTCAATATTTTACTTCAGCATGCCGAGTTTCATCATAATTGGCTTACTGGTTTTTAAAAATTACAATTTGGAAATTTGTTTGGGAAACCGAAATGCGTAAATCCTCTTAAATACAAAACTTTATTGCAAACAAAGTGTTTTGTACACTTAAATCAAATTTGAATTGGACACAGCAGTTTGCGGCACAAAAGCTCTCAAAATATTTTTAGTACGGTCATCCATCTAATAGCCCTACATTGGGAAAGTTGCCTTACATTCACGATCGCATTTACCAACGAGCCTGTTCATGTAAAACGATGTAATTATCAGCACAAATTAGGCTATCTTGTTTGCTCCTGTCTCGGGTGTAATTTGATAAGACTCCTGATAATTTCGTTTGCATATTACCACACTTTGCAGCCGAATGAGTCATGCGATGTAATAATTTCTCTTTGAAGCAACGTTGTTGCAGTTTTCATGATCATCCTAAAGAGTCGTTTGTGGTGTTAGAGGATTTAATTTGAAAATTAACACACCTTGTTTTGTTTACTACGGTAACTGAAGATATTTAGTGTATCACATGTAAACTTTCAAGTATAGACAGATAATACTTTGTGCAAATGCAATTTATTGTGATGTTTTAATAAAAATTGAAACATCACAAAAAATGCATAAAACATAAAAATTTGCAAAAACACTAAGTGACAATTTGGCGGTCTTATCGCTTTAATTTTCTTTTATTATAACACCACAAAATATTTACATACAACATAAAATTAGCAAAAATACAAAGATACAATTTGGCGGTCATTTTTTTGCTTATGTAAAATATGCAATCTGAGTGTAAAATGCATTAAAACATTTTTAAAACAATATTACTGCATTTTGCATTTTACTAAGGCACACCCCTCTCCTTATATAGGAATATAAAAGTAAGCTATTTTTATTTGTATTTTATTATTAATCTACTTCAGTGGGTTAAAAATTTGGGACAACCGGATAAGAGCCAGAGTTTCCGGGCACTTACTTATTCAGAGGGTTTATAAGAACCACAAGGATTAATCTGTTGACTGGACTATGTTTTTGTTTATTAATAATGACTTCAGTCTGTCAGGTTTGTGGGTGACCCTCATATAAAATTAATTGCTACGAAGTAGAGTAAAAAGAAGAGAGTATATCCAGAGCGGCGATGGGCTCACCACCTCCTATTGCGTAAATTAATGATTGTTTTAATTGTTTTTAATCTTATATGTACATACATTGTTACATACATACATACAGTACGTACATACAGTACAGTAATTACATACAGTAATTACATTGTTACAATGTAAGCGTTATTATTTTATGAATAAAAATAGTCAATGAACGCTACTCCTCTTTCGTCGCCCCAATCCGCCATATTGATCGCACCCCAACTCCTTAGACGGAGTAGCGCGAATTATGGTCGACTCTTTCCTTCTGTATAACTGCGTCTTGCTCTATCGTAACTTGTGTTTTGACAGGATTCTGTTGAATCAATATAAATAAACTCGGCATGTTTTCATAACAAATATGCTTCAAATATGTCCCTTGAATTGTGTAAACTTTTTTATGCCTATTCATAGTCCAGTCCATAACTTAATTGTTTTTCCGTAAAAATATTATGAGATGTTTAACTGTAACCAGATTTATTATTGTAAGATTGAATTAGATATTCCTGCACTGTTGTTATTATTGATATTTCATTCATCATTTCAAAATAAATTACACGATTACATCTGAAATTCTGGATTGATTGAATTACTTATAATTTAATATCTTGTAAAAAAATGTTTTCAAATATGACCTACACAAAACTTCATTAGACTCACACTAATCCCAAGGCAAGATAGTCATTTCAAATTCTAAAATCGAGTAGATAATTGACCTATTTGCAAATTTCGACAATGACATTTAAAATTGTGATCATTTGTTTTAATTAACATGAATTCTATCTTAATATTGATGTTGAAATTAGACTAGTGGTAATTTAACAACAGTCATGATCATGTTGCAAGACAGAAGCAAAAAGGGCATACTACAGTCCTTTTAAAAAACGCACATTGATGTTCATTCTTTTTTAGTTATTATGTATGTACCTACCTAGGTGTCTATAAAGGAAGTGATGTGTATCGTATCTTTTTACGGAGTGGACTAAGATAACATCCCTGGCGAACTCTAAATGGTAATCAAATGAAGTATCGACTAGGTATGACATTAAGTATGTCCCTAATTAAAATTCTTATTATTCAACATAAACAATATTATTTTAATTGACCATTAGCGGGAAATATACTTAAAATAGACATTTAATATGTTTTCGTTTCCGATTTTACATAACCGGACCAGAAACATGTGAGTTGTTTAACACCTAGCAATTTTTTCACCGCAATTAGCAATTGCACAGTAGAATGAATGACTGCAAATGATTGAGGAAGTACATGTGTATGTGCATTAACAACGACCGAATAGAAAATGTGTATTTTTTATAAATGGCCCATTAAAAAATGGGTATCTTTACATCGGATGCGAAACACACACTGGTGGCTTTGTGTACTAAATTAAGCATGCATTAATATTGCATTTTCACATGAAATAATTACCTTAATATACATGAGATTTGTTATTTTTAAGATAAATATATCGACACCTCTACCAGTTAAGCAAGTAAATGGCGGATCGACATTTTTTTATATCGATTATTATTTACCAAACATTTAGGTATATTAAAAACAAACGACTCACACCTGTGAGTCGAAGATAAGCCCTTCAAAATTTCTATAATCAATGGGAATGAAATAACCTGCAAAAAATAAAAGGAATTACATTCGTAAAAAGTGTGTGGTATAAACAAAATATACAATACGACATTTTACTTTTGGGCTTTAAGAATACCAAAATTCGGCCTTAAAGTGTAAGAGACTGAGATCGATTTTTAAACCGGTTTTACAGGTAGCTTCGCAGAAGGATACGTCATGTGAAAAGCTACAGTAGAGTCTATTAAAAAACAAAAACAAAACAAGTACCTTGTAGGGCAGACAATATAGATATACGTATACGTATATAGATATACGTGCTTGTAAAATAAAAGCGTTCGTGTCCTGTTATTACATTTTTTTGCATTTGAATAATGTCATTCTAATAGATTATTTAATTTATTACTTCAAATAAATAATTTGTGGCTTTCCTCAACCCCTTTAAAAATAAATATTTAACACAAACACGTATTCGTGTAACTCTCACAAATGGTTTGAAATACATAGTCAAACTGATAAGGTAATAATAAAGTAACGCAGAATCTTTCTGATGTCAAAAATTTTATCTAGAAAATTTCATTCTAAAAATCCTTTTAATTATATTAACAATTTTAACTATAATGGCTTCGCGGTAACCGTGTTAAGCCAATTTCATGTAGAATTTGGAATAGTAAACTTATAATGAAATAATAGACTCTCACAACACGTGCGTTACAAGTAAGAAATTTAAAAGAAACTCCAAAAAGTCCTACTATCCCGCTTTATTATTTTGACACACAAACTTCACTATCTACTTTATAATCTGTGGCCCTGCTGTAGTCCATCAAAATACTTTCTTTCTATAAATATTTCAGTCACAACAAGTAGTCATCAAATAGTGATCTATCACCGCCACCTTTTTAACATGAAACTGTTACTACAATTAATTATTATTATTTCCGCCATGCCACTTATCTTACTTCCACATGACTTATACTTAGTCTTATATTGGTGTTACAGAACTGCATAAGAGTTACGTAAAATCGGTGCAGATTTCGGCAGATGTGAGTGTTACTTAGCGAATGGTATATTAAAAAACTGAAGACGCCAAAAGTGAAGGTGAATTTGCATTGCCAGTTCCGCGTGTCAAGCTAAAGAGGCGCCGGCGCACGCAATGTTGTTACTCAAGATACAGATAAGAAATTTAAATATAAAGTTTGTTTTTTTTAATTCTCTAAAAGGCATGTTAAGCTGTTAATAAAACAGCCAGCTTCCGTGAAAGGCACACCTTTCATGTGTAAAGATTTACTGTCATGAAATTGTTGTTGGTATAATGTCCATTAACACCTCTTTCCGTTTTATTTATCGTAATTATTATGTTAGTCTCTTTTTTTAGCGATTCATTTTGTAACATTTAGCTAATTGAACAAAAGATTCATAGATTTTATTGCTATTTATTGCAATTCAAAGCAAAACTAAAATTGAAAACATTAATTAGAATATTTACAAAGTTAAATATATAACGAGGCTTAACGTAAATTTTAATGTTTGTATTTTAGTCAGTGCATCTCGGCTATAAAGACGGCTTCCTAATAAATTCAAAAATCTTAGTATATAAATACCAACTAAAAAGGTTGCGTTAAAACCCATTTAACTTACCTATATTTAACATGGAATGTCAACTTCTACGTCGTATCGTTGTTATAAAATATAAAAAGAATCAGTTGAGAGCAGGGATACTTTATTTATAAATATTTAACCCTATTTCACTATCTCTCATCATTACCTAAGCTCAAGGGGTTGGAGAGAACCAACATCGATCGATCGTCGTATTATCGATAAAAATAACTATCAATTCTCACCTTCTTATTCATCATGAAATAACATATGAAAAAGTTTGAGTTGACTATAAACGAGAAGAATAAAATACTGTTTTTTTAGATACTTATAAGAGTTTTTACTATCTAGCCCAACAGAGTGGCGACTGCTCCATGTCTATTCTATTAAGTTATCGGCCTTTAATCGACAGTTTTGTAGACAAGTGTAGAGATACTATCCAAAAAATTACTACTCCATTTAGTCGCTACAATAAAATAGATTACATGATAGGTAATTCACTATGGTATACGAAATACTGAATCATGTAGGTACATGAATTAGCTCTCAATTCGCCGTAATACGTTCCGTTCGAAAGTGACCTTTAGGGCGTTAGTTTGACTTTGTGACGTTGACGTAGAGTCGAAATTAGAGAATACGGATTTGAATACGACGTATTTGATTCTCAGCTATCTAGACACCCCATGCCTAGGTATACATATTTGTGTTTTACACGCAATACCTACGAAAAGCTGAAACATACGCGTTTTCCATAACAATTTTCGCTCTTTAGCTAGTCATATCTAAGTGGTGTGCTATGAGTTCAGCTATTTATACATGGAGTGTCAATTGACTAAAAGGGGAGGTGAAAGCCTGAGTGTTTGCGGTGACAAGGCACAGAAGTCAAGCCAGCCTTTTTTAAAACACAAGAAAAAGAAAGAAAAAGTTTGTTTTTGTTTTTATTTACACGGTTTGTGCGGTACCTATGTCAGGAAAAGAAAGGAATTATACGGAGAAGGAACACTTTTTAAATTTTTTTTTTTAAGTAAGTAGTATTTTATGCGTTTTTTGTGACTAAGCGTTCGGGTCGATAACCCAAAGTCCAGGGTTCAATTCCGAGATAGGGTAAAGTGTGTTTTGGATTTTTCGCTGCATAATAGCTCGAGTTTGTGATCGATCACCAACCTCTATTACATCTCGACTGTGATTTTTGCGTAAAATGGCCAATTTTGGCGTTATGAATCTCAGCAACAAGAATACATTCATAATTATGACATATTGAATAGTGTAGAATAGCTATTGGAATAGTGCGTAGCGCTTTTTGTAAATTTTGCTTAACTTTTTAATTAAACCCAAAATTGCAGAGAAAGATTTTCATAAAGTGCGCGAAGGCACTTTTTTGAGCTCATCGATTGAACTAATGTTCTAAACAAGTGAATTAAAAAATAATAATGTTATCTCTTATATAGTCGAACAGTGCGTAGCAGCCTCGGAATTTTTTGATATCATTGACTTTTTATAGGAAAAAAGTCTTATTCTAAACCAAAAAACTTTGAAAATCGCTATAAGTTAACTGTGAATATCTCTTATCTACGATAATATTATTGAGCAAAATTTTTACTAGAGTAATTGTTACTTCATGAGGAATAAAGATTTTATAATGAATTTATTATCCTATTTCGATAAAAACGATAAATACAACTGCAAAATTACTACAAAATGCGATGCGCCGGCCGTCCGAATTCAACTTATGCTCGCAGAATGGAAATTTGTAATATTATGCACAAATTTATTACCTTATTTCGATAAAAACGATAAATATAACTGCAAAATTACTACAAAATGCGAAAATGGGCATTTTTACGCAAAAATCACATTCGAGATGTAATTGGTCTCTTAAGTCAATACACATCACTTGTAGCGACTTCAATGATGGAAAACTTTACCCAGCTGTGGGACAGTAGAATACAGCCTGTACTTTACTTTTCTATGTGTCGGAAAATATCAAGTTCGGTGCGGGCAACTCTACCACTGGATATACATGAAATGAGTTCAACCGGGGCTAGTTGTTATTCTGGCAGCGATATATAAGAAAGACTCTTAGATCGGGCTAGTTTAAGCTGATAATGATCTCAGCAATGGGCTGATATGTAGAGTTATTATTAAGTACATACTCAGATATTTTCAGCAAATTTATCGCATAATTTAAGATTTCTGACCGTAAATTAATACTTTATAGTTTCCAGAATCTTCAAATGACTCCGACTCTGTTCTCCTCCTCCTCTTCAGTTAATTTTATAAAAACTAATTAGATAACATGTACAAATAGGTTGTAAACCGAAATAGTTAAGATGACTAATCAGATAAAAAATTTAATCGTTCGTCGCTCCTGTTTTTACGTAATGTTGACAATGGCGGGAGAAACTGTTTAGTCGGTAATTAAAAAGAATTGCAAATACTTACACTATTTTAAATAAAGATCTTAAGTTCCTTTATCATAATAATTTGTCTTTATATCGAAAATTATGTAGGTAACACTTAAAAAAGAGAATACATTGAAGTCAATAAATGATCAGTAAGTTCAGTCAGCCTGTAATCTTTCTTCTCACATGATCGTAAGTGCCAACTATCGAACGTGAAGGCGCACTTCATCGAAAATCCTTAACTACTCAGGAATTGGAACTATCTTACTGCTGGTACATTAAATACATACATATACTTACATACATGCATACAATCAATTAATTGTATTGTTATGGAATAAATAAACTATTGAACTAATAAACTATTGAACTATTAAACTAATAAACTATTGAAAATCAAAATCAAAATCAAAATAACTTTATTCAGTAAGCTTAAATTAAGCGTTTTGAATCGTCTAAATTTTTTTTTTTTTGAAAATTGAAATTGAACTATTAAACTAATAAACTATTGAACTATTAAACTAATAAACAATTAAACTAATAAACTATTGAACTATTAATCATCACTTCCGTTTCGCAGAGAGGTAGGCAGGGCCCAGAGCTTTTCATTTACTACGATTCTAACGCACATCCCTTGCTTCATTTATTGGTACACAAGCACAACAACACCTTTTACAATAGTAATACGCCTACAATAACAGTCTCCCCGCTGAGAATTAAACCCGAGAACTCTGGGTCTGAGATCAGCGTTGTAACAGCTAAATTACTATTTCCGATTAGAATCTAATGCAACTGTGTTATTAATAATATGTTAAAAAGAGATTTGCCATTTGTTTTGCAAAAAATCATATCGTCATAGACTCATGATGATGATTGCATAAATAATTGATCTTTACATCATTTAATGTCTTATGTTTCAGTTGTATGTCTATTTGATTTTTACATTATTTTAGTATTAAAAATCCATTACCTAACCTGTAATAAAAAAGGTTGTGTAGTGTACATCAATTAGATTATTATCCTACCGTTATTAAAATGTTAAACTAATTGAATTTCGTAATGTGCAATTTTCATTAATTTGTTAAACGATATTTATTGATAATAATTGCTAATTGTTTGAAACCAAATCTTTTAATTAATTACCATAATAATGATGAGTTACATTGCGTACAATTTATTTGCACACATGTTAACATTTTCTGTTTTCTAAACATGACAACAATAATTATTATGCGTACAAATATGTGTGCAAAAACAAAGTACCTAGTTAAGTGCCCCGTCTTTTTAAAAAGAAAACAATTGAGACAATGACGAGATAAAACTCTTCAACCAAATTCGTGAGATATTAAAACTCACCATAACGCAAAACAATATAAAACGATTTTAAAACGCTCTTGTGCCGTAACGTAACAATACCACGGCATTTAGGTGTTTGATACGGCACGGGTCAAGGTGAGAGCAGAAAGAACATTGTAAAAGGCGGAATTAGACTTTCACTGCTACTCAATTGTCATATGTTTTATTCTAATTCACGCCATTATAATACCATCATGCAGTTATCGCATAGTGTGGGCGCATGCGCGCGACACCCGCCGGGGAATGCAGGCAAAACAACAGCTGATCGAACCAATCTCACCTTTGACTGAGTAGAGTCCGGTTGCATGAAGTAGAATAGGAAAAACATCCACACAGCCGCCACTAGGCAGAAGATTTTCAAATTCCGCCGCATCTTTAATTGATGAAAAACAAATGACACTGCACCAGAATCTACAGTTTCGAGCGTTCGAACTTTTTTTTGTGTTGTAATTTTGTTTTCCTCGGTCGCGGGCGGCGCGCGCCGCGCTCCGTGCCTTGTGCGGACTGAGCCTAGCGCAGATTGGAGGCGTTGATCATGCGCGTATCGGTCCCCGAACCCGTGTGCCCGCGGCGCATTTCAAAATAGAACTTGGTGGTTACTGTTCGCGCTATTGCACCGCGCTGCATTGTCCGGCGGCGCGCGGCTTGAACAGGGATGGCTGACACAATGTTGTTGTTATCAAAAGCGCTATCTTTCGGCGATCGCTGCGCTTTTCCGGCCGTGTTTTGTTTTACGCGCCGGATTATTGTACTGATGATCATATTAAATTGGTGTGTAGCATTGAGGTATATGGTGTGTAGAGTACACTCGACCGCACATAAAGTGTTAACATTTTTATTTGAGACCTCCCTCGTATCGTCAAACTCTTATCTTAGCAACTGGGCGGGGGAAGGAAAGGAGAGGGGCACTTATAATGGGTCGTCCCTGACCCCGGTGTAGGAGTAAGACAGCATTTTACCTTGTAAAAAGATCCTACATTTTTATTTCATTTTACGCTCATACAAATATTAATAGGTAGTTTAAAAAACATTTACTTGTTTTGCAAAACCGCCTAGTTGCTGTCGCTTATCCCGTACGTAAAAGAGCACTGTGGTGTGGTGAGAAAAGAGGCAGTATTATGATGATGATGATGTAACAGTAGTTCCACTTGATGTGTGGTCCATTGTACACAAAGTGGGTTCTATTTAGGGACTAAATACCGGTATAAAATAACAGTATGGTAAAAATAATTGAGTACCTACAGAAATTCTGAATCAGACGAATTTCTATAAGTACTGAATTTTTATACCGATATTTCCTCATTCTACCTACAGTCATTTAAAAATTATTTTCAAAGTCAATTTGATGAAGTAATGTTGACTAAAAAACATAAGCATCAAGCACTGACAAATTTCGACGGTTGAAAGCCAGACCTCGGTAGCCAAGTGGTTAAGGCAGCCGCTCGGAATGCGGAAGGTGCGTGGTTCGTTTCCCGCCTGAGGTTGTCGTCTTTTTTCAGTGTTTAAAAATTTTATTTAAGTATATTTAAGCGTTAATAAAACGCTAAAATATAAAACTTTAATCTATAAACGCAGCTTCATCTTAACCGAATGTTCAAATATTTGTAAAAATATTTCTTTCGGATCTCAGAGGTGAAAACTTCTAAGATTTGATGAAGTAATGTTGACTAAAAAACATAAGCATCAAGCACTGACAAATTTCGACGGTTGAAAGCCAGACCTCGGTAGCCAAGTGGTTAAGGCAGCCGCTCGGAATGCGGAAGGTGCGTGGTTCGTTTCCCGCCTGAGGTTGTCGTCTTTTTTCAGTGTTTAAAAATTTTACTTAAGTATATTTAAGCGTTAATAACACGCTAAAATATAAAACATTAATCTATAAACACAGCTTCATCTTAACCGAATGTTCAAATATTTGTAAAAATATTTCTTTCGGATCTCAGAGGTGAAAACTTCTAAGATTTGATGAAGCAATGTTGACTAAAAAACATAAGCATCAAGCACTGACAAATTTCGACGGTTGAAAGCCAGACCTCGGTAGCCAAGTGGTTAAGGCAGCCGCCCGGAATGCGGAAGGTGCGTGGTTCGATTCCCGCCTGAGGTTGTCGTCTTTTTTCAGTGTTTAAAAATTTTACTTAAGTATATTTAAGCGTTAATAAAACGCTAAAATATAAAACATTAATAGTATAATGATAATTTTGTATTGATAGGTATTATATGTATATTGTATTGAATTAGTATAATGATCATTTTTATGATATTTTTATAGTATTGATATTACTATCAATACGAAATGAGTTTTTAGAGAATTCACAACAATGAGTGATTACTTCATAAACAAAAAGGTTTTGCCGATATACTTTAACTTTACATTAGCTCTGATGTTGTAAAACCAGACATCGTTATCAAGCTCTAGGAGTTCTTGCCATCTTGCCACAGACGAGGGGATAATCAAAGCATTAGGATCTGTATGGAATTCAATACAATACATACATACACAGATTCACTCACGACTACTACCCCCGAAGGGTTAGTCAGAGACTAAACTAAACTAAACTTTCCTACACTCACACCAATTATCTAGCCCAAGAGAAGCTTCGAAGAAACTCGTTAAATGGTTACAGACAACGGATAAACATACTTAAAATACTTAAATACATACTTATTATACAAATAAAACACCCAGACCCGAGACAATTCAGAAAAACAATTATTTCTAAATTGACCCGACCGGGGATCGAACCCGGGACCTCAGAGATGGCGACACCATGAAAACCGGTGTACAAACCACTCGACCAAGGAGGTCGTCATCGCCGAAGCAGTCCTCTCATGATCCACGTTCACAATATTGCAACTGCACATGTGCTCAGCGTGATAAGTCATCGCCGCTCTATGCTGTTGGATGTATGTGCTGCCTTTAGTCCGTTAGCCGCCTTGTCACGGAGCGGAGGAACGGAGGAGTAACACGATAATGAGGAGTTGGAAGATAATAAATGCACGACAAGATCAGAAATATATTATTTAAAAAAATGCTTAGTTATTATAAGGTTAGTTAGAAGTTAGACACGGCTAAGGCAATAGGTCGGTGGATATCAAAATTGGATAAATCCATAATGGTAAAAAAATATTTTTTAAGGCAACTCAATCGTAATGTTAGTATGGTATAAGACGCTGTTATCAAAAGTGGATAAATCCATCGTTTTACTGTACTAAATCGTGTCGAAAGTTCAATTTTATATCAAACTCGGTAAGATCCACACCACTCATTTTTTCAAAACTGGCAAAGTCCATTACGGCCAATCACAGAAGCGCATTTTTTCAATATAGCCGTTACTGCTACTAACTGTCATTCAATGACATATTGTCAGATCAAAATTAACTATATCCATGTGGATTTAACCAGTTTTGAAGTATTTTATGGTATGTTTTCCTTCAAAACTAGTTAAATCCACATTATTATATCAAACTTGTTTAAATCCAAAATTAATTAAAGTTTTATGTAGATAATAAGTGTGGTACATTATAATGAAATGACACAAAATACTATGTTACTATTCTAATAATAATACATTTCAAAAGAAAAATAATGGAGGTGTAAAATGCTAAATGTTCTTTAATGTTCCATCAAAATGTATCACGCTTTTATTTTATAAAAAAATTGGGTCTGTGATAAAAACGCAAAGATTTAATACAAGGTGTTAAATAAAAATATATAAAGGTTTAAGGGATTATTGTGACTTAGACGAGGAACGTTAAAGGTTGCAATGTACCTTATAATGGTATTTTCTTATCCTGGTTTGAATTATTTTTATTTCTTTTTATTAACAAGTAATAAAAGCTTGTTTTAAATTTTATTTTATTTTTTAACTTTTTAGTATTTTTGATGCGAGATTTATTGACTACGGCGTAGTTCGTAGCGCGTAGCGGTTATTTTCCGTTATGTAGCCCGTAGTACGCTCACAATGTGTTGTATTGAGCACTTATTGTAGGGGGATAAGGGCTCAGTACAACAGGGTTCGCCCTGGTACCACGAGGCGCAACGTTAGCGATATGACATGTTTATACACCCTCATACATAGCCCTCGGCACATCCTCGCCTTAGATTTAGGTCATCCATCTAATCCATCTAATCAAACGCGGTTGTGTCGCTTAATTACTGAGTTCCTATGACCACCTTCAGCTCCATCATCAGTCCCTGGAAATGAAATAAAATGTATTATTCTTAAAATATGGTACGGTTGGTTATAAATTAGAAAAGTTTCACATATTTTACCAGAAACTGGCATGCAAAATTCTAAGTATCTACTTAAATATAAAATTATAAGGGACTACGAGACTATATTTATTTGAGTTAAAATAACATTATTACGCCTTGAAATTTTCAAACTATTCATCGACCGAGTAAAAGCAATTTGCTACTAGCCAATTCTTTAGTTTATTTTTGGAAATTCGCAAAGGCAACCATTTTATATCTTCACCTAGCCTATTAAATATCTTAATTGCCATCGCGTGACTATTCCTGCTATACGATATGGTTGTAATAGCAGGTAATATTAATTTATTAGGGTATCGTCTACTATAGCTGTCATTTTAGTCTTTGCTCTTTTTAAATATGTTCGGATAGGAACGAACAAAAACACATATTTCATAGATATATATGCAAGGGACCGTTAAAAGTTAAATTTTTTTTAAACAAAGGCCTAAATTATGTCATTACTTCCACATTGCAAATTGCTCTTATACATGACTTTTGTGCTACTAATGCCTTATTAATGTGACAAGAGTTTCAGCAACCGGGACCAATTGCTTGCAGAGCTATCTTCTCCCTGCTAATTTTTGTGAGCCGCCATAGTGCATACGCAAAAGATTGCATCCTATTACAGATTCCATTAATGTGATGAATCCACGAACACGTGTATGATGTGTTATGATACCAAGAAACTTTGTGTTGGTTGCTTCTGAAATATGTTGGTTCTTCTTCTTCAACGCTAGAGGTGGGGTTTTCCCATTTTTAGTTAAAAATTGCATATATGTTGTCTTAATTACATTTATATTTATATTATTTTCATTTAGCCATCCTTTAATTTGATGTATTGTATCAATTTTACTTTTTTAAGACTCTTTATCACTACAGGGTATGACCACGGAAACATCATCAGCAAAAAGTGACCAGTTATAGTGTGTTACATCTGGAAGGTCCTTAATGTATAACAAAAATGGCAGGGGCCAAGTATGCTCCCTTGTGGCACACCGACATTATTTATTACTGTTAAAGATTTATCTAATTTTAGTTTGTTATCGTCATCAATAGATGACGATAACAAACTAAAAGCGCCACTGAAGCGATTTAGATTGCTAAACCTCCTACAATTAGTATGTAGTGGTTTAGTCCCTGCCTCACGATAGGAATGAAAACAGCGAATAGGTAAACAAAGTGTATTCCTATTCTTTTTGCAAAGAATTTACAAAACTCAGGGAGGATACACGGATCGCTTACTCTGCCCGCTTGAGTAGGACTTAAACTGGACTTAGCTTCAGGCTAATCTTCCTCGTACACTGCAACTACCCGGAATCTGGAGCTGGCGGGGTCAGTCTGCGCGCAGGGACGAAAGCGGAGTCGTGTACGCCAACCAGCTGCTGGTGACGCACAGGCTCAAGCAGGCGGGCAGGCAGCAGGCAGGTAGCGCACAGGCCTAGGGGGTTAAACCTGGTAACGACTGAAATATCAGCTATTTCCCCATACTGTTTTCGTTTACCGAGATTACTTTGAAGCCATTTTTTTGAAAACCCTCTAATACCATACAGATCGCTTTTGTCTAAAAGAATTTTATGAGAAACACAGTCGAAAGCTCTGCTCATATCAAAAATCACTGCTGATACTAATTTTCGCTTTATACACTTTTAAACTTTCGCGTTCCATTATAAATACACATTTAGATGGGGAATAACGCTAACACGGGCGGACTGTGACCACGACCGGTACAACTCGGTCGAAACGTCGGGTATAAAAAGGTATGCGTAAGTATGCCTATAATATGTAGTTAGCGTTAATCCCCGTCTAGATGAGTATTATATGATTTTCGCTTATCGGTTTGCACCAATATTTCATTTACTAAGAAGAAGGCAGCTAGAGTAGTGGATTTTCCTAGTTGAAAACCGTTCTGTTCAGACTTTATTATTTTAAATCTATCAAGAAACTTTGTGATGCGTGTAAATATGACTTTCTCATACAATTTTGAAATTACTGGTATCAATGATATGAGCGGGAAATGTTCAACATTATCTTTGTTGCCCTTTTTATGAAAAGGCTTTATACCTAAAGTTTTTTAAAGCATCGGAAAATATGCAACAAGTAAAAGATAAGTCTATTAAGTAACTCAGAATAGGCGCAAGATCGGTTTTACATTCTTTTACAATACTAGTTTTGATTTCGTCATATCCAGTTGCATTGGTAGATTTGAAAGAATTAATTAGTTTAATAATTTCATTTTCGTCTGTTGGTGACAAAAAAGGCTAGCGTAATTAGGTTTTATAATTTTTAATATATGATGTTTTGTACATGAAAAGCTTTATTTTTTCTGTAATCCCATATAGCATTACATATATTTATCGAATTTCTGATGTATCGTGTATTGAAATTTTTTGAAATTTCTTGGATGATGCACTTTTTAAGAAGTTTTGAGTACTTACTGTACTTTGATTTAGTTTCATTATTTGAGTATTTATAGTAGAGAAAGGTAAATGCCTTTTTATGACTGTAGATGTCTTAATACCTTTCGTGAACCATACTTTAGACTTTGATGATACTACTACTTACTCTTAAGTTTTTCAATAGGGAAGCACCAATTATAAAAAATCAAAAACGTATCGTAGAAAATGTTAAAGGAACGATCAGCATTTCCATCTAGCTCGTCAAGACGAATCAAACGACCCCAAACCTGATGGAGTTAATGTCTTTTAATTATTGAGTTCCTATGACCATCTTCCAGCTTCATCATCAGACCCTGGTTACCATCTAGCACCAAAGTATTTGTCAAGACGAATCATTCGAGCCCAAACTCAATGGGTTTGTGTCGTTTAATTACCGAGCTCCCATGGCCATCTTCCAGCTCCATCACCAGACCCTGGTTACCATCTAGCACCAAAGTACTCGTCAAGACGGATCAAACAAGTCCAAACTCGATGGGGTTGTCGTTTAACTACCCAGTTCCTATGGCCACCTTCCGGTTCCATCATCAGATCAGCTTCATGTCATAATAATTTTGCATTGTCATCCGATTTACATATTATGCTTGCAATATTCCAGCTCAATCGGTAACCGGGAAGTGGATCAAATTTAACTTGCAAGATTTGATTAAAACTTTACGATTATAGAGCAGTCACTGTAATTACTAATTACTATGTTGATTATGGTATATCCAAAACAGTTTATGGCCAATTAACTACCTATTTCAATTATTTAAATCTACTTAGTTTATGTGAATCACTGTATTCTCATCTATTTAAATGTAAATAATTTGTTTAGAATGTTTGTTAGCGCATCACTTCAGATCGGCTGCACCAATTTGATTGATTCTCTTTTTGTTGTCCTCATCAGCCTATAAACGTCCCACTGCTGGGCACAGGCCTCCCACGTGGACAATAGCACGTGGGGATATTGGGCCATAACCCACCACGCTAGCCCAATGCAGGTTGTTGGGTTTTTAACGACTGTCATCTTACGACAATAAACGGGACCAACGGCTTAACGTGTCTTCCGAAGCACGGAGGAGCTTGGATTTGGTAATTTATGAAAACCATGTGATTACTTATTTCCAACAGAAAACTTTGAACTACAAACATAACTAAGATATAAGCAACCTCGCTCTCATTCCCTCTGTGACTTATGTCATGAGTGTATGATTGTGAAGAATTGTGTATGAGTGTGTAGGATGAGGTTGATATTAGAGCTACTTTTAAGTTCGCCTGGCTAGTAGTCTGTCATAGTTAAAAGCATTGTTGTGTTCATGGTTACAGAAAAGAAAGAGTGTTTATAAGTAATTAGGAATTCCGAGTGGAATGGAAGCTCTATTCCACCTTCAAATTATAATAATAATAAATAAATCATTTATTTGATCGTCGATCTGACGCGTTCCGTGGTCGAGTGGTTAGTACGCCGGTTCTGGCCTCGCGCCACCTCTGAGGTTCCGGTTTATGTTTTTTATATTTATTATACATACATTATTATCACGACTGTTATACCCGAAGGGTTAGTCAGAAACTAGGCAATGAGGACAGCAAAAGTAGTCCTCTACCATAGTCCACTTTTCACCAAATATCGACTGCACATGTGCTAAGCGTGATAGGTGGTGAGTCTATTGCCGCTTTATGCTGTTAGACGTATGTGCAGTCTTTAGTCCGTTAGTCGCCTTTTACGACACCTAAGGGAAAAGAGAGGGTGAGAGTATTCTTTCACCGCTATACGCGACACGGTTATTTTTTTTCTATTTGTTTGTTTTTTGCTTTTTGTTTTTTCTATGTATAAGTATATTTATCCGTTATCTAGTTCAACCATATTAACTATAGTTTCAAAATAAGCTTATCTTGGGCTAGGTAATCGATGTATAAAAAGTTATTTATTTATTTCCAATGGAGAAGGAGCGAAACCAGTGCTAGGCGGACTTGAATTACTGAGTTTCAGCCCCGCCCCATACAAATATAAAGGCCCCCCCATACAAATTAGATCAAAAAAAAATTGGTTGCCTGTAAAGTCGGTATACGGGCGAAAGTTTTACGTGACAACGACTTTGAGTGGTAAAATAATTTTAATGTGAATATTCATTCGTATAGTAGGAAGAAGGATGAAATAATAGTAACAATTTAAAACATTTATTTATAAAAAGAATTATATTTAAAACAAATATGCAGACCGATCATAGTTGAGTGGGAGAGAGACGCAAGGCATTCGGCGGGCCTCTCTCTCGTTCGGTGACTCATCGTAACGTTACCGAGCGTTACACTTTTTCATAAGTGACTCCCAGCCGCAACCTAATTTAAGACGTTGTCACGTCAATAACTTATTTTATGTTTGTGCTCTTATTTTATTTATATCCCCACGTGCTATTGTCCACGTGGGAGACCTGTGCCCAGCAGTGGGACGTTTATAGGCTGATGATGGTGTATGTGATTGGTGAATGACATCTTTCCTTTGGCAGTTACGTCACTTTTTAACAACATTTTATGATTACATGTTATAAACTTGAGTTAACCAAATGCTAATGCAGACAAGGCGCAGGCGGGATACTAGCAGCTTAAAACAATACTTAAGTCATAACTACTTTAATGTGAGTAAACTGATTTCCGGTTAGGGGTCGAATCTGGAATTAGAGCTTTCTATATGACTGTATAGCATGCAATGGAGTCATCTATCACAATATTTTGTGATAAATGAAGTCGAAAGCTCTTATCGGATTATCGAAAATGTAATTATTTAAAAGCCAGAATTTAGGTCACTCATTCATCTTAAAGCTCTTTTTTTATTTATTTTTTAATTATTGGTTTTGTAGTATTGTGGTTGTATTTACATTTTACGTTACATCAAGTCAAAATACTACAATCACGCCATCTAGTTTACGTGTAACGATGCGGATACGGCATAACGCTCACGTTGCGGTTAGACTCCAGTTAATGTAGGGCGCTACACATAGATGTCGCTTAAATAAATTAAAAATTTTGTTCATTTTTAGTTTTGTTAATTTTGGACAATCATGGAGCGTACTTCTGTTGTCATCATTATTCGCTTTTGAATGGCACTGAAATCTTTCTGTATGGAGTGATTCTGTATGGAGGGCTACATCTTATCGCGCGGGCATGCCCGAGTGCCATCTTGCGGTGAAACCTAGAATTTATGCATTTATAAAGTTTTATTTAAATGTAAAAAAAACTGATTATTTTGAGAGCGCCGGATGTGGTATAGCTAATTAATAGCTTAATTGGTAGTTGGTAGTGCACCTGCCTGACCCGGATTGTCAAAAGGTTGTGGGTTCGAATCCTGCTGGACATTAATTTTCAACCGACCGATACAGCTCTCCTTATTTTTTATTATTTTTTTTAGTTTAGTTTTTTTAATATTTACCTATTTTACAAAATACATTAGGATGCGGCTTTAAAACCGCTACTGTTTATCCGTCCGCAACGATTCGCCGTATACCTACAACGTTTAAGAGACCTATACCTACCTGTATATTACATCTCGACTGCGTTTTTTTGTTTAAAATGCCCATTTTCGAATTTTGTAGTAATTTTGCAGTTGTATTTATCGTTTTTATAGAAACAGGATAATAATCTCATGCTTAATATTAGAAAGAAAGAAAGAAGAAAGAATAAAAGTTTATTTGGCATAAATATACAACAACTAGACAATACACAGAATAAAAATACAGATATAAAAACATGCCAAATAGGTCCCCGCTCAGCCTACGCCGAAGCACAAGTGCCACGACGCTGGTATTCTGCGGATACCATTTATAAAAATATAAAAAAATAAAAATAAACAGATGGTGTCAGGCCATACACTCACAACAAATTGCTATCTTTTGTGCACACAGCTACACTAACAACATTAATGAATCTTAACAAAATAAATCAGATTAAAACCCTGCCATAGATGAGTAATACTTAGTAACAATAATTACCACTATAAAGAATGCAGTCCAAACATCCACAAAATTCACAACAACAACACAACACAATTATACATAAAAATCCAATATAATTAATACATTAATGTCATTCGGCTTTCTGTGTGTTTAGCAAATGCTTCCTGTACCTAATTTTAAAGGAGCCAATACTCAGACTATGTCGTATAGGTGGAGGAATGTTGTTCCAGGCACTTAGAAGCCGAATATCGAAAACTGCCACGAAAAGCAGCAGTCTTAAAAGTTGGACAAATTAATCGGTCATTTATTCGTTGGCGTTGAGTAAATTGTAATTTTCCATATAAATATGGTGGACTTTTATCTTTTATTACACCAAAGAGCGAACTTGCAAAATGTAACCTACGTCGAGTTTCCATATTCATGAGGTTATTGTTGTTTAAATATGGAGTTATATGAGATTTTGGAGGTACAGGGAAACAGAATCTGACGCAAGAGTTTTGGAGGCGTTGTACCACTCTTTTAGTGCGAGCTAGTAAACACGTACCCAACACTGAATCAGCATAGTTTAATTTTGATAGGATCAGTGACTCGCACAGGTAAATTCTTGTCTCCACACTCAAGTCCTGCTGCACGTGATACAACACTCTCAGTCTGTAATAGCACTGCTGGACAACATCGCTTACATGCTTTTCAAATCTTAAACTACCATCCATACAGACCCCAAGATTTCTAGCTTCCTCAACCTGCTCAATATTAACATTATTAATTTTTATTTCAGGCGCACAACTGATAATCCAACTGACTTGAGTCTTAGAGCCCAGGATCAAAAACTTGGTCTTGACTGGGTTCAACACCAAACCATTTGCTTCCGACCATTCAACTATGTGTTTAAGGTCCCGATTTATCTTATGCGTGGCTTCTTCAGTTTCAGATGGCTTAAAAGATATGTGCAACTGGAGGTCATCTGCATAAAGATGATGATCTGTGTGCGTAATTACTTTAGGCAAGTCAGCAGTGTACACAATGAAGAGCACAGGTCCCAGTATCGAGCCTTGTGGAACGCCTTTACTTACTGGAGATGCGGCAGATACTTTTCTTATTCCACTGCTGGAAATGACTTCTACCTGTTGCGTGCGATTATTTAAGTAACTAGAAAACCACCGAAGTGCAAGATCATCAAAGCCGTAGTACCTAAGTTTAGCAACAAGCAACTCAGTGTTAATCATGTCGAATGCCCTAGAGTAGTCCAACAGTACCAAGATCGAACCCCTTCCCGCATCTTGCCCCCCCAATACATTATCCACAACATCAAGCAATGCAGTTGTTGTACTCCTACCCCGTCTAAATCCTGATTGTTTGTCAGGTAAAATGTTATTTTCGTGTAGGTATTCATTGATTTGTATACACACCGCCTTTTCTAATATCTTTGACATAAATGGTAGTATGCTAACTGGCCTAAGATCATTTAGACGTGTTGGACTACTTGCTTTTGGTAGCGGCTTGATCTTTGCCTGTTTCCATAGCTCTGGGTAAGTGCCCGTTTCAAGAGATTTGTTTACAATATCAGTAATGACCTGCAGTGTTCGTGGCAAAGTTAAAAGAATCATGTTTAGGGATATCTCATCCACCCCTTGTGAATTTGTATTGATATTTTTTATAATTTTAAATACTAAATCTGCGTCTACATGCTTAAATGAAAACACTGAATCACTAAAACAATGTGAAGAAAAGTGTGCCAGATGGGCAACATCAATATGATCATCACCGGGGACCTTCAAAAAATGATCGTTAATGCGGTCTGGGTCACTAATGTTTTCTGGCAAGTCTGCAAGTGTTGACTTAAAATCGACAACATTTCGCTTTATATTTTTCCAGAGTGCCCTAGGGTCTTTCAAGTTTTTATTTATGAAGTACTGGTAATACGCTGATTTTTCACGATATAAAGCTGCGTTCACTAACTGTTTAAGTTCTTTACAGTATTTATGATATGTATTGAAAGTGTTCAAGCTTTGTTTGACGACTCTTAGTCTGAGCTCTTCCCTCAAAGTCATCATGTCTCTAATGGTTTCTGTTATCCATGGATAACGTTGCTTTCGCAAATAAATCTTTTTTAATGGTGCATGAAGATCAAACAACTCCTTAATTTGAGCGTTAAATGCATTGACAGAGTCGTTTACGCTGTCGCAAATAAGTCGTTCCCAGGTTATATTATTTACATATACATTAAACAAATCCATATCTATGTCCTTCAACGGTCTGTAGGCAATCCAGCGAGGTTCTGTCCTAGGTTTCCTTACATTCACTTCATAAGAAATGAGTGCATGAGCACTAAGATCAGGTACATAGTCCACAGTTAACTTGGTGACTCTGATGGTACTGCAAACCAGATCCAAAAGCGTTTCTGAGTGATCGGTGAAATGCGTTGGCTCTGTTACATATTGCTCCAGATTCACACTCCTAATGAAATCCAAAAACTTTATCGTATTCGATTCATGAGCTCGTAGCATATCAATGTTAAAATCTCCCGCTACAATAATTTGGTTGAATGAAGAGAAACTTGCCATTGACTCCGCCACAGCATCCAAGACCGTATCTACACAAAGCCAGGGCGGTCGGTACACAGTACCTATTGCAACTTTAACACCGTTCAGCCTGACACCGAGCCACATCTGCTCTACGGAGGGACAGACTGGATGATCAAGGACGCGGGCACGGAGTCCTCTTTTAAGATAGAAGCCTACGCCCCCTCCGCGTGATCGTATTGCCGCAGGACGAGGCTTGTGCAGCAGTCTGTAGCCAGGCACAGCAGGTGCTCGCCTCTCCTCGCCGACCCTGAGCCATGTCTCATTAATTGCCATTATGTCCACATCATGTCGTTCCATGGCTACCAAAAACTCGTCGTGACGGGTACCTAACGAGCCGGGATTAAGAAGTCCCAGCAATAACCTTTTATGAATTACAAAACGCAAAATAAATGTGTGCAATATATGAATATACTTGCAATTATTAAGATGTTTCCTTAGAATAGTTATATGGCGGAAGTCTAGATTATATACACATCCATATCGGACAACATAAAATATATATTGTAATTCACACTTAAAAACGCAGTCATTAATGTCGGTTTATTAGGGATAACCTTATGCACACTATTTCTCCAATAATATACCATCACTCTAAAGATAGGAAAGCAGTTGCCAAACACAAGTCCCACCAAAGACACTTTATTAAAGTGATACAAACTTATCAAATCATAGAACAAACCATAGTTTTTTCCAACAAACATTTCATAATTAACAAGATTAGGAAATGTTCAATTAACATTCTTTCATTAAAGACTCTTGAAAGACAAACAACGATCAGCTGTAACCACCTCTGGTATCTGAATGTAAGCATTAAGCGAAAACAAAATAACCAAACACACAGACAATTTAACCAAAAATAAACCAATTTAACGGTAGTAACTTTAGCAGTGTAACTAATTATAATAGTCTTCTCAATAAACATTCTATCACTAGAAAGGCTTAAAAAACAAAAAAATTGTATCTTAAACCCCTTCTTGTATTTTATTGTAAACATTAAGTAAAAATAAAATAGCCACACACACAGACAGTGTAACCAAAAATAAAGCAATTTATCAGTAATAGCTGTAAGAATGTAAGTTTTTGAAAAACTCTTCTCAGTAAACATACTTTCTTTAGAAAGTCTTAAAAAACAATAAATTAATATCTGTAACTCCTTCTTGTATCTTAATGTAAACATTAAGTAAAAACAGAATAACCAACACATTGACAGTTTATCACAAAATAAAGTAATGTAATAACTCTAGCAGTGTAACTTTTTTTAACAACCTTATCAATAAACGTTCCTTTATTAGAGACTCTTAAAAAACAAACAAATAATATGTGAAACACCATAATGTATACAAATGTAAACATTAAACAAAAACAAAACAGCCCACCACATAGCCAGTGTAAAAAATGAGGTAATTTTACACGAACAACTTTAGCGATATAACTATTTACTACAATCTTGTTGTGCCTTAACATTCTTTTATTAGAGATTCTCAAAAAACAAACAAATATCTGAAAACCCTTCTGGTATCTACATGTACACATTAAACAAAAACAAAATAACCAAACACATAGATAGTTCTGCAGTAAATAAAGTAATTTAAGAGTAACAACTTTAACAATATACCTATCTTCAACTATCCTAACAATTAACATTCTTTTATACAAGACCCGTAAAAAATCAACAATAACAGAAGTAGCGAAATGCAACCACTGAAATTGTTTATTATAACCAGATGTAAATATTAAATAAAGACAAAAGCACCAAACAATCAAACAGTTTAGTAACATATAAAGTAAGTTATAGAAATAGGTGTCCACATAGGAACAAACAACTGCAGCCAAATTTACCACTGCGGCATGTTCACTTTGTGCCAACAACGGTAGGACCAACAGTGTCGGCACCAAAAACCCTAGCAATATCTACATCCATTCGCAACCGAAAGACTGTCTCACCCTGTCCTCGCCGTGCGAATATTTTTCCATCACGTGTCCAGGTGTATTTCCAATTGTGACGCTTTGCGGCTTCCCTCGTCCTCTGGAACAGCTGACGATTAACTTTTGTAAGTCGTTCGTTGATGTAGAACGGACTCGCAGCACCGTGCATCCCCATGCCTTCCGTAGAAACGCGGCGGCGAACGCGCGCGGCCTGCAGCAGGGCATCTCGAGTAGAACGACGCGCCAGACGCGCGACCAGCGGCCGCGGCTTCGGTGGCGAGCCACCCCCCACGGCACCCCGGACTGGCCCAGCACGTTCCACGTTAACAATGTCGCGCTCCTCCAGATTTAGACGTAACTTTTTAGCCACCGCAAGGAAAGCGTGCGTGGGATTTTCATTTACATTTTCAGGAAAATTGGAAATCTCAACATCATTCATCAACATTTGTTGGTCGCGGTCCTGTATATCAAACTTTAGTTGAATAATTGTTTCCTGCAACAACTTAACATCTGAGCTCTTAATTGCATTCATTTCAGTTTCCATGGTATTAACTCTTGCTTCCAGACTTACAATGCGCGTATTCTGTTCCATAATTGAAGCATGAAGATTTGCTAAAGTCTCATGCATTGTGCTGATATCCTGCCGGACTGCCCGCATTTCGTTTAGCAATATCTTAAAGTTATTCCCTGAGTCCTCAACCTCATCATCTGATAACTCCTCTTTATCCATAGGAACAACACTTGATTTTGATTTATTTCGATGCGTAATGTTTACATTATCACCATTTGGACTGATTCTATTGCTTTTCAAACCAGGTGGTACAAGATGGTGGACCGGTGTATTAGTATTATCTTTCTTAGGTTTCCTGCTCGTACATTCCGGGCATATCCACAAACGTTCTGTTCCCGCCGCATAGAATGAATAGAAGCGTTTGGTGTCTACACTTGCACACTCTAAATCAAATGCTGCTTTGCATGTGGAACAGCGCAAAAACTCTTTTTTGGGTAACAGTTTTGTACATCCTGAACAGTTTCCTAAGCCTGGAGCTGCAGTAGGCTTTGACTTTAAAGACATTATTGTACTGTTATATTATTATATTCAGCCTATTATTTAACTCAATGGCAGTATGGGCCAGATTCCTTTGCGTCAGCCTACTAGAACAATACTCGATTGACAGATAGATCGATGATGTTCTATTGTGTCGTGGCTTACTATCTTTATGTTGGCAATATTACACAATTTCAACCTCCAAACACATGAGAATAATCTTATTCACAATACATACTTGGTATTCCACAAGTATCCCAATATCACTTGCTCACAGTTTTTGGATGATCATCTTCGTGTTTTGCTGTTATTTTCTCACTTTAGTCACGTTTATTTATTTATTTAAACGGAGCCACTATACGAAGCAGCTACTAGTTTGACAGCCGGAACCGGAAAAAAAAAAAAAAAAAAAGAATATTACAAATCTTCACTCTGCGAGAATAAGCTGAATTCGGACGGCCGCCGGCGCATCGCATTTTGTAGTAATTTTGCAGTTGTAAGTATTTATCGTTTTTATCTAATTATGATAATAACTTCATTATAAATTCTTTATTTCTCATGAAGTAACAATTATTCTGGTATAAATTTTGCTTAATAATATTATCGTAGATAGGAGAAATTCATAGTTAACTTGAAGCGATTTTCAAAGTTTTTTGGTTTAGAATAAGATTTTTTTTCTATATAAAATCAATGATATCTAAAAACTTTGAGGACGCTACGCACTATACGACTATATAAGAGATAACGTTCTATTTTTTTATTTCATTTGTTTAAATAGTAGTTCAATCTAGGAGCTCAAAAAAGTGCCTTCGTGCAATTTATGAAAATCTTTTTTCTGCAATTTTGGGTTTAAGCAAAATATAAGTACAAAAAACGAGGCCACTACGAACTATGTCAATAGGTAGCTATTCTATACTATTTAATAAGTCAAAATTGTTAATGTATTTTTGTTTCTGGGATCATGAACACCAAAATTGGCCATTTTACGCAAAAAAACAGTTGAGATGTAATAGGGCTCTTAATTAAATATACGTGTAGGTAGTGCATGAGTGCAAAACATTGCCAAGAAAACGATCGAGATAAGTAAAGTTAACAAACGTCTTAGTAGAATTTTTTTTCTATAAAATCAGCGCCAAGTTTTTGATTAGAGAAATCGATTCTACTTTCGATCCCGAACCAACTAATTTCCAGGTTTTGAGGAATTAACACGTTGTATGGCGTCATACTTCTAATCTCCATGCCATATCCATCTCCGAGCTTCGACTGGTGGACCCACCCTCACCTCAAAGGAGCTTATGTCCCCTCTGTAACTCTTAAGACTCTGAGGCTCTACTCTCTAAGCGCAAACCAAGATTTCATTGGCGCGTAATTCGTCGTACGTCGTACTCCTATGTACACTGTGCCAATCTCTAATTAAAAAAGCTACAATCAACTCAAGCTACCCAAAACTTGATCCTTATAAGTAATATCCACATACCAGAAAGGTTCAAAATTTATTGTATTTTGTTCGACAAATTACAGGCCATCAAACTTTTGAATGCGCTTAGAGAGTGAGGCCTCCAGTGCGGACCATCACAAACCTTCGGTCAACCGCAAGGTGGAAGCTACACCAGCATTAATGCAAGCATTACCAAAAAGGTTGCGTTCTGGCATAGTAGAATAAAATGGTTCTGGTGTTAGTTTTTTTCCATACAAACCTTATCCTTACAACTTACAATTACAAACACAACAAAAAATATTAGCCGAATAGGTGCAGCCGTTCTAAAGTGATGCGCGTTCAAACATTCGTGGCAATTGATTTTTAACCGACTTCAAAAAAAAAGGTTCTCAATTCGTCGGGAGCTTTTTAATAGGTACCTACTCTTTTAAAGTAATGTCTTTCAAGTCCATCAAATGAATATCAAACAATAGACAAAAACAAAATCAACCAATTTCTTCACTTTCCTGCCAAGAAGCAGACAGACGTCGCGTTGGTGTCCCTCGCGCACTGCTGCCGTCAAAATCATCCCGAAATCCAGGCAGAGTCCGCGCGCGGCCCGTCAGGAGCGGTCCTTTCGTCCGAGCGGGATCCATGCTCCCCAACTTACATCGATGTTTGAATGTTCCGAGTTTCGCTGTTCTAGATAAAGTTTTTATTTCAAAATTCGAACGTTCAAAAGTGATTTCGTGATTCATTTGTTTTGTTTTTTTTTTAAATGGAACGCTGACTTTGGTTTTAAATTAGTTTTCTTATGTTTTGATTTAATTTGTGTTGTGGTTGTGGTTTAAAAAGATTTTATTTGAAAAAAGGATTTCATCTACTAGTGCTTCTAGCTGACAAAAGATTGACATTAATACTAAGGTAGGTAACCACCCTACAATAATGTTTGCTCTCTACAAAAGAGGTTTACGCACATCCTATCCTACATGGTCATGTAATGGTCAACTAAAGAGAAGATTTCCCTCCTTTTTAAAAAATCTTTGCTATTTACCCCATCATGCCATCTATAAAAAATTACCTTTGCAAATCAGAATAATTTTTTACAACTTAACTAGGTAAGTACTAGGTACAGGTAGGTAAATAAATAAATAACTTTCTACACTCACACCCATGACCCACCAATCATCTAGCCCAAGTTAAGCTTCTTTTGAAACTTGTTTTAATGGATAAACGTAACTAAACATAGAAAAACCCCCAGAGCCGAAATCAATTTTGAAAACCTTTTTTTTTATTGACCCCACCGGGAATTGAACCCGGATTCTCAAAGATGGCGCGACGCCAGCAGAGGCGTGCTAACCACTCGACCACGAAAGTCGTCGAAGGTAGGTACCTCTTAATATAATAATCACCGCACAAGCACAAGGACATAATATTAATTTAATTGCGATGATTTGTACAGTCGGCCTCAGAAGTAGCTTAACACTTTAGTGACATACTTAACCACTGACACTAACGTGCTTATTGGAAATGCAAATGTCCAAATTGCAGAAAAAGTGGTCACTATGCTAGTAGCATAGTGATGGGGGTCGGAGAGATTCCAATCGCAGTTGTGCAGTGGTGGTCTACCGTTGTCGTGTGAAGCAGCAGTGGGCTAGAGCGATGTTTTTAGATAGATAGATAGACAACACTTTAATTGCAAAACCACAAAGATTTACATAGAACTTAATAAAAACTATAAGTGAATTTCTAACCTATCACGTGACCTACGGCGCTGGCGGTAGGTACATTAGTTTTTATTAAATAACCACTGGTGGCCGGCTAGACACTTTGAAAAAATAATTAGCGATTAAAAATAATAAACTATTAAAATAAACGATGAAAAATACAGTTACAATTTGGCAGTCTTATCGCTCTAAGCGACAGACAACCAGTTTTTAAAGTCTTATTTATTTTTTCTACCGTGTCGCGTATCGGTGAAAGAATGCTACCACCCCCTCTCTTCCCTTGGGTGTCGTAAAAGGCGACTAACGGACTAAATACTGCACATACATCCAACTGCATAGAACAGCGATGGGCTCACCACCTGTCAGGCTGAGCAGATGTGCAGTCGCTATTTGGTAGACTAAAGAAGAACTAAAGAAGACTATGGTAGAGGGCTGCTTTTGCTGTCCATATTGCCTAGTCCTGGGGATAATACTCGTGATTATATGTATGTATGTTTGTATTTTTTTATTTTCGTGATAGGTCAGGGGGTCTATCGGCTAAAAAATATGGATATGGACATGGGCTTCATTTGACATTTGAAGCCTATATTTTGTCCTTATATGGGCATATTATGGGCATCAAATGTCAAATGAAGCCCATGTCCATATTCATATTTTTAGTCGATAGGGTAGCTGGTTGTGTTGTCGTTGCGTTTTACGGCTGTTTTTATTTTTTATTTTTTTTTAGCTTTTCCATAATGGTTTGTAAATATTGACAATACAAATCTGCCGTAATTGTTTGACCAGATCTTAGGAAACTGTAGTGGATGACACTGGCACTTGTCCACCACACACTTACCAGTACCTTTCTCAGACTCAACTTCCGCTTGGATCCGGATTTAGTTTTCCTGAGCCCAACTCCAAAGCATTCAACCAATTTTAATTGAAAAAAATAAATTACTTACTGCTTATTAGGTAGGTGTGTGTCACCACGTCAACAACCTTAAGAGGAAACACTACGTCGACGTGGCATGCAAAATTCTCATACAAAACACAGAAAACGACGTTTCGTAGTCCCCTGTTACCTCCTTCGGAACTGGACCAATTTTTATTACTTTTTCAGCATCAGTTTAAGAAAGAGATTTTCTATGTCTGTATTATTGAATTTTTTGCTTTAAGTCATTTATTTAATAACCAGCCTTCAAAATTTAGCGAAATCACTCCGTTTTAAGGCCTCTTCAGAAACATTAAGTGGCTGGATTTAAAAAAAATCAAACACTTCGACATAGTGTTTTAAACGTTATTGTTAGAAATCCGTTAGACTTTGTGAATAAAATGTAACTACTAACGACTGGGCTGGCATTCTTGGCGGGCAAACGGCTACTTATCGCTAAAATGCATGCCATCTCTCTGTCAGCGTGCATTTTAATTGAATGTTGCTTTAACATCTTTAGGGCCGACGCACACGACCCTTACACGACATTAAAAGAAAAAGTTTAAAAAAAGTTTCAAACTTGAATCCTTTGCAGGACTCAAATGTTTTTCGTAGAAATACATAGGTAATGTAATTTGTTGCACCGTCAACCATTTATGAAATAGCGCGTTCCGTTTTACGCAATTCCGTCCGTAGAGCACTTTTTAGTATAGAACACTAAAATTCTTCAATTTACCTTTATAAAGTTATAAATATCTTTCAAATCTTCCATATATAAGTATACTCTGCTGTTACTGTCTGTAAGTAACTAATTATTTAACGTTACAGCTGTTTATGAAAAGCGAAGTTAAATTACGTTGAAGAACTAACAAATATCGAACATAGTAACTATAAAAAAAAGAATTGGAACGCGAACGAAGACGAAATAGGCGGGCCGCAACCCGCAACACAAACTAGTTCAAGATAGCAATCCATAAGACGGTAGTTTTTATTTTTACTCATCATGATGAGCTTTTTCTTGATGCGCGGTGCCAGTCGGGCGTCAATCAAAGCCTCTTCGGAAAGCCTTTAGAAAGACTCGACGAATTCTCGTCAAACATTACCATTACCATCGAAGTTCTTTTGTTCCAACATAGCGTTTTACCATTGTTCCGAGCTTAAATATTCATCGCATGCAATTTGCCGTTCTCAAAAGAGTGTAACCCACACTCGCCAAACCGTGCCAATAATAATACCCTTGCGAAGTACCTTGCTCCCCCACAAGCCATCATACACATTTTACCCTTCGCTAAAAATGTAAGGACTTGTTCACATTAGAACGCTGATAAGAGTTCTTTGATACTGAGCTTTAGAAAGCGATTGGATTGTAATAATGTCTGTCGTTTTTTTTGGGTAATGTATGTTATTAACTTATTATCCTTTTTGATTATCTGAGTTGTGTGGTCCTTGTCGCGTAGCGGTGAAAGAATACTGCCACCTCCTCTCTTCCCTTGGGTGTCGTAAAAGGCGACTAACGGACTAAAGACAGCACATACATCCAATAGCATAGAACGGCGATGGGCTCACCACCTGTCTCGCTGAGCACATGTGCGGTCGTTATTTGGTGAAAAGTGTACTATATTAGAGGACTGCTTTTTCGGTCCTCATTGCCTAGTCTCTAACTAATTTCGGGAATAATTGTAGTGATTATGTATTTGTGTGGTAGTGGCTCATTATTACAAGAGTACTACCAACCTATCTCTTCCCTTGGGTGTAAAAGCGACTAACGGACATAAAGACTGCACTGCAGCAAGAGAATGCTAATTATTACTTTTTCTTCCATATGTATTATATTTGAAAAAATATGATAAATATGGAAGTGAAGGTTTCTTTCTTTGTCTTTAACGTTCGCAAAGAATCATCATGATATTTTGCCTAGTGATAGTTGTACAACATTAAAATAGTTATTTTCTTCACTTACAAAGTCAGGAGTCGCAAGCTCGGGGTATTCCTCGAAGCCCACCCATTTTGAAGCGCACCAGACCAAGCGCACCTAAACTATTCCCCCAAGCGCACCCGCTGGTGCGCTTTAGAATAGGTAATTAAAATATTATATTTTTATTCCTCGAAGCGCACCTACGGTAAAAAATAGAGAGGAGCTTAAAAGATTCGTAATATTGATGTTGATAGAAACTAGGACTAGGTGCTTAAGCAACTTACTACGTCAATTATAAATTGAATCATGACAGTTATATTGATCTAAAAGTACCAGGGAGACATAAATGAAAAGAGGTAGATAGGCGCCTTAGCGATCTTACTTACCCTTAACTATCAGGAAAAAAGAAATAAACGAGTAGGACTAGGTGCTGCAACTTACTAATTATGTCAATAATAAATTGAATCATGACAGTTATTTTGAACTAAAAGTACGGTAGTACTATATTACTTATTCTTTGCTAAAAGTACCAGGGTGACATAAATGAAAAGAGATAGATACTCTAAAAATAAACGGACGTTATTCGTTATCGATATTTTCTGTTAGTTACTACATCTCTTTCCTCATTTTATCTGCTGGTGCGCTTCGAGGAATAAAAATATAATATTTAACTACCTATTCTGAAGCGCACCCAACGGGTGCGCTTGGAGAAATAGTTTAAGTGCGCTTGGTCTGGGTGCGCTTCGAAATGGGTGCGCTTCGAGGAATACCCCGCAAGCTCGCGAGTGCCAATGTGAATAGATCTGAATTTAAAACAATCCGGTGGCAGCGTCGCGTCAGTTTGATCTCGGTACAGTCGCGTGGACAATGCGAGGGGTCATTAGTAGCTTTTAATACGTGCATTGTCTTAAAAGTATTTCGGGGGGAGGTACGGATCACATCCGATAGCATTTAAACGTACAAAGGATATATATATAGATTGAATACTCACCCATTTATTTCTACGCATCAACAATGAAACTTTGTTTATTTACACATAACAGTATAAAATTTAAATATCCAATAAAAATTCCGACAGATGTTTTCCTATCCAAATATTTTTAATAAAATATGTTAAGCCAATATGAGATGGATATTTCTTACATAAAGCATAATGAGATCTCATGCACAGTATAAACAACACGCTGCGCTGGCCCAATACGGTCTGGTGGGGTTTAACGACTGCCATCTTCGTGGGACAAACGGGACCAACGCCTTCCGAAGCATGGAGGAGCTCGAAATGTTTTTTAACTTGGTCACCGAAAACAGCCCTAGCCGCTTCGCCATCGAGCTCTTAAAATTGTTGAATACATAACATATATATGCATATAATCACGACTATTATCCCCGAAGGGTTAGTCAAAGACCAGGCAATTAGGACTACAAAACAGTCCTCTGCCATAGTCCACTTTTTACCAAATAGCGACTGCACATGTGCTCAACGTGAAAGGTGGTGAGCCCATCGCCGCTCTATGCTGTTGTATGTATGTGCAGTCTTTAGTCCGTTAGTCGCCTTTTACTACATAAGGGAAGAGAGGGGGTGGTAGTTAGTATTGTTTCACCGCTACGTGACACGGTATTGTTGAACATTGTTGAACTATTACTAATAAATTTATTTCTCAAAAAAAGTAATTGTGAGCATACCGTAATTGTAATTAATCACCAAAACATTGACATAAAGTAAATAATTCGTCGTTCGAGTCAAAACACGTACCAACGGTTTTTTATTCATTTGAAGCTGTTAACAAAGAGGCGAGCAGCTGATTGTATTCGTCACGCAACCTTAATTAACACCGTCTGCGGAATTGAGAGAATTTATCAATCTTAATAATATCATCATCACACAAACAAATAGTAGGAGTAACTAAAACTAATAAACCAGTCCCACTGTTGGGCAAATGCCTCCAAGGAGTTGGTTTTGTGTCGATTTTGGTTTAGTTCTAATATAAATAGACTCCGCTTGGCTCATTCGCAAAATGTCTATTTCGCAAAATGTCTACCGTTCGCAAAACTTTTCCTTCTCATAATGTCTCTTTCGCAGAATGTCGCTTTCGTAAAATGTCTCTTTCGCAGAATGTCTCTTTCGCAAAATGTCGCGATTATACTTGAATAAATTTTCAATTTTTAAAAGAAAATCATTTATTACATGTAAATAATGTAAATAACAATAATTAGTTATTATAAAATAATTTAATAATTTCGTTAAAGTGATGAAGACATTTATGTTATGTTTACATTATAACTTCAATACTTGTATGATTTTCTATAAAAAATTAAATTTTATTCTAAGTATAATCGCGACATTTTGCGAAAGAGACATTCTGCGAAAAAGACATTCTGCGAAAGCGACTTCTGCGTAAGACACATTATGAGAAAGAGACGTTTTGCGAAGTGTAGACATTTTGCGAAATAGACATTTTGCGAATGAGCCCTCCGCTCTATCTGATCTCATTTGCCGGAATGATTATGTAAAAAAATATAGAAAAAAAGAATCGGTGTCCAAAAACAAAGGGATCTCCGTTCGTAGTTTAATTCTCAGATCGGGAAAAGTGTGTTTCCTATTTCTGATGTTCACTAACTTTTTTCTGGCCAGCAACGTGGGCTTAGGCCAATACTCAAAGACAGAGGAACTTGAGATATTCTATTCCGGTCACCCATCCACTAACCTATTCCAAAAGTTGCTCACTTGAAATAGGTATCTCAACAGGAACCTGCGTCATCAAGATTCTGACATATATTTCTACTTTCGGAGATATAAAATCTGTATTTTATGTTACCGGTGGGTACTTACTGCCCTCTAGTTACGCCAGGACCGGAGCAGTTATATTTATTTCCTCACATTTTACGGTTTTAAAGCCATCTGCAGTCTGTGAAGGCCGAGAGCTAAGTTTATGTCCCCAAGAAATTACTTGACATTATTCTTTAGAGTTCTCCATCCAGATGTTATATAAGATTCAGAAATTATTTTATTGCGAAGAAAAATGTCGAAGAAATTTTTCACGTTTTGATTCAGACCTGCACCACGTGGAAATCAGGGTCATGCATATTTCCCTTCACTAAAATAAAATAATTGCCCTACGTTATCGTGGTGGTCTTAATCGTTATCATAAATAAGTTTTAAAGTAAGTTATTCTAAATTATATTAGTTATTTTCTCAGTCTATGAATATTTCATTCTTATTAAAATTAAGTATAAAAATACTTCTCAAACCTTATAGGTACTAGGGGGCCCTACTGTAACCTTTTAGAGCGGTATTACTATCTTACTATGTGAAATTCGTATGGGAATTTGCGTAGCAAGATTAAAACTATACTGCTCTAAGAGCAAAGCTGGTTGATTCTGACGATGACGGTGTTGGTGTCGAGTTATAAGTTCTAAGACAATTGACGTCTACAGCAGTATTAAACCATATCTTAGATTACCTACATCAGAATTTATGTAGACTCCTTGCGGCTGGGATATGGAAGGAAAAGTCTCACGATATAAGAGGTCTTAGCCTAAAAGTTTACAATGAGTTTACTTTTGAAACTTGCTAGTGACGGCGTAAATATTTTCATGGAAAACTGTGCAGAGCTCTCTAGCGTTCGTTTCGCTAGAAATTTCACAACTCGCTCTCTAGTATAGAACTGCTTAGTGCAAGTTTACTGCCTGTCCAGAGTCCGACTGAATGGCCACAAGTATTCCGGGTTTTGGCTTCACACTCATCAAACCGCATTATTTGGCCAGGGGCGTTGTGGCTGTGGGTTATGATAGCCTGTTATGATGCGCTGTTGTCCATGATGTAGAAAAACCAGTACTCAATAGAGGGACATTTTTAGGCTGCTGATAAAACACTCAGCACTGTGACCAAAATCTACCACCAGGCTCTATTCTAGTGTTTAGAACAAGTAATTTCATGGTAAAGCTACCGCAAGTTGAAACGGTCCGCGGCGAATCGCTAGTGTTCTGCTTATAGCTTGACGGCGAAAGCTGTAACAATAATTCGTTCCACTCTAAAGGTATTCGTCATAATACCAGTGGTTATAGGCACGTGTATGGGTGGTAGCATTTACCTATAACAATAGATGCTTCGTGTGTGGCGTTGAGCAACTAAATAAAATAAATATTATAACATCCCTGGAAGCAGTGTGTCATCATGATCGTTGCAAATGAAAACGCAGTGGTCTTCACTTACCCCTCCGAGAAACAGATGATATTTTAAATCCATTGAGGTTCGTACACGAGTCGCATCGCCGACATTTGTCCCGCGACTCCAATTTGTATGGCGGTAGTCGCTTGGAGAATAAAATCGCCGAGTATCGAAGATTTGCGTAGCCTTGTGTACGAAGGGGCTAACAGTTACTCCGTGATCATCCGGCATGCAACTGCGCCGAAATATCGGGGACTCAAAACCAACAACTCTAACATGGCAAAATCCCGTTTTTTTCATAAAAATAATTGTAGTGACCATGAAAGTTTAAAAAGGCGTGGATTACTATGTATATGGGGTACTATTAGTTATTCTGTGGTATGGGTAACGCTGGAATAATGATTATTTATAGTAACTCCATGTTGTTCAATGTATAAAAACCATTGAGGTACAATAAACTAGAGAAGACACCGCGAAGCAAGATTGTGCGCAACTATAAGGGATTTGTTAGGAGAATTTCGCGAACGCATTATTCAGTTGCAGCGAATTTTAGAATCGCATTTTTAAGCGAATCAATATTTCATGTTGGATATATTTTGCAAACGCCTTATTCAGTTACAGCGGATTTCAGTATCGCATTTTTAGCGAATCAATATTTCATGTTGGATATATTTTGCGAACGCCTTATTTACTTGCAGCGGATTTCAGGATCGCATTATTTAAGGGGATCCTGCACAAAATTGTAAAAATTTACGTATTTTTAAGTCACTTGTACTTGTAACTTATTCAGCGCATAGGCGCTGAATAAGTTAAATACTTTAAAAGAACTTATGTAAGTTAACCTGATCATTGCACAAGGTTATGGCCTTGTTGAAATTTAAAACAAGCTCTTTAAATAATTACAAACAATACATAAATGTAGTAACTCAAAAAACATATTTTTTCGAAAACTTTCTTAATTTTACGCATGAAAGAATAATTCTTACATGAAAATTATTGTGGGCACCCCCTCCTTCTTTAAAAAGTAAATTTGAATTTTTAACACAAGTGCGTGATGGTTTTGCACATATTGCAGTATAAAAACATTGCTCTAATTAAATTACTAGGTCTGAAAAGCAGAATTGATCTTATTATTATATTATCATAAAAATGCTCTGAAATTTACCGCAACTAAAAAAGGAGATCGCGAAATTATTAATAAATTATGGGAACATAAATAAAGCTTTTGCTAAAAAATGCTACTCTGAAATTTACTGCAACTAAAAAAGAAGATCGCGAAATTCATCTGATAATAAATTATAGAAACTTAAATAAAGCTTTCGCTAAAAAATGCGATTTTAAAATTCGCTGCAACTGAATAATGCGTTTGCGAAATTCTCCTAACAAACCCACCTTAGTGCGCACAAACTTGCTTCACGGTGTCTTCTCTAGTTTATTGTACCTCAATGATAAAAACCCTGAGCCCAGAAGTTATTGATATTTTAGGAAATTTATAGGTTGATGATGAGATTAGTAGTATTTTTTACTCATTTACGGGTAAGCACTTCGCCTTCATTCATCTCACCTGAAGTTAAGTGAATTCTCAACTACTGAGGAGCTGGTTATGCTATATCTAACTGCCGGAACGCAACATTATACAAACATGATGATATGCCGACATTTTAGATAAGATGGTGGTAGTTACCAGCTAGCCAGGCGGTCTTAACAATCACTACCGCCAACTAAACCGAGTAAAACATGTAAGCTAGGAATCGTACCATCGATTTCATTTCCTCTGGGTATTAGAACGGTGACCTAAAACAGTAGGCGACACAAAGGCGGCTAAACTTTAAATTAGCTTTAAGTCATCAATTTGAATGATAAAGTTCTAGCAATTATTGCAGCTACAGCCCAGATCGCCAAATACTATAATTTCGGCACGTGCTGATCAAAATTTGCTATTAAATTTTTCTCTTTTCGTATTTTTTGAAAACAATTTAAGGGTTGTCATTTTGAGATGTGTTGCTTTTAACGGCACGGAATTGTTAAATTTAGATTTTGTATTTCATGATTTGTATTTTAAGATTCGTATTTTATGATGATAAGGATATTTGATAAGATTTGACAAGGATATAGACTGAAGAAGTAAAACAAGTTTTTTTGTTTTTTTGTTAATGTCGTTATTTTCTATAAAGCTGTGCTGTGATATGCTTAGTAAGCAACTGCTTGCCTGGTCTTCTCCACAGCTAAAAAATATCAATATAATCGTCGTAAATCAATAACACTTTAATCGTCTAATTATTTAAATGTTTCCTAACATTTTTAATTTTAAATCATATGCCACAACAACGCAGCATATAGTACATCTTTTAGTTTAGAATCCGACCGTAATTATATTGTAGTGTAACATAATGTTAGTGGCCCAATATGGAACGTTAACAAATGCTGCGGTAGCCACAATCAATGTTCCACGCTCTGAACTAAACATAGACGCAAGGAAAATACTTAACCAGTCCCGGGAAATAGAAGCTAGTAAAAACACAATTATTAGGCTTATACTAAAGCCAAATACGATAAAGAACAATAATTATAAACAAAAAAAATCTTCACAGAGATTTTTAGTGGATATCTACTCTTAATTGCTTTTGTAGTTGTCAATATTATTTTGTGGAAACTAAACCGAACAAGAACTGAGTAACTTTACATAAAACTTAAAACTAAAGAACTATATTAATATGTTTCTAAGGGTGTTACCAGACCAATCGATCGATCGTCGATCGACTGCATCGATCAAACATCGATCGATGTCGATCGATCGATCGACGACGGTCGGTCGACATTGATCGATAGGTGTGGTAGCTTTAATCTATCGACGGATACCGTTCGTCTAACCCATCGATCGACGTTGATCGATTAACCCTGGCTATATTCCATCAGTTTCTTCCGAAACGCATGCAGAAGAGGACTCGTTGTTCTTGGCCAGTACGATGTTGCTCGTACTATTATTACGGAGACGCATACGCAGAAGAATCTGCGAAGAAGAGATTGCGGCCGTTTTTTAAAGCCAAAGATTGCTTATTTTATCCAAATGACATTATAAGCAGCGGTTTTTTTTTGCGTAGCGATTTTCATGAATTTCGAGGTTATTTTTTATTAGACAACAGAAAACTTGCTCCATTCAAAAATATCTTGGGGGAGGAAGGGACGGGGATGGAGGGGGTACGGTAACGGTAACTTAGTAGAATATTTGTTTTTTTTCCTAAAAATAACCTAACATAACCTCAAAATAAAAATATTTTAAAACCATGCATTTCCGCACTTTGGACCCCCCCTCCCCTCCCCCTCCCTTCTCCTCCCCTCCCCTCACTCGCTCCCTCCCCTCCCCCTCAATCTCCCTCTCCCCCGCCCTTCCCACTCCCACTCACTCCCCCCCTCCCCCTCCTTTCCCATTCCCACCTTTTTCGGTGTTGCTTAATCTTAAATTTATAAAAAAAAGTGAAGCGGCCGGCGCGTCTAATCAAACAGCTCGATCTGACACCCAATCCATTCTACCGGCGATTATCGATCGATATCGATCGATTGGTCTGGTAGAAACTATCGATCGACGTCGACTAATCCATTCTACCATCGACCGATGCCGTCGATCGACGATCGATCGATTGGTCTGGTAACACCCTAACCGTGGGCATATGGGAACGGTCCCAAGAATGCTGTCAATATTACCTTATTATTCACAACTCTTTAGTCAGATAGGTATAATAAAATGTCTAGTGTAACTTGAATTTTCCGACACTTTCGTGCTTCGGAAGGCACGTTAAGCCGTTGGTCCCGGTTGATGTCGTAAGATGGCAGTCGTTAAAACCCACCAACCCGCATTGGGCCAGCGTGGTGGGTTATGGACCAATATCCCCGCGTGCTATTGTCCACGTGGGAGGCCTGTGCCCCGCAGTGGGACGTTTATAGGCTGATAATAAAATTGAATTTATGTTTCTTTAGAGAAAGACGCCATTGTTAGTAGTGGCAAAATGAAAGAAAGAAGGATACAAAATACATGTATTGACCCACACACACAATAATAACATAATCCACAGAATTAAGAACATTAGGAGGCCTATTACATCTCGAATGTGATTTTTGCGTAAAATGCCCATTTTCGCATTTTGTAGTGATTTTGCAGTTGTATTTATCGTTTTTATCGAAATAAATTAATAAATTTGTGTCACGGTCGCCATGTAATGGCGTTGGGACGGAGACCCGAAATGAAACAATGTCTTGCGTTGAATCAATCTCCTTTATCCTCTAGTGTATCATCTTAAATACTAATTAACATCACATCTATACGTGACTAGAGGAAGGACGCCTTGTCAATCAGGAAGACCTTAATTATCACGTACTATTGAGTACGTGCTGATAGTGTAATTCACTATATCACAATAATATTACAAATGTCCATTCTGTGAGCAAACAAATCTCCAAAAGTTGAGTTCGGACGGCCGGCGCATCGCATTTTGTAGTAATTTTGCAGTTGTATTTATCGTTTTTATCCATATAGGATAATAAATTCATTATAAAATCCTTATTCCTCATGAAGTAACAATTACTCTGGTATACATTTTGCTCAATAATATTATCGTAGATAGGAGAGATATTCACAGTTAACTTATAGCGATTTTCGAAGTTTTTTGGTTGAGAATGAGATTTTTTTCCTATTTAAAATCAATAATATCTAAAAATTTCGAGGCCGCTACGCACTATTCGACTATATAAGTGATAACATTATAATTTTTTTATTTCACTTGTTTAGAACAGTAGTTCAATCGATGAGCTCAAAAAAGTGCCTTCGCGCACTTAATGAAAACCTTTCTCTGCAATTTTGGGTTTAATTAAAAAGTTAAGCAAAATTTATAGAAAGCGAGGCCGCTACGCACTATTCAAATAATTATTCTACACTATTTAATAAGTAATAATTATTAATGTATTTTAGTTTCTGAGATCCATAACACCAAAAATGGCCATTTTACGCAAAAATCACAGTCGAGATGTAATAGGCCTCTTAACAATATTAAAAAAAAAACACTTTAACAAACAGAACAAACAACATAAAACGCACAGATCCATCATTCATTAATTAATTAAAATTACTTTTTACAAATTTTTCAAGCAAGCATTCTGCAGATGGTTTATAACTTTTATAGCTATGCGCGATAATGTCAATTTTATTAGTTTCGTTTTAATTTCAATTATTTTTAAGTAATTTTTTTTTAATATTACATAGGTACTTACTTAGACGCGCATACCTATTAAATTAAAAAAAGAGATTTTTAAACGTCCATAGGATGTTCTTTTTTTATTCCTCAACGGGGAAGCACTTGCCCTTCATCTCGCCTGATGGTGCGTGACGATAAGACGGCGGAAGCGCACTACACTCGGAATCCTGAACTACTCAGGCTATTTTATCTCTAATGGTGAATACACAATATGCTTAATGCACAATATGTTTTTAAGCTGACATACTTAGATGGTGGTAGATAACTTGTTAAAACAAATTCTACTACCAACCATATCGAGTTCTTCAACCCACCAAACCAACCCACATTGAGCCCGCAGCGTGGTGGATTAAAATTATGATAGTCCCAATCTCTCCATGTCGTTCTCATTATCTCATATTTATCCCATTTAGTCTATTTCTATCTAATTTTCTGATATTTATTAAATCGATGGTCTAGAACACAAATGTGCTAATTACAATTTGTTTATAATTTAACATTTTAATGACAAATGTATTAAATGAACATGCTCTACCGTTCGCAATTATCTAAATACCATAATTTTGTCTCTTTCTGTCTAAACTGTATATGTACATTCATAGCAAGTGATGTGTCATTTTGAAGCCAAAACTTAATGGTAGTTATTTATCATTAGTTTAAACTACAAAAAATGATAAATAGATTTATAACATTTCGCTTGTGTTACCATGATTGACAAATAAGCTAAATATTTTTATTGCTTTTGTCATTTTGTAACATTCGATTCCCAATTATTTTAAAGGATGTTAATCTTTTCACGTGGCGGTAGACAAATGGTTTAAGTGATCTTAGTACTACTCTGAACACTCGTCAGTAAATAGTAAAACATATTAAATGCTTTTAAAATACTAGACCAGAAAGAATAAAATGTAGACAAATGTTGTAAATGATTTAACAACAAAGTTCTAAGCAAACAAAAGGAGCCCGAGAGTTTTAAACTTATTTAATTTAATTAACCAAGGCATTGACAAGTATTTAAAGTTTATAAATATGATTGATATAATATCGGATAATTTCATAATATCGGATCGTAGTATTGAAAAGAAATGTTTGTATTTTATGGCGATGTGCCCTGCTTATTGTCACTTGAGCTTGGCGAGCCTTTGGGCTATGTCGGTTACTTTAGTTCTTCTACGAATCTCCTCATTTCTGATTCGATCACGTAGAGAAACCCCGAGCATAGCCCTCTCCATTACTCTTTGCTTGACTTTGAGCCTGCTTATTAGGCACTTAGTGAGTGACCACGTTTCGGTACCGTATGTCATCACTGGCAACACACACTGGTCGAAGACTTTCGTCTTGAAACACTGTGGTATTTTGGACGAGAAGATATTTCGTAGCTTACCGGACGCTGCCCAGCCGAGTTGGATTCGACGATTGACCCCTTTCTTAAAGTTGGACCTACCTCACTGGACCGTTTGTCACAGGTATACATATTCGTCAACAACTTCAAGAGCAGTCTCCAATTTTTAGAGGAGTGGGTACGACACGTGACTTAGAAGTGATTTTCGTCTTCTCCATACTCATTTTAAGGCCCACTTGTTGAGAGACTCAGTTGAGATCACCGAGCATTGTGCCAAGGTCCTCCAGGGTCTCAGCGATGACTACTATATCGTTGGCAAATCGAAGGTGACTGATGTACACGAAGAAGCTTAAACACGTCCTCCAGTGCAGCAGTGAAGAGCTTCGGAGATATGACATCTCCTTGTCGCACTCCACGCTGCAGCCGGACTGGCTTCGAGCTCTGGTCCTGAATGCGAACTGTCACATTTGCGTTTTCGTACAAACACTTCAACACTTCGATGTACCTGTAGTCAATTTGGCACTAGAGAGACTAGCACGGCCCATGTTTCGATCAAATCAAAGGCTAACTCATGGTCCACAAACGCAAAGCAAAGTGGCCGGTTATACTCTTCGGTCTTCTGAATAACCTGCCGCAGCGTATGTATATATCGATGGGCTGGAAGTCATCAAATCTGCGTGCGAGACGATTAGTTATAACTCTCGAGAACAGCTTATAAACGTGACATAGAAGTGACATTTAACCTCCTCTGCCCCGTTGCCGCTGTCCCCGCTAACTTTACTGTTAACGCCGACTACAGAAAATCCCCGATATTGACGGTGATGTACAAAACGACTTCGCTGCCTCGGTACTGTCGTCATCGCCTGCAGTAAACACAGAATTTCAGACAAAAATTACCAATGCCGACGTCTCCACTGCCTCGGTGCTGCTGTCTCCACCCGAAGTATTCGCCGGCGCTCTTACAGAAACCGCTTCCAAAGCTAATTGATCTATGTATTGCCTTTAGCACTACTTTTGAACTACAAGTGAACACTTCTGATAGGTAACACAAGGTAATAAAGATACTTATACTTTTTTAAATACATCGGCAGTAAAATCTTTAATAACTCTAAATTAATATACAATAGGTACACAAAAGTGTTAATTGAACAATTTTATATAAAGTTTGTGTACAAACGTATCAAGTGATGCTCTTTTTTGCTATTTTGATATTTTTATGGAACACACATATGGTATACAGTTTTAAGTTATAGTATCTAGAAGTTTTGCATTAATAAAAACAGTCCTCCTGAAAAATTGGTAGGTAGGTCTATAATTAGCATGTTTGTCTTCTAGACCACCGAAATTTTAATTTTATTATATTCCTCCTTTATACGTGCATGTGCAAATGTACTAATCACTCACAATCACGGGCTAGTGCCCGTGATTAGTTATGTTAACTATCTCTTCTTTTTTCTTTATTTATTACTTAAACATACCTAAACATTCTCTTGCCCAAAGGTTGCCTGGCAGAAAGTGCTACTTAAGACCGCCTTTGACATACTGTTTTGTTTGTTTTGTGTTATATTGTTTATATGGTACAATAAAATATTTTTCATTAATTCATTATCTCTCATAATTAGTCATCTCTCGTTTATACGCTGATGATAAAAAAAATCTTCGTCTGCATCTGAAAAGGTTTCTACATGTTTTATTATGTCTGCCTACACTAACAAATTCGTCACACAGAGGCTAATTAAAGAACTATCGCAAAAAACATTGTTACAGCGCTTTGAAAGTACTACGAATTTTTCAGTCGTCGGGTTGCCAAAAAATTCAACAATGCTAGCGCGCAGTCCGCGTGTGACAATAGTCCTTTACAAAGGACGGGGACTATTTGTCCTGGGCACATTCGTTTTGACGACAGCTTGGCAATGGAATGAACCGCTGTGTATTTTGCTTTGGTAGTAAAAGAACGTAGTGACTGGATAAAACTTTGAATTGAACTTTATAACAAAAAACATCATAAAAAACAGCCAATAATAATCTACTTAAATAGCATCTGAGCATCATTTCACGCTATCAAGAACGGCTTGACCGAATTGGCTAATTAATTTTTCGTTCTGTTCCTGATTTTCAGGAGTTGACAGAAAAAGGTTTGTAGATGTTTTTTAGTTATTAGTACATATATATATATAAAACCACTAATAATAATAATAAACCCGCATTCAGGGTGGCAATTTAGCCATTACCCATCAATTGTAACGATGATTTGATTTCAATGTTAAATGGAGGCTTTTGTTTTGCTGTTTTCCACCAGATTCGAATGCGTACTAAATAAATAATTTAATTAGATACAAGTGGTATCTATATTAAAATTTAGGTGCAATTTCATAAATTAGAGAAATTTTAAGTTTTATGAAAATACGCATTCGAAATGCCGTAGAACGATAACCCTTTTTCGTTCAGATAGGGCATGTGTACCCCGAGTACGCCGCGTTTCATTCGCGCGGCAGCTTGCATGCGGGAATGAGAGTGCAGCAGATCTCCATGGGCCTCCGTGCGTGCCACGAACAAAAGGACTTAAAAACAATGCTCGCCGAACCGTAATAGCAGGTGCGATTAACAACCTTATTCCTGTGTGATAAGGTAATGTACGCAAGCATAGTTATATGGGTTACACTTACACAGTCAAAATTATTAGGCTTTCAATTTTAAAATGTTTAAAATTTTAAAACTGATTAGTGGAACTATTGATACGTATTTAAGTAGCTTACTTTCTATTCTATTTATTATAACCGTGTCCCAGAGCGGTGAAAGAATATTACCACCCCCTATCTTCCCTTGGGTGTCATAAAGGTGACTAACGGACTATAGACTGCACATATATCCAACAGCATAGAGCGGCGATGGGCTCACCTGTCAAGCACATGTGCAGTCGCTTTTTGGTGAAAAGTGGACTATGGTAGAGGACTGCTTTTGCTGTCCTCATTGCCTAGTTTCTGACTAACCCTTCGGTAATAATTTATGTATGTATGTTCTATCATTGCTGTGGCTCTTGTCACAGATTACTACGTAATCTGGTTAGGTACTAAATAAGGCAGACATAAAATTAATTATTTGTACCGCTCCTAAAACATATGAGTAGGCAACGCCTTCATACAAATGAATGTATTTGATTATAATTTTTAATAAACATGTTTTATTTTAAGTATAACGCCACGTAAATGTGTTTAAATATGTTTGTATATAGCTGGCTTAAAAACAATTTACTACATCGCCATACTGTCACTATGTAACACTATACTTAGTAACCCGTCAATCACTTGGGGTCGAATAGTCCCATTCAAGGAGCAAAACATAATCGCGACCCTTTAGAGTAAACAAAGCAGCACCAAATTGAACTCTCTATTATTGTTAAATAGAATTTTGAATTTTTTATTGGTTCTGTAGCGAGGGGTCGGTCCATCAATGGCAGGTTCGGGTTAATACGTTTCGGCAAGTCGATTCTTTTTTTGTATCGGAGACACGTGACCGATACAATGTTTTAATTAGATTTGGTTTTGTATAGACTTTTTGTGTTAAGTATTAGAAATTTACTTCTTTATATGAACTTACATGCAAGTGTTATTATGATAGGTATATATTTATAAGTTGAGATGAGGCGTCCAGATGAACAAATTCAAAAAAAACTTGCCCTGCAGGGTTCTTGTTTAAACGCAATTTTAATTTAAGACGTTACAGTGCAACAAGAACAGCAATTAAGTTATTTAATTAGATTTTTATTTAATGCATTGAAAACGACCGTTTTCCACCTACTCTGTATAATGACTAATATCAAATTGCATTTAAACGTGTACTAGTTCCACAAAAGCAAACATAAACCCAACGACTAACTTAGTTTCCTACAAAATGACCGAATCTTTTAGTTGTAGACCGACAGCGAAATAAAACAGGCAATGCGCCCTAACGAGCTGTTAGATCGAGCCTCCCGTTTAGGGTTTTAAAAAAAGGAATTAATTAAACACGATTAATTAGAGAGTTAGAATCGGCAGCCGTCACGCTCGGATATTGGAAGGAGACTGGCGCGCTCGAGATGCGGGCGCGCCTAGCTCAAGCCTGAGAATGCTGATACAGAAACAAAGGGTGTCTGTCAGCAACATTACCTACATAGAAGGGATGTAACACCTCCCCCCATTGAGACTAAACTTCGGGTTTTACTCGAAGTTTATGGATTTATTTAAATAGGGAATAAAAGAAGAATTTAAGTTTGTCGGCGTATTTTAGGGCAAGGATTTTTTATAAGTTCTGGGTTTTCCTGTTCAATTGATTCTATTGTTACCTTCTCTGAGTCATCATTTTTAAAAGTTACTTTTAAATTGTCAATCTGATCGTGAATGCTGCCGGTTTTCTTTAATTTATTATAAAGCTTAAATATTACAAAACAAATCAGAATAATAATAAGAAAAATAAGAAACGTCGAGTAATGTGCCCCATATTTGATTATATGTGGTTCATTAATAATCTTATTTAATTCCGTACTTTCGGAATCTGACATTCTTGAAAAGTGAAAATTCTCTGATTCTAAGTTATTTAGTTTAATTTTAGGAACATTATTTATTACTTCTTTAAATTTATTTAAAGTACAACAAGAATCGTTGATTAGGTTAAAATCTAAGTTAATTATAGGTACAGTCAAATTTAATACATTTCTATCAGGGAGTAGTCTAGTGTTTTTACAGTATGCTTTACAATTGGTAGGTATATTTACAATTCCAGTTCCTGATATAATAGTTTCTGATAGTTCTGAATTTATACAATCTATTGTTAGTTTATTGGATGTAGATTGGACAAATAACCACTTATTATTCAGTAAAGGTTTCCAAATATCTATGCTGCCGCGGACAAATTCCGTTTTACACTGTTTGGGTAAGCTTGTTATAACCTTAGATAAAAGTTCGCTTTCACAACTAGGGTTAGCGGTGGTTGGAAATACATTCATTATTTTACATATATAATTTTGGTAATTAACGTTTTTACAAATTTCTAGCGATTTAAAATTACTATATTGGGACTTATCTTTAGTAATAGCAATATACTTATTGTCGGGAATAATAACACTAAATAATTCTAAATTAGTTAAATTGTGGGGTACAGGTAATGGGATATTATTATACAAATAAAAATTTTCTGAACTTACTAAAGGAATTAACAGTATAAACATAATCTTATTACTCATGAAATAAGTAACTAATTTTGAAACATTCATAATAACATGAATTAAACTTAAATCTAGGCTTACGGCAAGTTCCAATTCATTGGGTAGATGTTTATAATTGTCGGCAAGCTCTCGGTATAATTCTTGTGGTGTTATTATTGATGGATGTAAAATATTTGCATTACTAAATAAAATTGCATTAATTATATCCTCAAGTTGAAATGATAGTGTAAGCATAGAAGTTTCTAAATTGTTCCTTACTATATTTATTTGAGATATTATCGTTAAGTCGTTAGTGATATTAGATAATTTCTTTAATTTTACAGAGAGCTCTTCGACAATGCAGTTAAGGTTATCTTCATTAAATTTTAATTTATAGATAGTTTGATTATATTTAGATATTACAGATTTGGTTACCAATATGTGTTCATTCATTAATGAAGCTAGCCCTTTTTGATTATCTTGTAAATGATTAATAGCATCATCGTACTTAATTGCATCGTTTTCATCTAAGGTGCCAAATATTTGTTTGAAGGCGGTTCCTATTCCTCCTATCCATGCTCCCCGTTTTAACCTATTGTCCAGTAAGTGGGTTAAGGAAGAAAATTCTTTTGCTATATCTATATTCCTGGTAGTCAATGGTGCGAGTAAATTTTCGCATTGTGAGTTACTTATGACATCCGTTTGTTTACAAAGATACCGGATTGTTCCTAATACTGAATTGATGTTTTCGATATGTGGTTTTATGTGGGAAATGTCTATTGGGATTACTACACTAAGGTGTCCATTTATAATTTTAGCGTTTCCTATAAAATCAAAGTAAACACCTGGGCTTGATGATAGTTTCTCGACATAGTTCGGTGCTGCCAAGGCGGGCACACTGAAAATAAATAACTCTAAATTAAATTTAATAATAATAATAAGGGGAAAAAGAAAAAAATAAAATATAAAGGTGTAAAATATCATGGTAAGGTAATTCTTAAGGTTAAAATATTTCTAAAATAAAATTTCTATGTAAGTATGTAATTAATACTAATTTGCTTAATAAAAACCCTTCATCCTAGTAATAAGTAAAGAAAAAGAAAATTAACTAAAGGGAACTGGGAAAAACACCAGCTAATTTTACCTCGTCCATATGGTGTTTAGCATGGCGTCTATTAATGAGAATGGTAAGGGTATTGTTCCCGTGAACAGCAATTACTTTATATGGCCCTTTCCATATTGGAGAAAGTGCTTTACGGAGTCTCAAATGATTTTTTAAGTAGACGTAGTCGCCTACTTTATATTTTATTGGTCGAGATTTATTATCGTAATAGGTCTTCGATCTTTCTTTCGAATGTTGAATGTTTTCGACTGCTTTTTCCCAAGATAGTTTGAGACGATGTTGAAGCATCCTTACATAATCGGGATATGTAGTGAGATCTTGGCTATATATTGAATCCGGGATGAATGTTTTATGTCCAAATAATAATTCGTACGGCGTGAAATTTGTGGTGGAATGTATAGCCGAATTATATGCTAAAATAGCTGTGTAAACATATCGAGGCCAATCATCCTGATTATCATTTACATAAGATTTCAGATATTCCTTGAGAGTAGCATGACTTCTCTCGAGAGCTCCTTGCGTCTGAGGATGATACGGGGTGGACCATAATTGTTTAATTTTTAAAAAGGTACATGTCTTTTTAAATAGATCTGCAGTGAAGTTTGTACCTTGATCGGTAAGTATAGTATGAGGAATCCCGAACAGAGATATGAAATGGACTAGACAATCTGTAGTTTCTTCAGAAGAGACACTACGTAAGGGATAAGCTGCTGAAAATTTTGTGAGGTCGTCTTGGAGAGTCATAATGTACTTGAGTTTAGCAGGGCCGGATTCAGGCAGAGGGCCAACAATATCTAGGGCCAATCTTTGGAACGGATTAGTAGAGGTAGTGGTTATCTGCATAGGTGCTCGGTTTGTTTTCCTAAGGGCTTTATTTTCTTGACACAGGGAACACTTTTAATGTATTCCTCCACGTCACTTTTCATTCCCTTCCAATAGAATCTTTCTTTGATTCGACTCAGCATTCTATTGCAACCTAAGTGGCCTGCGATTGGAAGATCATGATTTTCCCTGAGGATTTTCTTTATTTCGGCAAGAGTAGGGTAAGTGATGTTGTTATGATATATATTTATTGATATGTTTGTGTCATGAAATACGTAAATGAGCATGTTGTAGATTTTTGCAAATGAATGTTTTTCGAAAGGATTTTTAAAATCTGAAATAGCTAGTTCTAGGATATCTTTTTCATTTGCCATCAAATGAGTCTTTATTGCATTTAGAGTTTGAAATATTTCTGGATAGGTACACTCGTCAAAGTAGTGTACTTTAGTAAAAATGAGATATATATTTTTATTATTAATGTTAAGTTTCTCAAAGGAATATAATTCTTTTTCCTTTTTTAATATCTCATCAGAATTTGTAATTTCTTCTAGAATTTCTGAAATATATGGAATAGATTCATCTAGATCAAGGGAGGTAGGTATTAAAGTGATTTTGCAATGGTTTTTCATAACAGATTGATTATGTTCTATTATTTTGGTATTGAAATTTATATTTTTATCAATTATTTCTTTCAGAAATTTTGAATAGTTATCGGAAGTAGAAACGCGTGACGAAGGCTGCGTATTCGATTCAGATTCTAAAATAGGAGGATTTATTACGTTTTGAATTTCAGGATCAGTCATTGAAGGGTTTAATGATGAGTCCTGTTCAGGTAAGGTATCAGGATGCAGTGAAGGAGGTTGTTCAGGTAAGATTTCAGGATGCAGTGAAGGAGATTGTACAGGTAAGGTGTCAGGATGCAGTGAAGGAGATTGTTCAGGTAAGATTCCAGGATGCAGTGAAGGAGTTCCATGACTCGTAGACGGTATAGGTTCGTCAAGATTTGGTAAATTCATTGTCTTAGGCTTGATTGGTTCTGTTGGGCTATAAGTAAGTGGGAAGTCGAGGTCATCGTCCAGCAAGTCTATACAGGGTAGACTACTACTATCGTAGTTAGGAGTGGTAGGAAAGTTGACACCTAAGTCATCTAGAGTCAGGGGACTAAATGCGTCCGATGCATTGTTTTCATTCGTTTCAGGACGTTGCGAAGGATTGTTTTCAGATATTTCTGGTATGATTGGGTTTACAGGATAGCGAGAAAGAGCGTCAGCTGCTGAGTTTAGTTTGCCTTTGCGATAAATGATTTCATACTCAAACTCTTCGAGTTTGAGTCGCCAGCGTTGCATCTTACTACTAGGGTCTTTGTGATTAAATAGCCACTTAAGTGGTCTGTGATCAGTAATTATCTGGAATTTCCGCCCGTATAAGTAGGGTCGGAAGGTTTTACAACCGAATATAATAGCTAAGAGTTCCTTTTCAGTAGTGCTGTAGTTGGATTCACTTTTATTTAAAGTACGTGAAGAGTATGCTATAGGATGATCTTTGCCAACAGCACCTTGAGAGAGGACAGCACCAACTGCATGATTGGAAGCATCGCATGTAAGTATGAAAGGTTTGGTAAAGTCGGGATAGCAAAGAATCGGAGCAGTAGTAAGTTTTCGTTTTAGGTGATCAAAAGCTACCTGTTGTTGATTTTCCCAAATGAAGGGAACGTCTTTTTTAAGAAGTGATGTCAAAGGTTTAGCACTCTTTGAGAAGTCTGAGATGAAACGGCGATAATATGAAACAAGACCCAAGAATGATTTTATGTCCTTTGGAGACCTGGGTACAGGGAATTCGACAACAGATTTGATTTTGTCGGGGTTAGGTTTGACTCCGTCTGATGAGATTATGTGACCTAGGTACCCGACTTCGCGTCTAAGGAACTCACATTTGTCCGGTTGAAGTTTAAGGTTAAATTCTCTTAATCTTTGGAATACAGCGGTAAGGTTTTGGATTTGGGAAGATAGGTCAAAAGCGTAGATTACTATATCGTCGAGATATACGTAACAGCGAATGCCCTGTAGGCCAGATAAGGCTGTATTCATCAGCCGTTGGAACGTAGAAGGGGCATTCTTTAGTCCAAACGGCATACGGGTGAATTGGAAGTGACCTTGTGGTACATTAAAGGCCGTTTTTTCGGCGTCGTTTATAGGTATTTGATGAAAACCTGAGGCCAGGTCAAGTGTTGAAAAGTATTTGCTGTTACCGAGTTGATCTAATATTTCTGTTATTTGTGGAATAGGGTAAGTGTCTCCGATGGTGACATCATTGAGTTTTCTGTAGTCAATGACTACACGCCATTTTTGTTCGTTAGAGGCATCTAGCTTTTTGGGCACAATCCAGATAGGAGAGGACCAGGGAGACATAGAGGGTTCTATGATTTCCTGTTCAAGCATTTTGTTTATTTGTTTGTCCACTTCCTTTTTGTGGATCTCAGGAAATCTGTAAGATTTAGTATGGATAGGGTCAGCGGATGTTGTTTTGATGTCATGTCTTATAGCGTTGGTAAATGTGAGTTTTTCATGAGGAAGATGGAAGATATCGGAGTAATCTGAACAGATCTGTAAGAGAGCGTCAGCCTCCTCATTGTTGAGATGATCTATTCGTAATAGATTAAGAACTTGTTGAGTTCTGTCAACAGAGTTCTTTTCGGATTGATACTTGGAATAGTTAATAGGAGTTAGTTTATTGGAGACGTCAGAGGCCATAGTAGTTACGAAAGGATGGAGTTTTAAATTGAGATTTGTTTTTAAAGAAATTGGAGATTCGGACACGTTAGCTACAGTTAAATTGACTTTGTTATTACTTTTTACACGTACCAGGCAATTAGCAATAAGAAGGGTTTCAGAGAGGTTTTCGTCGAGAATAAGCCCTTCTTGAAGTTGAGGGTTTGAAACGGAGCATTCAATGACTTTTTCCGTACGTGCCGGGATGACATAGAAAGGGTCTGAAAAGTGTAATTTAAAATAGAATTTCCCAAGTTTTAGAATTTCAAACGTGAAGTCGATACTTCCTTGTGATTCGTTAAGAAAATCATTTCCTATGATGCCGTCGTAGGGTAAATCTACATCTCCGACTACATGGAATTCATGACTCATGTGATGTTTAGATTTGTTATTATTAGGAAACAGTGTTACATTAAAAGAACCTAAGGTTGGGATAGTCTCATCGGAATTCGTAAGTCCTTTTAATTTTAGAATTTTATTATTTAGAGGAGTTTTCGATTTGACTACAGATTTTTTAATGAGGCTAATTGAAGATCCGGTATCAATTAGAAATGATAACGGTAAGTCGGAGGTTGCAGTATCAACAATAATGTGAGGGAGAGATTTTGTTGCAGGATCAAAGGATATTTCGTAGACCTTGTTGTCTATATTGGAGGTAGAACATTGGGATTCAGTGAATTTGGATTTGAAGGATTTATTACTTGATTCAATGGACACAGGTTTAGATCTGGTAATTTTCTTATTGGGCTCAGTGTTGGATGCAGTGGGTACAGCGGATGCGGTGTTGGATACGGTGTTGGATACGGTGTTGGATACGGTGTTGGATACGGTGTTGGATACGGTGCTTTTTAATGATGCAGTGGATACGGTGGATACGGCGGATTTCGTATTGGATACAGTGGGTTTTTTATTTGATTCAGAGGATACGGCGGATTTCGTATTAGATACAGTGGGTTTTTTATTTGATTCAGTGGATACAGCGGATTTCGTATTAGATACAGTGGGTTTTTTATTTGATTCAGTGGATACAGCGGATTTCGTATTAGATACAGTGGGTTTTTTATTTGATTCAGTGGATACAGCGGATTTCGTATTAGATACAGTGGGTTCTTTATTTGATTCAGTGGATACAGCGGATTTCGTATTAGATACAGTGGGTTTTTTATTTGATTCAGTGGATACAGCGGATTTCGTATTAGATACAGTGGGTTTTTTATTTGATTCAGTGGATACAGCGGATTTCGTATTAGATACAGTGGGTTTTTTATTTGATTCAGTGGATACAGCGGATTTCGTATTAGATACAGTGGGTTTTTTATTTGATTCAGTGGATACAGCGGATTTCGTATTAGATACAGTGGGTTTTTTATTTGATTCAGTGGATACAGTGGATACAGCGAATTTATGGGTGTCTGAGGTTGAAAAACATCTCGTGCGACACCTGGACGAGACGTGTGTTAGTTTAAAGAGGTTTCAGGAATATTAGTATCATAGTCTACTTCGTCGCGACCTATTTCTTCGTCATGAGCGAAATTAATTCTTCCGAAACGATTTGGATTAGAGGATGATGGTTGTTGATTATGTTGATTCCTCAACCTGTTATTGTATTCGCGTTTTCTACATTGGTCAATGCTGTGACCGGGAGCCTTGCAATATCGGCATATCATCGTATTATTCGCGTTAAAGGGTTGATTTTGAGCACCTGTAAAAGCCCTTTGTGGCATTGGATTACGAGTCATTAGTGGATTTGGTATTCTTTGATTTCTAGTGTAAGTCTTATTTTCGATAGAAGTGTTCCGTTTAACACGATTTAATTGTATGCGTTCTTCTGAAATAGAATAATTAATAGCCTCGTTTAGATTTTTAGGTGACTTACACCGAACTATGTCGGAAATGCGCGGGAACAGGCCCATGAGAAAGTGGTGTAGAGCCAATTCTTCCATTGCTGCGATGCGACCTGGTAATTCCTTTACCTTGGTGTTGCTCAAGGAGATCTCTGTGAGTAATTGGGAAAGCACGGTCTCTACCCTTAAAGAAAATTGATTTACATTTTCGCTCGGAAGTTGTTTGCTCTCTTGTAGTTCCATTAAAAGATGTGAATAGTGTTTTCTTTCGCTAAATTGGGTTTTTAGAAACTCTTTTAATTGTTCCCAGTTAACAAACTCTTTAATTGAGCAGGCAACTTCCGCTTTACCTTGAAGCTGGCATAAGATATATCTGAAAATTAGATTTTTCTGAAAGCTGTTCGCTAAATCGTAAGCATTATTACAGTTTATGATAAATGAGTTTAATGTCTCCCTATTACCATCATAGGGTTTAATGAATTTTAAAAGGACATTTAATTCGACAGGCTCTGAAATTTGAGGAACGGAAGTCTTTTTCCCTTTTCCTTTTGACCTTTCTACGGGGCTAGTGGCCCTTTCATCTTCCGTATCGGTAGGTAAATCTACCCCAACGGGGAGTTGCAACGATGTCGCCATTTTAGATGAAGACGATGTATAAAATAGAACAAAGAAACGAAATTGAACACAGAGTCTAAACTAATATAAAAGTAACAATGATTAATACAATGCTTCGATAATTATTCAATACACAATGCCTGATTAGTTGACTTAAAACTAACACCGGAATTCATACACTAAATGCAAAGTATAAGATCATTAGTTAACTTACAGTACGTGGAACACAATAGCGGCGATAATATTCATTACGGTAACGCACAATGAGTTTCTTATAACTGCAACAATGTTGTACGTAGCTTGTTGCCGGCGAACTTGCGAGCTACGAAATTGCGGATGTTCGAAGTAGTTAATACCACGTTACTTGTAAGATGTTGTAGATATAGTATTTCTTTTGCAGGGTTCAATACAGGTTCTCGGGATATAGAGATGAGTAGTAGCACGTAGACGTGGTAGAGTGTATCAGGTACACTACACAGGACACGGTGATGCTGATGAGTTTGTAGATACAGAGGAAATAGTAAACGTATGCACTATTATTTGCAGGACACAGAGAGTAAGTTTTCAGGAAATTTTCACTTTCACTTTGAAACGACTTTGGAAATTAGAGTTTTACTTTCACTTTCGGTTTTCGAAGTTAGTGGAATTTTCACTTTCACTTTGAAACGATTTCACTTTCGGATTTAAGAGTTAGTGGAATTTTCACTTTGATATGATTTTGGAATTGAGACGGACCGAGGATCCTATTTTTTGGATCCCTTTACGCTGCCACCAAATGTTAGATCGAGCCTCCCGTTTAGGGTTTTAAAAAAAGGAATTAATTAAACACGATTAATTAGAGAGTTAGAATCGGCAGCCGTCACGCTCGGATATTGGAAGGAGACTGGCGCGCTCGAGATGCGGGCGCGCCTAGCTCAAGCCTGAGAATGCTGATACAGAAACAAAGGGTGTCTGTCAGCAACATTACCTACATAGAAGGGATGTAACAGAGCGTATAGTTACTAACGAGGCAGGCCGCGCCGAGTGTAAATACAAACTTGAAATAAACCTGGTCAAACCGACCGACTACTCATTTAAGAAATGCTGCTGGCTCACGTGCATTACAGAGTTACGCGGTTTTCTTTTTTACAGAAAAAGTCGAAGTCAAAAAAATCAGATGCAAATAGTTTTTAAAAAGTCCTCTCGACTCGTCGGGTGTTTCCGTTTTCATCACACTATTTCATCCCACCATCTTAAAATAATAATTATTAATTCCATTTTCATCCCTTTGCTTATATGAATTCCGTGTTCCGTTTAAAAATAAAAAAATTATCTGCGTGCGTGCGCCGTGCGTGTGTGTGTGTTGTGTGCTTGTCGTTAACAATTAGTAGTAATTTGGTAATGGTTATGTGTTAAAAGCGGAATACATTTTAGGTTGAAAATGGAATTAAATTTTCGTGGTATGGAAAAGTTGATTGAAAACGGAAACACTCGAACCGGGGTGTCTTATCATTGTTACTGCTATTATAAAGAATGGAGAATTCTTGCAATTCTGATATCTTCTTATGATAAATATTAAGGTATTACAACTGTAAAATTTCCCATGACGTAGTTTTAAATTATATAAATAAATACCTAGGTACTATTGCGTATTTTTTCTCGTAAAAAATGTGTACCCACATTTAAAGATAACATTTATTTTAGACGTTCAAGACAATAACATTTACATAGTTCTTCTATCTATTTTTTTTACTAAATTTCGAAGTTGCCCCTTTCCTAAAAGTTCTTCTTTGCACTTAATAAAATGGCCCAGTTGCGACATTATATACTTACTTATATACACCCTACATAAAATTCGTTGAGAATCGAAAAAGAGCTAGTTCAAACCAACGTGACCACACAAAAAAAGACACAATGGATTTTGTGATGTTGATTTATTAAACTGGCTGGCCCCAAATGATTGACAAGGATTAAAAACTGCAACAGATGGTGAAATAATCACTTAAAAGTATTAAAGTGTTGGATTACTATTCTGTGATGTGTTGGTTAAAGTTAGAAAATAAATAATCCATTAATGTAATTAATTACATACGAATACACACGTAAACTGTGTTTACGACAATGACGACTTCCGTGGTCAAGTGGTTAGCACGCTGGGTCTGGCGTCGCGCCATCTCTGAGGTCACGGGTTTAATTCCCGGTCGAGTCAATTTAGAGAAAAACTGTTTTTCTAAATTGGTTTCGTGTTTTTTCTATGTTTATGTATATATTTATCCGTTATCTTAACGAGTTTCAAAATAAGCTTGTCTTGGACTAGATAATTGGTGTGAGCGTAAAAAAAAGTTTTCTAACAACAAAGGATTGGTAAAAAACTGGATAAAAATTGGCTTTTAATCTTCATTAAGATAATGATAGCTAATTGGGTTAACTTTGAATAAGCCCTGCCACCCTTAAACGCTACTATTGTTTTCTCAAATCTAACATACCTAATATGGGTATTCAATAAAAAGTGATAATGAGTATGAAGCAATCACCTACAATGTTATATGGGTGGTACTTCTAACCTGTTAAGGCTAAGTAGTACATCGAAATTCATCGACAAAAAAAATAATATGGACTTATAAAAAAGTGATTTTAAATCACAAAATAAATAAGTAATAATTTTTTTCTCACCAAAATAATCTCAAGCATACGAAACAAAGTAATTTATTAGTTAGCCAGTGTCATTAACTACCGTTTGCCATTTTTTTCATGTTTCTCCGACGTATGAAACCTTTGATATCGCATAAAGTAAAAATGGTCATAAATTATAGGGGGAGGGGGTAGGACCCCCCATATTATTTTTTTGTCGATGAATTTAGATGTAGTACTTAGTCTTAACGGGTTAGAAGTACAACCCTTATCACATTGATATTAACTTTTTTGTTGTTCAAGGAGTTTATATGCCATTATAACTTTTTATTGAACACCCCTCGTACAAGACCTACATACATAATATGCTTCACGACTATTGTTCCCAAATGGTAAGTCAGAGACTAGACAATGAGGACCGCAGAAGGAGTCCACTGCCATAGTCCACGTTTCAACAAGATACAACTGCACATGTGCTCAGCGTGATGTGGTGAAAGCGAAAAGAGGGGTTGGAAGTATTCTTTAAGAAAGCTAAAGTAAAAGATAATAAAAAAAAAATTAAAAAAAAAGAAAAAAAACAAAAAATATTAATAAATAATAAATTAATTTATTATGAATTATTATTATTATTTTTTTATTTTTTTTATTATTAATGAAATTTATTATTTCGGTTATAGCTTTAATAATAAATTATGTAATAGTTATATGGTTTAATAAATAAATATATCTTTGGTTTAAACATTAATTAACAAACATTTGCCTGATGTTCAAAGCAGTCGCTGAGCTTCGAGCAGCCATTACAGCATAATTAAGTGCTTGCAAAGTTACATCACCAACGCACCTTTAAAACTGGAATACTATGCTGCTTGTTGGCAGAAAGAGGTACAACTATTCCAAAGGCAAATTACCTATACTAATATTTTAAGCAGAAGAGTTTGTTTGTTTGTTTGCTTGAACGCGCTAATCTCAATTACTAGTCCGATTTTAAAAAAAACCTTTCAGTGTTAGATAGCCCATTTATGGAGGGAGTCAATAGGCTATACGAGTATTATCATCACGCTAAGACCAATAGGAGCGGAGCACCAATGAAGAATGTATCAAAATCGGGTTTTTTTTTCCTTTTGAGAGCTTCCGCTGCATGCGCTGCGTAAACGGTTTAAGTTTCGCAAAAATCATGTATGACAGAATTCTTCTCCTTTAAAAGTTCTAAAAAAAAGTCCGCGACAGTATATGTCTATCTTTTAAGGTTGGCTCACTATAACCTTTTATATGCTAACCAAATTTGTTCTAAAATAATGCATTATTTGCGAAGGTGTTTTTAAACATGGTTTAAATATAAACCTACACACTCACGGCGGTTATACCCAAAGGGTTAATCAGAGAAAGGAAATGGGAACTGCAAAAATGAGCCGACACCACACAGCATAATGAATATATAAGAATAGAATAGAATACACTTTATTTGCGTCAAACATGCTATAAAGGTGTTGATCAATTAAAATTGTTCTCATATTTAGCCATTTTCAAAATAGCGTGCAAATCACAATATCATTAAAATAATATGCTATAGGTACATTTACAATATTAAAACTGAGCCATAACACTACTAATTATTATACATTGACATAATTATATTATTTTATGTTATTCGTTAAAATTATTAAATATTAAATAAAAATAATCAAAAATACAATAGGTACCTACTTATTTTATAATACTATGTCAAATTAGCTCCGCTTATTAAAAAACTTCTTATTACTAATAAAAGTTGTGACTCATAAGCAATTTCAATAATTTCCTTCGGAATAACCCATTTTCTAAATAAACTCCCTTTTTCATCAAGAAGGAAACATTAAGTCACGGCACGCGGAATAGACAAAAGTCAGTACATATCTCCGTTAGACACATCTTGAAACGTTCACGCGTTTCAAACGCAGATCAATGGGCGCACAGCACAGCGCACATGGCAAGCGCAGGCGCATCCCGTAAACAGCGCGATGCCACCGCCCTCGTTGTTTACGCTAGCCCGACTCTATCAAGGTGTAAGAATAACAAGCCGCAAGTTACTTTGTAAAAGCCGCGGAAGGTAAACATTGGAAAAAGGTGAACGTTGTTGTTTTTTTGTTTTATTTGGACGCGGCCGAGGGAGGGTGCTATTTTTAGTGATCACTATAATATTCAGCAAGTTTTTTTCCTGTCTATAGTTTGGGATTATCTATTTAAAAACGATATAAAGGAGCTTAATGGCGAAGCGGGATGCGCGTTTTTGGACTGCTCTATTCCTCTTCCAAAATATGCAATAGCAACTTTATGAGTACAGATTTTTTTTTTAGTGCAAATTTTTTTTTAAATTGAGTAGCTTAATCTAGAGCTACTAATTTAATTTAATTAGCTACTAATATAGTTAAAATAATATGTTTGATTAATTTTAGTTTCAAAAATACCGTTAATTATGGCAAATTGACCGGGACTGAGCAATTAAACTCTGACACATTACGATACCACAGGTCCTGGTTCTGGTCCAGGATCCTGCTCCCGGTGCTTGCTGTTCGTGGTCCTGAATTCCCACTCGTTCCTCAAAGACCCTACTCCTTCCTCAAGAACGGCACCGCATCCTGCGAATCCTCTGGTGTTGCGGGTGTCCATGGGCGGCGGTGATTACATTCCATCAGGTGACCCGCCTTCTCGTTTTCCTCCTTTAAAACCTACTATAAATCCTCCTACATAAAAAAAAATTGGTTGCCTGTAAAGTCGGTATACGGGCGAAAGTTTTACGTGACAACGACTTTGAGTGGTAAAATAATTTTAATGTGAATATTCATTCGTATAGTAGGAAGAAGGATGAAATAATAGTAACAATTTAAAACATTTATTTATACAAAGAATTATATTTAAAACATTAATTTATACAAAGAATCTCGCACTGAATTTCATATTAACAAAATCTTAGGCGGGCTAACCATGCCCGAGTGGAAGGGACGCGTGCCTCTCACTCGCTCTCATTGTGAGCGCATAACGTGAGCGGAGCGTAACGCAGTTTCTTGAAGTGTCACCCGGCAAACCAATTTATAAGACGTTGTCACGTCAAAATCTATTAAAAACTAGCGGGCCGCCCCCGACTTCGTCCGCCCCGTAAACAGAAACCCTCCTAAAGATTTTTTTTTTAAATTTTTTTTTACAATCCTGGCCCTAACTATATTATAAACAAATATCTTTATTATTGAAATTTTGCATTCATAATGCTATAGGATAAAATGTTTGAGCTTTGGATTGCCGGTCCACTGCTCTAACCGTTGAGCTACCGAGACCCAATGATATTTAAGGTCATTGCCGAGACCCCAGAAGACTCGTTGAAATTCTTTCTAGTAGTTGATAATTTACGCTGCAAGCCAGCGGTATTACGTCACTGTGAAGGTTTACCTACCCTCACAGTCGAAAGAAATACTATTGCTAGTATTTAACAATTGATAAAGACGTAATTGCTTATAAATAGCTTTATTATTGAAATTTTGCATTCACAATGCTATATAGATAATGTTTACTAGAAAAAAAATCAACCAGTCTCAGGAAAGCTCGAATGGCATTCGAATCCATGACCTTTGGATTGCAGGTCCACTGCTCTAACCATGGGTTTAAATCCCATTCGAGCTTTCCTGAGACTGGTTGATTTTTTTCTAGTAAACATTTTATCCAATTATAAATATCCACAATAAAAAAATAGCCAAATAGATGCAACCGTTCTGAAGTGATGCGCGTACACACATTTCGTCAATTGGTTTTTATTAAAATGGGTAGATCGGTAGGCACTCTGTTTCTATATGGCAACTGTTTGTACCGTACGAAGAAGAGTACGCACATTTATATTATTTATCGTACTGTACGATGCACTCGCTCGTAATTTGCTCTTCATGTAGATTTTTAAACAAATACCAATGCAGAGAGGGCACTTATTGACGTGCCTAAACAAATAGAGGGGGATTTATTTGCGATACATATAACTGGGCACGTTGCGTTGCTGTAAATTAAAAGGGGATGCCAACATTGTTGGTTTAAAGTAATGGGGACGAGGAATAACAAAGGTATAACGGTGATTTATCTACTATTTGAGATAACTCGACTAGAACTATACTAGAAATAATGTTTTATACTCAATTATTTTTGATCTCGATGTATTTTACGCATGCTGTCTGCACATACTTTGGAAGTGCAGTCTACCTATGTTTGTACAAGCCGAAAATTATTATGTAAACGCTGTAATTCCGTTTTGTGTAGCTAATAAAATAAATAAATAGAAGTTAAGTATTGGTGCTCAGAGTCTATAGCAAGTAATGGTAAGTACTAGGTAATGTATAACCGAGTCGCGTAAAGGGGAAAGAATACTACCACCCCCTCTCTTCCCTTGGGTGTCGTAAAAGGCGACTAACGGACTAAAGACTGCACATGCATCCAACAGCATAGAGCGGTGATGGGCTCACCACCTGTTACGCTGAGCACATGTGCAGTTACTATTTGTCCTCATTGCCTAGTCTTTGACTAACCCTTTGGGGATAATAGTCGTGATTATGAGGTTAAAGAATTTATTTAACTCATAAGAAATTTACATTTCACTTACTGAGCTAAAGTGTGCACATAATCTAGTAAATTTTTATGGAACGGCGTGCAAAAATGTACTAAATAAGCAAATAACTAAAAACTATTGCTATACACGTCATATCACGTAAGTAACGTAAATGTTTAGATTTATTGCAGAAACTAATGTAGATGCATTCTAACTTAGTTAAAAAACATAATTATTATTCTACAAAATAAATTTTTCGTTAACAAAAAACATTTGAATTTATTTGGTAGAATTGTAATGGCAACATTAAGTTTAAATAGATGACAAATCGCTGAGTTGCGATCCTATCGAGTAATCGTTCTATCGAAATGACAGGTGAATACGGATTTAGGACTGTTATTCAATAGGACGACTTCTAAACGTAAGCGACGGTTTGACTATTACAAAATACGTGAATTGAGCCCCAGTAGCATGCGTGTGGATGTGTGCAGCGCAAGCTAATATCGCCGAAAAGTTGGTCAACCGGGAACTTCCTCGACTGGTACTTAGTACAACCATTCTTCATGGAATTAGCACAGAATAAATAATAGTACTAGAATTAGGCCGTAGAGGTAGCCGACCCTGAGGTAGACCTCATTAATGGGTTGCAAGCGTCTTTAGGTTTATTTTGACGTGACAACGTCTTATAAATTGGTTTGCCGGGTGACACTTCAAGAAACTGCGTTACGCTCCGCTCACGTTATGCGCTCACAATGAGAGCGAGTGAGAGGCACGCGTCCCTTCCATATTATTTCATCCTTCTTCCTACTATACGAATGAATATTCACATTAAAATTATTTTACCACTCAAAGTCGTTGTCACGTAAAACTTTCGCCCGTATACCGACTTTTTTTAATTTGTATACAATATAAATCTTAATTCTATTACAATTTTTCTTTTCTTTTATTTTACAATGCTTTCTTATTACTAATACATAAAATTCCTTTTCTTACTTACTACATTTCTTTTCTTTTATCTTACATTACTTATTAAATGTGCGTTTCTTTAATTTTATTAAATAATTACATTTGAATTTGGTTTTCTTATGTATTTCCTTCTTAATTTGATAGATATTATATTTTTGTTACTTCTGTACATTTCATGTCTTTCTTATTGCTAACTATATTGCTTACATTATTTACATTCCCTAATTAAAATCCTGCCACGTGTGTGGTTTTGCTTTTTGCCTTATTTCTAATTGTCCTTGTTCCTTTTGTTAACTATGGTTACGATATTATTGGCAAATTCTATTAAATACTCCCTTTTATATTTTCATGATCTCCCTAAGGGTATTCTTGCTTAATTTTGTGTCAATTTTCTGCTGCAGAGTGTACCTGGCTTGTATGTGTATTGGGCAATCGAGTAGTATGTGGAAGATGTCCTCGTCCATCGTCGGGTCGCAGGCACACGAAGCTGCCCCTTAAACCTGTGCAGGTATGCACAGAATCCCCCGAGGCCTGACATAACTTGCGACGCCCCGCAGTCGATGGACATCTTCCTCACAGTGTTGTATACGTCCCCCCATTTGGGAAAAATACCTTGGTGGCGGCTATGGTTTCGATCCTATACCTGCAGTCCCACTGCTCGATCGTTTCCGCCTGTAAACGACGTTTATAACACATTTGCTCGTAAAGTGGCTCTTATTACACCGATTTCAGCATCGTAATGTAGCTTATTACGCACTAGTGCGGTAATGTAAAATTAGTAAAAACACACTAGTGCGGTTATGTCAAATTAGTAATAATTTGAATCTATGGACAACACAGACCACGCCCACACAGTCCACCTTTCAGCAAGAAACAACTGCACGATCTGCACAAGTGCTTAGATGGTGAGCCTTTAGCCCGTTAGTCGCTTTTACGACACCCAAGAGAAGACAGGGGTTGGTACCTATTATTATTTTAAAGAGCCCATCGCCGTTCTATACTGTTGAATGTATGTGCAGTCTTTAGTCCTTTAGTCGCCTTTTACGACACCGAAGAGAAGAAAGGGGTTGGTAGTATTATTTTTATGAGCCCATCGCCGTTCTATGCTGTTGAATGAATGTGCAGTCTTTAGTCTGTTAGTCGCCATTCACGACACCCAAGGGATTGGATGGGAAGACTTAATACCTTATACATACCTCTATATTTTGTCGATTCAAACAGCGGCTTCTTGTTCAATACATTATTACTTTGAAAGTTTAAAAATAAATATGTCTAGTTTTAGTAATGAAGAACTAAATTTACAGTCTACACCACCGGAAATAATAAGTGAAGCACAAAATGCTATTGACAGCCTATTACCATCTAAGTCCAAAGAAAAATACATGTTGGCTTACCAAAGATTTATACACTAGAAAAACAACTAAAACTCCCATTCATTTTCAGAAAATATGTTTTCCTCGCAAATATGTTATAAAACGTCGTATGACATACGTGCGCTTTGATAATTACAGCCTCTGCTTTCTTGTAGCAATATCGCCTCGGCTGTAATTTTCAACTTACCGCACTTATATCATAATGTACTATTTACGAACGAGATTGGGCTGCATATGCGTCTTTAGGTTACGGTGAACAGCATCAGGTAGATCGTATAACGTTGTCAATACGTTTACAAAACTAAAACTTAACTAGTTACTCAACACTTAGGCTATGATTAAATTTATAGTAAATTTTAATTATTATTTTTTTATATTTTAGCGTTTTATTAACGCTTAAATATACTTAAGTAAAATTTTAAACACCGAAAAAAGACGACAACCTCAGGCGGGAATCGAACCATGCACCTTCCGCATTCCGGGCGGCTGCCTTAACCACTTGGCTACCGAGGTCTGGCTTTCAACCGTCGAAATTTGTCAGTGCTTGATGCTTATGTTTTAGTCAACATTGCTTCATCAAATCTTAGAAGTTTTTCACCTTTCATCCGAAAGAATTATTTTTACAAATATTTAACATTTAAAATTTAAAAAAAAAATTAAATTTTAATTATTCTAAAAGTATACAATTTTAAACTTTCGCGTTCCATTAAGCACACATGTTTAGACGGGATTTAACGCAAAAACTACTTAGTAAAGGCATTCTACGCATACGTTTTTTACCCGACGTTTCGACCGAGTTGCATCGGCCTTGGTCACGGGCCGACTGCTGTCGCGGTGTATCGCCTCCGTTTGCGTCGCTGAGTCGTCATAAAGTTACTCTATGGTCTTCATCCACCATCACATTATTTTTACAACTACCGTCACACACAACACTATCGGTGTCCCTATTCCATAGTTTTTGCGTTAAATCCCGTCTAAACATGTGTGTATTCTATAAGTACTTTTTGTTACACACTTTTACCATTTTTAGACAGAGACAATCATACGTAACCGTAATAGAGCATAATTACACGTAATCTACTTACACTGCACTAACATGAGTGCGGATGTTTATAGTCATATATTTTTCTGTGCCGTCATGAGCGTACTTTGTTATAGTTTCTGTCGGTCTGTGTGTGAGCGATATGCCACTCGTCACTATCTGCCATTCCGTCTGGGGCATAACCAAATATTTACACTAATATTTCGCAAATGGTTCTGTGCAGTTAGATTAGTTAGTTAGTTATAGAGTCGTGTGTCAATTCAAAATACCCTATCTGTCCACCGCTCGGACCAAGTCCACCGTCTCCTAGAGTTTGTTTTTTCAGCATGTTTTGAAAGATCGATTTGGTATTTGTAAGTGGCCATTATCATTATCAGCAAAAAGTATAAGTATCTAGTGCGATGATAAATGTACGGCCAAAAATTTTATAAAACATACGACAACCTACATAAACGGACTAAGTCCTCTTTTGCGAAAAAATCGTGTCATCTGCATATCTGGTACTATGCTGATTAAAACTTGGACGTATGAGTAATGGTCATTTGCCAATAAAAAATCTGGTCGTCTGCATATCTGATACTATGCTGATGAAAACGTGGTCATAAGCGTGCACGGTAACTTGCGTTTCTGGTACTATGCAAGCAAAGGGATTTGGTCTATTATGCTATAAAGTAAACGTTAAACGTCAAACGCGATAGCACAATAAGAATTAGATTTAACGGCTGCGGATCAGTTGTGGTTTGATAGAGATTATTTTTCGTGATCGCCTATCAGGACTTCTATAAAGTCCTATCTACCTATATACCAAAATTTATTAAAATGGATGTAGTGGTTTAATAGTGAAAGCGTAACAATAAAATCTATATACTTATTCGTAATAATAATTAGAATCCCAACTCATCACATCAGCTATCCCAAGTTTCCGAACCTCCGCGGTCGAGTGGTTAGCACGCCCGGTCTGGCGCCGTCGTCGGTCAAGGTCCCGGGTTCAATTACGGTCGGGACCAATTAATAGAAAAACTGTTTTTCTAAATTGATTTCGGGTCTAGGTGTATTTTCAATGTTTATGTAAATTTATCCGTTATCTTGCCATATTAACGAGTTTCAAAAGAATTCTCATTTTGGTCTAAATAATTGGTGTGAGCGAAAACAATTTTTTTTTAAATTATTTAAATCAGTGATTAAATGATGTGAGTTGCAATTTGTCCAACACATTTACTTTATTAGTTATTAGCGACCAACAATTTCTTCACGTGCCTGCCGAAGCACGAAGGAAAGTCATTTCATGTGGGTATCTAACCTGGGAAGCAGCCTTTAGTAAAATCTGATGATGTGTTAGGACAAGCTCCTTTAAATAGTAAAAACAAAACTACATAATTATACTCACGACTGTTATCCCCGAAGGGTTAGTCAGAGACCAGGCGATGAGGACAGCAAAAGCAAGTCTTTACCATAGTCCACTTTTCAACAAATAGCGACTGCATATGTATGTGCTCAGCGTGACAGGTGGAGAGCCCATCACCGCTCGCCACCGCCGTCGTTGGATGTATGTGCAGTCTTTAGTCCGTTAGTCGCCTTTTACAACACCCAAGGGAAGAGAGGGGGGTGGTAGTATTTTTTCATAGCTACACGACACGGTTAGTAGAAACAAAACTATTTGCCACATTAAAAGTTATACGTTTACATTAGAAAATTTTCTTGCATTTTGCCCCGTTTAACCATCATTATCGTAGGATATTGGAGTAGCAACCCGTCCCGTACCCCCATTCCCCAAAGGAAAGAGACGCAACATCGACAGGGAATTAGATGCAATTTCATTGACTTGAAATGAGAATACCTACCGCTTTCGAAGTCTAGCCATTTAGCTCTGGATATTGAAATTTTATGCCAGGAAGATTTCGCTGCCCGGCTCACATTATTTACCTTTTGCTAGCCGATGAATTCGTAATTGCCTTTTGATAGTCCATTTTAATAATGGTAGTTCAAGACTTTTTATAAGCTCTTTTAAAGTCGGGTAAATGTTTTTTTTTGTAGTTTAGCTTTATTTAGCTGTAAAGAATGGCGATTTAGATATCCAGTTTATATAGTATTGAATAAATAATTTGACTTCGACTTGAGTTCTTGTTGCTCGTTGGCGCTCGCTAGCGTTCGGCTTGCGATCGTGAGAGTTAAATAAGTTCAGAAAAGCGATGTCCACTGATGGGTAGCTTCATAAAAAATATCTTGAGCTCCTTTTTACTTCAGAAGGCAAGTCGTCCAGGTTGCTGTCACAAGTCAAAGGTGGATCCCGCCTTTTTCTCCTACATTGTCTCTATAATAAAGAAAATTCTACCCTACAACAATAAATGGTTGGAAAATCGACAGCACTCCGAATTCGAGCCACGAATGTCCAATCCATATCGCCGGGTCTGACTGCGCCACCGCCGGTCTGGAGCGACGTGCCAGCGTCCGGGGACCACCTGCCGGATTGACGGCAGAGAATTCTGCACATTACGATTGTTCGACTTCGAGTCATCTGAGTATTTCAAGATATAACATCAAATTAACCCTTTATACCTTTTAAAATAAAGGGATGTATATCACTACCATATTTGTAACTTTATTCGATTGAGATGTCGTCGAAAAGCAATGAGAATTTTAAACATGCTTTTCCCGTTCAACGGTTAAAATGCGGGTTGGTGATTACAAATTCGGACTATGTATCGAAAAATTCGAAGACACACATTTAGCCCAACCCGGGAATTGAACCCGGGACTTTCAGATATCGAGACGAACGCTTAACCACTTGGCTACAGAAGCGTTTATTTGTTTGTATCTGGCAAGTGGAATGCTTGTGCTGTCCTCATTGCCTAGTCTCTGACTAACCCTTCGGGGGTAATATTTTTTTATTTTTTTATTTACCAACGGGTAAGCGCTTGGCCTTCATCTCACCTGATGGTAAGTGACGATAAGGCCGAAGGTGGAAGCGCGCTTCACCCGGAATCCTCAACCAGTGAGGAACTGGCTATCTTATCTTAAACTGTCGGAACACAACAATGCTATAAACATCGTTGTTATGGCGACAGACTTAGATAAGATGGTAGTAGCTAGCCAGGCGGACTTAACAGCCCTACCACCAACTAAACCGAGCACACAAAGATGTACCGCCCTAACGAGCGAATTGCACGCACTTTTGAATTAACCCGTTCCTAAAGGGTTTGCTGCCACTTCAGAGCATGACGTTACATCCTCGTGTTTATGTCGACGTGAAGTTTGTAGCTGGAACTATTTGAAAAAGAAGTAATTTTATTTTATGGGTAAAGCTAGCAATTGCAGGCAAATTCGTACGCGTAGTCGTCACAGTATAAAGACTACGTTTGTTATCCCACAGGAACCTATTTCTGTGAATGACATTAAAAATATTTCTTCAGAGCATAAAATATGACAATAGAAGATAATGGACATGTAACATCTAGGCATTATGCTATCAGAATGGTCGCCAGTCAGCATAAGCCGTGACATTTACATGCCAAGACACTATGCTATCATGGCTCCATTCGACCCGTGCTGTATCAACACTATGATTTTACTCTTACTTTATAAGTCAAAAGCTATTCAACTACAGTTGTTGGGTTAGTATCAATTGGTCTAAAACGCAACTGGTCTAAGTAGTAACTGGTCTAAAACGCAACTGGTCTAAGTAGTAACTGGTCTAAAACGCAACTGGTCTACTGGTCTAAATCGCAACTGGTCTAATATGCAACTGGTATAAAACGCAACTGGTCTAAAATGCAACTGGTCTAAAAAAAGGTCTTGCGACCATTTTGACCCCATATCAAATAATCCAAAAGTCAACCATTTTCGTGATAATTGAATTTGGTTTTTTTTAGGAAAACCAATTTTATTCGTTCAAAAATTAATTGAAAAAACGAATGCTCCAATTTTAATTTTGTTTACAGTTTTATAGATGTATAATCTAAAAATACAATTAATTATAAATAATTCCGGTTTTTAATAACAAATTATAAAATCATAATAATTAGAATCCATACAGAAAATACAGGCCGTAGTACGTGGGTCACTACGAAAGTTTTGAGATACAAAAAAAGTATAAAAGTTATTCCATTTTTTTTATTACAGTTTCTCAAAGTACTCTCCATTAGCTTCTATGCATCGATTCATCCGCCTAACTAAACCATGATTTATAGCATTCCCGGTACTCTTCTTTAGGGAGGTCTTCTACGGCCTGCAAGTAGGCATTCTGTGCATCCTCAGGACTGTTATATCGCGTGTCACGAAGTCCGAGTTTGATTTTCGAAAAGAGGAAGAAATCGCAAGGAGCTAAATCGGGGCTATACGGAGGATGACACAATTCTTCAATCTCTGTACTCTTTAAAAAATCCTTGGTGACAATGGCCTTGTGCGGCGATGCATTGTCATGATGCAAAAAGAGCCCACTCAAACCAGTTTTAGGTCGTTTTTGTTTTAAATTATTAAATACAGTAGGTAAACACACTTCAATATACCACTTAGCATTCACAGTTTTTTGGTCGTCTAACGAAATTGTGGCCACATGACTACTACCATTTTTTTCTCAACACTTCGCCCGCGTTTCACCTTCGTTGGAGGTTCATCATCAGGAAACACCCAAATTGTCGATTGCCGTTTAGTCGGTGGATCATATTGGTAAATCTAACTCTCGTCTCCAGTAATAATGTTAAAAATTGACCGTCCTTCTCCGTGATCAAATTTTTTGAGCATATATTTGCACCATGTCACACGAGCTTCTTTTTGTTCTGAAGTCAGCGAGTGAGGCACCCATCGTGAACATAATTTCCTGACTCCAAGCCGGTTGTGTAAAATTTCATTAATAGCTGGCGATGAAATCTTCACGACCTTCTATATGTTTATAAGTCACTTTTGGGTCTTCCTTAATAATTTTTTTCACAACTAGGACGTTTTCTTCTGTAACTGAAGTCGCGGGCCGGCCACTTCTTTCATCATCATTTAAGGAGAAAATCCCTCATTTAAATTGAGCAAACCATCTGACTGACTTTACATCAATAGTCTACCAGAGGCGACACCGCACAGATGTTTACTGTTTGCTGATGACGCGACGGTGGTTATTAAATGTAGCGACAAGAAAAATGCACAATCCGTCGTAAACAAAGCACTGACAAATATTTCTGAGTGGATGGAAAGGCATAATCTAACTTTAAATTTAAATAAAACAAATCTAATTCAATTTAATTCTTATAATACAAATCTATTATCACTTGACATAAAACATAATAATGAAAAAGTTACCGAAGCTGACACCATTGAGTATTTAGGAATATGCTTGGACAGACATCTAAACTGGAAGGCTCACGTCGATAGGACTTGTAAGAAACTTGATCGATTTGTATTTGCTATCAGGAAACTACGACAGACTGTTTCTGTGGACGCTGCTTTGACAGCATACCATGGTTATGTCTCATCAGTCCTCAGTTATGGGCTTATTATTTGGGGAAACTCCGTCGAATCCGATCGAGTATTTAAACTGCAGAAAAGGTGTATTAGAGCAATAAACAAGGCCTGGTATTTAGACTCATGTAAGCCACTATTTAAAAAATGTAATATTCTGCCTCTGCCATGTCTGTACGTAAGGGATATTTGTCTTTTTGTGGCAAATAATTCAGAGTATTTTAAGAAACGATGCGACGTTATCACAAGGCAGAAGAGAGCTAAGTTCAAAAATCTATTGTTTCAACCACCTTGTCATAGAGATATATATAAGAAAAATATTGTTAATATGTGCATAATTATTTATAATAAAATTCCAAACGAAATAAAAGAGCAGCGGAAAAATAGCTTTAAAAGAAAATTGACTGAGTGGCTCATTTCAAATTGTTTTTATAGTGTTAAGGAATTTCTGAATTTTAAAATTGGACATACTTGATTTTATATTATTTGATTGTGAATTTTAATAATTAATTTCAATCTTACTATTACTTTTTATTTTTATAATTTTAATCGCTTATTTTAACATTTTGCACGTCTGCACGCAGGCTGACTACAGTGAAACAAATGTTAATCTTAAGATCACAATTATATTGTACTTTACCTGTAATCTGGCAAATAAATGATTTGATTTGATTTGATTTGATTTGAAAACTGTTGCACGCGATAGTGCATAGTCCCCAAACGGCGAAACTAATCGCTCTTTGCACTCACATTCATTTAATTCAAATTTATAATCGTACAAAATTATCGCACGAAAATGTTCTCGCTTAAAATCCATAGTTGACGATGAAAGCCCGCGGAATTGAAACAAAAATCAAACGTCATTTTTTTATTTTTAAATATTTGATCAAATGGTTTTCTATGTTCGAATTACAAATAATTTATCTTTAAAAAAGGTTCAATCTAGTTGCGTTCTTTTTATAAATTTTGAGTATCTCAAAACTTTCGTAGTGACCTTACGTATCACAGGATAAATAGTATCTATTAAAAAAAATAAGGATTTTTGGAAACATTTTACATAGACATTTCTAGCTCCAACGAGGTAAAAAATACTACTCTAGGTTACACATTATTGATGAAAGAAATGCGGTAACAAAGGACTCAGGTAAAAAGCAATTAACCACTTATTTCACTTTCAATTCTAGCTGTTGCGTTATTTTGATTTTCCCGTATCTTAATTTTAATTTGATTAATTTAATTTTAGTTTGTAATATATTATTTTAAATGTTGTGTCTTTTTATTATAATTTTACATGCAATTTATTTTAAATGAATCCATTTAATAAATAATTCACTTTTATTTATTATTCTTTGGTTTTGGAACAATTAACTTATTTTATTTTATTGATATGTTTTGTATAATGGTGGACACTTTACTGATATTTGCTTTCTTATGTGTCTTCTGTATGTGTTATTAAATTATTTATTTCCCTAATAATAATAAATAAATAAATAAACTGTTCTGTCCGAACCCAACAGTTGGAGGTAAATCTCCCGTCTCGTCTCATACAATTGGCATAATGTCTGCACCTTTTTCCACGGAAGTCGGTCAGCGTATCGCGGCCAACAGATAACATTCAAATCATCCTCTTTCAAATTCACCTGAATACTCTTAGCGGTGCGCCCGGCCTCGCAACACTTGCGAAATTACCATTTTATTTTCCGGATCTCGTGAAATTATTGTGATATTAAAATTGGATGCTTTGCGGAATATGAAAATGGTTAGACTCGAAAATTGTAGCGGGTTCGTGAAAGGTTAGGAAATGGAAGTAGCTCATTTATTTTTATGTTTGCCTCTTTCTGCGTACGTTAATTACATGTCGCATAGAGTAGTTGGGTTTTTGAAATTTCTTTTGTATTGTGGCGTAAAGCTTTCGGCAGTGGGAGGTAATTTTAGTGAACTTTTTCCGGCCAGTATCTTTGCATGGTTTTTTTCTTACCTACATTAAAAAAGTCTGACATAATAACAGAGTTGGTTTTTGGGAGTAGGAATGAACGATATTCCTAATGATTAACCATACAGTAAGTACTGTAAACTATAACTTTACAAACATATTGTTTCGAATGTTGATTCTAAAACGTGTTAGTCTAATAACAAATCATAATCATATGACAAAAAAACAGTGTACCTAATAAAAGTGTCGAAAAATAAATTATTGTTAATGTAGGTATGCTTTATTACTCGAAAACATCATTTGTCAAAGTCATTAGAACTATAACAAATATCGTTCCACAGAATAGATAAGACTGTTCTGTGCATCGTTCATACGTTAATCGTTTGATACAATTTTAGTCTTTTGTGAAGCCAACGATCCAATCAAACGAGCTAAAGTACTTAGACAGCCTGACAATTTTTATTTTATTTTAAATAGCGGATCAGCTGATGAAAAGTAATCACTGCCGCAAACGGAATGCCTCAATATTACTAGAGGATACGCAGATCCGTTGCCAGTCTTGAGGAGGAAGGACCTTTGAGGAAGGAGTAGGAATTGTTAGGGGGGGGGGGGGGGGCAAGATGGGGCGCCGCCGTACTTTCACTCATCGAACAAAACACAACAGTAACGAGTGTCATTGTTTCATGCCGATATTTCATGAGAGGGTAGTTACGCCGGGCTAGAGCGGGCCCACCCAATTCGTGCTTGCTGCAACGCAGCGTGGTTCTACCACTCACGTGTAAGGTCTCAAGGGTAAATGGAAGTACCTGTCAAACCGGGACGCACATCGAACGAACGAACGAATCAACGCAGAAACAACGCTTCTTGACTGCAGGAAAATAAAATATCTAGTCGGATCCTGAGCAGAATCCTGCTATTAGGCAGTTATTATACGACAAACGGAAGTTTCAATAATTTTTTTTGGCAGTTGCTCCGCCGCGCTCGCCTCACTGGCTCGGCTGGCGCATTATGTTGGTCAAAGTTGTTGTCTAAATTACCGACTCTCCTCTTTATTGCTGTTTTGTTTTTATGTGGCACTTTTGACCAGTTTGGCAGAGCAGGAATACAGTCGGTCGGGCTTGACATTTTTTAATTTTCCTACCAGTTTTGGTAAGAAGTTGAATTTTGTTAGTCTAACCATTTTAACGGTCTATCCTTTAAGCCATATTTATTATTACAGTTTTTAATTAGTTTTCTCATAGTCCTGTCAAAATCAGGCCACTAGATACGAAAAAAATTTCACAGATCTCGTGCTCTACACGACTTGAAAGGGCATTGAAAATGAACCTAGCTATTATAGATTATTAATGAAAAAAATTTTTTTTAATTATTTAGTCCTAATAGATCTTCGTATCTCAAAACTGCGAAGTTCCACAGGGCTATGACGCCCGAGTAATACCGCACGGCGACGCTCCACGCGCTGCTAAGGGGGAGCATACCGCCCCTCCTATCACTCCCCCAAAAAAAAATACAAGACATAAAATGTTCCCCGTCTCAATATCTCTAGGCGTGTCTCTCAGTTTTTCGATTTTCAACCTCGTTCACGAGATATCAAAGATATTCCGAGGGAAGGTGTTAAAAAAATCAAGTTTTTTTTTTGGTTTTTTTCAATAAACAAAAAAGTTTTCAAGTTTTACAAAAAAATTTTTCACTATCTGAAAGCCATTCAAATTCTGCGTCTTTTGAGTCTTCATACGTCCTCATAGGCCTAAACCACTATATACCACGGGGCAAACACACTTTCAGCGAAAATGGGGCCCTACCGGAGCGATCGAAAAAACATTTTCAATGTTAAAATACAATTCTAGCCGTTTTAAAATTAGCAGAAATAGATGCTCTAGTTATTGAGGTATCTTTCTTAACTGGAGACACCACGAAGCAAGCCCTATCGGTGTCCACTGTAGATGTAGCTGTGCATATTTTTTGTAAGGATCCCTCCCCCAAGGATCTCCACCACGACCGGTCTTGTGCTGCTAGCATCCAGCGGCTACCCGCGACCTTCACCAGATCGTCGGACCACCTTGTTCGAGGCCTGCCCACACTGCGTCTTCCGGTGCGCAGTCGCCACTCGAGAACCGTTCTGCCCCAACGGGCATCGATTCTACGGGCGATGTGTCCTGCCCATTGCCACTTGAGCTTGGCGACTCTTTGGGCTATGTCGGTTACTTTAGTTCGTCTAGGAATCTCCTCATTTCTGATTTGATCACGTAGAGAAACCCTGAGTATAGCCCTCTCCATTGCTCTCTGCGTGACTTTGAGCCTGCTAATTAGGCCCATAGTGAGCGACCACGTTTCGGTACCGTATGTCATTACGGCAACACACGCTGGTCGAAGACTTTTGTCTTGAGACACTGCGGTATTTTGGATGAGAATAAAAATTATAACTTAAATCTACACCTACTCACAGGCATAGTGCATTAACCTTTTATAACTATAATAACTAACCATTTGTTTAAATATTATACTTCTGAACTCGTCGTGCATTTATTATCTTCCAACTCCTCATCATCGTGTCACTCCACCGTTCCTCCGCTCAGTGACAGCTTTATCTACTTACAGTAAAAAGCTTGTAAAAATGCGAAATCCCACAACTAGAATTCATCAATAACAAACTCGCTTGTACTCTTCGCTGTTAAAAGCGGAGCAAAGATAAATTATAACAAAATTAAAAGCAACATCCGCAAAAATTAACTAATTTCACAATCAGTGTCGCAATTCTCCGGGCGAAGGAGATTATTACGCCTTATTCCATTCGGTATGGGTTACCGGATTAAACAGGCGGCTTAACTACGTAAAACATGACTCCTTTTGGTTTCAAAGGTCTGGTCTTCTTCGGTGTCTTAAAAGGCGACTAACGAACTAAAAACTGCTCATACATCCCAATTCCCAACAGCATAAAGCAGCGATGGGCTCACACCTAGCTATCTCGCTGAACATATAAGCAGTTATACACTTTTAAACTTTTACGTTCCGTTGTAAACAAACCTTTAGACGACTCATGCACCGACCAGTTGACGATCGGGATCACGGGCTGACCAATCAGTCAATTTAATTATGGTGATAAATGGACTGTAGACCGGCTACTGTTTTTGCAACTGGAAAACGTAAAAGGCTAACTGCTGCTTAACAAACTGCTTCCGCGGTCGTCATTGCCTAGTATAGGACAAACCTTTTGGAGGTAATCACACTAATATTATAAAGGTGAAAGTTTGTGAGTGTGTATGTTTGTTACTCTTTCACGTAAAAACTACTGAATGGATTTGGATGAAATTCGGCATACAGATAGTTTATAACCTGGATTAACACATATGATACTTTTTATCCCGATATTCCCACGGGAACGGGAATCACGCGGGTGAAACCACGAGCGGCCGCTAGTAAATCTTGCTTTGTTGTTTGATTTGTTTGTGTTTCTGGTTTCTTTCTGGCCTGCCACTTTTTTCTTTCAGCTTGCTTGCTTTGTCTAACATTAGGCAAAAGAAATTCAGTCATACAAGCACATAAACGCTTTTCATGTTCTTTGTAAACGCATAAATACTTAGAGCATTACTTAATGCTCTAAGCATAAATGTTCTATATTTTCATTTTATTATTTTTAACTTTATGAAACATTTTTAAGGACTTACATATTGGTTAATGATTTAAATTAAGTTAAATTTTAGTTTATTTTATTCTGTAAGGTTTTGTTTTAATATTGTTTTGTTTATTTATATAATGTTAACACAGTTTCCTTGAAATGAAACACTTTTTACGGATTAACTCGCGTTTAATTTACTATTTACATAGTTTCCTTTTTTCCACATTTGTTATTTTGTTAGGGCTTGCATTTTTGATTTTCTAGTTTGTAATTATAGGTATATGTACCTACTTACATTCTTTCTTGTGTAGACGTCAAGGCCCAGCTGAAAACCAGCGTTGTGGCGTCCAGCTGCAACAATAGCTGAGCTGGTCAGCCTTTTCGGCCAACCTATACCTGTCTATTAGTTGATTATTATTATTTATTTCTGTTTTCTTAATTTTTTTTAATATACCTACTTTTCTTTCTTTTCTGTGTGTATTTTTTGCCGTATAAATGATTTACTTACTTACTTACTTACTTACTTACTAAATAATAAGGCTGATTTCACAGTCACGCGTTTCACGCGCTTACAGTTACACTAGATAGTAGTTGCGTTTCATAGTAACGCACGCAGTTCAAACGCGCAACTACTATGTAGTGTAATAATAATTGTAAGCGCGCGCGTGGCCGGCGCTGATCAAACGCGAGACTGTGAAATCAGCCTAATACTGACGTGCCTTGAGTGTTTCTATGATATTTTACATTAACTGAAGAGGCAGATAGGACGGGGTTGCACAACAGATCCCAATGGGTCGACGTGTTGCAGCGAGAGGGAAACCTCTGCAGGCCCCACTGGATAAAAAAATAAGATTATATTACATTACTCGTAACAAAACAGTCATGAGATGATAAGATTGAATCACTAGCGGTCGCAAGTACTGCAATGTCTAAGCCATTGATTTTTCATATTTTGGTATTTTTTTAGTAGGTAGGCAGTTAGGTTCTCTAATAAGTTCTCTAATCTCATTATTTTGGACTGCATCGGCTGCTTACCATCATAAGATTATATTACATTACTCGTAACAATACCGTCATGAGATGATAAGATTGAATCACTAGCGGTCGCAAGTACTGCTATGTCTAAGCCATTAATTTTTTATATTTTGGTATTTTTTTAGTAAGTAGGCAGTTAGGTTCTCTAATAAGTTCTTTAATCTCATTATTTTGGACTGCATTGGCTGCTTACCATCAATCAGCCAGGATGCAGTCAACGACGAGTCACTATAAAAAAAAAAATTTTTGGAGCACCTACCAACAACTACATACTATACTCGTATCTACATCAAAAAAGAAATGCTGAAAGTCTCAGTCACTACTAATTTTGAAACAATAGCTTCTTACATTCTTTCTGTCAATATCAAACATTAGAAACCAACTGCCGTAAATTGAAGACCGGTTGCCAGTTTGCTTAGTTAAGTAACGGAACTTATTTATTTCGTGATGAGAATTAAGGCTTCTATTTTTGCGTACTGCGTCATTTTCTGTTCTAAGTTAGGCTTGCTATTTGGATTTGTCTGAAATTATTTGTATAATTTTAAATAATCTGTCTTTTTTATTATGTTTTGAATATACGTTATTAACTTTTACAAGTTATGTCGAGAGAAACTTTAGATTCATAATAAAAAATTAAACAAACTTGTTTACCTCAAAATTAAATGAAATTGCAAATATTAGTTCTTCTAGTACTGTGAAACAGGTCTGCGATAACGCCAAGGCATAATGACTCGTTCAAACTTATTAGGTAGTTAGTAATTTCAACAAAACTCTTCTTTTATTTGTGTTTATTATCTTTTAAATACGATCCAAAAGAGTTTTTATTATCGATGTCATCGAACTTACAGACAGAAACTTTATAGCAACGTAGATCACCTCGTTGTGATCCATTCCATTTTTATTTGTTTCTGCTGAAAATACTTAAATCCCGGGATGAAGACGAATGGACGTTTCAAAGAGGAAATGAGTGCCCGGACGGAGTAACAAAGTGGACTCCAACTATGCAAAGACTCCAATCGTTGCGCCACTGACTGGGGGTATTTTTTATACGAATTTGCTTTTGAAGTTCTCGTATTTTTGTAGGTTATGTTTCTTTGTTGGAAATTAGCTTTATTGGAAACCTTCTTCTGTATACATACATACCATATAATCACGACTATTATCCTCAAAGGGTTAGTCAGAGACTAGACAATGAGGACCGCAAAAGCAGTCCTCTGCCATAGTCCACTTTTAACTAAAAAGCGACTGCACATTATGTTCAACATGACAGGTGGTAATTCCATCTCCGCTCTATGCTGTTAGATGTAGATATGTGCAGTCTTTAGTCCGTTAGTCGCCTTTTACGACACCCAAGGGAAGAGAGGGGGTGGTAGTATTCTTTGACCGCTAGGCGACACTGTTAGGTACCGCCGCCATACTACTCCCTGAATAAAGCTAGCAGTTGGCAAGCAGAACCAATTTTCATACCCACGTACACCACGACTATTTTATTTAATTATCTCCAAAGGCAGAAAAGGTTAGCCAGTGACTTTTTTTTTATTCGGCAACGGGTAAGCGCTTGGCCTTCATCTCACCCGATGGTAAGTGACGATAAGGCCGAAGATGGAAGCGCGCGAACCCGGAATCCTCAACCACTGAGGAACTGGCTGTCTCATCTCAAACTTTCGTAACACAACAATGCTGTAAACATCGTTGTTATGGGACAGACTTAGATAAAATGGTGGTAGCTAGCCAGGCGGACTTAACAGCCCTGCCACCATCCAAACCGAGCACACAAAGATGTACCCCCGCTGGGAATCGAACCCGGGATCTCTGGGTCTGAAACCGGTGGCTTAGCCACTACACCACACAGGCGATAAATGACTAGTCAATGAGGACCACATCGCAGTGCAATGCCCCAGTTTTCACATCAATTTTCATTCAGCTGGTAGGTACATCTGTAGGTACCGAATTAGGTACCTACTTTTATTTTGCATAATTTTACTCAGTCACATTGTCGCTATTTCACACAAATTGAATAAAAATTGAGATTGAGATCCATTTTATGCCATTCCGTGCCTTCGGTATATACCTACTTTTATTAGGCTTTTTACCTCGAAATATAATTTTCACAAGTAACATACATACCTACAGGTGTCGTAAAAGGCGACTAACGGACTAAAGACTGCACATACATCAAACGGTTATAGAGCGGCGATGGGCTCACTACCTGTCACGCTAACACATGTGCAGTCGCTATGTTGGTGAAAAGTGGACTATGGTATAGGGCTGCTTCTGCTGTCCTCATTGCCTAGTCTCTGACTAACCCTTCGGGGATAATAGTCGTGATTGTATTAAATTGGTAGGCCAGTAATATAATAATTACCAGTAATTAATTAATTGATTAATTAAAGCTTAATTAATGGCTTCGCGTTTACCATTAAGCCAATTTAAAGTGGTAAGTATATATATCTTTGTACATTTAGTATTGTATGGTATATTGAATTAAAATGGAGTCTCACAACACGCGTTGTTGCGAAAAGAACACGGGATAAACTCACCTGTAATAAAATAGTAATATAATAATTTAATTAAAATATAATCACGACTATTATCCATTGAGATAAATGAACTAGAGAAGACGTCCCATACAATAAATGTGCAGTTGTGCACAGCTACTATGATACTTGTACCGTGGTGCGGGGCTTAAGTAGTTGTCATAGAAATGTCTAAGCGCGCAGATGCGACACACTATTCATACAGTTTTATTACCGAGTTGTAAAGTTGTAAGGTCATGTTTTTATTGTTGTTAATTGTAATATTGAAATGAAAATAAGTAAATTAATGCCAAACATAAAAGTAAGTAAATAATTGATCAAAACATTTCATAACAATGATATAAATCTTTTTTAATTATTTAAGAAAAATATTTATTAAAAGTAGGTACGTGTAAAAATATTACTGAGTATCAAATATTCAGATGCTCAAATTTTTCAAGCATTATTGAGATGAGATTAAAAATCGTATTTGAGTCCAATATAGGTACCTATGATGAATAAATAAAAAAAGTATTTCAATAGTAAAAAAATACTCTAAGTATAATAATTCTAATGAAATCCCCAATCAAACTGCCATCATAATTCCAACCCTAGTAATTATTTCACATAAAGCGTTAAGAGTGTCACATCTGCACAAAACAGAAATATTGTTACTCTATGCAATGCTATACCGAAACACGGCCGCCGCTTCATGGCTGGCGATTTGATAAAAATAATTAGTCATATGCATGTTAAATCGTTAATTAAATGCGTACTTACAGGTGAAAAGTGATTCCATTGTTTTTATTTGTGTTTCCTGAGTTTTTTAAACAGTACCTTAACACACATGAAGGCATATTTTTAGTAAACAGAACACAGAATTACACACGTATTTGCATCTAGCGCCTACCACAGACTAATAGAGGTAGAGCGAGCTGGCTCTACCGCGTGTTGCAAACAATCTAGTTGAGATGTCTTCTCTAGTACGTAGTACATAATAACTCAATGCTATTATCCCCGAAGGGTTAGTCAGAGACATGTGGACCGCGACAGCAGTCCTATGCCATAGTCCACTTTTCACCAAAATAGCGACTGCACATGTGCTAGCGTGACATGTGGTGAGCCTATCGCCGCTCTTTGATGCTGGATGTATGTGCATGTTTAGTCGACTAAGCGACAACTCGGAAACTTTAAATTCGGACACAGTGTCCGAATTGACACGTTTTAATTTTATTATGTTTTCACTGACAATTCGGACAGTTTTTTTTTTCTACTTAATATTATATTTTGAAGCTTTTTATCTGACTGTAATGAACAGCTCCAATCATTTAGGAGTGTCCGAATTGTCAGTGAAAAAATAATAAAATTAAAAAGTGTCAATTCGGACTCTGTGTCCGAATTTAAAGTGTCCGAGTTGTCGCTAAGTCGTTTAGTCCGTTAGTCGCCTTTTTTCACAATTTCACAAGTAAAATATTGAATTTATCTACAGCCTGCTTTCCTTTTAGAGATGTCTTGCGTTATAGATATTATCGCCAGTTCAGGTTCTGTGATAGCGATCGAATAGAGTACCTAAGTATTCGCCAAGTATCTGTAAACTGCTTTACGAATTTACTATTGACATACCTCCGCTAAAGAATCGACATAGAGCGTTTGCTACTTCTGTAGTGGGGCTGATAAATTTTTGTACAGCCTGAAAAAATGCACAATAAAAGTTAAAATCATTCATATCGTTTTCTTAGCAGTTATCTTGTCATCCATTCGCCTTGGCTGCAGCGCATCCTCGCCTTGCAGTTTTTATTTGCAGAAAACTTTTTGTTTATCCTTCAAGGATTTTCAAGAGAGATGTGTAACAACGGCGTCGTTGGAGGCTTTGAGCACCATAACAATGACTGTGGTGTCGGCTTTGAAGGACGTATCCTGAAGCAAAAGTGACACTGCCATTTTATTGGTACATTGCTCTTTAAAAATGAACCTTGTTGCTAACACAATAGGGTGGCACAAAACGCAAATGTAAACTTGCCCGTTTGGTATTCATCTCGCTCTGCCGAGTTATTAGTCGTGAGTAGTGATAGATATGACGATGGTGGATGTAATCTCGGCGTACACCGGCCAAGCCTTGGAACCGGTACCGTAAGGTATATTGGTACCTACTTAGCGGTTCTTGTCATTTTGGTACCAGGGTACCGGTTCTTGACATTCCGATACCTAGATACCTACTGTTTCTAACAGCTACTTAAAGGTATCAGTACCCAATTTAGATACCCGTTCTGTGTTCTTACTAATTTATTATGTATTATGTATGTAGGTATGTATTTATTTTCTCACTATCTAACGTAAATATTTATTTGGTGGGTATACAGGGTGTAATCGTTAAGTGTGCACAGGCGATTATTCCGAAACTATGAGAGATATCAGAAAACTTAAAACTGATAACGAAAGTACGTTATCTAATGAGTAAAATGGCATCAATAACTTTTTAAAAATCAAACGAGAAGTATCTAAAATTTTGACATTATACACTCCCATACATTTAGTATGAGATTGTAGAAAGGTTTTAGTTTCCTTGTTTTAAGTGGTCTAGTATTCATTTTACCTTAATCATATTTTATGATTACGTATGATATGATAATTATGATTTTCAAGTAGATACACGTGTAGATTATTAAGGTATCTTACCACTTCAAACTAATAATAAACCTTGTTTAAATATCGCATTAATATGAACTGGCTGAAAAGCAACGCACTACAAAAATACCAAAAAGTAACTATTTGTTATTTGTTCTAAATTCAAAATCTTGATCGCGGGTCGGAAATTTGAATTTAGAACGAATAACAAAAAGTTACTTTTTTTAGTATTTTTGTAGCGCGTTGCTTTTCAGCCTTTCTGTAATCTCATACTAAATGTATGGGAGTGTTTAATGTTAAAATTTTGGATACTTCTCGTTTTATTTTTAAAAAGTTATTGATGCCATTTTACTCATTAGATAACGTACTTTCGTTATCAGTTTTAAGTTTTTTTGATATCTCTCATAGTTTCGGAATAATCGCCTGTGCACACTTAACGATTACACCCTGTATACCAGTTTAGATACCGGTATAATACCGATACTTAGGTATTAGTAAGTCAAGTAGGTACCTACAGGTACAACTTATAATGTCTAGTACCGGTACCAATAGACGACGACAGACGACGTCCGGTATCGGTATCACACCAAGGCCAACGCTGTAATACCGGTTCCCAAATACCAGTATTTCGAGGCCTAACCCTGATTGCCGGTACGTGACGCCAATTTCCATGTTTTACACATCCGATGTAACCGCTAGCATGTTATCTCGCTCAATTGTTTCGGGACTGCCGTTAAGTAGGCGGGCTGAGGGGACTTTTTGGCGGAAACTGGAACTTCTGAAAGTTCTAAAGCGACGTACTAATTGCAGTTAGACAATGTTGAAGTTAGTTCATTTTGCGTGATACGGAACGCAACCGATGAAAATGATTGACGGTATGCAAGTTACTAATTAATTTAAGGATTATCAACACCTCAGTCTCAATGAGAGCACAGAATCGGTCATATTGACCATTGACTACTAATATAATAAACGCGAAAGTTTGTAAGTATGGATGGATGTTTGTAACTCTTTCAAGTAAAAACTACTAAATGGATTTGGATGAAATTCGGTATACAGATAGTTTATAACCTGGATTAACACATAAGTTACTTTTTATCCCGATATTCCCACGGGAACGGGAACCACGCGGGTGAAACCGCGAGCGGCCGTTATTATCAAATAAAAATATTACTTTATAAAATATGAAAAAAAATATTGCAAATTATCTTAATAAAAAAAACTAAGTATTGGATAATTATCGTTACATTCTAATAATATCCGACATATTTCTTATCTTGCATTGTTACAACTGTCAAATGATGGAGGCCTTTGACCATCAGTGGGACAGTATACAGGCTGTAGCGGTGAAAGAGCCTAGCCTCCTCTTCGCTTGGATGTCTTAAAAGGCGACTAACGGACTAAATACTGCATATAATTCCAACAGCATAGAGCGGCGATGGGCTCATCACCTGTCACTCTTAGCACATGTCCACTCGCTATTTGGTGAAAAATGGACTATGGTAGAAGACAGCTTTTGCTGTCCTCATTGACATTGTTCCATAGTCTCTGACTAACCCTGGGGACAATAACCGTGATTGTAATATATGTATGTATGAACAAATAAATAGCTAAGCCTTTCTGCCTGCACAAATATGGACAGGAGAGCCGAACATAATTTTAATAATCAGGGACTCTTTAGTCCCTTGACTCATCCGTTAGAGTGCTGTAAGAATGTTGTTTTTTTTTCAGCGTCGACTTGAGGACAATCGCTGCGATGAGCGCGGGCGCGCGGGGGGGCAGGCGTGTGCCTACCCCGATGCCCCCTCCTAAAGAAAATGTGACGTACCCTAATAGGTAAGACTCTTACATCTTTTTTGTTATTTAAGTTAGTCTTTATTAGCTTAAGAGTTTAGCTGTCTTAATACCAGATACAATAGAAATGCAATTGGCAACTTGACAGTTTTCGAAAAAACTATTTAAAAAGTTACAAACGCTTATTTTATACCCCGTCCAATATTTTCTTTCTTGACAAAACCTTTATTTAACAGAAAAAAACACATTTTTCTTTATTGATTCCAAATTTTGTGCGAAAAGGGTTGGTCACGTGACATTTTGCTCTGTGACGTCATATTTCAATAAATATAGAAACTTATCTTGAAACCTGACAGATAGTTTTTGATAATTTTGTGAAATGTGACGCCACATGAAGCTCAATCATGGCCGCCCCTTGCCGCCCGTGTTTGGGGTCTTGTAATCCACAGATAAAAAATTCCAAATTTATTTTGTAAAAATAAAATATTTGCAAATTATCATGAAAATTATTGGATAATTATCGTTAAATCAAAAACTACCATTTCCGTCATATTTCATATTTTATTGTTACCACTGTCAAAATAGCCAATTAGCAACCTCTAAGAGTCTGACAGACAAGAGATAAAGGGCCTGTTTCACCTTCTCCAAGTAAGTTCCCATTAACCTTTACTTGACAGAAAGTTCTTATAAAAACTGTAATTTCAACTGACAAGTAAGTATCTCCTAATCGGGCCTTGTGAATTTGTAAAACAGGTATAGGTAACAAGCCCTCAGTAACCTCTGGTGTTTTATCTATATTTTTTTATTAAAACAAAATTGGGTTTTCTTTCTATTTACTAGTAAGCTCATTTCTAGTTAGAAACATCGTATTAACCTTTTGTCTAATGGTTTAAAAAAGTAGGACTCTGCTGCTATATATAATACTAGCGGCCGCTCGCGGTTTCACCCGCGTGGTTCCCGTTTCCGTCTGAATATCGAGATAAAAAGTATCCTTTGTGGTTATCCAGGTTATAAACTATCTGTGTGCCGAATGTCATCCAAATCCATTCAGTAGATTTTACGTGAAAGAGTAACAAATATCCATACATACAAACTTTCGCGTTTATAATATTAGTAGGATGATTTTTGTATGAAAGTTGTGTCCTTTTGAATTGTTGCAACAAAAGCTGTTATATAGTGTGTTTTTAGCCATCTAGTGTATCCCTTAAACACGGTGTGAAGTAGCAACTTGCAGGTCGGCAAGGTATCTTTCCTACGACGTGTGCAGCACAACAAAATTCTGCTTCACTAGCTGTCTTCGCATCTGGACTTTCTGGACCCTGCTGGAGCTTGACATCAGGTGTACTAGAGTAATTTTGTCCTATTTTCTTTCTTTTACTACTACTACCAAATGGGTTAGCATTTGGCCTTTATCTCACCTGATGGTAAGGATAAGGCCAAAGGTGGAAGCGCGCTTCCACCTCAATCTCGGAGGATCTGGTTATCTTATCTCCAAACTGTCGGAACACAGCAAATGCCATTAACCCCTCAAACCCCAAGCGGTCGCATGAGACCGCACCTACAAAAACACACTTCACTTTGTACCGTGTTGTACAGTACTTACAGACTACTTTAGTATGAACAAGGTCGATTATTTCGGTTCTGTGGTACATTTTATGCATTGTGATCGCAAAATATCGCATAGTCTATGCTCAATTCTGTCAAATTCGACGTTGACAGTTGCGCCAATTTCTGTGTCTGAAAATTTCCACGAGTGAGTGGTCATTGTTGTTATGACTATAAAAGATGGTAGCTAGCCAGGCGGACTTAACAGCCATACCACTAATCAAACCAAGTAGGTACACAAAGATGTACCAACCACTGGGAATCGAACCTTTGGGTGTAAAACCGGTGGCTTGGCCATAAAACCCCAGAAGCTGTTTTTTTTTATTCCTATTTTAATAAATTCACCTGAGGAGCTCGATGGCGCAGCGGTTAGCGCGTATTCGGCTTGCAATCTTGCCCCTATGCAACTATCGCAATGCAAGGTCGCTTGATGGGTGACCAAAATTAAAAAACATCTCGAGCTCCTCCGTGCTTCGGAAGACACGTTAAGCCGTTGGTCCCGGTTGTTGTCGTAAGATGGCAGTCGTTAAAACCCACCAACCCGCATTGGGCCAGCGTGGCGGGTTATGGCCCAATATCCCCATGTGCTATTGTCCACGTAGGAGGCCTGTGCCCAGCAGTGGGACGTATGATGAAATTCACCTACGCGTATTTGGCAATCGTATGGTGATTAGACTAATACCCCATTAATTGAAGCGATGACTTGACTTCAGTTAAAGAAGCCAGTTAGGAGGACAGTTTATAGGTATATTAATTTACTTTTAACTAAATTACACACTCAATCTATAATGCTGATGGAAACAGACGTTCTATCGACCAGTGACGTGGAAGACAGTAACCGATACTGACTGTTAGTACCAAGTTGGAGCGATATCGGGTGTCCTGCCAACCTAAGCCCCCAAACATTGGATTAGAGGCACTCGTACGTTTGGAACTGTTTGTGTGGATGTACAGTATGGACTAGCACGTAGGACTGCCCTTAAACTATCGATTTTAAACTTAACGACCAACAGTTAATGTTGAAAATCGTTTACAGAATTTTATCAGTTTTGTTGTAGACAAAAAATATCATGTACCGTGTACCAACCGTAATAAGTCTGCAAACAGACTTACTGAGGGATGCATGATGTTGGTGAAAAGTCACCTTGTGAGACAATAAACCTCGTTATTAATGTTTTTATATATTTTAGCGTTTTATTAACGCTTAAATATACTTAGGTAAAATTTTTAACACTGAAAAAAGACGACAACCTCAGGCGGGAATCGAACCACGCACCTAACTGTGACTAAAAAACATAAGCATCAAGCACTGACAAATCTCGACGGATGAAAACCAGACCTCGGTAGCCAAGTGGTTAAGGCAGCCGCCCGGAATGCGGAAGGTGCGTGGTTCGATTCCCGCCTGAGGTTGTCGTCTTTTTTTCAGTGTTAAAAATCAAACCTTGTTATGTTTAAATTGGTGTTAGTATTGATTAGCCGTGACGAGCGTGATGAGCGTGATGAGCGTGATGAGCGTAACGAGCGTGACGAGCGTGATGAACGTGATGAGCGTGTGTGTGTAGCGGCTCACCAAAAATACTACCAACCTCTCTTCGCTTGTGTAAGAAAACTCCTTTTGATTGTTCTATTTTATTAAACTTTATATCAATAATCACACGTACACTGCAATATAGACTAGTCTACTTGACGGTCGGGTTTACAAGAGAGCGAGCAACTGACAACCGCCGTTTAATTAATTATTGTAGTGTACGAATAAACCTTTCTGGTTTTTGTGACGCTATTTAGTTAAGTTAAGACTGTTAAATTTGTTTATTATATAAATTTAAAAAATATACATTCCCCCCCCCCCCCCCCCCCTATCCGCCAAAACCTCCACCAATGATGGCGGGAATGAGTGGTGTTGCCAGTTATGTAAACAAAAACCGTACAATTCTACCTACATAATTAAAAATCATGAGACTTGGGTGGCGTAAAAGGCGACTAACGGACTAAAGACTGCACATACATCCAACAGCATAGAGCGGCGATGGGCTCATCAAAATAATACTACCAACGTACCAACCCCTCTCTTCCCTTGGATGTCGTAAAAGGCAAACAGCATAGAGGGGCGATGGCCTCACCACCTGTCACGCTGAGCACATGTGCAGTTGCAATTTGGTGAAACATGGACTATGGCAGTGGACTGCTTGTGCGGTCCTCAAAAGTTCTCTAAACCAAAATAATCCCAATCATCCTTCAAGCTGCGGGGCCTTTTTGACTCTAATCCCACAATTTTTATTACGTAAGCCACTTATAGCCTCGCCATTTAGCTTTCCACCCCATTCTTTCGCCGCACGTGGAGGGTAGAATATTTACAAGCTGATGAATAACTGACCGGACATATCGCGTTACCGTTATTAACTGCACGCCCTCAAGTGCAGCTCACGAAACTTCATGAAGACTGCAGCCATTTTGCATTATTAACTGTCTAACCTCAGAACAATATTGTTCTGAGTGTATAACCGCCCGCCGTGCCGTTCTCAGAAACGTCAATTAAGTCTTAATGACATTTAAGTCTTTTGCTGTCACTTTCGTATTAGCGCTAAGGGAATGCAATCTCGTTTTCGCGCGATCTCTGCCTTTTTTAGCGAGATTGATCTCGGCCGAAAAATGGACAAGATCTCGCGAGTTTAACGAGATTGCACTCGAGCATAAAAACGTCTTATTCGAAGCTTTACTTTCAAAATAATTCGTATAATAATGGCGTGTGATGTGAACTGAACAAGCCAAGCCTTTCATTTGATTGGTATATTTTGTTAATTAATCTCTAATTTCCTTAGATTAAAACAAAAAGGGAAGATACGGCATTAGCGTCTCGTGAGTGAGCCGCCAAAATTAGGCCTAAAGGCACAATTTCTTATTTCACTTCAGTCACAATTTGCCGAGCGAACAGGCTACATCGCACTATTGCAGATATTCTACTGTGTGAAAAACAAAAAATTTAACAAAAAAAAAACCGACTCCAAAAAATTTTACTGAAATAAATGCACTAAAACGTAAAAAATAATTGCGTAGTTTAGTTAGTTCAATTTACTTGCAATATTAACCTTTATAAAATAAAGGTTAATATCTCAATCTTATAATCTTAAAAAATATTTTTGGAGTCGGTGCCAGCCAAGGTAAACATAAACATTAGAAGACATACTATATTATTTATTATATTAGCCCATATTGACCCACTACTGGGCAAAGGCCTTCCCCCCCCCCCCCCCTTCCAGTATTCGCGGTCTTTTGCGTGTGTTGGCCAATCCTTCGCGTAAGCATCAAACTCATCTCTCCACCTCCGTCTGGGTCGGCCGTGCTGCCGTTGAACCCCATTGTCGTTTTTATTTATATTAGGTATTGCTACATTGCTACAAGCTGGCACCGACTCGAAAAATATTTTTTAAGATTATAAGATTGAGTAAAATAAAGGTTAATATTGCAAGTAAATTGAACAAAATAAACTACGCAATTATTTTTTACGTTTTAGTGCATTTATTTCAGTAAAATTTTTTGGAGTCGGTTTTTTTTTTGTTAAAATTTTTGTTTATTTCTCGCTTTTTAGTGAATCTTTCCGATCTATTTATCGAAAGCGAATATTAGTAAACCTACAAAACGCGCTACTTGTATGAAACAGCGCCGTTTAAATGCGACAAGCGAAGAAAACGAGAAACGCCTATCACAAAGTAGGAAATCAACATCCAAAACAGACGGCAAGTTACCCGAATTTACTCGTGAATGCTGTATAGACCCCCCTACGATGATGACTATCGAGTTACTTCACCGTTAGGGAAACTAGAGGAACGTTTTTGACTTGCTCCAGACGTAGAACGTAGCCAAGTCACCATTGATCTGCTCAATCGCTTCTCAGAGGTTCTCAGCCGAGGCCTGAGAGTAAATTTGTAAGTCATCGGCATAAAGATGTTAAGAAGAATTTAGACAAGAAGTGACATAATTAATAGTGTGAATAGTGTATTTTTAAATCCTAATAGAAATGTTTCGGAAGGAGTGATAATAAGTGGCCTATGTCACTATTGTTCTTCAGCTATCTATGTGCAAAATCAGGTCGATGCGCAAGTGAGAGACGGACAAACAAACAAACACGCTTTCTCATTTACAATATTAGTCAGGAAGGATTTATTGGCGGAGTGGATCTCATTTGACCTATGGCTGAAAATACCAAAATTTACTATACTAACTATAGGTATGTCTACAATATTTGAGGAGTTCCCTCAATTCCTCAAGGATTTCACCATCAGAACCGAGTTCCGGTACCTGCCTTCTTTTAATTCGTCATAGTCGCTTAACTATCTTAATCGAGATATCTTATCGCCACTCGTGAAATACTTATCATTGAGGAGTTCCAATGACATTCTGTGGTCTTCTTCATCAGTTCTACTTCATCAAATGATACTTTCTCAATGCAAATTCTTGACTTATTGCTGAAAATATCAAAATCGCTATAGGTATGCCTACAATATTTGAGGAGTTCCCTCAATTCCTGAGGATTCCATCATCAGAACTAGATTTTGATAAAAATGGGACCAATCTGGAAGTATATCCTTAAAATAAAAAAAGAATTTTCCAAATCGGTGTATAAATGACTGAGTTCTGAGGTAACAAACATAAAAAAAAAAAACATACGGCTGAATTGAGAACCTCCTCCTTTTTTGAAGTCGGTTAAAAAGAGAAAGACGCTACTCCGCAGTGGCGTCGGAATCGGTCGTACGTACTCGTCTGTTGCGAAGCGACCGAGACGTCAAGGCGCTACTAGCTGACTCCCTCGCGCTGACGTTGAAACTTAGAAGTCTATTAAAAACAATAATAAATAGATACGTCAAATAATGCTAAATAACTTCCATAAAATTTTAATGAAAAAATTCGTAATAAATAAATGTCTATTTCATAATACCTATACCTAATTCTTATTATAAATTATATATTAAGAATAAACCCACAAACTGCCAATCTCGCGAGATCTCGAAATTAGCGAGATCTCGCGGTATTGTTATTTATAAACTAGAGAGATCTCACCTGAGCCAAAATCTCGCGAGATTGCATTCCGATTTAGCGGCTAAATAGAAAGAAGAAAGACTAATTATTCATTTAATTGTCATCAAACTTAATTGACGTCTCTGAGTAGGTACGACAGTAAAACCTTTAAATAACTAAAGTTTATGATAAAATGTTTATTAGGAAAAAATCAACCAGTCTCACGAAATCTCGAATGGGATTCGAACCCATGATCTTTGGATTGCCGGTCCACTGCTCTAACCGCTAAGCTACCGAGACCCCAGAAGACTCGTTGAATTCTTTCTATAGTTTGTGATTTACGCCAGCGAAGACTGGTTGATTTTTTTCTAATTAACATTTTATCCTATAGATATACACCCTAATTTTTTACTCGTTTAATGAAATTAAGGGTGAGTTCTACCCATGAAACTGAACAACTTTTCCCATGAAACCTTGTGCAAAAATGACAAAACAATTTCGACCTCCCATACAAAACTGCGTTTTCGGCTTGAAGTCCATATCTGGGACACCCGATATAGCATTGTGAATGCGAAAATTTCAATAATAAAACTAAAGAATAGCCTGTATGCTGTCCCACTGCTGGGCAAAGGCCTCCATCATTGGAATCAAGTCATCGCTACCATAGATGGGTATTGGCTAATCACCACGCTTGCCTAATGCGGGTAGGTGACCACAAACCATGACCACGGAGAGACCACGGAGGTCGTCTTTAGGTTAAATAACGGAATAGATCTCAACCACTCACTCGTGGAAATTTGCTGACACAAAAATTGGCGCAACTGTCAACGTCAAATTTGACAGAATCGAGCATAGACAATGCGATATTTTGCGATCACGATGCATAAAATGTACTACAGAACCGAAATAATCAAACTTGTTCATACTAAAGTAGTCTGTAAGTCTATGAAAACACGGTACAAAGTCAAGTGTGTTTTTGTAGGTGCGGTCTCATGCGACCGCTTGGGGGCTGAGGGGTCTCTTCTGTAGGTTGAATAGTAGGTATGTGTAGTTTTGTATCAGAGCAGCTCATTTTGCTTTTCGCAATTTTTGAGTTGCTATTACACAAATACCTAGTTCATACATACATACATATAATCACGACTATTATCCCTAAAGGTTAAGTCAGAGACTAGGCAATGAGGACTGCAATAGCAGTTCTCTATCATAGTCCACTTCTCATCAAATATAGCGACTGCACATGTGCTCAGCGTGAAAGGTAGCCCATCGCCGCTCTATTATGGGTGGGGTGTTGTTCAGTCTTTAGTCCGTTAGTCGTCGTTAGTCTTTTATGACACCCAAGGGATGAGAGGGGGTGGTAGTATTCTTTCACCGTTACGCGTCACGGTTAACCTGGTTCTTCTTTGCCAATAAACATCCTGCGTGTAACCGTTAGTTTCCACCATCAGTTGCATTGAATTGGTTTCATTGCTGGAGGACCTTGCTTAAAAGTGGTCCAGTGTATAGGCAATACTTTTTACTCTTCTTTACCAAACCTAGTTCTTCTTTGCGCATAAACATCCTGCGTGTAACCGTTAGTTTCCACCATCAGTTGCATTGAATTGTTTTCATTGCTGGAGGACCTTGCTTAAAAGTGGTCCAGTGTATAGGCAATACTTTTTACTCTTCTTTACCAAACCTAGTTCTTCTTTGCGCATAAACATCCTGCGTGTAACCGTTAGTTTCCACTATCAGTTGCATTGAATTGGTTTCATTGCTGGAGGACCTTGCTTAAAAGTGGTCCAGTGTATAGGCAATACTTTTTACTCTTCTTTACCAAACCTAGTTCTTCTTTGCGCATAAACATCCTGCGTGTAACCGTTAGTTTCCACCATCAGTTGCATTGAATTGGTTTCATTGCTGGAGGACCTTGCTTAAACGTGGTCTAGTGTATAGGCAATACTTCTTTCTCTTTACCATTAACTTGTACTATTATGTATTCTATGCCATTATCATAGTTTAAGTTCAGCTGACTTGCTTTTTTCATTTTCACTCATGCTTTATGAACAATCTAGCCATCACAGCCATATGTACGGTAGGTAGGT